>JARFIW010000808.1:1205053-2410106 GCA_036346225.1 Platerodrilus igneus
GAGCGTAAAAAGGTTAAGATATAAAAGTGCCCGTTACAGATTCCCCCCTAGCAAAATAAAGACGTCGGGGTGAAAGAAAAAAAACGACAGACAAGGAACCAAACAAAAAAAAATTTTTATCCGGTTCGAAGGACCAATACCAGTATAAGAAAAAGGACATTTTTTTTTCCCAAAAGAAGACAAAGTCATTTATCATAACCAACAACGACAGAATAGGTAAAGAAAGCATTAAGTAAACACCCAATGAGGATTAAAGGTTTTAGCTACTTTCAAAATCGTCAAAAGACGGATGTCCCCCAAAAGGGATATTTCTGTTCTCCCGCTCAAAGAAAAGTTTTGGCTTCCCGCGGAGAAACCAAGAGGAAAGAAAAAAAAAAGAGGAAGAAAACTCGTAGCAAACCAACTAGACGACAAAACTGTCAACCTCAAGTGTGCAGCAAAGAAAGAACCAAGACAAAGTAAAGAGCAAAGGCAAGCTAGTACACCATCTAGAATACTTCTAACTGAGGTAACACAGATTCGTATGAAACGATTACTCAAGCAGAGTATGGCTAACAGACCTACAGAAGCGACCAAGTCGAAATCCCTAAAGGGAAAGAAAATAGATCTGAAGCCTACCTCAGGGAATGGATGTAGAAAGCGACTATAATAGTCAAATAGTGAACAAATGGTAGAACTAGCCAGAAGAAAGAGTCACGGGAGGGACTAGCTACAAAAATATGAATAGGAATACGAAAAAAACTATACCAATCCAAGTAGAACCAACACACAAAAAAAAATTTCCGGCTCAAAGGACCAAAATGTCGGACAAAACTAAGAGTAAAGAAATCCACAGGGAAAGATAGGTAAGTAGTAGCAATCGGAGAGGACCAAGGTGTAAAGGCATAAACGCTGCCAAAGTCGTCAAAGGACGGATGTCTCTTTAGAAAAGAAACAGCACAGTTTCCAACCTTAAGAAATTGGTTTCGCGCGCGCAGTAACCAAAAGTAATTTACGAATAATCCAATTTAAATTCGTTCCTCTCAATTTATTTATGAATGAAAATCAATCCTCAACTAAACTACTTTTAAAATTAATACACGCGAGTTAAATTGTATACAATTCTGAACTATTCGAAAGTATTTACTTTATACAAACAGCGATTCCAAAGAAACGATGTATTTTTACGTACGCTAACAGAAAGGGAGCGTAAAAAGGTTAAGATATAAAAGTGCCCGTTACAAGGTTGTCATGAATACAAGTATAAATTACGTATATTTAGGCAGTTTTGTTAACATTTATAATTAATGGTTAATGTGAATTAAATGATTTTTCAAAATATTTTGTTTGAGATAATATGTTTAACATATAAACAAGATTTGTTTGCACTTCAATAAAATATGAAATACAGATTAATCGTAGGACTTTCAGATATTATGCAGTAGTTTAAAGAATTGCAAGTTTTGTCAAATGTAAATAATTTGGAAGTTATGGAGTCAAAATATAAACAAGGCAAAAACGAATATTGTTCATGCCAGGCTTCTATGGGAATACATACTGTTCGCGTTATTGTAGAGTATAATGTATGATAGTCATAAATGTTTTGCGTTTTTCAGTTCATATTATTTCGAAAGATAATAATGAGCGATACATGTGTTTATTTGGTGCCACCTGTAATTTTCCAAATTTAAAAGTACACAAAAAGAATGCTTTTATTATTAATCTAACAAATTTTCTAAACCATACAGGGTGTTCCCTATAAATCATTCATTTTGCGGATTTAGAAGATTTCCAAAAACATCAATTTTTATTGTCAGGGAGGTATATTTTGACATTAAATTTGATTTTGAAGCGCCGTATACCCCACATGTTGAATAGGGAACATGGGTCGAGTGATATAAATTACATGGCAGCTGTCAAAATGTTCATTTTTTAAAACAAGGTAATATAAGAATAATTATGCAAAATAAACATATTTTATTTAAGGAGATGCTCATATTGTCTACCACTTGCTTCTATACAATGATAAAACGATCTTTCAGTTTTATTTTTAGTGCATTAAATAAAAGCTTGTTTTTGAAAAAAGAATTTATAATTTATTTTCTACTCTTGAGTCTTTTATTAAAATTGTTAGACTAAGATTTTTCCATTAAAAAGAAAAACAAAATTAAAAAGTAATTTATAAAAGATTTTAGCAATACCTTAAAAAGACAACAACACGAGCGCTTTGAACTGGTAACCTAACCAAGTACTGACCTCGTTAATCTTTTGCAGTTGCACAACTTTCTTTGGAATTCTATCTATCAATTTCAGCCATGATTTAAATGCCAAATGACAACGATCCTAGGTCATGGATCGAAACGTAAACAAAGATCATTTTAAAAACTATGAGTGGTTTAATTTCCAAAGAAGCTTAAGAAGAATGTTAAATGCCACTAGTTTCGACTTGGTTTTTTTGCTGGGTTATATTACTTGTTTACGTGCTAAATGAATACTTGATGTTGCTTAACTAGGGAACATGCATTTAGTTTGACAACTTCTTTCAAATAATGACTGCATGAGATCCGGTGGAAGCATACTTTTTCTTGTTAAATTTCTTATGAAGTTTAATGTGTTTAGAATATTATTTTAATAGATGTTAAGCATGTTACGTACTGAGTGTTCTATTTAAAGGAAACACATGTTCATCATCCCTCTTTGAATATAGTAGCGCCATTAATTTGCAGTACTGAAAAAGTAGTTCTCGTAATTATATATGCAAACATAATCAATTGTACCGAACAATTTACAAAATGCTTTGGTAAACATATACCTGATAATCCTGTCATACTAGTTATTGTTACCAACTCTAAAGCGAATTCCATTGCATAAAAGATAACGGATTATGTTTTTGATCAACTCATTGAAGTATCATGGTAGTCAATTGTAAGAAAACAGTTTAAAAGTGTTTAATAAAAAATATTTGTGGTTATTCTTGACTGACAGTTAAATGTCAAACAAATTCCTCGCAGCTGAAAGTTATTAATGTCTATGTTACGGGCGGATTTGATATGACGAATTTAATTTTGATAATAAAGGGAGAAATAGCCTGTAACAAGAATTAAGGGTTTAATCTCGACTAGCTCGCGTAGGTCGTGGGTTTTCTTTACATTGGGGATTAATGCAAATAATGCCATAAATTACAAGGGCTAAAGTGCATACCACCGTCAATTTAATGTACCAATTCTCATTTAAATATCTTACCTGTAATCCTGCATTCTCTGTTTTTTTTTCGTAGGGTGCCAGACCGTCGGTTAGGGACTGGTATCGAAAGACGTTCACCTCAATACTAGTTATCAATATTTATCACTCTTTTACTCACATCGAACTATGAACACTGCTAAATGATTACTGAAATATCTTTACGGAAGTTAATCCCCAAAAATATTAAGTATCCACGTTCAATCTTTCAAATAACTTTGTCTGACTTTAAAATTCGCTTTCGGTTCCTAAAAATTATTTCTTATAGTAATTTTTATTCACTTCTCTTCTTTTTATGACGTCACTATGACATCGAACATTCGCCAATGAAAAACAACATATGTCCTCTTGGGTGTAGTTCTTAGAACTGCATTTTTAAAGAGATAATTTGTTATGATTAAAGTGGCTATTTTAAATTACCTTGGTGTTTTAGAGACAGAATGTTGGTATTTCCTTGGAATTCTTAAGCTGTCTGATAATAAGAAATGGATTTGAGTGACAGTTTCGTTAAGTTTGATAAAGAATCTACAGATAGATAATAAGTGATTTTACTAATCTAAACTGAAAACGTGTATCCATTAATTTTTATCTATGTTAGTGCTGGACTCTGAATGGTAAAATTTGAAATGACCATTACGACCGGAAGCAATAAATTATGTTATCGTAATTAATTACAATAATGTTACATCTATGCAATTACCACTAGTTTTTAAAAATATTTTTGCCAATGAAACACCATTGTTGGAGGTATTGGTAAAAAGACGTCTAGGTCACAATTTTTTAGTTTCACAGGTGAGTATTTTATTCTCACAGATGTTGACTTGAATGAATTGATAAGTGTACTCCTTTTTATTGCTTATTAACCATTCATGAATGAACGAAGCTATGTAGTATTGCGGCAAACTGTATTTTATTAATATTTTTGCATGCTCTATTGATGTTAAGTGAATAAATTGCACTGGTAGTATCTAAAGATAATTAACTACAGTCTATTGCTAGGGATGTTACTCAGGATATTGTGTTTAATAATAATGGAGATGAGATAGCAACCAGGGGTGCTTATGGCAGGTCAGTCAAAGAACTGGCTAGTAGTTTTCGGTACTGTTGTTGTTACATGGCAAGGTAGCGGAAGGGGTGTGGAGCTAGTGCTGTTGTTACATGGCAGGCTAGTCGAAGCATGTGATAGGGATACTGGACTGCTGTTGTTACATGGTAAGGCAGTCGGAGTACCAGATAGGCATGGACTATTTCTGCCTTTCACAGGTGGGTAAACAATTAGTCAAGGTGCAGGATAAATGTGCTCCGGCTGATGATAGTAAGAGATTGTCTGGGATTAGTGGATTTCAGGTATGGTACCTAGTAGTTTTGATGTACGGGTACCAGGCGAAAAGTATTAAATGCATTTGGAGCAAAAGGTTGCCAATCTAAGTCTCGGGTTTGTGCAGTCCCGGGGCTTTGGCTTCCTGTGATCTTGGATCAGGCCTTGGTTTTCTAAGGTGGGCGTTCATGTGTTGGACACTAAGCTAGCTAACTAGAACCGTACAGGTGATAGGGATATTCGAATGGTTTTGATGCGACGGCAGAGAGCTCTGTTGCTTGTGTATGGCAGTGGCAGTTTGATACCATACTTGCATTGCTAGAAATGTAGCTTTATTTATTCCACTAACTAGAATAACTGAGAGGTCAGCACTCACCGTGGCTTTATTCTTTTTAGAATTGAAGGTACTGGCTGCTGTTTGTGGAGCGATAGGATACGACTTCATTGTGTTGGGAATTCAAACTATCAGGTACAGTTAGTTTAAGAAAGACTATGATGTTGATACGTACAATTAAACAAAATTGGTTTAATTTCAATTACGATAAATAATCGCCCACATAATAGTATTTAACCATCTTACACAATAAAAAATTACTTTACAATTTTAAATAAGAGCAAGAAATATTGTAACAATTAAATGTCTACATTATTCAGATTATCCGAGAATTTATTTATATACACTACTTAACAGGTTACACCCAATTAAAAAGTAGGCACCAAATCAAAAACATTAATACAAAAATTAAAAAAGGAATTATTTCAAATAAGTAAATACAATAATAAGTATAAAATTAAGCAAGAAAAAACAAAAACCGTAAAACAACCTGAAAGAGAATACAGTCAAAACACAAGGAAGGGCAGATGATGGGTAGGCAAGGAACACTAAAATAATTGGTTAATCTGTGCACAGACAAATTGATTTAATGTGTGACAAGGAAACATGGTAGATATCAAGGGATTTACATTTGTTTTGAAATGTTGTGCACAAAAAGTGCAGAGTGGAAAACTTAAGCACATTGGTTCTTGGGGTGTTTAAATAAAACATCGTGGCCCCTGGTAGATGTAGGCACTCGGAAATTTACAGTAGATAATAAATAAGGAGTGTCTATTAAGTTATGAACTACTTTATAGAGAAATACCACAGCACACGTCGCGATTTAAGTCTAGTTACAGAGAATCTGCGTAAAAGTAGGTTATGGTCGTAACATATACACGGATAAACAGAGTCCTCCTTGTATGTTAGGTATTTAAGAAAGTGACGTTGTACCTTCTCAATCATATTTACATAGACAGCATATGAAGAATTCCAGACTATGTTACAATACTCCAATTTCGACCTAACGTAGGCAAATGTTAATATTTTTAGAGTATCAATAGTGGAGGTGTTTACCCATCCTAATAACAAAACCTAGCGATTTATGTGCTGTGCCCTAATAGTGTTGAGGATATGCAAATTAAATGTTAACTTGGCATCAATCAGTACACCAAGATCAAAAACACTATCGGTGATTTGAAGTACTGAACCTTCAATGCTATAAGGGAATTTAATTACATTATGCTTTCTAGAGTAATTTGAAACAGAACATTTATCAGGATTAATTGGGAGGTTGTTTGTAATACACCAGAAATGTAGATTATTTAGATTCTGCTGCAGTTTTGAGCAATCTTCTATTTGACTTATGACGTTGAATAATTTTGTCATCTGCATAGATTAAACATTCACAATCAATTTCAACAACTTCATTGATGAAAATGATAAAGAAGTAGGGGCCAAGGACAGAGCCTTGTGGAACTTCAGAGGTAGCAGTAAAATGCTTGGCATGAGAGCCTAAGTAATCAACATAGAGTCTTCTATTATTTAAATAGGAGAAGAGAAAGGTCAGTAGCTGAGGTGTATAGCCCATGTAAGACAGTTTCCGAAGTAACAGATTGTGATATAGCCGATCAAATGCCTTTGACTAAACTGTATATATCACGTCTATCTGCATTCCTTCATCTAAAGATTTAGAAAGATATTGTGTCATACTGATTAAATTAGTTGCAGTAGATCTACCAGAAACAAAGCCATGTTGTTGCAGACATACTTTTGAATGTGAGTGAAAGTATATATAATCATAAAGAACCAATTCAAATATTTTACTGAAGTTATTAAGGATGACAATAGGGCGATAATTTATTATACAGGATCTGTTCCCTTTTTTATATATAGGCCGTACTTTACAAGATTTCCAGATATTAGGAAATTGAGATTATTTGGGAGAAATAGATTAAACAGAAAGGTTAAGTAGTGATTGTGTTGTGAGAGATGAATTTTTTTAAAATTCTGGTATTGCAGTATGAAAATTTTTTTTATTGACATAATAACATTGTATTTTGTAACAACTGTCGATTTAATTTATGTAGACAGATGTAGCAATAGATTTATTGTCTAACATTGGTTGTGCAGTAAAATAAGTACTACTACGTAGTAAGAGCTAACACTGAGGTGTGTTGCTTCTGGTTCAGGTGTTATTGGATTGTAACTCACTGGAAAAATTTTATGTTGAGTAATGGTCTAGCATCAATGTTACTAAATTCTTCAAACTTTTGTTTCTGTTCTTAGGAGAATTAGCAGGACAAGGAACCTACCATTTTGCAACCAAGTTGTTAAGCAGGTGGATCTACATTTTACACTGCAAATGCTTTGCGAGCATTCTTGAGAGAAACATTCAAAAACAGCGCAATTTCATGTTTTCTTATCACCCATACCATCTTTACTCACATAGTTTGACGACACTTGACGTGTATCAATGATTAACTGGAAAATTTAAACAACACATAATATTATGGGATACATTGTTTTTATTTTATAATATGGTTAGGAACATGGAGAAACGCTGCAAAATGTCCGGAATGTGGGGGACGAGCGGGTGATTAGAGCATGTTATGTATAAAAACTTTTATAATTTACAAACATTTATTTTTGCATATTTCAGAATAAATGTTAAATAATAAATGTTAGTAAGGTATTATTTTTTAATTATACAATTGGACATATTTAGCTCTTGCTTAGAAAATTCCATGTTGGTTTTGTTTACTATTTCAGAATAATCAGATCGTCTTACTGCTCTGTACAGACTGTGTATGAACCAAGTATATTTATAGAAGTAACCAATTCACCGTTTGAAGCTTATTTTAAACAATATGTATTTTTCAGATGTAGTTTATGATGAAAGCAAAGAAGCGACATCAGAAGCATCTTCGATTTCCAATTCTCTAAATTTGCAAATTGAGTTAACAAGTTCCCAACAGTCAAAAGATAGTGATCATACTGTTTTCTCAGGAAGTACAGATTCAGATCGAACACCAGTGCGAGTTGATTCACAAGATAGTCAAGTGTCTGACACTGATACTGTTGGTGATGGACATCAATGGCCTAGACAAAGCAGTGTAAGATATTTTCGTATTAAATCTTATTAATTATATATGCTTACAAAATTGTTACAACCTAATTTTTAAGTGATAGTGGCTTCAGTAACATAAAAAAGAATTTTCGAACCTTTAGTGCTTCACTGTTTACTAATATTAGACTATCTGCATTAAATTGCTTTTATATTGTAATTCATTTCATGGTTTTGATACCAAACGAATGTAAACCAGCATATGCGTTAAATATTATGTTTTGTAATACCGAAATAGTATGCTGCCTTAAACAATGATCAAGATTTAATTAACTGCAAGAGCTAATATAATTCTGTCATTGTAGATATAGGTAAAGTTTTAATCTAGTTTTTTTTGACATACTAACCCACACATTAATCTTATTTGTGACTAGCAAAGATTTGCAGTTTTTCTGTATGAATTTTTAGTATGAAGTATCCTGAATTTTTTTATCAATGTGTTTGTCTTAATGTATATTATTTTTAAGTCAATAGTATAACAACAACTAAATAAATTTGTAGGTTTCTTTCTAGATCAAGTTGCTTTCTCTTCTTTTTCATGTGTTACTGTTTATTGACATTTGGTTTTTAAATCAAGTATCTTTGTTTTGTGGTACCGTCTGTTGATATATGTGATTTAAGGGCTTAGATAGAATGATAAGGTTCAGTCTAATTGTTGATTAAAAATGGTACTTATGTTTTACAAGATACTTTAAACTTATTTATTGCAGAACACTATCAAACACAGTAGAAGTAAAGAGTACTGAGGATCCAGGTGAAGTAAAGGATGAAGTGGAGTCATCATTGAATAAATATTCCGAATTAGAAAATAGAAAGTCTAGAATTCCTACAAGTTACAAAGATAAGGAAATTTTTAATGCAAAAGTATGTCCAATTTCAAAAGCAGAGGCGATTGAGGAAAGGTTGATTGAGTGAAAAATCAAGTGTGTATTTTGTGAATCAGTTAATTATGCTAAGGAAAAGCGATGGTAACATGAAATTCTGTTTGAATTTTAGAAGTATAAATCAGTATAATAATAAACAATATAATTATCCAGCGCCAGAGATAGCATTTTAGCAATAATAGGTGTTACGAAAGTTTTTCTAAGATTGATTTGAAGAATTCATTTCAGGAAGGAGATATAAAGCATTTTTGGTAGATGGGTATATTTATCAGTTTATTCAATATATGATCGAGATTTTTATATTTAGTGATGGTGTTTGCAGTATTTTGTGAATTTGGCGTATGTAGAAAGAATTTTATTGAGTTTGAACCTGATGCATGAAGAGATTTTGTATTAATATGAGAGAATAAAAAATAGAGAAAGATAATGGAAGATTTTAAATAATAAAGGATGGAAAAGAGGGAAGATTGATTTTAATTTGAAACGTGAGAAAGTGAAAGAACTGAATTTTGAATTATTTGAGGGAAATAGAGATCTATGCATGTTTATTATGTCTAATACTAAGAATTGTTTATAGTAGATAATTAGATATAAAATTAGAAAATTGTTCATCAATGTAAAAACTATGGTGCTCAACGTGAACTTATTGGGATTGATTTTAAATTTTAGGATTTAATTTGGGAGATAGTGGTGTGATTAGAGGTCATATTGCATCATCTTATAAATGTCCAACGTTGTAAATCTAAGAAAATTTAAGAAGAAGCCCAATTACGTATATATATTTGTTTGTATAGAATAACGCATTTGTGAAAATGCCCGATAAGAAAGTATAAATACATAGGGACCGTGATTGAAAAACGTTTTCATTCTTATTACATACTGACCAAGGAATCGTGTTCTAAGTTAAGAATAATGGTATTTACTACATTCTCCACGAAGGTGAACATTTTTCAGAGCTTCATCTGTGTTTTGTAATAATAGCTGTGTGTATAAATGCCCTGTACGTACAAAAGATTTTCATTTTGCAATTAATAAAGGAATCGTGTTTTTTTGAAAGGATTATAAATACTCAATTTATGTAAAGCCGTATGTATAAAATTTTAATTGCATGTGGAAAAGGGATCCTCATTTAATAACACACATAAGTTAGTATTTCGGCGATAACGTATTTAATTGAAAAGACTGTATTTCTAGAAAAGTGTTCATAGACCTATATTCTAGAACATTCAACTGCTAAAATAAAACAAAATGAACAGTGCAAAATAGCTGATAGTGATGATAAAATTCGTGAAGTCGATAAACAAAGACGAATTACAGCATTAAAATCTTGAATAGTGATAAGATAGGTAAATGACAACAATTACTGATGGTCGAGGCAACAAAACGATAAATTTTTGAATGTTGCATCAAACGCCTTTGAAAACAAGCCAATTAAAACACGGGAACAACAACTAGAGTTACTGCGAATTTTCTAGATGCGTACGTCAGAAAACTTCGCTGCTTTAAAAGTCAATCAATATTAAATAGAGGGTGAGAACTGATCTAAACATCACGAGACGGTAGACTGGATGATAATACGTCATGTAGTAAAATGTTACTACATTTTTAGAAGTGAAATTTATTTAAAAATGGTTTGAGGCGATTTTATAGAAACAGTCAAAGTTAATTGTTTTTGATATTAGAAGTGAATAGATTATATGAAGCTTCAAAATTGATAATTGAAAATAATTTGACCATCGCAAGATAAAGTTTTTTAAATTGAAATAAAAGCATATATGATTGGAATGGTATGTTAGAATAGAATAGAATAGCATTTATTGTGCAAAAGAGTTTATATCTTTCCTGACACAAATGGTAAAAGATCGGTTAATAACTGGTTTTCATTTTTACCTTTTTAGATAATAATTAATATACAATCAGTTATTTATAAATTAAATTATTCATGCAATAATAAATAATTTCTCAGTTGTTTCTTTTGGAACATGGATTTATAATTATGTCTGAACAAAGGCAATGACCAGCAGATTTATTGTTAAAATAAATCTTGTTTAAACTTAGAGGACTTGTATTTATAAAGTAGTTTGTTAAGTTTTTTTTTGTGTGCAGGTCTTTAAGGGAGAGTAGAATGTACAAGTTGATTATTTGATTAGGAAGGTAGACAAGCTTTCAGTGCAGGTTTTCGCTAGTATATAAGAAAATAATTAAACGTAACTGATCAGATATGTTTAAATATGATTTTTAAGGGAAAGGTATTAAATTATCCGACTTCTTTTGACAAATTTTGTACATAATAAGACTTAACTAGAGAGTTATTTGTGAATGAAAAAAAATAGATTTAGGTTTGTGAGTGCTCATCTTAGTTATAAAAAAGAGATTTTTGGACCCTATATTTAGTATGAGTGATTATCCAGAAGTTACATATATGTTGGTGTTATACTTAAGATATCGTTCGTAGGGCAAAACGTTGTGGAAATTTTTGACTATTTTTACCATATAAGATTTGTGATATGCGTTTTTTCATGGATATTATATTTAAGATATTGTTTATAAGAGAAAGCAGTTGTGGATATAGTAATTGACATTTGAAAGATTGTTTGTAAAAGAATATTTCATATTATTATTATAAATCTGATTTATGATTATGGTGTTTTTATCTGGAGAGCTTGCAGAAATAATTAGACACCAGGCAAATTTGAAACTTTCATCAAACACATGTTTTATTTGGGCCAGCATCTATTATCTATGTCCAATGTGGGACTCAGTTAGAAACCTCTTCAATACACAGTACTTTTATTGATGCCCAACATCGGGCCACACATAGTTGAATGATTGGCTGATGGGCTCAATAAAAGTTCTGTCATAATGAAACCACTGCGATTATACAGGTATAATGATACGAAATAATCCTCTTACAGACAATCTTTCAAATACAAAGTAATGCATCCACAATAACCTTCTCTTACAACCAATATCATAAATACAAAATTAATGATTCATAATAACTTCCTCATAGCACATATCATATACTAAAATGAAGAGTCCAGAACATATTCTTGTCTCATTAGGACTTTAGTATCTAATAGACAAACCTTAAACATATCATCACTCAATTAAACCCTCAGTATAATTAATATGTACACCAATTAGGTTTAGAAGTCCTGTAGTTTAATATCATTTCTTCTTAAGGATAGTGTTAAACATAGCTGAATTCAGTAGGTTTATGTGATATTGTCGGAGGCATTATAATTATTTTTGGTTCTGGGTTGGGACCGTGTCATTTTATAAATTAAGGTCGACGTTTCGCCCACTTTTGTAAGAAGCTTCATCAGGACAAGTAAATAAATAATAAAATAAAAATATAAATATAATAAAGATAAGAATAATAATATTAAATAGACAAGTTAAAGTGTAAAGAAGAGTTACTCCTGAACTAGCAGACTCACTAGCCATTCAAAGCCAAAGGTGTCTTGTGGCGAAGTAACTGTAGCTTTGCCACAAGACACCTTTTGGCTTTGAATGGGCTAGTGAATCTGCTAGTTCAGGAGTAACTCTTCTCTTTACACTTTAACTTGTCTATTTAATATTATCATTCTTATTTTTATTATTTTAATTTTATTATTTATTTTCTTGTCCTGATGAAGCCTCTTACAAAAGTGGGCGAAACGTCGACCTTAATTTATAAAATGACACGGTCCCAACCCGGAATCATAAATAATTATCAGTAGGTTTAATTCTTACCTTGTGTAATGACATCCCACGCATAGCGTTGCTAGAAACCCTTAAAATTAAATTAAATGACTTTTACACACTTACTCTGAAACTTAAATTAGCAAATGAGCCTTTATAAATCACTCAAAATATTTAAACAAATCGATTAATCTTTACAGTTTAAGCATTTTCTCGTGGTGTTTTTGGTTCTACCAGTGTTCATTGTACAAATCCTTATAAATTAATATCAAGACTCCATCCTTGATTAAATTGGTTTAAAATTCCTCTTTTCATACAAATTGACATATTTCAAAGACCATATTTTCATTAATCTTCCATTTAGTTTCGATATCTTCAAGTAAATTCTCTCTTACGATAGTTTTAATTGTCTATTTTCCATTTTAATATATTTTAAATAATTGTCACTGCCAAACATTATACATTTTGTTTACAAATGTTGCTATGAAATTTCTGCTTCACGGCTGAAACCCCATAACACGCAAAGTTCCTGATGAATCCTGAGATATATGTAAGCAAAACTCATCTCAAACACCACTTTCCTGCTACCTAAGCTCAAGTTCAGTAGATGCTGCTCCAATTTGTTTGGAATAAAATCACAAAAAATTCTACCACAAAGAACACAAGACTCCGTTGAACAAGCGCCAATTGATTTACTAAAATTAAATAAATTTATATATACAAATAGAATTTTATGTATAATTTTTATTTAAGTACTAATAAAAAAATTCTTATCTCATTCAGTACATAAATCAACGTGCTCAAAATATTTACAATTAATTAGCTTTTCATTATTAAATAATTCACCACGCCTATTTTCAGTAAATCTTTCATTAACAAGCCCATTATTCTACTAACTGATCATTGTAGTAGAATACTGGTATAATTATTTCTCTATTATATAAAATTTACACCCACAATAACTAAAAGAAACCATATTTTTAACAACGACCCTTATCTTCTATTACATACTTCAAATATTTTACATGCACAATAATAAAATAAACTGTTGGGCACACACCCTCATTGATTTCTATTCTGAGCTAGCCTACATATTTCCCTGAAATTGCCATAGCCTACATCTTTGACTATCTGTGTGCAATAGTGTTGCCTAGCTCTACCTCCACCCCTCTTTTTTGCCCACTGTTTTTAATATATAACGCATTATTCCCTCATGCTTTAGTATGTGACCCATCACCTATTTTTTACTGGGTTTCACATATTTCTTTCTTCCTCTACCATTTCTAGAACCTCTTTGTTCTTAACTTTGTCTGTCCATGATATCTTCATCATACGTCCGTAGCACCACATTTCAAAGGCTTCTATCTTTTTCCTCTCCGTTTCTCCTACTGTCCAAGTTTTTCAGTCGCACTGCTGTGCTTCACACATATGATCTTTTCCTTGTTTCTGTTTGTTGTCTTTGAACACAGTAATTGCTTTTTCTTGTTAAATGTAGCACGACCTTGTGCTAATCTTTGTTTTGCACTTTTCCCATCTGGAGTTATTTGACTTCCTAGGTAGTAGAAATTTTTTATCTCTTCATAACCATATCTCTCCGTTAGAACTGTTACCATTTCATTAAGAGCTGCGTCTAACTCTTCCTTGCTAGATGCTAAAACCGCTATATCATCTGCAAATTTAAGTATATCAATCTTTTGTCCCTGCATAATAATTCCTAATGTCTTCGTGCTTTTGACAGTATTCATTGCCTCTTCGACATACAAGTTAAAAATTAACGGGAATAGAGCACATCCCTGTCTCACTCCTTTCCCAATATCTACCTCTCTACGTTTTTGCTTTAATTTTATTTCAGCTGTTTGCTCTTCATATAAACTATGTACAATCCGTCTATTCCTAAAACTCATTCTAATCTTTTTGAATATTTTAAACATGTTTTTCCATTGTACATTGTCGAATGCTTTTTCCAGATCTACAAATCCTATATACACGCTGTCCCCTATTTCTATTGTTTTCTCCATTATCACCCTCAGAGCTTAAATAGCCTCCCGTGTTCCCCTGTTTTGCCTAAACCTAAATTGATCTTTTCCTAGTATTTCTTTAGCTCATTTATCCATTCGTCTTTATACAATTCTAGTTAATATTTTTGACACGTGTGCTGTCAGACTTATTGTTCGAAAATTTTCACATCTATCCGCGCCTCTTTTTTTTGGTATAGTTACTATGATGTTACGTTTGAAATCTTTGGGTATCCTGCCTATCTCATACATATAGCTTACATTGGAAGAGACGTTTTGTCACTGCTTGTCCAGCGGCTTTTAGATAGCAAATTGAAATTATGTGGGTCGTTTTTCTCTATCTAACATATGTAGAATTAAAGCACGGAAAGGATAACTGTAATCAGAGGAAGGTATTTTCAATTTTTTTAATCAGCACAATTGTGCATGTGAACATCTTTGTGCCCAGACAATGAAGTCAGGCGCCATGTGATACATTATTAATCAAAATAAATAAATCATAAAACTGTAATAATTTTAGAATACAAAGTAGTCATGATATTTCTTAACCTTAAAAACCGCCATAATGAATTTGACAACCTTTGAGTATGTTCAATAGATGCAGAAATAATCCTTCTTCAGATTAAGCATGCATGTAACCTAAACTTTATATTTCTTGTAGGAAATAACCTAACCCTATTGGTGGGATTTACCAATACAGAAATTATTAAAATGAAATATGATTATAAACATTTCAAAGAAATGTCACAAAGTAACAATTTGCAAAACATTAATTTAACTGACTTTGAATAGCAATACCACACATTTTATCTAGCTAGGTTTCGTATTACTAATATTCATAAAATATAAAAATGTGTAGTTTATTCTAAACTTAAAAATTTTAGAAGAGAAAAAATTTTAGGCCATGATTTCCTTTGCAAGCTTGAATATCTTTTTTTAAATATTATGTTTAGTTTTAATGTCACATTTGTTCTTTAAACTGCAATAGGGTATGGTATTTACATCTACAGGTACAAGGTGCTATCAGAAAGTTCCCATACACTTGATGCGACTCTTGGACATGTGTACAAGCTAGTACACAAACAACCATAAACGTAATATCCAATGAATTAACGTTCCGAATCGCATAGCATTGGTAGGTCGGGTTTGGTCTATGCATTGTGTTTTGTAATTGCACGTTAATATTCATTTGCGAATTTTATGATGACTGACAGATTTGAGCAACGAGCTTGCATTAAATTTTTATTATCATGTTTTGAGATACGTAGAGAAAATGTGCAACAAAAAAGGCTCTGATTATTGTAAAACCAAAACTGGTTGTTGCATCATGACATTGCATATGCTTACGCTTTATTGAAAAAAACTGTTTTTGGCTAAAAGCAATATGGTCATTATCTTACATTCTGCATATTCATCAGATTTAGCATCCCATTACTTTGCCCTATTCTCAAAAGCAAAAATTCACATGAAGGGTCACGTTTTTGACACTGAAGCGTCAAAGAAGTCATTGAGAGCAAAACACAGGAAGGGCGTAATAGTCTTCAGAAAAAGGATATTTTTGACACTTCAGGCATGAAACAAATACCGGATGCATTGTATTGATTCGCATGGAGACTACTTTGAAGGAGATGGGAGCAATTAATGTCCTAGACAAGCAAAAAATATTAGACCTAGCTTGGAGACTTTCTGATAATACCTTGTATTGTTTGACATTATATTAGAGATCAACTACTTTTAAAGTGTTCTAGATCTTGGGATTAGCACTAAATTATTCAGGTAGACTAAGGTGTTTACAAACAAGGTTAAAGTTGTGGAGTATCATTCAATCTTATACAAATCTGTTGGTAACTTTAGAGAAATGCATGTTTACTAGTGACAGATTTTTATATTGGGCACATTTTTAATATTGACACATTATTAGTCAAAATTCAACCCATTGTAGAAAATTTTAAGGCTAGACTGAACCAACATTTTAAAATGAATTTCACTTTATTTACAAGTAAGCACATTGAACGTAAACTTATATACAGATTTAGGTGTTATTTATATGTTATATGTTATTTATATTGGCAAAAATGTAGTTTTTAACATTAAATATTTATTCAATTGCTTGCCAACATGCATCCTTTGTAATATATACAGCACCTAATTTTATTCATGTAGTTGTAGTAAGTAATGAAAACTTATGCAGTAAAATCGTTCTTTTTGCCTAACAAACATAGATTCCATAAAGTTTTCTCGTGTTTTTGATTAGTTATTAGTAATTATGTCTTATAAATTTAGTGTAAGCATATTAAGTTTATTGCTGTTAGGGTTTAACTGTTTTAATTTCTTTAGTGGCATATACTTTTCTATTATTGTACCAATTTTAATAATGTATGCTTATTAAAACGAAATTAACTCTTATTTTTGTGTATTGCAGTTATCAATGAGAGAATGGGATATTCCATTTGAGGAACTTACTATCGGTGAAGCAATTGGTACGGGTCGATTTGGTACTGTGTATAGAGGTTATTGGCATGGAGATGTTGCTATAAAAGTTTTTAATATGGATAATTTAAATGACGAAAAGGCTTTAGATCAATTTAGAATTGAGGTGAGTATGCTTGTTTTGATGTTTTCTTTTTCTAAGCTTAAAATTAAAATATTAATTTACCTTTTATGTTGTCTACAAATGAAAAATATTTTAATATGGTTCAGACAAGTTCTGTTGCTTATGGTATGGTATGTAAGTTAGATAGTAAAATGATTAACTCTTATAATAGATGTTGTTTACTCGTTTCATGCCTCAATTACTATCATTATGCCATTGGTTATAATGTTGTAAAATATCTAACATTGATTTTTCATCACAATTAATGGACAAAAATTCATTTTTAAAGCTACTTTCAATTTTTTCAATTACTAAATAAATCTTTATTATTCCTATATTGCATTGGATATTTTCCTTTTAACATATAACTGCTTTGCTATTTAACCAAATGTTGCTAATATTACATGCTGCTTTTAATTCTCCAACTCTGGCTAAAGTAGTTTCTGAAAATTTAAGTTTCATTTTGAGGAACTGCTTTATTAACAATCGAATTATTAGGAGTGCAGCTATGAATTTTGTATTTTGCCAGCAAAAGTTTATCTCATATTTGTTTAATTTGTGTATACAATACACCGATTTAGGGTCGTCAATTCATTTTTGCATGGGGAGAGGAGGGGAAGGTAATTTTATTTTATTCATAAAAATTTTTTAATTCAAGTTTTTAAAAAATTGTAGTTCCTGCAGGGTTGGACGGCTCTCCTAAAACCTATTCAAACGTATATCTGAGGAGCTAACAATTCCTCTAATCTAAGTAACTAACTGCTGTCAAAAATTTTTGGCATAAACATACACCTTAACATTAATATCAATTTATAGTAATGACTAGAAGCGGTTTGTAGTCCCTACGGGACTACTTTGAGCGCCTCTACTCGCTTTGTGGACCACTCTTTTACGCCCCGCCCTCTGCGCCCCGCCCTCGCTGCGCCCCGCCCTCTCTGCGCCCGCCATCTCTGCGCCCGCCCTCTCTGCGCACCGGCCTCTCTACGCACCGTCCTCTCTGCGTCCCGCCCTCTCTGCGTCCCACCCTCTACGCCCCGCCCTCTCTACGCCCCGCCCTCTCTACGCTCCGCCCTCTGTACACCCCGTCTTCACTTCCCCTAGTAGAATTCATTAAAACGACTAAGAAGTTGAGCGAATCAAGATCACCTAACTCTAGTAGACTTTGTCGAAATCACTTCTGGGAGTCAACCGGATCAAGATCACCTCGGTCAAGTAGACTTTGCGAAATCACACCGAGTCGATCGGATCAAGATTTATTTCGCTGTAGTAGACTTTGTAGTAGACTCACCTCTGCAGTTGATCGGATCAAGACCACTTTGCCCTAGCAGACTTTGTTGAAATCACTTCAGGAGTCGATAGGATCAAGATGCCCTAGTAGACTTTGTCGAAATCATCTCGTAGAACGATCTGATCAAGACTACTTCACCCTAGTAGACTTTGTCAAAATCGCTTCTGGGAGTCGATCGGATCAAGACCACTTTGCCCAAGTAGACGTTGTCAAAATCACTTCGAAGTGTCGATCGGATTTAGACCATTTCGCCAAAGCAGACTGTCGAAATCACTTGAAGTGTCGATCGGATCAAGACCACTTCGCCCAAGTAGACTTTGTCAAAATCACTTGAGTGTCGTTCGAATCATGACCACTTCGCCCAAGTTGACTTTGTAAGATCACCTCGAAGTGTCGATCGGATCAAGACCACTTCGCCCAAGTAGACGTTGCCGAAATCACTCCAAAGTGTCGATCGGATCAAGACCACTTCGCCCAAGTAGACGTTGCGAAATCACTTCAAGTGTCGATCGGATTTAGACCATTTCGTCAAAGCAGACTGTCGAAATCACTTCGAAGTGTCGATCGGATCAAGACCACTTCGCCCAAGTAGACTTTGTCAAAACCACTTCGAAGTGTCGTTCGAATCATGACCACTTCGCCCAAGCTGACTTTGTAAGATCACCTCGAAGTGTCGATCGGACCAAGACCACTTCGCCCAAGTAGACTTTGTCGAAATCACATCCAAGTGTCGTTCGGATCAAAACCACTTCGTCTCAGTATTCTTAGTCAAAATAACTTCGAAAATTGATCGGATCAAGATCACTTCGCCCAAGTAGACTATGCGAAATCACCTTGAAGTGTTGATCGAATCAAGACCACTTCGCCCAAGTAGACTTTGTAAAATCACCTTGAAGTGTCGACGGATCAAGACCACTTCACCGAAGTAGTCTTTGTCAAAATCACTTGAGTGTCGATCGGATTAAAACCACTTCGTCCAAGTGGACTTTGTCAAAATCACCGGAGAATTGATCGGATCAAGACCACTTCGCTGTAGTAGACTTTTCGAAATCACTTCTGAGAATCGATAGGGTCAAGACCATTTCGCCCAAGTAGAGTTTGTCGAAATCACTACGAAGTGTCGATTGGATCCATACCACTTCGCCCAAGTAGACTGTCGAAATCACTTGATGTCGTTGGATGAAGACCACCTCGCCCCAGTAGACTTTGGCAAAATCACTTGGAGAATAGATCGGAGGAAGATCACTACGCTCTAGTGGACTTTGTCGAAATCACTTCTAGGAGTCGAACGGATCAAGAACGATTGAGAACGATGCAGAACGATGCAGAACGATGCAGGACAAATGAAACGTAGCAGAACAATTTTGAACGAATAGAGAATTCCTACAAATAACGCCGGTTGGTAGTTGCCGTTCCGTTTGAGAATAGATAATTTGAAGGAAGGGCATTTCGAACAATCCCTTAATTCTTTCAAAATTAATAAACAATATTTGAGGTGGTTTTCAGCAGTAGTTTTATAAGTAGAAATTAATGAAAGTGTTGAAGCATAAGCTGAAATGTAAACAATTGCCGGAATAGCATGTTAGAGTATGTTTAAAAATTCTTCTAAATATTTTCGAGTCTGTAAACTAAAGCGGCAACTTTGTTAAGCTCTTGCGTTCGTAGAAGTTTTGTTAGTGGCTAAATAAAGAAGCAACTGTATTTATTTTTGCGATTATAAATATTAAAGTAGAAAATGCTGCAATTTTTGCTAATGGTTTTATTTTTGATGTATTATAAAATGAAGGTTATTGAGTATATGTATTCTTTTAAAGCGGATATTTAAATATATCTAATATTACTGGAGCTTTCTGTATAGAGGAAATAATGTATGTTAAACAAACGAATAGATCTCAGTCTACTTTTGCAATGTATTCTGTGTATGTAATATATTCTGTGTATGATATATATTCTGTGTATGTACTATATGTAAGATGTATAAGAGATGTGTATTATATAATATATTTAATTTGTTTTATAAGGCTGATATGTGAAAGTAGTCGAAATGAGGTGATTGGTTTAGTTTAATTTACGTGGAATGAATGTACCGAGGATATATTTGGATACTTGTGTATGCTAATTCGTGTGGTAATAAATTTTCTTTCTTCAATATTAATAAACAGGCGTATTTTATATTTCCGATATATGATGATAGTTAAAAGTAGTAAGTTATAGAAGTGCTGCAAGCAACCGTTGGATAAAGCATAAGGTGAAATGTTAACAATATCTCGAATAGTATATCGCAGGTTAAATTGGCAAGCGATTTAAAAATCACGGTGATTCTACGAAAGTGGCTCGGACGTTTAGCGTTTGCGTTTGCGTTGTCGAAGCTGCAAATAGTTAAACAAAGAAGTATGAGATTAATGTAGCCTCATTAAAAGTGATATGTTTTGAAATATCTCTTTTAACATATTGCGAATGAAAATAATGTACATGTACGTTTTAGATATTTTCATTGGTATTGAGTATCTCCTGTGAAGGCGTATGAAATCAATCTAACCTCGAATGTACCTGTTAACGAATATAAATAAACTTTTAGTAATTATAAATGTGCATGAGGTGTAATGTTGAAACTGTGTGTTCTAAAAGTGGTATATGCGCTGCATTTGATTTTGAGTTATACATAAGAAAAGCTATGTATTTTATGTACACCCTTTGAATGAAAATGGAAATAAAGCTGTCGTGATAGTTATATTATTAAACGGCCTAAGTAACAACAAAAGTGATAGAAATCGAAGTCGACCCCAAACTGTTGTAGTTACAGTGCAAACCTATTAAATTGGGCATTCCGTATGATTTATTTATCCCAATAAATTTGAATGATTTTCACATATAAAATGAGACATAGTTGTGCACGTTTGAAAAGCATTTGGATTTCTGCAAAAGTACGTTAGACCATTATTAGAAAATATAATAATGTATCATGTGTGCAATGTAGAGAACTCGAAATACTTAAATGAACTGCGATATGCCCACAACTGCTAAATAAGAGGGTCTTTTTTAAAAATAGACCGCGCATATTAATTTATTCTGTAAAGCGGCTATTATTTAAATTAGATACTAAATTAGATATTAAATTAATCTAGATTTCTATGTATAGCAAATGTTCTATGTTACATAAAGAAAAACATTGAATTCTATTATTTGACTATAGTCTGTGTATTAATCTGTTGTTGACGTAACCGGAATTAATTGTACAAAATTTAATAAATGTTTTAGGGAAATACCGCAGTACCTGCTTTCAATCTGTTAACATTTCAGGTTTTAGGATACGGATTGTGTTTATTGACATATATATTAGTAATTTCTCAGAAGCCTAATACGAATTTCGAAACCAACGCGATTTTCCACGTCTCTCTTACTGAAGCGCTCCGTGTTTTTAGAACGATCAACTTTAAACGTCCGAACCTTGCTTGATGCATAAGACAAATTGGCTTATTGCATATTGCAGGAAGAAGAAAACCGTTTCCAGGTACAATTGACAAATACAACAAAACACGGGCCATTGGCATACAAATTAAAAAATAATCATGAAAACGTAGTTTTTTTGTTATAGGGATTTGAAAATCTATGCCTAGTGGCATTCTTATTTCCACAACTTCTCACATAGTAGAGAACGTATCTATAATCCACGATTCGGATAAAAATATGTAATCTATTATTTTAACATTTGTCACAAAAACTAATAAATATGAATCTCCTCTAAATACAGTAATGTATAAACAAACACCAAGCTCTAACATTAAGACATCAGTTTCTCTTAAGTTTTAGTTTTACAATAAATTATTTGTCCATGCAATATCGGTAGGTATGTAATAACAACATTGACGGTGAAATAAGTACCTATAAAACATTAGTAATGTAATATTAAGTAAAAGTAATTTTTTAATCACATACCTGGATATATTCAAGAAGTCGATTAATAATAGCACAATTCATAATGAATTTTTTGAAATGCAGCCAATCAAATTGAACAATCTTTGAATAGCGCTTTGGTTAGATAAACAATAATCCGAAACGTCAAATTAATGTCAAATGAATGACAAACGTAATTGCTTTTAAAATTGTGGGCGCCATCTATTTGGACAGTGTTAATACTAAAATGCGCCAACATAATCCTTTATAGAGTGCCACCACCGTGTTCGCAACCTGCTTTTGACATTTCTCAAATAAATTACACAAATCGCAGTAAAAGTTTTAAATAAAGATGTAGAGTTTATGATAGATGCAATATGTTTGGTACTTATTAGAAAATTTGTTAAGGATCGTATACCAATTTTAGAAACCAACTCGAACGTCTGTTCATCAACGCAAATGTACCGGTTTTTAGTTCTGTGCGTTGGGTTTTTAGAGCGTAAAATATTAAAGATTTTAGTTTTATACACATATAAGCGAATACGTACCTGTAAGTTGGACAACCTGCGAAAAGTAAACTTTGTAAATGTTTTTTGAGTAAACATAATTCACAAATTGTAGATTGTAGATCGCATTGAAGCATATGAAAGAAAGTCTTGGTTTATTTAATGCATATTGTTAAGTAAATGGTATTGCATGTTTTAAAAAGCAACACAAAATTAAATTAAAAAAATTAATTTGACTGGGAAACTAACCACCGGGGTTAGCATTCGTAAGCAGCGATGTTAGACTTGCGCCATCGAAGCGTTGTTCATTGAAATCGCATTGGTTGTATACTTACTATGCTTAGTGTAACATAAGAAATACATCGCTTTAGGAATAAATCACGGTCTATAGTAATTGTTCGGGCGATTCCGTAAACAAACGTCAAATGCAATAAAACATTATTTTTCAAATAAATAGCCCGTGTATATCAAAAAGCCATGTTGTTGTATACTAATAATCAATTATTGGAAGTATTACGTAATATTGGATGATTTATAATTTCAAATTTAACAAACTTAAAAAAATTGTGTCTTCATAGATTTTGAAGGTACATATTCGTTCGCTTCCGTCATCTTTCGTTACCTGTGTTTGACATTTCTCGAGGTAATTATACAAATTTTAATACCTGTTTTAAGAAAATGCTATAGTACCAGCTTGCAAATCGTTAACAATTCAGGTTGTAGAATACGAATAGCGTTGTTTGGTATATATTAGATATTTTTTAACCGCCGAATACGAATTTTAGAAACCAACTCAATCTTTCTTCTCTCTCGTACCAATGCTAACGGAATAGTTGCCGACCTCGTCGCACGGGCCGTTCGGTTTTTAAGATCGGAAATTTTTGAGGGATCCAAGCTTTTTTAACACATTAACGAATACGTCGCTTCAAATAAATCTTTTCCTGGAAAATCCTGATTTCTCCGCAAGTTATCGGTTTTCCGCCATAAAAACCGGCCTATCCTAAGCACGCAAAAATTCTCCACATAACCACCACCCTTCCGCGCCCCCAACTCCAAAACCCTCGGACGCAAATCCCAATAAGCGATCGATTTGCGGCTCTCAACTTTAACACAAAGACGGGCGTACGAAACTTATAGTTAATAGAAGTTACTCCAAATCATCCAATTAACATGTATTTTACTTCTCGACATATTAGAACAAAACACTTATGTAATCTTTGTAACTTCAAATCGTAAGCAACGTACTATCGTACAAATAAGATGTGTATCACCCTCTCTATCACTTGATTATTGGGGTTTTTTGTTTATACAAATCAACTACTTAATTAAGAACATAGCTCTTAAGTATATACAAGAATTCTAAGCATCACTTATCAAAATAATTTTCAGTCCTTTTATAATTTAATACAATCATACAATATGATTCACCGTAGATATAGAAGTTCTCCTGGATAAATTCATAAACTACTTATTTCCGTTTTATATTTGGCCTGAGGTTAGATCTTCTCCAATTCAAATAATGCAGCTCTAGGTACTTCAAATATTCTTAAAATCTAACTTGTCCAGGATATCTCTTCAGCTTCTATGCAATCTCAGTCTCCACCTTTTTAACTACAATACTCGACTTCCGACTATGCGATTTTTATTTATAATATAACTGCACTTGGCTTATTTAATGTACCCCTTAGTATATACTCCTTTAACTCATACTGTCTCCCACTAGTCTTTAATTGTTCAATGTGTAATACGTTATTTGTACGTGCTAGCTATCGTTCTATATTTATACTTTTAGGCACATGACTTGTTTCAGCAATCAGAATACTCGTCGCTTTTGTTAATTTACACATGCTCTGGGCTTAAAACAATTAAATCAATTTTTGTTATTGCCATTATCGACATAATCTTATTTTAAATTTAAATTTTAATTATTTTCGACAATTTTGCTTTGCTATGTAACGGCTTAAGTTCAGTTACTGTTTACGATAAAAATGTTTGCTAAAGGCAACTACTGATTAATCGCGTTGTATTTCGATTATATCAGCTATTTAAAGCATCAATACCAGTTACTGTAATAAGACCTTATCTGCAGGGATTTCGTGGGTTCTTTGATGTATTCCTGTAATTGCAACTTAGACCCTTGCTACGAATGAAAAGTGAATTACTTCTAACTTAGCATAAGTTGTCAAAAAAACAATTCAAATTAACTATCATGTTTACTAAATCATTAAAAAAAATTTGCCAGTGTATGGGCTATCTCAAGTTACAGGCTGTAAATAATATATGTACAAATATTTTTATTCAGTAAATAAATATTTAGTCACTCTTAGGATATAAAAAAATCATTTATTTGAACATCATCATCATTTTGTTATCGACCTTACTTAAGGTCGGTTTGACGCAGCTCTAACTTCTTTTCTATTCTGTGCTAATCTAAAAAGCTCTACATACCCTTCACAACCTAAATTTCTAATAATTGACTAATATAGTTTGGTCTAGGTCTTCCTATATCCTTCTATCTTTTTCCTATCTAGCTGGCTCTACCTAGATATTAGCAACCTGATGGTTGTTAAAGAACTCTAACATGTTTACATGATTACCATTTATAAGGAAATGAAATATAACCTGGTTATCCGCTTCAAAAAGGAAAAGTGTTAAATTATATGTTATGGTAAGGCTTAAGCAACGAATCGCTGCCAACATGCCAGACCGCTACCTAATTGTGAGTTATGCCATGGTGACGTTTATTAAATTATGTTATGGTAAGGCTTAAGCAGCGAAACGCTACCAACATGTCAGACCGCTAACCAATTGTGAGTCATGTCCTGGTGACATTTAGTTAACTGATTTTATTTTTCTTTTGTTTTGTTTTCGAACTTACTTAAAGTCGGTTTGACGCGGCTCTAAATTCTTTTCTATTCTGAGCTAGTCTAAAAAGGTCTACATACCCTTCACAACCTACATCTCTAATAATTTGACTAATATAGCTTTGTCTAGGCCTTCCTACTCTATTTTTATTTGGTAGTCTATAATCTAAGACTTTACTAAATAGTCCCTCATGTCTTAACTGATGCCCTATCATTCTATCTCTCCTGACCTTCAATTGTTTCCACATACAGGGATCCTCACCTATCCTTCTAGAAACTTCCTCGTTTGTTACTCTATCTGTCCAACTAATCTTTAACATTCTCCTATAACACCAAGTTTCAAAAGCTTCTATCTTTTTCTTATCTACTTCTTTAATTGTCCAAGTCTCACTACCGTATAGTAGAACGCTCCATACGTGCGACTTTAAGAAACTTTTCTATTATCTAAACTAATACTATTAGCTATTAGTAAGTTTTCTTTTTAAAACATTTTTCTAGCTTGAGCTATTCTAGCTACTATATCCCTTCTGCTACGTCTATCTTTTGTAATTATACTACCTAAATAGCAAAATTCATCTACCTCTTCTAACTTGGTATTGCCTATTTTTAATTTTGGTTTAGAACTAGGCTGTAACTCACTTGTCATTATCTTTGTCTTTACTGAGTTAATTCTCATACTATAGTTACTCCGTAGTATCTCATCTAAAGTATTTAAAAACTCTCCTAACTCTTTTCTAGACTCTGCTATAATGGCTATATCATCTGCAAAACGTAACATGTCTATTTTCTGTCCCTGTACACTAATACCTATCTCTTTTCTCTCTCTAGCTAAGTTTAAAGCTTCCTCAATATAAACATTAAAAATCAAGGGAGACAGTATACAACCCTGTCTAACACCATTTCTAATCTTAGCTTCCTTTTCTATTTCATCAAATCTAATTACTACGCTTTGGTTTTTATATAGACTGTAAATAATTTTTCTATCCCTATGAGAGATTCCTATTTTTTGCAAAACCCTGAACATAACAATCCAATTAACCCTATCAAATGCTTTTTCTAAATCTACAAACGCGAAATGAGTCTTTATTTTTTTGTAATCTTTTTTCGATAATTACCCTAATCATTAGTATCGGTTCTCTGGTCCCTCTGTCTTTACGAAAACCATATTGGTCTTCGCCTAAATAATTCTCAGTCAAAGCTTCTACTCTATTTTTAATTATTATTGTTAGTATTTTGGAAGCATGAGAAGTTAAACTAACCGTTCTAAAATTCTCACACCTATCAGCTCCTGACTTTTTTTGGGATTGGGATAATATTATTTGAACAAGAAGTAGTAAATAAAATGAGCTCATTTCTAACAATAACTTGTTAGTTATAAATTAAAAAAATTAATATTGATATTATTGAAATAAATTAAATCAAACTCATAAAGCTGAAGGCTTCTAGTTAAGTAGAGTAAATCATCTGTTCAGTTTTAAATTAAATGCATAAAATAAATACCTGTTGGCAGGTGAACTATTAATAGAAACAGAGCTGAAGGTCAACCACCTTGACGACAGATATTGTTAGTTCTTGCGCGAACACATTAATTATTGCTGATAACCTTGACCCTTGTAGTCAACCACCTTGGAAAGATTACTGTTAATTAACAATAATTTAAATGGGAACAAATAAATCATAAATGAACATAAATAGCTTTATACTGCAGGACAATTATCTATTTAATAAAACGCCCATTCGAGGTTTCTAAACGGCCTCTTGAATAGTTGGCATATGGAAATGAAGTTCCATTTCTTTTTTGTACTAATCTGACTTAGTGAAAATCTCCCCGAAGCTGCTTGCAAAGGCAAGTATCCGATAAAATACTAGAAACAGCTTTCCAATTGCTGGACTTGGATAAATCACACAGGTGGCCGAATAAAACCATTGATCGCGTAAATAAATTAAATGATCACATTTCAAAGTTAGCTGACCTTGCCATGAGTGCTATAATATAAAATGCTGGTAAACAAATAAATAATAATAAAATTCCACATACCCCTATCTGGCTACTCAGAATATAATTTCCTATCAAATATAAAAAATATTTGATATTCTGGTAATGGCGTTCCAACAAAGAAAATGATGCTCGACCCATCGTTAAAGGTGCTTAAAACAGGAAAAAGCAGAAGAGGGGCTACCCTTATCTAACTTATGGCGCAGAATACCAAAACACATCTATAACTCCCTACTACAACTTGTAATTATGACAGAGAAAACCTGCTCTTTGTCTAACATATAGGAAAGCCTTGTGTGTTTAAAGTTGCCTAACTAACATATTCTTTTAATATAACGCATATATGGTTGACTAACCAAAGAATTAGTGACTGTGCAACTGACCCGTTACAGCTATTTATTCATATTCGATATAAATATTCTCTAAAATTCATATTTTAGTGTTTCTGGTTTGGAATTTTCTAGAACTGACATACATTTCCATTTCCACCTAATTTAAAATTTCTATATTTAAAGGGATGTTGGATATAAAATACTCGAGATCAGTATTTAAGTTTGTTTTGTTTTAAAATGTCAACATATTTAGGGTTAATTAATCTTATTAAATTTTTTCTAATTCATGATGAGCTTGATTTAAAGTCTATCTTAGTTCTCTACCCTAACATTCATTGACTAATTTGTAGCAATGTGTTACTGTTAAGCAGGTTAGTTAATGTTTTTGTTTTTTCTTTATAAATGTCATAATAAAATAAAGTTCATGTTTATAACAGTTCCTAAAAACTAAAGTATGTTCTTTTTTAACTCGAGAACTAATCGAATATATTAAAAGTATATCAGGTTATGGGCCAGTAGTTAGTTGTTTGTGTTACAAAAGTAAATCATTGTGAACTGTATATAGGGGTTGAACTTGTCTAAAGTTATGTATTTTTAAATAAAAGTTTATTGAATAACTACAAAAATGACAGAAAGAGATATACATTTTCAAGGTATTGAATTGCTAGATGGAATTTCAAATTATAATAACTGGAAATTCGCTATACGCATATGTTTAATTCGTGAACACCTATTGAAATGCATTGATCCAGAAATCAACAAAGAAGTCAATCCTATAAAAGTTGAAGAAAAGCTAAAACTAAAAGCTTTAGCTAAAATTTGTCGATATGTCAAACCAAACTGTTATCCACATGTCAGAAATGCAAATTCTACCAAAGAAGCTTGGAATAACTTACAAAAAGCATTTGAAGACTGTGAAGTAAAAACCAGAACTTATTTGGCTTTATTCAACGTAAACAACTTATACTTTACAGATAAATAACAACGTCAAAAACTGACATTTCAAAACATACTAGATTGCTGGAATCATAAACGGCGGTCCGTCTCTTCACCACAGTCTTCCATTCTTTAAAAACAATGGTAATCGTCAAGGTACTGAGGGCGCTTACGCATCCGTTCAGAGCATCTGACCGACACTCGCCCAGAGGAGGAGGAGGGGCTTAGACATTCGCCAAACAGGTCAGTAGTTGGCGGTATCTCAGCGAGCATTCTCTCATCATAGCTTGCGGGAGTCGGTAGCATTGAACGAAGAGCCGCACCTTCCTTTTCAGGACTATCATTAGAGCCTCCTAATTGTGAATCAATGTAATCAACATAGCCTTCAGTCCCGATGGGAGCTAAATGTCTGTTAGAGACTGTTGTTTCTCTACCGTCACGCAGACGCACAAATGAATAATTTGGATTTGCTTCTAAAAGTTCTACTTTTTGTACAATGGGTTCATACTTGCTGGACTGAAGATACTGTTTTAATAAAATCGGACCCGGACTCGTCAACCAAGTAGGCAGCGAGTGTCCGTTAGAAGTCCGTCGGCAATGAGAGAACATCCTTTCATGAGATGTTGCATTAGTTGCGGTGCAGAGTAACGATCTAATGGAATGTAAAGCCTCCTGCAAAACCGATTCCCATCGAATAATTTTTAAATTTCTAGATTTAAGAGCAAGTTCTAAGGTCTTTCAAATAATCCCATTGTCTCTTTCTATCTGACCATTTCCCTGGGGGTTGTAAGCAGTTGTTCGGCTAGTAGCAACACCATTAGAGCGAAGGAACTCATTAAGTCTCAGAGAAACAAAAGCAGTTCCTCTATCAGAATGGACGAAGCTTGGAAATCCAAATAAAGAAAAACTTTGTAACAAACTTTTGATTACAGATTCAGCAGATACGTCGGGTGTTGGAAAAGCAAAAGGGAATCTCGAGTATTCATCCACTAAGAGATACTTATTGTTGGTGGCAGACGGTAAAGGTCCTTTGAAGTCGAGAGATAGTCTCTCGAAAGGTTTAGTCGCGTGTATTAATTTGCCCTCATTTTTGCAGAAACGAGGCTTAACTTCACAGCAGATAGGACATGAGAGTGTCATCTTCCTTATTTCTTCTGTGGAATAAGGCAGATTCTTTGAGCGAATCCAATGGATCATCCTGGTTATGTCCGGATGGCATAGTGACTGATGCAGTTCAAACAGTTTTTGATCATTGGTTATGGAAGCACAAGTCTTGGACACATTTCTAGAAAACATATCGGAGACAGTGTTGTCCAATCCAGGACGATATACAATGTCATACTTAAAATTGGATAGTTCTAAACGCCACCTTAAAATTTTGTCATTTTTGATTTTTCCATGACGCTTGACGTCAAACATAAACGACATGGATTTCTGATCAGTGACGAGCCGAAAGGTTCGGCGGATTAAAAAATGTCTCCATTGTCTTAGAGATTCTACTATGGCATACGCTTTTTTTTCTACAGCAGAGTGTCGTCTTTCGCTGTCAGAAAGTGTCCGTGAGAAGAACGCTACAGGCCTCCCACCTTGAGAAAGAGTAGCTGCTATTGCGAAGTTGGAAGCGTCTGTCTCCACAACAAAAAGAACGTTAGGTTTGATGGCGGAGATGACTGACTTAGCTATAAAAGCCTTTATCTCTTCAAAACTCCGAAGAGCTTCAGAAGATATGGGAAACGTCTTACATTGTATGAGTGGTCGCACTACCTCAGAGAATTTTGGTACCCACTTTGAATAGTGGGAGAAAGTGCCAAGTAGTCTACGAAGAGCTACCGGATTATTAGGCGGTTCGAGTTGTATCAAAGGACGGGATCCCGACACGGCCGACTGCTTGAAAAATGCCAGGTGAGCATTTTTCACAAAAATTACGCCCTCGTTCGGATGAGAGGTTAAATGGAGGTCCTGTGTGTGAGTGTTGTCCCGCACGTTAAAGATCCCTACCTTGCCTGGAACGGCAAGGGTTCGGCAAAATTCTAAATTTTCAGGCAACAAAAAACTCGCCTCCTGACCAATGTAGTACCTTCGGGTGGAGCATTGGAAATGTAAATGCAATGTATCAAAGGACGAAGCCTTTCAGCATCAGGCCTAATAGTTTTGTTTTCTATTGTATAGCCTAGTAGGTTAATGGTTGTTAATGAAAACTTTGATTTTTCTTTATTCAATGTCAAGTTGTACTTTCCTGCGGTTTCTAGGAATCTTTTAAGGTTAGAGTCGTGTTCCGCTTGATTAATTCTACAGACAGTGACGTCATCGAGATAGGCGTACACTTCCAGATAGGTCTTCTTTTTGTATTATAGAATTGATAGCTCTTTAAAATGCAGCAACGCCATTAGTAACACCTAACGGAGTATGCAGAAATTGATATAAGTTGCCATTAGCCTCGAAAGCAGTTTTTCTGCAATCGGTATTTGATGATAAGCACTGTTAAGATTGAGAGTGCTGAAGACTAGATTTCTAGAAACTTTAGCAATTATTTCTTCTAAGTTAGGAATGGGTAAGCGTCTAACTCTGTAAATCGATTAATGGTTTGAGCATAGTTTATAACCATTCGTTTCTTATGATCGTTGACTCGGATCACGAGTGCTTGAACTCACCAAGGAGAGTTGCTATATTTGATAACCCCATGGGAAAGTAATTTGTCGACCTTGGTTTTAATGAATGATAAGTCTTCCGGGGTATGCTTGTAACAATTTTATTTTCGCAGTAAAAAATCTATTCATGAAAGGTACAACGAATGTTAAAACACCTTTATTAACTAAAGTAATAATACGTGTAACAATCAAATCCTTACATTAATACAGTATCTAGAGTCGTTAGTCTATTTGTTTCGGAGTTCGTGTATTCCACAGCCACTGGCGCGCGTGAGAGGTTTTGACAACCCCACTCGGGACCCTCCCACGATAGAAGAACGCGGCAAAAGCACTCGTCGATAGGTAAGAGCAGCGACAGCATGCATTTGAAATTAATGGCGAGTGACCTCCGGTCGCATTATTTATGTGACACACTTCCTGAGTAACGGTTGGTATTGTATATTCGTTATGATAGTACCTAATTTAACAATTTGTTTAGCGCAACGACAACTTAGAATCTACAATTTAGAAACTCTAACTTATAGACTACGCAATGAAAAATTCCATTTGTAACTAAGATTAGACAACGGAAGATTACGCTACAAAAGTTATGCAGCCTTGAATCAATGTAAGAAACCCGCTTCGCTTCAACACCTGTATTTAAAGCATGGAAAGCAAGAATAATTAGCTGCAGATTCCGCACGGCGATGTGGTTTCCATTCCAGCCAAGGACAACAGCCCGGGTTTGGTTCGTAATAGCTTTAAGATTTCCTCAGTGCTTCCTTCTAAAAGCACGTTATTTCGTTTTGTTTTATAGAAGCACAAATTTGTTATTCAGTTTATCTGTAGAAAAGCTGGTTTCTCCAGTATCAAATTTAATTTCACTTAGTTTCGTAGATATGTGACTACACGTGGCTTCAACATAAATTAACAGCTGCGGTTACGTCACCTGTTTGTTTGAAATATGCCGTCAACAATTGCACAATTGCTAACAGATGTTTAGTATTACATTACTACCACCTTTGATAAAATTAGAGAATATCTTTGTGAATATTTTGACTTCAAATTGATTTTAATACCATTAACTTAAAGAGAAAATTTTGTATATTAATTTGTAAATGACCTACACAGATCTGATTGGGTTAGAAAACCTTAGTATAACCAGTCACACTGGGTTGTAATATATTTGAGTAAGAATCAAGTTGATAAACTTTACATTAATTTTTCAAGTAATTCAATTATTCATTTTATTTTATTGCATTAAATTTTATTTACAGAAACAGAAAAAATTCTCTCTAGTAAATTTATAATCCACGCTTAAAGTCTTTTATTCTGATCTAGTTTGATCAGACCTGATAAACAAAAAGCAATAAGAGTTAAATTTTATGACACCCTTATGTAGAAAATATTCTCTATGCATTTTAGGTATATTTGAGGACGCAAATTGTGTTCCCATTTTCTATGTGACTTAATTATTATTTTTCCTAACAGGAACAGCGTCTTATTCTGTTAAGACAAGGTTTTTGTCAGCGAAGGCGATCTTTTTCTTTGGGTCTCCACGTCCGCCCTTAGAAATTAGCCATGCCATTTACATGAATCAATCTGGACTTGGTGGCGCCTGTTTGTTTTAGTTTGAGTGTGACCCCACAGATTTCGACTTACCCCCATTGCTCATAGCTCTACCCAAGGAATAGACCCTAGTTACGTCGGAAGACTTTGTTTTGCAGACACCTAACTGAGAGCATGGTGATTATAAAGTAGTGTCGGCCAGAAGTTTACGTTTCACTAGCGCCCATGCGTGAGGCTAGCGGAGCCAATTAGAGAGAGAAAAAATCGTTACACTGGCGCCGGCAACGTTTGGGGCCTCGAAATTTGTTTGTTCATAATTTGATTTACTTCGAAATTTATTTGTTCAAAATTTAATTTGCTTCGAAATTTGTTAGCTCAAAATTTAATTTGCTTTGAAATCTATTTGTCCAAAAATTATTTTGCGTCGAAATTTGTTTGCTTAAAGTCTATTTGACATTTAGATTTGTTTGTTTGCTTTTGATAAAAGATTGGTTGTAATGTTAATCCCCATACAGTCAATTAATTAATTTGGTCAAATTTACTTTTGGCTTTCATTCTATTTTGACCCTTATAATTTTTTGATATTGTTTTGGCAAAAATAATTTTACCAAAAACATCTTTTGATTTTTACCTTTAGTAGTACGAATTTGTTTTGATAACTTTTGTAAGGTTTGGATCAGTTAGATTTATCGGTTTGATTCCATTAGGCTTGAGTAATCATGTCGGAAAAATTCCAAATTGTTTGTCTACTTAAAGAAGAATTGGAGTATGAACTAAGAATCAGAGGAGTGGTGAGTGAGAGACAAGTGTTGGAGAAAAGGAAAATTTTAGGTAGATTGTTGGCTAAAGAAATAGATAAGCCTGGTTGTTTGATTGATCTTTCGTGTTATGAAGTAGACTTTGCAACGGAAAGTAAAGAAATTTCAGTTTCAGTCGAGTCAGTTCGTAATGTTGTGTCCGAATTTGAAGGAGACTCATCAGACTCAATTTTTAGGAGAGCTTGTTCAAGGTTAAACCACCTTTCGGGCGAGTTAAGCGCATGAAAATCCCTTCAGTAAATTCCGAGGAAGCAATTAAGTTCAGAAATGAGACAGTAGCAACGATATTAACCCTTGAAGCTGACTTATACGATAAAATCAATAAAAGTACAGAGTCCACCTATTTGGATCGGTCCGTTGTAGTATCTCCTTCAGTTGCTAGTGCACCTATTCATTCGACTTCGTATGTAACGCCTTCCGTACCTATAGGTTCATGGCCTGTAAAATTCTCAGGTGATCCCAAACAACTATATTCATTTTTAGATAGAGTTAGTGATTTAGCACAATCTCGTAAGGTATCCGAAGCTGATTTATTTGGATCAGCATGTGAACTTTTTGTGGGTGACGCTTTAGTTTGGTTTAGAACAGTGAAAAGTTCATTGAGAGACTGGAACTCCTTGTTAGAACGTTTAAGGAAGATTTCCTACCTGGTTCTTCAGATGATGACATTTGGGAAAAGATCAGAAATCGTCGCCAAGGTAAAGACGAAAGGATTATTTTATTTGTCGCGCATATGCAAACCTTGTTTAGTAGACTGACCAACGAACCAGCAGAAGTTACTAAAGTTAAGATGATAAGAAGAAATTTGGTTCCTGAATATATTTCAGCACTTGCATTGTCGGACATTCAAGATTTGTCTACCTTAGTAAATTTGTGTAAAAGGTTAGAAGAAGCTTCTTTGATGAAACTAAACTTGGTTTCAGCATCTTCTAGTAAACCTAACAAGATTTGCAACCCCTCTAAGCATCAATTTGAGAACAAACCTCCTGGGTTGAATGAAAAAGTTTGTGCTGTTAAGAGTAGGGTGTTTCAGAATAAATTAGTTAATCCCCAAGTAACAGTAGCGGATAAGAGCTCTTTGGAGTCCTCAGTTTGTAATTCCTTTAGTCCCGATAAGAGAAATAATTTTGTTTGTTGGAATTGCTCCCGTAGTGGACATTGGTTCAGAGATTGTAGAGCAACTAAAAAGATTTTTTGTTTTGGATGTGGTCGAAAAGGCGTTAAGGCTACGTCATGCCCACAATGCTCAAAAAACCAGTAAGGCGGCTGGCGCATAGTGGTCGGCATCCTGTTCCGCGTAATAAGGCCATGGTTATGATTTGTAAACAAGAAAAATACTTTTGTAAAGACGAGTGGTCGAGATGGCTTACAGTTGTTAAAAAATTTTGTCAGGACTCTCCGAAGCCTAAGAATAATACTTTATTCATTGAGAAGCAGTGTGATAATCGACCTTACATTATGGTGAAGTTAATGGATAGAGACATTACCGGTCTTCTAGATTCGGGATGCACTACCTCAGTGGTAGGATCTTTAGCTCTTTCAATTATTAGGAAATTAGACTTGAAAATTTTAGTTCAGCAAAACGGGTATCACTACAGCTGATGGTTCAATAAAGTCTGTTGTAGGCTCAGTAGATTTGCCAATTTGTATAGGTAATGACTGCCGCATCCTTAATGCATTAGTGGTTCCGTCCCTACCGCATACATTTATCTTCGGTAGTGACTTTGCAAAATTATTTGGTGTAGTTGCTGACTTTAGAAGTAATAATTGGTTTATCCAAAGTAACATTGGGAACGACATTGGGTATATAGGTTCGTCTTCCATCCCTTTGAACACTGAAGATTCTTTATTTGGTTTACATGACCTTTCAGATGCTCAATGTGTGCAAGCACAAGAGTTAATAAATTCATTTAGTGAGATTAGCAGCGACGATAGATTAGGACGAACTCACCTAATTGAAATGGACATAGACACAGGCAATGCCAAACCCTTCCATAAGAAACCATATGTCATGTCACCATATATGAGTAAGATATTGAATGAGGAGTTGGACGACATGCTTAGACTTAAAGTTATAGAACCGTGTACTAGTCCGTGGTCCTCTCCAGTTTTGTTGGTTAAGAAAGCAGATGGAGAACATCGTTTCTGTTTCGATGGTAGAACCCTGAACGACTTAACTGTTCATGATTCGTACCCCCTTGCGAACGTAGATAGAATTCTCAATATGTTGAGAGGTGCGAACTACATTTCGTCTCTGGATTTGAGAAAATCGTTTTGGCAAATCCCCCTTTGTGAGTCGTCTAAAGATAAGACTGCCTTCAGTGTTATTTCACGAGGACAATTTAGATTTACATGCATGCCGTTTGGGTTGAAGAATGCTGCACAGACACAACAGCGTTTAGTAGATGCAATTTTTGGTCCACGTTTTGAACCCCATGTATTTTGCTATTTGGACGACATAATATTATGTTCGTCATCTTTTGAAGAACACCTAAAGTTATTGGTAGAGGTTAAGCAACGTCTAAAAGAAGCTAACCTTACTATAAACATAAGTAAATGCGAATTTTTTAAAAAGACACTTAAATTTTTGGGTTATATAGTAGGTTCTAACTCACTTCGTACAGATCCCGATAAGGTGTCGGCAATGGTTAACTTTCCTCGTCCGAAAACCACAACGGAGATTAAAAGGTTTATAGGAATGTGCAGCTGGTACCGTCGCTTTATAAAGAATTTTTCGTCTTTAGTTTCGCCTATTAATGACCTCATTAAGAGTAAGAAAAAAGGTCAAACTGTAAACTGGAGTGCGGAAGCAGAAAATTCATTTGTGCTGATCAAGCAAGCATTAGTTTCTGCACCTCTTCTTTCGCAGCCAGACTACTCGGCACCCTTTATTGTTGAGTGTGACGCAAGCAACACTGGGTTAGGAGCTGTGTTGATTCAAAATGTAAAAGGAGAAGAGCGTGTAATTTCGCACGCAAGTAAAACCCTGAGCCGCATCGAGCGCAATTATTCCACCACAGAGAGAGTGTTTAGCAGTTATTTTTGCAATTGAGAAATTTCGTCCGTGGGTAGAAGGAGTTCGCTTCACAGTTGTCACCGATCATTTTTCGTTACTTTGGTTGAGTAATCTTCAGAATCCAACTGGAAAACTCGCCAGATGGTCTGTTCGATTAAGGCAACATTCATTTGATTTGGTGCATAGGAAAGGAAAGTTTAATATAGTCCCAGATTGTCTTAGTCGTGGTGTTCCTTTAGAAAATCCAGAAGTTAATTTAGTAGAGATTAAACTTGATGGCGTAGACTTGTGGTATGAATCTTTGAGAAAGAAAATTTTGTTGTCGCCCAGAAGCTACCCACAATGGAAAGTGGAAGATGGGTTTATTTATAAGTTTATACCTTCCTATTACCGCATTCGGCGAATGTTGTAGAGTGGAAGTACTTAGTGCCAAAATCTCAGCGTATAGATGTCATTAAATCATGTCATGACCCCCTTCAGCAGGACATTTTGGTTCCTTAAAACTTTGTCTCGTGTTCAAGAATTATATTATTGGCCAAAGATGATCTTTGACGTACGTAAATTTTGTAGGAAGTGTTTGATTTGTGGTGCTCAAAACCACCCAATAAAGGTCCCCTTGGGATGATGGGAAAGGAGAAAGAGGTTGGACTACCGTTCCAAACCATTGCTTTAGATTTGATGGGTCCGTTTCCTCGTTCCAAACGCGGACATAAATGGCTTTAGTTGTTGGTGATTGGTTTTCGAAATATTCGATTTTGCAACCTTTGCAGTGCCACGGCACATTTGATTGAGAAATTTTGGAGGAAAAGTATTTCTTGTCTACGGAGTACCACAGTTTGTTATTTGTGATAATGGTCCACAATTAATTGGACGTATTTTTAAAGCTTTGTGGCAAGGTACGAAATTCAAAAGATTTGGTATAATGCTGTTTATGCTCCCCAATGCAATTTTGTGGAAAGAATCAATAAGACAGTTGGTACAGCAATCCGTTCATACGTAGAAGAACATGATACGTGGGATATTGAGATATCAAAGATCCAATACGCAATCAACTCAGCAAAACATGAGTCCACCAACTATTCGCCAAATTTTTTAGTTTTTGGTCGTCAGGTACCTTTAAGTGGAAAAGCTGATAATGATAATTTTATACCTGGTGAGGATGTTGATGTCGTCTCCAGTAGTAGACCTTCTTATGTTTTGGATCGTCAACCTTTGTTTGATATTTTTGGAAATGTTCGTGAAAATTTGCATGTAGCTTATCAACGTTCGAGTAAACGCTACAATCTTAGGAGAAGAGACATTTCATTCCGAGTCGGAGAGTGTGTTTGGAGAGCTAATAAGGTCCTCTCGAGTGCTAGTGATAAGTTTTCCGCTAAGTTAGCTCCAAAGTTCGTTATGAGTAAAGTTCGAAAAAAACATTCCAATTTAGTGTATGAGTTAGAGAACGAAGATGGGACAAGAGCAGGGAAATGGCACGTAAAGGACTTGAAACCAATTGAAGCGTCGTATCCAAAGGAAAATGATGATCCTGACGATTAGTTCCGGTCCGGTCATCTCTTTGATGTTAAGTAATGCAGTAGTGGTTTGCTTTGTTTTGTTCCGATTTTTGATTTAGTGTCGGTTCATTAATTTTGAGTATTTTGTTTGAGAAGTGAAATAAGTGGTTAGAGATCTTGTAGATTTTGTAAGTTTGAGGTGTGCCTTGGTGTGCACGCTGGTCGTTTTGCTCGCGCGTTATTCAGAGATGTGTTTAGAAGATGTCTTTAACAGATATCTTTACAATGTAGAAGTAAGTGGGCTATTTGATTGTTGGTCCTGATTTCTACATATCTAGGTAGAGAGAATATTAGATTATTCTTTCCTTGTTTTTTGACCGTTCGAAATTCTTTGGTTTGATAAGGTCAAGGTTGGCTTGGTGAGTCTCACCAATTGGTCCATCACTAATGAGATCTGTTGTTTGTTGGAACTTAGTGATAGGATATTCAGTAGGGTGTAGGATATTACAGCCCTGACTGGTTCGATTTTGTATTTGAATTTGTTAAGTAACCTTATGGTTAGGTTACCTTCGTTTTGATTATCTCTTTGTAATAAAGTGATAATATTTTGTATTTGAATTTGTTAAGTAACCTTATGGTTAGGTTACCTTCGTTTTGATTATCTCTTTGTAATAAAGTGATAATATTTTGTATTTGAATTTGTTAAGTAACCTTATGGTTAGGTTACCTTCGTTTTGATTATCTCTTTGTAATAAAGTGATAATACTTTGTATTTGGATTTGATAAGTAACCTTTTGGTTAGGTCACTTTTGTTTTGATTATCACTTTGTGATAATAGTGTTTTAAATTTAGACCTATTAGTAAGGTCTTCCTTTTGATTGTCACCTTATAGTGATGATACTTTGGATAGTTATGCTGTTTTGATGAGGAAGCATTCCTTTTTTGTAGATAGAGCTAATTGAGCTCCTGGAAGTGAAGTTTTTTGGAATTAGAAATAAATTGTAAATGTTTGGTTATAGGTAATAAATATTAGCCTTGTTAGGAATAAGGACCCCAGGTTAAAAAAAAAATCATTGTGAATTTAATCTTTTGTCCCGTGGAGTGTTTGACTTTCTAATTTGACCCTCCCAATTTTGATTAATACCGATTGTGACTCCCGATTTTGTCTCCCAATGGACGTCAGGTACACGTAGTTACCAACACACTCGCATTTGTAATTATTTGTCTCCCCCATTTGAATAAATTCATAAAATTGCATAGTTAGTTAGGAAAGTAGAAAAGGCTAGTATTATTAAGATAAAAAATTTTTTTTGTATTTGTTATATTTGAAGTTTATTCCTTAAAAAAAAATTTTTTTCTTTTAGGAAAGGGGTAGTGTAACAATTTTATTTTCGCAGTAAAAAATCTATTCATGAAAGGTACAACGAATGTTAAAACACCTTTATTAACTAAAGTAATAATACGTGTAACAATCAAATCCTTACATTAATACAGTATCTAGAGTCGTTAGTCTATTTGTTTCGAGTTCGGTGTATTCCACAGCCACTGGCGCGCGCGTGAGAGGTTTTTGACAACCCCACTCGGGACCCTCCCACGATAGAAGAACGCGGCAAAAGCACTCGTCGATAGGTAAGAGCAGCGACAGCATGCATTTGAAATTAATGGCGAGTGACCTCCGGGTCGCATTATTTATGTGACACACTTCCTGAGTAACGGTTGGTATTGTATATTCGTTATGATAGTACCTAATTTAACAATTTGTTTAGCGCAACGACAACTTAGAATCTACAATTTAGAAACTCTAACTTATAGACTACGCAATGAAAAATTCCATTTGTAACTAAGATTAGACAACGGAAGATTACGCTACAAAAGTTATGCAGCCTTGAATCAATGTAAGAAACCCGCTTCGCTTCAACACCTGTATTTAAAGCATGGAAAGCAAGAATAATTAGCTGCAGATTCCGCACGGCGATGTGGTTTCCATTCCAGCCAAGGACAACAGCCCGGGGTTTGGTTCGTAATAGCTTTAAGATTTCCTCAGTGCTTCCTTCTAAAAGCACGTTATTTCGTTTTGTTTTATAGAAGCACAAATTTGTTATTCAGTTTATCTGTAGAAAAGCTGGTTTTCTCCAGTATCAAATTTAATTTCACTTAGTTTCGTAGATATGTGACTACACGTGGCTTCAACATAAATTAACAGCTGCGGTTACGTCACCTGTTTGTTTGAAATATGCCGTCAACAATTGCACAATTGCTAACAGATGTTTAGTATTACATTACTACCACCTTTGATAAAATTAGAGAATATCTTTGTGAATATTTTGACTTCAAATTGATTTTAATACCATTAACTTAAAGAGAAAATTTTGTATATTAATTTGTAAATGACCTACACAGATCTGATTGGGTTAGAAAACCTTAGTATAACCAGTCACACTGGGTTGTAATATATTTGAGTAAGAATCAAGTTGATAAACTTTACATTAATTTTTCAAGTAATTCAATTATTCATTTTATTTTATTGCATTAAATTTTATTTACAGAAACAGAAAAAATTCTCTCTAGTAAATTTATAATCCACGCTTAAAGTCTTTTTATTCTGATCTAGTTTGATCAGACCTGATAAACAAAAAGCAATAAGAGTTAAATTTTTATGACACCCTTATGTAGAAAATATTCTCTATGCATTTTTAGGTATATTTGAGGGACGCAAATTGTGTTCCCATTTTCTATGTGACTTAATTATTATTTTTCCTAACAGGAACAGCGTCTTATTCTGTTAAGACAAGGTTTTTGTCAGCGAAGGCGATCTTTTTTTCTTTGGGTCTCCACGTCCGCCCTTAGAAATTAGCCATGCCATTTACATGAATCAATCTGGACTTGGTGGCGCCTGTTTGTTTTAGTTTGAGTGTGACCCCCCCACAGATTTCGACTTACCCCCCCATTGCTCATAGCTCTACCCAAGGAATAGACCCCTAGTTACGTCGGAAGACTTTGTTTTGCAGACACCTAACTGGGAGCATGGTGATTATAAAGTAGTGTCGGCCAGAAGTTTACGTTTCACTAGCGCCCATGCGTGAGGCTAGCGGAGCCAATTAGAGAGAGAAAAAATCGTTACATGCTTAACAGATTTTACAGCAATAGGTCGACAATCTGGAGAGACGATTGTGAAAAGTTGGACTGGCGGGATTGTAGCCTGAGCTAAACTACATAATTTAAGAGATGGATCAGATCCTCTGAACGCTAATTCTAAAGTGTCATGCAATTTAAGGAAATCGTGGCCAAGTATGACATCTGCACATAAATTTTTGAAAACTAAGAGGCATAAGTTTTTGTAGGTACGTCCTTGAATACACAAATTAACCGAACAACGTCCGTCAACTTTTGCAGATAAATCCAATGATGCCATGTTAATTTGTTCATTTGAAGCTGTTATTTGAAGACCACAAGGCTTGGCAAGAGAAAGATCTATGAAACTGGAAGTACTCCCAGTATCAATAAGACAGTTAACATCGTTGTTGTTGAGTTTTATAGGGATGATGGCTTTTTCTAATTCGGATTTAGTAACAGCTGATACAATGAGTGCCAGATGACCGCTAGAGCTCTCTGCAGGGTAATCTTCCATCGAGGGCGTGTTTTCAGTGGCCGCTGTGACATTCTCCGTTGTAGAGACAGATTTACTTCTACAAACCTTTTACTGTTTACCTTATGCAGGTAATTGGTGTTACTAGTGCTATGCTCTAGACATTACTCTAAGCGGTAGAAAGCATGGTTCAGGGGGGGAGTAGATATTAAAAATTTAATCTAAATATTGAGCGCCACTGCATTCGGAAGAAAGGGGAATGTAGAACCCATAAATTGGCTACAACGATGAAATATCTGAAATAAATTACAAGATTAATAATATAACACATGAGGCAGCAGTTTGCTCTTCCAATATATTTCAAAATGACATAAATGAAAAGAACCTTTATATACTTAGAGAAAATTTTTATACCTTTTTTTCTTTGAAATAAAAAATGTTCTAAATTTCTTAGAAAAGTATAATGTAACATAATATCCTTTGACAATTCATATGTTATCACAAAAAAATTGAACATATTTATGATTCAGAGATTAAAAGAAAAGTCTTTAAAAAAATAACTTAGCATTCTCTATTTATGCTTTTATAAATTGAATGTGTAATTTCTTTGATTTTAAATTCCACATTAATAATGGTTTTTAATGTTTAGTTCTAATAAATATGTAACAAAATTTATGACATGTAGAAATCGGATCCGTTTGCTACTTACAATTTGACTGAATAGATATTAAAATTCATGAATAAAGTAAGTAAATGAACAACGTTTCCTACTCAGATGATAGCAGAGGTAAAATTATACTTAAACAGAAGATTTTAAATCAGTAACGTGATTTATGCAAGTTACATATCTAATTAAGTTGAAGTATAAATTTTCATAAACGAAAACAATACATAATGATGAACTCGTAAGAGTATTAGAATGTCGCTCTTTAATCATAACAATAAATAAACAATTTAAAGCTTCATTTGATAGCTGTTATATCCAATTATATTTAAATTAGCAAGAACTATGTTTAGATGTAATTGCATTGATCAATATTCTCTAATTATTCAATCAATGTGAAATATTCCCTGCTTCTAAATTTTTAGTTTACTTTCTATTTATGAGATATTCTTAATCACTTTAGAGGTTATTACACCACTGTTATAAAATGAACAAAAGGTAGTTGACAAAAGGCATCTGTCGACTAAACGTATAACTAGTACGCACCTCGTGTATCCAGTTTGACATCTGTAACACCAACCAGTTGTAATTGTTGATGTTGTGCTGTTTACATAGTAGATTATCGTTGTTTGTACTTTAACCAAACCTCTTCGCTGATAATTAAAACATTTATTAAATTTAACTAAGTGGAAATCTTGTGATCTCGTACCGAACATTTGTGGAATTATAAACTTCTATGCATCATAGATAGATGTAAAATAAATACAACATGGCGGTTCTTTTGAATAAAAAAACCAAACGAAGCTAATGATCTTAAAGGTAGATGTTAAACGAATTATCCTTTTAATTTATGAACCAAAGTACCGAACAATTTCTCTACATTGCCACTACAAATAAAACTACTCACGTCGACCATTCTCGATGCTATATTCTGTCCCGACTCTTGCAATCCTTAGGTCCGAGGACACTAAGCAAGCCTTGTTGATCTGATAAACAGCGCCCTAAGACTGCCTTTTCGAGTTCGAACCAGTTCATATTTACTCGATACCTGCATCTTCGTATATTTACGGCAGATGGCTGTGTATATTACCACGTACTTCATAATGATGTTATTCTGGAATGTAATTATTTATCTACATTATAAATGTAATAATATATTTTTATTAAATTGCTTAAGGATGTAAGTTAAATATTGAAAACAACAGCTGGTACAATTGTTGTGATATAATTATTTCGTCCCAACGTGTTAACGATAGCTAATCAAATATACTAATTGTATAGTGGGCACTACAAGGTGTATTGCAAATATTGGATTTTACTTATTAAAATTCTTATTGAGATTATATTGACAACGTAACATTTGAAAATGTTACAAACCTTTGAAAAGTGCCCTCGTTTGAAACAATTATTACAAGTTACCCCATAAGCAGGGCAATTAATCCTTTTGTGGGGCTGTGCACCACCGCAGAAATAACATTTGTACCTGGGTTTTATAGTAGTTACACAAGTTGTATTTGAAGTAGAACTTAGCGAATTTATAAACGTAGGCAGTGTAAAACTTGTTGAATGCAGGAATGCATTCTCCAAAGTCCGAGCTGTGGCGTGCGCCTTTAGAGGATCTAGATTATCTTCTTCTAGTAGTCTCTGCCTAATTGCATTTGAAGACAGCCCAGCAATAAAAGAATCTCTAACATAATCTCTCTTGTTTTCTTCAGCCGTCACGGCTTTAAAATCGCAGTCTTTGGCTAGCTTATGTAATACCAATAGGTATTGATCTACAGACTCCCCAGTTTTTTGTTTATGGGTGGCTAAAAGATGGCGTGCGTACGCAGTATTTTTCGGCTTAATGTAAATATTTTCCAAAATTGTATACGCTTCTTCTAAAGTTTTACAATCACTGATCAACTCAAATATACTAGGGGCAACCCGGTTTAACAATATTTGTAACTTCATAGTTTCAGTCAGTTTGGCTTTTCTTTCTTCCGCTTCTAGAAAATCGTTAAATGTTCTTTTCTAGTACGTCCATTCTTGAGCCGCGGAGCTGGAGTTAGCATCTGTTTCAAATCGCTCAGGTCTTAGATACTTTTCTATACCATCCATTGGTTTGTTTGGTTTCGTTGTTTTCTTATGTTTGTTTTTGTTTACGTTGAATAAATTGTGAAGTAAAAACCAGAACTTATTTGGCTTTATTCAACATAAACAACTTACACTTTACAGATAAATAACAACGTCAAAAACTGACATTTCAAAACATACAGTTTATATTGGTTGCATTCATCTGTAAAACAAAACAACTATCTGAAACAGTTAATATCTGCTATACATAATATCATATCTGCTACAGTGAAGTCTCCTTTAGTGCTCTTACTTTTATAATCATGTCTATTTGTACAGCTTGTAAAATTCCATTCAATGCTTCTTCATATATTGTACCATGCTCTGTTTGTTCAAATTTATTTCATGCCACATTGGATTGTGCAGGTCTATCTGCTTCTGAATCAAAAGTTTTGGACCTTAAGAAGAAGCAGATGATGGTCTATAAATGTATAGATTGCCATTCTAATGGCAGAGGAAACAATTTTGTTGATGTTCACTCACTGTCTGCTGACCTTAAAGATATTAAAGCATCTTGTGGAATTTTGTCAACACTCCAGACTGAATTAGCTGATGTCAAGTCTCATATTGATGGTATTGTGAAATCACTAGAAGAGCTGCCTCGTCTACAGGGCCAAGTTGATACCCTACAGCTGAGAATATCTGAACTGGAATCTGCAAATCCTTGCTCCACTAATAATACTGAGAAGATGTTCTCTGAATTTCAAGATCGTATCTCACGTTCATGTAATGTCATTCTTTTCAACCTTCAGGAGTCAAGTAATGGTAATGCAATTGATGACATTAATCTTGTGAAAACTGTATTGGAGCCCATTGGTATTGATCTTTGTGATATTAAAGTTAAGAGAATTGGGCGGCATTATGTTAACAATAATAATAAGACTAGACCTGTTATTGTAACGCTTAACAGCTCTAGAGATGTTTCTATTGTTTTCAGGAACAGGTTTAAATTGAAGCACCCAATCAGAGTATCGTTTGATAAGACGAAATCTCAGCAGCAGCAATATGCTAATGCTCTCTCTGAACTTAGGACAAGATCGTCTGCTGGGAAGTTGACCTTGTGGTCAAGTATTTGGATAACGTTCCACTGTTGTTCAAAAGAGCAGTATTACTTCTCAGTCACAGACAAAAACTAGTTCATGTTGATAAATCTAATCTAGTCATCTATTATCAGAACTGTAGGAGTCTGAAGAATAAGTTTCGTACTTTGCAAGTAAATTTAAGTCAGCTGACTATTTCGCCTGATGTTATAGTTTTCACGAGACCTGGTTGGATAGTGCTGTACTGGATAGTGAAATTGGCCTGGATAATTATGTGCTATATAGAACTGATAGGTCTGTTCAACATAGTAACCTTACGCGGGTGGAGGTGTGCTTGTTGCTGTAAGCAAATCTTTTCTTTCTGCTTTATGTGAAGTTGATGATAGTTGCTGTGAGCAGGTCTTTGTAAAGATTAATCTAAATTTCAAGAAATTGATTATTGGGCAGCCTATATACCTCCGATGTCCTCTATACAAGTATATCAGTCTCATTCTGCTGCTTTGGAGTCTCTACTTAATTCTTTTACTGTGAAATGGATGTTATCTTGCTGGGAGATTATAATTTGCGAGGTCATATGGACAAATGAAGAGGATTGCTCGTTCAAGATTTTAGGTTATCTTAATCCTAGTTCTGTGTCTGCCGTTGAAGTAGTGAGTGATATGGTGAATACCTTTGGTTTAAAGCAGTACTTTCCTTTACCTAATAATAAGCCATATTCTTTGGATTTACTATTTACTACTTTGGCTAAAATCAGTGTAATTTCTTCTGATACCGGTTGATATTCACCATGTCCCTTGCTACTTTGGTATTGATATTTTGCCAGGCTCTTTTGTTAATTTGTGTAGCGTAATTAAAAGTTTTGATTTCTACAATGCGGATTGTGATAAATTAAGTCTTGAATTTGATAATGTTGACTGGGACTCTCTCTTAAATTCTAATGATGTAAATTTAGATGTTGCTTGCTTTGAAGATCTAGTCCATAATATTATAAGTCGAAATGTGCCTTTGAAAACTAGACGTATTTCTTCCTATCCAAGTTGGTTTTCTGCTGAACTTTGTAAATATTTAGTATCTAAGAAGATTGCACATAGGCGCTGGAAAACCTCTGGTAAACTTCATGACTTTATCGAATTTAAGATGTTAAGAGCAAAATGTCTAAGACTGTCTAGGTTAAATTACAATGATTTTATACTAAAGGTTGAGAATAGTTCTATAAGTAATGTTAAGTCATTCTGGTCATTTGTTAATAAAAAAAGATGTTCTACTAGTTTTCCAGCTGTTATGCGACTTAATAGTTGTTATGGTCGTACTGAGTCTGAGATTGCTCAGCTGTTCTCTGATTGTTTCAGTTCTGTTTATAGGGTAACGCGAATCTTAATGCTCCATTCTTGAATAGTTGTCCTGAACTTGATGTGCCTGTGATTAGTTCTGAAGCTATTGACTATTGTATTAAGAGTATGAATGAAAGTGACAGTACAGGTCCTGGTTTATTACCAACTAGGTTATTGAAGAAATGTATTGCCTCATTGAAGAAGCCTCTTCTTGTATTATTTAATAAGTCTATCAAATTGGGTGTCTTTCCTACTTCTTGGAAACTTGCGCATATTACTCCGATTTTTAAGTCTGGCAATAGACAAGATATTTCGAATTATAGGCCTATTTCACTGCTTGGCTCTTTCTCTGAGCTTTTGAGTCAATAATCGTTAGTAAATTAACTAATCTAGTTTATCCTTTGATTAATAGCAGTCAACATGGTTTTATTGTGGGAAGATCTACTCTGACTAACTCTCTTCAGTTTACCACAAATATATGTGTGTCTCTTGAATTGGAAGGACAGGTTGATGCTTTGTTTCTAGATTTTGCCAAAGCTTTCGATACCGTTAATCATGGTCTTCTTATTCACAAATTATTTTGTTTTGGTATTAGAAATGAATTTCTCTCTTGGTTTAAATCTTACTTATAAAATAGGGTTCAAGTAGTGAAGATTGGTGGGTGTTTATCAAGTCCTATTCGTGCTATTTCTGGGGTTCCGAGGGTTCAAATTTAGGTCCGCTTTTGTTCATACTATTCATAAATGATGTCTGCAATGTAGTAAAATTCTCTAAAATCCTTTTATATGCGGATGATCTCAAGTTATATTGTAATATAAGTAATACCACTGACTGTATTAATTTGCAGTCAGATCTTAATGAAGTTGTTAGATGGTCAGTCGAAAATGATTTGTTGTTAAACATTGCGAAATGTAAAACTATGTCCTTTACTAGGCGTTCTGCTCTTACTTTCGATTACAGTATATTGGGTATTGATTTAGAAAACACTAATTCTATAAAAGATCTTGGGATCTTTCTGCAATACAATTTTAGTTTTAATATGCATTTAGATTATGTTATAGCTAGATCTCTTAGGATGCTAGGCTTTATTATACGATCTACTAAGGACTTTAAATCTACAAACTCTGTTATTTCTTTGTATAGAGCTTTGGTCATGCCTATTCTTATGTATGCCTCTGTTATTTGGACGCCATATACTGCTTGTGATACAGTAAAACTTGATAAAGTTCAACATTTGTTACTCAGATATCTGGCATTCAAGAGTGGATCTCCTATGTTACCATTTGATCATAATTATGGTCCTGTGGCTTCTAAATTTAATTTGCCCACCATAAAATCAATGCATGATATTTCTGATGTTATCTTTGTTTATAAGGTTCTAAATGGTTTCTTAAATTGTGAATTTACAGTGGGGCATTTTGCCCTTAGTCTTAATTCATATCCGACTAGACATCATCGTTTATCATGGGAGCAAACGCATAAATTTAATTTTGCTTTCTATTCTGCCTGTCCTAGACTGCGTAGGAAGTGGAATTCTCTTGATGAGACTGTGCGAAATTCTGATCGCTTAAGTTGCTTTAAACCTATTATTCGTAAATTACTGCATAGGTACTGAGTCCTATATTCATTTTGTTATAGTTTATAACTAAGTTATATTTTATAGTCCTTTATTTTGTTATTCTTTATTAATTTTGTATAAGGACCTTTGTGTCCGTGGATTTATCAATAAATAAATAAATAAATAAATAAATACTAGATTACTGGAATCATAAACGGCAGTCCGTCTCTTCACCACAAAGACAAAGGATTATTAAGACGATTAAGTCTATTACGATCTCTTTTTAATTTAAAGTTAACTAAGTTCAATAATATGGAAGGATATGTATCAAAGCTAATGTCAATTCCACAGCAAATAGCTGAATTGTGGTGTTAAGCATCAAGCCAGTGCTCGTCATTCTCCGGAACAAAACGGGATTACTGAAAGAGTTAATCGAACATTTATAGAAAGAACAAGAGCTCTTTTAGATAATTCAGGTCTAGATAAGTCTAACTGGGCTGAGGAGGCAAATACAGTAGTATATTTGAAAATAGATCTCCTACAGTTGCAGTTCGTTACATGACCACAGAAGAAAAGTGCTCTAACAAGAAGATAAACTTAAGTCATTTAAGAATATTTGGCTATAGGGCATTTGCTCACATTCCAAAAGTCAACAGAAAGAAACTAGATCCTAAAAGTAAAGAGTTGATTTTTGTAGGTTGCTCTACAGACTCAAAAGCCTATACGCTAGTAGATCCAAAATTTCCTTCAAATATAACTATTTCACGAGATGTTGATTTTATAGAAGAGAAAGCAATGGAAGGGAGGGATGAACAGTCACGTGAATCGGTTTATAAATTACTGCATATTCGTGATGAAAATGTCACAGATGAAAATTTAAACATAAATGAAAATTTCATTACAGAAGAAAATTTTGATTTTCAGTGGATAGTGATCAACAACCAATACACGATGATAACGATGATGATAAGGAAAATATTAGACGTTATCCAAACAGAAACAGGAAGCCAAAAGACTTCTCAGACTTCGAAGTCTACATTGTGGTTTGTGATGGCAATAAGCCAAAAACAGTTTCTGAAGCATTAAGTAGTAAAGTCAAATTGTTATGGGAAAACGCTATGAAGTAAGAATATCTCTCGTTCAAAGCAAATGATGCTTGGACTTTTGTTGATCTGCCTAAAGGCGCAAAGGCAATAAGAAACAAGGGGATATTTAAATTAAAAAGGAACGGCAGTGGAGAAATATATCAACATAAAGCTCGACTGGTAGCAAAAGGATTCACTCAGAGGTATGGTATTGACTACACCGAGACGTTTTCACCAGTTGTCAGACATTCGACTATGAGGATGTTATTGACTATTACTGTAGAGCTAGATCTATATGTCGAACACTTGGATGTGTCAACTGCTTTTCTCAATGGTGATCTAAAAGAAACAATTTATATGGAGCAACCAGAAAATTTTGTTGTTTCAGGAAAAGAAGATAAAGTTGTTTGCTAAAACGCTCAATTTATTGGTTAAAACAGTCATCTCGAGCATGGAACGAAAAACTTAACAGTATTCTCGTTTCAATGAACTTCAAAAGGTTAAATTCTCAACCGTGTGTATATCGCAGAAACGAAAATGGGAATTTATCGATAATTGCAATCGACATTGACGACTTTTTGCTGTTTTGTAATAATCAAGAAGAAAGGCATTCAATAAAACAAATTGATGAATTCATTTAAAATGAAGGATTTAGGTGCGGTAAAACACATACTAGGTATGCGTGTGCGAAGAAAAAAGGATCTTATGTATCTGGATAAGTTAACCTACATTATAGATACCTTAAGAAAATTTAATATGGTCGATTGCAAATTTGTAATCACTCCATTTATTCGAATAAAAAATTGTTAAAGGGAAATTCAGATAAAATTGTACTTATCCTTACCAAGCACTAATAGGTTGCATCATGTATTTAGCTGTAACATGCAGACCGGATATTGCACATGCAGCAAGTATACTCAGCCAATTTAATAACTGCTATAATGGTACACATTGGACAGCGACTAAACGTGTACTTAGGTATTTAAAGGGAACAGCTCGTTACTGCCTGGAATTTAGGAAAACCGGAGAATACCTAACTGGATTCGTGGACGCAGACTGGGCCGGTGATGAGACTGATATAAGATCCTATAGCGGTCATGTTTTTAAACTTGCGGGAGGCCCTGTAAGTTGGAAAAGTAAAAAAAAAGCGCACCATAGCACTATTCAGCACTGAAGCGGAGTACATGGCAATTAGCGATGGAACCAAAGAAGCAAAGTTTTTAAAAAGTTTAAGTGAGTTACTAGGCACCCCATGTGCTATTACATTGTTCAATGACAATCAGTCAGCACAGAAGATACCTGAAAATCAAATTTTAAATAAGCGGACAAAACATATTGATATTCGGTATCATTTCCTTAGACAGGCTATTGAAGATGGTATCATATGTTTAAAATACTAGTCAACGCAGGACATGATTGCTGATGCTCTTACCAAGCTCCTTCTTGATTCAAAATATAAACATTTGTTATGTATGATGGGCCTAACGGAAGAAAAACATTAAGGGAGGGTTTTAGCAGGCTAGTTAATGTTTTTGGTTTTTTCTTTATAAATGTCATAATAAAATAAAGTTCATATTTATAACAGTTCCTAAAAACTAGAGTATTTTCTTTTTTAACTCAAGAACTAATAGAATATATTAAAAGTATATCAGTTATAGCATTTTTCCAAATTTGTGGTGTTACCATCGACACGCTTCATGCCACATGCAAATCTGTCGATTTGCCATCCCTGTCAATGTGACGATTATAATTATTTTTAGAAATGCCCCAAATATTTTCTATAGCATTCAAATGACAGCAATAAGGAGGCAATATTAATACTTTATGACCAGAGCATTCTGCCAAATGAGCCATCTTATATACTTTTTGTGGTTTATTTCTGAAAATTAACACATTACTTTTCTACATGATGATGTTTTTTACTTATGATTTAACTATTTTAAGTAGTTCAAAATTGAATGAATTGCCTTCATATTGAATTCCTCGTTGCTGAAGCCAGCTTGTGACATCCTTTTTTCCCCATCTGCTGTTTAGAATCTTACGTACAACTGTATTGTGTTAAGAAGCGTTGCCTAAAATATTTATGAATAGTTCATGAAAATGCTTTAACAATTGGTTTTCGAACCAGCGGAGAAATTCTTTTAATTCATCTCCTCATGATATTCACTAGTTTTTATAGATGACGAAAACACCAACTCACATTCATCAATAAACCCATTTTCGTTACCTGCATGCAATGCTATGTATCTAAAAAATAAAATTAGTTTTTTGAGATTAACAAGTATAACCACTAAAAACCCTCTTCCATCGACTTTAGTATTTTTTACGGCTTTCACGTTGTTTTCCTGCTACGAACGAGTTATAGAACCATTTTGAAAAACTCTGTTTCATCTACATGAACAAACTGATACGTCTGCTTCTTTAATTCACATATACGATTTTAGGAATTGTACTTTTTTAAGAACAATATCGGACATCTCCATGAGATCTCTTTGTTGATTATCCTTCTTCCACATGAATCCGCTGTTATGTAAAAATGTACTTACAGATCTTTTACTACTAAAGAGTTCAGCATCTTTCAACTTATACCACATAGTAGAAACTGACATGCTCATCTGAAATCAAGTACTTTAATATCTAACCTAATCATTTTTATAATACAATATTCACTTACGATTCTAGTACATTCTGTAAATTATATTTTGAACTGCAGATGTTGTAAAATTATCCACTTCAGTGACGGGTTTTGTGCAAGCTCTTTTCTTATCAGGCACAAAGAGTTTATTCGTTTTTATTGCTTGCAACACTGGACTAACTATTAAAATAATAATTTGTAAAGCATCTGGCACGTGCTACCAAAAAAAAAAAACAATTTAGTTAGGAATTCGGTAATGAAGTAAATAATTACCACTTGCACTGCAGCTACTGTTATAAATGTTCCACCATGTTCTTGTTCTTGTTCTTGTTCTTGTTCAAATAACTTGATTAGACTAGCAACAATTTCTTTTCCTGTAGTACCCAATTGACAACCTGACATTGTAGCAAACAATACACAATAACAGTAATCTTAGTTCTGAAAAGAACAGTTTGTAATTAAAGTATAACATTAAGTAATAAAATACAACAAAAGCTAATGAAAATGAGTCCAGTCAAAGCAAAACAGCATAACCTATTTTTACCAGTGTTGGGGTAAATACATAAGAAATCGATCAGTTATTTTTCAATGTTTCATGTTTTCCAATTTTCTTTCATTGATTTTAATTAATAAAGACACTTTTTGTACAAAACTTAGGCGTAAATTTGTTGATCTTAGATTGCCAATAATAATATGTGTATATTTTAGTGTATCGTTCAATTAGCATACAATAAAAAATGAAATATGGTTTGAAATATCCCTATGTCAATTTGTTGAATTTTTAACCAACTTAACGTGTGAAATTTGTTCAAGTTAGAATAGGAAAAACATATTGGTTTATGTTGGTGTACCAATTAATCACATATATGACGTCTATCAGATCTTAGATTGCTCAAGTTATATCAATATAATTATGATCATTAAATTGTAATAATTAGATGTGTTAATAAAAATGGCAAATATGGAAGGAAGATCATTAGGTTCTTTGATTGTAAATGAGGAATATTGCTTATAATTCAATTTTGTTTCAGGTTTCCACATTTCGTAAAACACGACATGAAAATCTTGTTCTGTTCATGGGAGCATGTATGAAACCTCCAAAATTAGCTATAGTAACAAGTCTGAGTAAGGGTATGACTCTTTACACACACATACACTTGCGGAAAGATAAATTTAATATGAATAAAACCACAATTGTAGCTCAACAAATTACACAGGTAATTATATTTATATGTTTATTCACTATAATAGTAATACCTTGTGTTAGGGTATGGGTTATCTTCATGCAAAAGGAATTGTCCATAAAGACTTAAAAAGTAAAAATATTTTCCTTGAAAATGGAAAAGTTGTGATAACAGACTTCGGCTTATTTAGTGTAACTAAATTATGTTTTGCAAATAGGTAGATAAACTGTATTATAGTAAAAGCCAAATATAGTTGTGCATTCATCATTCATAATCTAAGGTTTCGATAGTAAATTAATGTATATGGAATAAACTCTAAAGTTCGGTGCACATAATAACGGTATTAACAATTAAAAGTATAGTTATTTTCTTGTACTTCTGAAAACAAATTTAAAAATGGCAAAAGGAATTATACTTGCAAATAAGAATTTAAAGGGTCATATACTAAGCAAGAAGGTTATTATGAATAATTGGTAGTTTTTAAAAAAAGATGTCTGGATGCCCATTGTTTTTGTTTAGGTAAATTGCGAACCATGACAATTATTGATATCATAAGATAGAACCTTGACTTGCCTCTCAAGTATCTTCCAATAAAGAGAAATAATGATGAATTAAAAAATCTTAACTAGACTCTAATAGTCCTTACTATTTGTTATATTACATACTAAGAACACACTCTTACATAACTTTTCTATTTTATAACCTCAAATTTAGAATAAATAACAACACTGGTATATAGAAGTTTTTTTCATGTACTGTGATGAGTCACATACAGCTTTATTTGGTTCTTACTATATTTATCATAGCTAACTTACATATATTAATATTTAGGAAAACCAATGCTTTGGGCATACCTCCAGGTTGGCTATGTTACCTTGCTCCTGAGATAATGCGCAGCCTTGAACCTCGACAATCTAACGATAACGAATTGCCATTTAGTAAAGCATCAGATGTCTACGCATTTGGGTAAGTTATTTATTTCTGTGTGACTCTGTGGGCAATGTACATAATTTTTTTTTGTAATACAATTAAGAATGTTTGACTTAGAAAAATATGCGAGAATATATTATTGTTGTATGTGCCAGCTAACGATGTTTTGTTACCTATAAAAATCATGAATTTAAGGGTATATTGTAGGTTATACACATAATAGTAGTTTTCATATAACATTGAAATAGGCAAGACAAATAAATAAAAAACGAATAAGCTTATGTAAGAACTTGATGAAATAGTTCTTCAGCTTTAATGTTATTATATAATATTGGAAAATTGTTTTTTGGGGTAAATTGGGTCATACATGAACAAAGTCGAAATTTATCACAACTAACTTCCATTTTGTGGATGATTAATACATGAAATGTTGGAAAGCAGTAAAGGAATCTGTCCTAGGCGACTCATGTCAATTGCTGTTAGTCCCGATTCGGAGAGCACCTGCAGTCATGATAACCCTAAGTTGGATATGTGCAACAGGAATACCATAGACTTTAACTGCAGTCAATGCACAAGAAATCTCAAATTAACCCAAATTAATAAAAAAAATACACACTTGGTAGTAGGCATCTAATTTAAATAATAACCATTTTATTAAAGATGTAGCTGTTTTCAAATGTTTGGCCAACTAGAATACAATTTAATTAAACTTACTGGCAATAGTTATTGATATATATCATCTAATGTGCAATATATAATACTGATTTTCTTATCAATAATTTAAAATTTATACAATTTATACAAATTTCTTATTCCATTAGCAAACATATAATGCGGTTCAATCTTCCTTAGCAGTTCTTTCATTTCAACTGTAATGTTCCACTTGTTAGCACTTTTTGACTTGGGCAGGTGCAAACCGCCACTAGATATTTATCACAAATATCTAGATAATAAAATACAAATTTTACTGCATTAAGTTACCATTTGATATATTTTTATATTATGAATGCAATATACGTTTGTGAACAATAACATTTATTTACTGGTAATATACTGTAATTAACTTGAGCATTACATTTATGTTACAGAGAACGAGAAAGAATAGTAATTTCAAAAAAGAAAATCTACATATGCACATTAGCTTGACAACCAACACAATATATTTTGACATTTCATATATCAATATATTATTAAATTAGAAAATTAGGCACACTCGTTTTGAAACCTCAAGTGGCCTTTTTGATTGTATTCCTCACATCATTTAACATCAACAAACTGGCAGTATTTATTTGAAAACCAAGATATTGAAACGTGTACAAATTTATTTTACGCATTTAATTCAAAGACATGTACATGCATGATTAATTAAAAAGCTCAAATATTCAAGGTGATTTATTGTTGAGCTTAAATAAACGATTCAAAAGGGATTGTACTTCAACACTATAAATTATTTGACACTGCAGTAGATTATGCAGTGTTTAAAGTGCTACGAAGTAAATCTGTTAAATGAACTAGAAGCACTTGTTCAATGCACTATAATCGAATTATAAATTATAATGTTGACTAGTGTATTTGAAATAGTTGCCATAATATTATTCCTACCTTGTTTAATCCTAAAATAAAGATGTTGGCCGAAGAAATAATACTTGATTCCTTTTTTGAATGTATAATTTTTTACTATAAACTATCAGTAAATAATTGAACAGTTGATTAACACTTCAAATAACTATTTACAAGTAATTTTAACTAAAAGAGAAAAATTGGGAAGCACCTTGTTCTGCTAACAAAATGGATGCGTATATTCGAACTTTTGTACCAGAAATGAAATGGAATTTCCTAATATTCCACATTATCGCCAAATTAATGATAACAACTACTAAAACCAAGTTTTATTATTTAAATGAAATAACAACATTTGCTTTAAAATAGTAAAACTAACAAGACAATTTGACAGAATAATATGGCAGCAAAGCATATTGAACATTTTATACAGTTCATTTACATTTCCAATGCTCCACCTGTAGGTACTACATTGGCCATGAGGCGAGTTTTTTGTTGCCTGGAAATTTAGAATTTTGCCGAACCCTTGTCGTTCCAGGCAAGGTAGGGATCTTTAACATACATGACAACACTCACACACGGGACCCCCATTTAACCTCTCATCCGAACGAGGGCGTAATTTTTGTGAAAAATGCTCACCTGCCATTTTTCAAGCAGTCGGCCGTGTCGGGATTTGAACCCGGGACCTTGGGATCCATAGTCTTATGCTTACTACATTGATCCACCGCGACGCCTGAACATTTTATACAACAGGACAGACAATTAATTGTAGGCTGCAACCAGAGCAAATAAAATTATAGCTCTATAAATCATAAAACACCATAAATCGGAATGAGTAAAAGAAGGGTTACAATGTCTTATGGAATACTGCACAGAAACTTCACAAACAAATTGTCAATATATTAACTCTTTATTTTGGGAATGCTCATTTAAATAATTCAAAAATTATTTTGTTCTGCATTAAGTTCATCTATATAACTAATTTAAATACTTTAATGTTGAAGAAATGTGATCTTTTTGAGGAATTAGAGAAGACGAAGCAGAACTAATGTTCCAGTAATGATTTTAAAAGAATGAAAACATTCTTATTTGATTCTATTTGCACAGTAATGGAGATAAAGCTTATATATTGAATTATCGCCATATATCATATCTAAACTTCTAAATGCTTGAGAAAATTGTGATACACATATCACAGTATTTACAAAATTCTGATCAACAACATACAATCTGCTTGCTGATATGGATGTATTAAATGCTCTAGAAGCAAGATGGGAAGCAGATGCATTCATTAATATTGCTAAAGAATTTGGTAGACCCATTCGTGTGAAAATTACTAATGAAATTGTTTTGAATTGAGTATCAGTGGGACATTACATTATTGGTTTGTTGATTATCTAAAATTGTAAACTACTGGATATGTCTACACAGCATTAAAGCTGAATTTGATGTATCTTGGGTAACGTATCTTCCGGTTACCATTTAATTGTTTTGTAAATTTTTTCTGAAATTTGGTAATGACTTAAGTTCTATTTTCGTATAAAAAGCATAAAGGATTGTTTAAAATTACAACATGATACGCAAAAACTGAAGTGGCATAACAATAACTTTCTAAAATGAATATAAATGGTTGACAGATCTTGGATGTTTTTTTGATACAGAAGTATAAATAAAGTTTACTTCTTTTTCTCTCTATCTTTCTGAATATGGATAAATGAAATGTTATTAATTTTATAGAATTACAAATTCTTTAATATGTACCTTAATAATCGTAAATAAAATATTGCACACTGTGGAAGAAATTATTGATTTTTGGATTTGTTTTTACTTCAAGACGATTTAAATTTCATATTGATTTTAAAAAAATCACTTGCTTTAAATCATAATTTAAAAAGTAATTTAAATCAAATGGTTTAAATCAGCCAACTTCGATTAGAATCTAATAGTGTTGTGTGGCAGCCATAGTATGAAATTAATCCTTACACTATTATCCATTGCAGGACTGTTTGGTATGAATTATTATGTGGTGATTGGCCATTTAAAGAACAACCTCCAGAGGCAATTATTTGGCAGGTTGGGAAAGGTATGAAACAACCGCTTGCTAATCTTCAAGCTTCTAGGGATGTTAAGGTAATTGAACGAATCATCTTTAAGTAACTAGTTAGTAGAGTTTGGCAAAATAAACTAAGATATGGTTTGCTTGTTTAATATGACTTGATATTACTTGTATTAATTATTAAGATTTTTAATACTTTTAGTACATAAAAATGTATATGTGAAAATTTTTGTCTGCATTTAGTTTTATTTACAGTTAGTAAATCACTTGTAAGATTATCCACATAAACTCCATAATGGATATTTATCCTTTTTTTGTCATTAGCTAATTGGCTGGTGTGATTCAACTTTCCAAGCCTCCTGTATTCTGCAGTAGTTGCTTTATGCTAACATGCTTAGCGCAACCTACACCTATTTGTATATAAAGGTTAATGTTACAATCGTTATCTAACCCCACGCCGAAATAACTTTTGAAGAGATTTTTTGATATTATATAATGTTGAATTAAATTTTTCACAACTCAGTTTCATTACATTACTCATGATGTCATTAAACATTTAAGACATTATTTATGTATTCAACTTTATGGGGTCGCTGGACCCATGAAAGTTAACAACTGACTGCACTTGCTTAAGTTGTACTAATCCATGAAATGGTAAAGATACATATATAAGAGAGGCAGAGACTTATCGGCATACAAGGTGAAGAAAATTCTATATATCGAAACTTAATATCAAAGCTATGTGACCAGTGTTTAATACCAACGATGAAAAATCTTTAGGTACAGAATATACTCAAATACGTCTGCAAGAGTGGATAGTATAGAAATAGGCATGTAATTACAAATATCGTTTACAGCACCAGATTTATGTATGGGAGTCACATTTGCCAATTTCCGCTTTGTGGGAAATATACTCGTTTTCAGTGATAATAAGTTGCATAAAAATTTCCAAATATCCTTTAAATATGTAGGGCGGAATTCCATCTGGTCTCTGCGGACCTCTCGACTTTCAACCTTTTTACAATTTCTGCATCCTCTTTTGTTATTAATCTTAAATGAAAAATATCTGTTATACTAATGCTTGATACAAACTCATTGTTTAAGTTGTAACTTGATTTTTCATTCTAGACAGAGGAAAATTCATTTACGATCGAACTTAAATTGTTGAGATTTTTATTTTCATATAAAAAGCTTTCAACTTCATAATTGTTTCTTTTATTATTAGATGCATACGTTCAAAAAGTCCCAGGGTCCGACATCTCTCTCTCTCTTCTACTCGATTAATGTATTTGAGACTGCACTATCTTTTTTTAGGGTTTTCCTTGAGTGCAAAAAGTTTTCATTATGATAAGCTGGTGCACGTATATTTGTGGTGAAAGTTTTTATGTTTTATATCTTTAATGATATAATTTGTAAATCAGATCGGATAGTGATGATGAAATGTTGTGAAATAGGGTACACATTTTCTAAATATAACAAATAGTGTTATAAAATGGATCAACTGCATTGTTTATGTCTGAGTAGTTATTAAGCTAATTAAAATTCGGATGACTTGATAAATTGTGTGTCACTCTAAAATCTGCCTTTCAATTGGATAATGGGATTGCTCGTTAACTGGACATATTTGCCAATGTACAATTTAATAAGCAACGGAGGAGGGTAGGGATTTATTTGAATTAGACTTTTGTCTGACAAAACAATACAATGTTTTCACAGAGTTATTCGCATATTGTTATGGTGCCACCAAGCAAACAGAGGACTTGGGAGGTGTGTCCTTGGTGTCACTGCCTGCTAAGAAGTACACTTAAAGTAGCAAACTTTTATTTGTCAAATTGAAATATTTGTAAGGTTAGGTTATTAATATTCAACATTAATGGCGTTATTCTATTTTTTAATCTTTAATAATTTTAGAAGATTTAATTAACAATGACATTACATAGCACAACATGGAATTTTAAATTTGCTTAAATGCTTTGTTCCCGCAATGTACTTTGAAACAAATCACTTTCTGATTGGTTTCATATGTTATTGTTGAAAATTAGTTCACATATTTTCCGGGTCCTATGTTTGCTTGGTGGCACTGTATATGAGGATAGGTCACAAAGGCCGAAAAGTTCCAAAAATTCCTGTAAGCTTATATTAAAATTAAAATTTTTACTATTAACCAGAGGCAAGTTAAAATCCCCTAGTAGTATTAACTGGACTTGACTTGACATACGGATATCGGTTAATATTTTAATATATTCTTTTATATTGTTATAAGAACTCCATCGCCTCACCGCTTATTTTTAGATTCTTTATCTTTCCTATACACAGTATACTGGCCATTAAATATTTCTAAATTGTATATTCAGGCATGCAACCATATTTCACTGAGACATATGACATTGAAGTTATTATTCAAAATGTTTAGAAATAAAAATTTAGTTTGGTTCGCAGCCTCCTACATTCTGATAATAAATTTCATACATTATAATTCATACATTATAACAATTTAATAAGTTGTTAGATCAATACTTAAAATGAATCTGAATCTTGGTAAAATTAATCAGCTGATTTCACGTTAAGCGTATTGGCTACCTAAGGAAAGTCGATCCCAGGTCGCAACACAAATTGAAGGCAATCATTCTTTTAAACTTTAAAAATTTTTGTTTAGTGTACTCAAACCAAATATTTCAAACATCAGTAAATCAAAGTAACCTTCAATTTATGTCATAAATGTCAAACTTGAAGTTTTTATAATTTTGACAACGATCCTAGGTCATGGATCGAAACGTAAATAAAGATAATTTTAAAAACTATGAGTGGTTTAATTCCCAAAGAAGATTAAGAAGAATGTAAGTTACTTATAGAGTCTTTGATGTAACGGGTAATACCTATATTCTGGTTTTGTATGTGCGAGAGTACAGTGCGAGTGTATGTGTGCATGTGTGGGTGTGTAAACGTATTTGCCCGTAAACGTATATTCACGAGTGTAATAATGTGCAATTGGGCCCATCCAAAGCTTTTGAAAAATGAAAAGCAAATGCACAGGAAGGACAAAAATAAAATAATGATAATAATAAAGGATTGCAAACAGGCAATAAATTATAAATTAAATTAGATACAATCAAAAAATCACTTGCACAATTTCCCAGACATTAGTGAATGTAGTAATTATGGTACTAACGTTAAAATTTAATTTATTTAACGGAACACCATTTTCAGAATTAACAACATTCATTTATAATTCAATGTACATGTACAAAATTAATACAAAAATGAAGTATTAAAAACTAAAAATTATTAAAAAACTGATAAAGAATTGCTTAAGATAGAAAAAATTTAATTCCCTTTTTAAAAATAAAAACTAAATGCTATAAAAGCTAACTAAATCATAGAGCTATAAACTATAGATATCATCTCTTTACTAATCTGGGTATTGCTCCAATGAACATTTTAAGTTTACTTTAAACAGTTTCAGTGGAAGATTAAAGAAGTCCAATTTACATGCGTTGCCCAATCTGACCAGTCTACTAATAGGTCCATTGTAGGTGTAGTTATTTGAATGAAAAGGAGTAAAAAATAAGTTATTTATAATTTGTAGTACCAGGTGAGTGCCAATGAACAGTTATGCACCTACGAGTTGTGTGCCAAAACACTGTTGTGACTGCACGTCCAGTAACTTTTTGTTGACGTCGCCCTAGTTTGGACAACTTGGGCATCTTGGGTAATTTCTCTAGGTTGATATTGACTTCAGCACAGTCTTTGTCATTTTTATTTATATCCTCGATGTTCCTGACAACCATCTTCTTATTGTTGGGTAAAGTATAAAAGATTTTCGCACCTAAACACCATTCTTTTTCTACGAACTATAGTTTGTAGCTGTTTTAATAGTAAAAACTTCTCTTTTGTAAAAGCCTCAGTTACAAATAGTTACGTATCGTTCAACTTGTTTTTATTGTCCATATAACATTTCTATAGCGATGCGAACAAATTTTTACTATAACTGGTCTAGGTCTATTTTCTGAAGATATACGGAGCCTATAACATTTGTTAGACCATAGTTTCTGGATTAATGTTATCGACACCTAATGGCCGTGTAAAAATATTTACTAAGGTTTGCTCAAGATTTTCATTATCCTTCTCTTGTATACCATGAATAATTAGCATGCTACGCCTTCCATTCTTTTCAATATCGTCAATCCTTACTTCATTGTCAATTTCTTAATGTTGAAATCTTATTAAAAATAATCTCTTTGAATGCACTAAATTCAACTTCAATGCCTGCAATATTTTCATTATCTGCAACACTTGTCACATTCTTGAGATTAGTTGTGTTGTATTAGTATGACTGTAATGAAGGTATGCTATATGATGGATTACTGTTTTCCTTCTTTCCTATCATAAATTCTTCAACATAAGTTGTTATTAAGCTACTGTGCTCGAAATACGTGCTACTTATATTCTTTCTTTCTCTTACGTTTTAATTACACTAATTGTATACGCCGAGGTATATCCTGAAATGAATTGTAAATTAATGACGTGAATGCATTGTTTTGTAATTTCTACAATACCCATTAACTGCATTCAATTTGGGACACCCCGTACATTTCACATTATAGATAACATTTTTTAACTTTTTTAGGGATCAATTCTTTGAGGATGTAGCTTAATACTATTGGTTATCTGTTATGTATAGGGTAGCTCAATGAAAGCAACAGAATTATTTTTTGTGTGTATTTTACTCCTATGTGGGGATTAAAGCGGAATAATCAAAAACGCCAGTAAGCAGTGTTTCTGTTTAATCAAAAAGGTTTCCCTTTTATTGTGCCATCCTGCATATACAAAATAAAAGTATTTTATAGTTCTTGTAATTTCTAAATAGACCTGCATTGTCAATAATTGTGATGTCACAGCGTGGCAATGTTGCCACTATCAAAAACTATTACCACTTGAGTATAATAACGCTATCTGTAGAATAGGGAGGTTGAAAATATTTAATAGTAGCTGAAGGAATGTGATTTGTGACATAAAAATATATTTTTAGTATGATTTTTTTATTGACAATATTACAGATAAAAGTATGTGAATTAATAATAGATATTATTGACATGCAAATTTTTACTATTCAGCATACTTTAAATCTAAACGCTAGTTTCTATAAATCTTAATTTTATAGCATATGTATATTTTACCAGACACGGACACGGAATAATAGCCATCATTATTCAAGATGTTATGTATTGAATTGTAAATTCTACTATGGATATAACGTGGATGTATATAACTAGATGTCAGGCTTGGATAGTATGAGGGAATTGTCTCCTTGATCGAATTTGATCTCATGTTCCCACCAATCCTTGATAATTTTTTCAGCATGTTCTATCACATGTGCCCAAATTTCTGGGGTTATTCTTTGCAATGCTTCCTTCCATAACTGTAAACAATATACAATGGATTTCCCATCCCTTCAGATGTGTCGACTGTAGTAGATCTTACTCACATCCCATATATTCTCAATTGCATTGAATATGGAGGTAATTTTAATACCTGATGTCCATATTGTTCATCCAGCAATTCCACTTAAAAGAATCTTTAGTGGTTTATGCTTACAATTTTAAAATATTACTGATCTGTTACACATTACATTATTTTGACTTACATCATGACGGGTTAAAAAGCTATTTGCAGTGTCACTTTTCTCCTGGAACTGCTAGGTATTTTATATAACACAGTACAATGGTACGGTACGTTTTCTAAACCTATAACAGAATGTGATTCCAATTTCTTCCAAAATCTAAGAAATTTTGCTTATACATTTCTCCCCGATAATTTGGGTTGTTTGTGGAAGAAGAGAAAATCAATTCAGCTGCATTTATAAACTCCATTTACATTTCAGGCATGTAATATTATGTACCCAAAGGACTAATTACTGTATTAAAAGGATAAGTAGGTATGACACCAACCTTTTTTCATCAATTTATGTGCTCTAAACTGTTCTTCAATTGTCTTGCCAGAAATGGCTTACGACACCAGTTTAAAAAATCCATATTTGGTCTAAAAACACAAACTAATTGAGATTCTCTTTTTTTATTTCATGTCTTCAAGAATCGTATCCTTTTATCTACAATATTTACAATTCCATTAGACCTCTTCTTGTGTTATCTTTTTGCCATTTAAATCCAATATTATGCAATACTATTTAGGAATTATTCACTACCATTAAAAAGTTTGTTGTGCTTCAGATTTTGCCATGCTTCAGATTTTGCCATAAAATATGAACATAAACATGATCATCTAAAATAATTATGCCGCACTATAAATTTAACTTGGAAATGAGTACTAACGATTTTCATACAAGCTATAAATAGCATTTTGAATTTCACATGTGGTAAATTCATCTACGTGAGGGGTAGGCTTCGTATGAATTCGTTTTTTCGACGTAAAACATTCATTTCTCGCAGTTGTTTGGGAACTTGATTTTACTGTGCTGATACTTTGCTCCAGCACAGCCGACATTTTTTAAAAATATGCATAATAAATTGTTTTTGACTAACCGCTATTAAAGGAATAAACAGTTCACTATTATCCCTTTCATGTTCAAAAAAGATTATCATACTAGCAACAATTGTTTATTTCTAACACATAAAGGAATTTTGCTCGTCATCTTTGGTGATCAGAGTTCAGTATAACACTAATATGAATTTGAAAAGAACTGTTTTAAGCAAAAACTAGCCAAATATCAATGTATAAAAACAAAAGTCTGGATAAATAGTTAGTACATGTGTGACGTCGCGGATGACAAGATCTATTTAGAAATTGCAAGAACTCTATCACCTAATGTAGCTTTAGTTAATAACGGAATATTTGCCAAACTTTACAGTAGAATTGTATTTCAATTTTTCTTTTATTTTACAGGATATTCTAATGTTATGTTGGTCATATAAAGCGAGTGATCGTCCAGATTTCATTAGGTTGTTAACGATTTTGGATAAGCTTCCAAAGAAACGGTTAGCACGTAGTCCATCTCATCCTGTACATCTTTCACGATCAGCAGAGTCGGTTTTTTAAGTCATTATATGTACACATTGTATGTGTGGTGAAGCCTTAAGTTAGTACAAATGCAAAATGGCTAAAATATTTTTTATATTGCTATTATTCTTCAAATGCTTAACCAATACAAAAAGGTTTCTTGAATATCATAGTACTATGTAAGCTACTATTTGCAGTTACGTTGTTGATGTACAATTTAATTATAACAATCTTAAGTATTAATTTCATACTTGATTATGAAATATATATATATATATATATATATATATATATATATATATATATATATATATATGCGATATTTAGAAACTTCAATTTGTGGTTAAAAAATTATATTTTTATATTACAAGAATTGCCATGCTTCTATGGCACAGTGATTTTTATGACGCTTAAATATTAGTAGTTAAATAGTATTTAGCTTAAGATCAATACGTATCGAAGAAAACAATCGAATATAGCGTGCCTCATAAGCTGTTTCTCTACCTCATACTAGAAATCGTAAATTTTATAATTCTTTGAGTTCAATATAGTATGAATTTACTATTGTGTTAGAAAATGCTATTGTGTATATAAATTCAAACCTTGAAAAATACAATATAACTAATATCAGGTGGGGGTTTTCCACATTCCAATTTCAAAGGGTTCAGATCCTCACAGCAAGGATTCGGAATAACAAAAGCTGTTTGATCTGCAAGCTTACATGAAATATTAGCCACTTTCTCCTTTGCAGATGTATTCAAATTATTACCAGTATCAACCAGAGACAATGGGTGATGCTAATGTCTATATTTTCACAAAATAAGGCAGTAGGTGTTTGGTAAACAGGTAAAAAGGATCAAAAATAGCTAGGAGTGATTCTCTTTGTTTTCTAGGACGTTTTGAATAAGTATCGATAGCAGGGATCACTGAATAACTACAGACGAATTGTTCTTAATATCGCCAATTTCCATTGTTTTGATACACTGTTTTAGTTAGCATGAAATTCGCTCACTTTCAGAATTATCGCAAGAATTTATGCACGTGTTTGTTTTATCCAAAAAATTGAAACTATCAGAGGAATTACACATTTAACATGGATTTGGAAAACTCGTGCTTCTCATCATGACTAGGCTTCAATTCAGAGACTGTTGAATTTGATAGAGTTAGCATCATCGAACGTCCATTGTCTCTGGTTGATACTGGTAATAATTTGAATACATCTACAAAGGAAAAAGTGGGTATTATTTCATACAAGCCTGCAGATCAAACAGTTTTTGATATTTCAAATCATTGCTGTGAGGATCCGAACCCTTTGAAATTGGAATGTGAAAACCCCCCACCTGATATTAGTTGTATTGTACCAAAAAACAAGGAAGATGTTGATGTGACTAACTCTATCAAATTCGACAATCTTTGAATTAAAGCCTAGTCATGATGACAAGCACGAGTTTTCTAAATCCATGCTAAAGTGTAATTCCTTTGATAGTTTCAATTTTTTATATATGTAGTTAATAAGATGAAATAATAACTTAGACTTGTATGCAAAACCCATATGATCATTTCAAATCGAGCTAGTAATTGAATATGGAAAATATAAGGTCTTGGACAGGACTTGAACCTGTATCTTAGTCTTTCTAGGAACATGCGTTTACCAATTACGCCACTGAGACCGATGACGACAATTGGAAAATTTACAAATCCAAATCATGAACACAACATCAACCTAACTTTCAATTACGTTTGGCATTTTTGTCAATCTGACATTGTCAAGTTTTTGACTTATGTTATTGAGGTGTCAGTGTTTTATAAATGCCGGTACAATCACCAAGGGCTAAGACAAGTATTTGGCATCGGATTCGGTGTAGAATTAACATCACTGATTGCTCTTATAAACTTCTAAATATTCAAAAATTAAGATTATTGTTGTTAATAAATTGATATTTATAATTTATTTTCACGATCGTGAATTGTTGTATTAAACATGAATCCAATGTATCTGCGAACTGGATTTGTTGACACGTTGGATTCATTTTTAATATGATAATTCACAATTGTGAAAATAAATTATATACCCTATTCACGTTAAATATGGGATGACGTCATAAACAGTAATAAAGTGCTAGCGATTCTAAAATGTGAACGTAACTATGAACGTAGATTTAATGATATTAGGATTTAGTGTGTAGCAGTTTGCAGTTCTGTTCGGGGTTGCAACATTTTTTACTTCTATTACTTTGCCATTTCTTATTTTATTGTCATTGTTTAGTTTTGTAGTAAATCGTTTGTGCTTTATATTTGCTAAATAAAACAGTTTTTTTCAGAACTAAAACACTATACATTGCAAGTTTCGAGTATTTAACATTTAGAATGCCTAAACATTTGGATTCGCGCATGCAAGAAATGGTTACTCTGATCAGGAAATACACATAAAATAACTTAACCAAGACAACGCAGCATTTATTTGAATTATGACGTCATCCCATATTTAACGTGAATATGGTATAAATATCAGATTCTTAACAAGAATAATCTTAATATTTGAATATTCTGGAAGTTAAGAATGGTTGTTAGTGAGCTGTTAATCCTACACCAAATCCAATGCCAGGTATTTGTGTTTGCCTTTGGTGATTGTTCCAACATTCACAAAACACATATCTCAATAACGCGTTCACCTTCGGGATTCTTTTGTACAAAAGCACAATAAATTTGCCAGATACCCACACCATAAAGTGCTATGATACCAATACTAAGGTAGGCGATAGAGGCTGAATTTTAAGATATTGTGTTTCACACGATATATAAAAATGTTAAACGTATTAAACGAAATAATCGGTTAGTACCTTTTATGGACTGAGATCTAGACTGTGGGCTTCAACTATATAATTTATTCCTCAATAATACGGTCACCTTTAAGATCCTTCTGTACAAAAGCAGAATAAATTTGCCAGATGTCCGCGGCATAAAGGGCTATAGTATCGATATGATAGGCGATAGAGGCTCCATATTATGAAAATGTTACAAGATTTACAAAAACGTTAATCATATTTGGACTGAGATCTTGACTGTGAACTTCAACTATATTATTTTATATCTCAATAACACATTCACCTTTGGGATCCTTTCGTACTAAAGCAGAATAAATTTACCCTATGCCCACAGCATAAAGTGCTATGATACCAATACTAAGATAGGCGATTAAGTCAGCATTTTAAGGAAATGTATTTTACAAGATTTACAAAAATGTTAAACATATTCAATGAAATAAATTGGTTAGTACCTTTTATCTTGACTGTGGGCTTCAACTATATTATTTTATACCTCAATAACACTTTTGCCTTTGGGATTCTTTTGTATAAAAGCAGAATAAACTTGCCAGATGCCCACAGCATAAAATGCTATGATACAAATACCAAGATAGGCGATAGAGTTTGCATTTTAGGAAAATGTGTTTTACAAGATTTATAAAAACGTTAATCATATTAAATGAAATAAATTGGTTAGTACCTTTTATGGAATGAGATTTTGACTGTGGACTTCAGCTATGTTGTTTTCCTTTGTATCTTTTAATTGCAAAATTGCTATCGTTATTGCTTATTTTTACTTTTGATTAATTTTGCTGTAAATTAAACTTCATTAATGTCATTTGTATTATTGAAAGGTCCTTACAGTTTTCATCCAAATTAGCATCAGCATCCAATATTTCAAACATGCAGCTTGAACTAATTTGTGTACTTAAAAGAAAATTTGAAATAGTACAACAACGACCAAGTATGTTTTCATACAAGTTTTATATAATTTTGGTGATTTAGGAAGACTACGAATTATTCATGTAATCTTCTTCATTAAATGGAAATGAATACACCTTTTTTTATGATTTTCCTTTCTTAACCAATGATCGAAATATTCAAATAGTAATGTTAATTGTAGCAATAAAACTTTTTATAGTCACCAAATATATTATGTCTTAAATTAATATAAGAACATTTCAAGTGTTTCTTTGGTTCCCCTGAGACTTCTCAGTCGCTTCTCTTAATTTAGATTTTGAACAACTGCTCAGCTATAAACAAAACTTTGCATCGGCTCAATAGGATGGCACCACTTCAACACTATTTTCATATGGGTATTGCAACACTGTACATGTCTTAACCTCCATAATATTTAGCAAAATAAAAAAATTGTCAGTGTTGTAAAAAAATTATTAAACACAAAAATAGTTGTTATAAGTTATTGAATAAAATTATTTAAAAAAGGAATAACAACAAATTTAGTATTGCCAAGATACAATTTAATGCTTTTAAAAGTCTCATCAGTTATATTCCATAAAGGAATAGGTCCCAACTGACTCACAATAAATGTATTAGTTGAATAAGATATCACAGGTAAAATTAGCGTTAAATTCATAAATTTTGATTTGTCCTGAAGAAGCTGGGACCCCGTAATATAAGGGTGGGTCGACTATCTACAGTGGTGCATGAGAAATAAAAATAATAAAGTGACTGAAATTTAAACAAACTATGTTACACTACACACTTATCCAGAAAGGTTTTTCTCCGTCATAATTGAGGGGCACCTAACCGTCTGTCACAATCCGTTTGATATTGTTTTTGAAAGACCTATATTTTGCATCGTTTTCTGTTACTTTGGAATCCTAAATTGAATTATGTTATATGTTACCTTCCTCTAAAATATCTTAAAAGTTCTTACTAAACTTTTTGTCAAATTACATAAATTTTAGAAACGAAGGTGTCTTCTAAATACGATTCCATCACTGATGTAGCTGGATATTCTTTACAAATGTCTGTTTACACAGTTTTTATTAAATAAATTCAAATAAAATTCAACCTAAACCTAAACTCTATTAACTTAAAATAAATTCAAGTGAAAGTACATAATATACTGTCCTTAAAAGAATCTACATTCCTGAATCTAGTTCTGGCCAGACATTGCCAAGAGAAAAATCCTAAACGGATCTTACATCTAATTCTACAACAAAGCTCTTCATCACTCCACATTGGCTTGTTTCCAATATTAAATTACATGGCATTTATAAATCCCAATTTCTTTGGAAATGTTGTTAATATTAAACATAGCAAACAATCCCTGCTTTTTTGTTGTATCATTTTATTGTCCTGTCCAAAATACAAATTTTTATGCTTTAACTAACACTAAATTCTACCAATAAGAGTTACATTTAAATTCCCATTAATACATATTTCTTAATATTTTAAAATGTTTTAGCCGATACAAACTTCTTTATATGATTATATCATGCTTGAATTTAACCAACACCAATTCTGTCGCAAATTTATTGTTCAACAAAACACGTAAACTCGTGTTTGCTTCATTTCCTAATACTTGAGTATCAACGAATTCACACTTAAATGCAAACTCACACATAGATAAATTTAGAATATAAACATACAAGCTTGTAATTACTCACCGTTTCATTTATCTGTTATAAGGTTGAGAATGTCCAGACCACACCAGCTTTCCAATTTATTAATAATTTCATTTTTTGTCCTTCAAACAACAGCTACATTGACCCAACATAACCCAAAATTCCAAATTAATAACAGCACGAACCAACCAAGTTACAACCTCCTGAACCAGTCACAATGGCAATAATTCCACGGGTGCCTTGAAAATACCTTGCTCATACAAGCGTAACTTCAGAAATTTATCGTATGTCCCGTTTAGTGTCCCTGTATGAACATCCTTCTTTCTTTTTTCCTTGGAGCTGTATTTCGTTTTTTAAACTTTCTCTCCTACACTGGAACGCTTCATAGTGGGTTACTGCTGTACTACGTGCTTCGATGATTACATTTTGCTTTGTTCTTGTTACTGACTTGCAAATAATTAATTTTAAATGTTTTCAGATATAATTTGCCATTTAATTCCTTTTCTACTTATCTTATTGGGGTGTTTTGCCATAGTACAGTTTTCTTATTGAGTTTATGAAATGCATACATGGAAACTACTATTGTGTTATCATGTAATTTACTTATGCTAATATTTGTGTTTCCTAGCCTTCAACAACGATATATAACGAGTACATTGTTATGTATTGAAGTTACTATTTTATATCTGCAATCTGATATCCGTGAATTTCTACCACTCTTCATTGGGGTTTTTAGATTGTATTAAACTGTGTCTGGGATTTTCTTTATATGCAACATTGATTCTAATTTATTTAATTAAAACTTATAAAAAAGGTTTCGTATATTAATAAATTCAAGTTTATATCATAATTTCAAAGCGTTTTTAAAAAATGACATGATTCCACTATGAAAGTTAGTTATAAATAAATACTTTGTTTACATTTTTGTGATTTAAAATAAGTTACGGCCCAAGTTTGGTCCTAATTTGTATTTAACGAAAATAAACCGATTATTTTGTAGTTTGTATGTTTACGATTTTGATAGAACTACCACTTTCATGGGCATTTCTTGCTTATTGAACACTATTAATACAAAGTGGAAACTTTAACTGGAACGAATTCTGTAACTTGATAAATAAATATTTGTTGCAAAATTCCTGACACATTTTAATTTTATTTTCAATGAGGCACGTTACAAGGAGGTTTGTTTATTTATAAATCAATTGGGGTTTTGCAGCAACCTCAACTTTTTTAAATGGAAGGATAGGTTGATAAATTTTTTATCTTAAAGCTTTTTTAATTGCAAATACAAATACATATTTTTTTATACTTTTTATGAACAATGTGTCTGGAAAAAATAAAACTTTAATGTACACATTTGTTTCTTACTGGATAAGCCACAATAATAATTTCATACTTTATCAAATCTGCTCGATAGTTTGTTGACCAAATTGCCCTGAATATGATTGATTTGTTAGTACTTGTTGATATTTCAACGACTGAAGCCCTTTGGAGACGTTTATCTCAAGATTATTTAATATGCTTATGCCAAAGGTTAAGTGGGCAGGTCCTCAACCATACTTGCAATTGGGTAGGTGATTTTTGTGAAACAAAAGGATAATCTACTGTTGTCATGGCCCATTGGGCATGTAAAGGAAAGTTACTCCGCCAAATATGGGGATGTCAGAGTTGAATAGATTCGTACAAGTGGGAGTTATGTACACTCTGCTTACAAGTTAGTTCCCCCTTCTCATTAGCATAGTGCTTCTCCTGTATGACAAACTTACTTTATTTTCTTCTGTATATTTTTTTGAATGGGAACCTGGTTATTCATTTAATTGAAAACTATCTTGTAGGCGGGCGATATGTTGTGTCCCAAGGTAAATTTTAAGTTGTTGTCATTTCTGTTAATTTTAAAATAGCATTTCCTTTAATTTAGATATTTCTATTCATTATAAACTGGCTGTGATGTTATCTCGTGCAAAGTACTCATTACTGTGTAATAAGTTTTGATTGTAAGTGTAACTTGTGTATAATAGAATTGACACCAAGCTCCTGTTTGATTGTAGTGTTAATTTTATTATACAAGTAACATTCATAATTTTCTTTTTAATGTATTATAGCGTGTACCATTTATGTTAGGTATTCTATGAGTGATACAATTTCCACGTCTGCTACTAGTTATTGAGCAAAGAGGACCACTCGAATGCAGTTTGTTGTGACTAAGGCTTTAAAACATCTGCGAGAGCAGCAGTTAGGATCCATCCAGATACAATAATTGGAACATTTTTTGTTGTGTGTTTCATTCACAAAATAGTATGTCTCTCCTTATACAGTCCTGCTTATTCGAGTTTATATGTAGGTCAATTAAATTCAGAACGCAAAATTATCTCTAACAATTTGCTTAAGACAATATGTTTTGATTGATTGTTAAAATTAGATAAGTTTCTGGTAAGGTTTTATTGCTGTTGAAATTAACATTGACGGCTTCCACAAGAGAACACAAAACTTGTGTTTGAAACTTATTTTTGAACCAGAATGCCGGTTTGCAGAATTAGGACTTGTAGTCAATATTTATGTTTGAATGGTTTTCTAGAGTACATCCAACATTTAGCAGTGATACCAAAGAATTTGTATGCAGGAGCTTTATCTATTTTATAAATATTTTGTTTGAAACTAGCACTATGGCATACTAGCACTATTGTTGAATTCATGAATACATTATGTTGTATTTTGATAAGTTAGTAGGTGCTGTAGAGTAGTAGTCAAGTCAAAATGAATAGAGACTTGTCAAAAAAGGGTTCTATAAAAGAGAAGTTTTAGTTAGCATGTCTTGCAATGTGTGTTTGAATTGTTGCCTTAGAGGTGATTCTTGGGATGCCCACTTTGCTTGGCATTCTTTAGAATCAATAATTTTTCGAACCATCGTCGCCGGGTGCAGTGTGTAGCTGTACAACGGTTGGATACAACTGTAGTGCTGGTAGATCAACTATACATTTGGCAATAGTTGTTAATGATATTTGTCAACATTGATACAAGCATTTCTCTCAAGAAATTAAATTTTCATATGGAACTTGTTATGGTATTTCATACCGATAAGAAAGAAAGGTAAATTAGGCAAAGAAAATCGCTCTCACCAAATACCACAATATAAAGGAAATTCAAAGAATACGTGCTAGCTAAAAAATTGCAGAGTGGGTTGGGTCACAAAGAAAGAAAAAGAAAACCTCAAGAAAGGAATTTTATTTACAAAACCTTTCATTAATAAATAGCAAGATGCAAAAAAAGGAAACTAAACCGCATAGAAAACAACAACCTAATATTTACATAAAACAAAATTAATAACAAAAATATATAGTGGATTGTTTTCAGTCACTTGTTTAACCCAATTTTTAATTACTTTATATTCACATAAAACATTTATAAAAAAATGTATATCTTATACTTACTTAGTGTCCACAAGCACTCGTAATAGTAGTAAACAACAGTAATACAGAAAACCTTTTACTGGCCGAAATGTATTTTGCAGCAGCGGTGTAGAATTTGGTTATTACGTAGCACCTAAAGAATAACTCTAAATTTTAATTAGAAAATCTTATGGACAGTCAATGCTAATCTTATTTTATCATTAATTCTCAAACAATAAAAGCAGTCACCATTAGCATATTTACAGCATTAAACCAAGGTAATTAGGATTTATCAGATTGTTTCTTCATAAATTTTGTTTATCTCAGCATAACTTGAAACAATCGCGTAACTACATTCCGTTATCCCAATACTACAATCAATAATGGAAAACCCCATTAACATTAGATTCCATACAGCAACCGCTCGTAGCGTTCTCAAACAACACAAAAATACATCAAACTCAATGGAATTATGATCGCATGTGAAACAAGTAGCATAACTTTCAGCATAAAATTATAGAAATGTAACATACCAATTAATAGTTTATATTAGATACCGAGTAAAGATAATCGAGCCAGAAAATAACCTGGCAGAAAATACGTACATAAACCCATTGTAAAATTTCCAAAAACAAATGTTACTGATAATCGAATACCATATTTAAATGCTATGTCAAAATAAAATATATTGCCGTACTTTAAATTATAACTGCATATCGTAATAAAATCTTAGTGTGGTGGATAAGTAATCGTTTAACTTGAGAAGGTGGTTGAAATTTTTAATGAATACTCAAATGACCATGAAAAAAAGAGTAAGTAATGTTAAATTTTATCACAATAAAGGACGTAAATATTGCGTGCAGGAACTGCACGTAACAAACTTAACAAACAACTGTAAAGAAAGATTTGAACATGCACCAGTTGAAGATGCAATCATATCAGGCACGTTTGCTAACAGACTATTTCAGACATCTTGCATATTGTCATTGGTTTGCCAATAATTTAATCAATGATGACTTGTACAAATATATTTTTTACACACTCACTGGTTTTTAATATTTTTAATATCCACGAGTAGTTTATGATTTTGCTACAGGTTTGAAGATATTTCTCGTATGTAGAATGTGTCACATTGTTTATTTTCTGAAATTAAACTAAAAGTTATTTTATAGCAACAATCTGAAGCAAAACAGAAACTATGAACTTATTAAAGTTAAAGAATCATCAAAATTGCATGCAGTGCTATCCTGGTAACAATTGTATATGCATAATAATAATAATGTTGGTATCATAGTTTTAAAAGTTTATCCTAGCATTTATCCTAGTATTTCTATAGTGCCTAATTCCTATATTTTCAGGTTTAAGAAAGTTTGAGGCATGCTATGGCAGTTGGGTGTTCCTTAAACTTATTGTTGCATTGATTCTATATATTTAAAGGAAGTTGTATACATTTTGTAGATTATCTTTTACAGTGGTCAACTGTAGACCATCTTTGTTCATGCACACTCTATTTTTGACACAATGGAACATTGTTAAAGGGAATATAGTGTTTTTACTTGTTACACATTTAAAAATATCCACTGACAACTAGCTTTGAGTAGCTGTTTATTGATTCCTAGACTCTTTGCTTTTCCATTAGTTTGCATGGAGCTCTGAATGATGCAACCTTATCAAGAATTTTAGTAGTATTCGTGCTTCAGTTACATAACTTATAACTTTGTTGTTTGTGTAATTGATCTGTAACACCCTGTCATGAATGTTCAGTAAATGGTTTTATGGTCACCAAATCTAGTACATCTCAAACTTAGTAACTAATGTAGAAACAATGCACAGTTTCAGCTTAGCATAAAATAAAATGACGCTTTAAGAAAATTATTTCGGAGAAACCTGTGGTTAAAAGAATTAACAAGATGGTGAAATGTACCTGCATCAGATTCTTCAAAAGACAATTACAGTACTATTAATCTAGCAGAAAGGTGTTCTGTGCAGAGGTTTAAGCAATTGCAAAGGCTCAAAAATTAAAAGTTTACCTCCTGAGACAACAATTTAAAATAATTTTGGATTATTTAGCACTCTAAAAAACTATGATCAAGAAATAGAATAAAATGTGTAGACACTCAATCGCTAATCCAGTTAAAAACAACAAATTTTGAGATGCTAACGCTGAACTGAAAACAAAATATATTGAGTAAGTGCAAAATAAACGTTTTGGTCTGGCTTATATTAAAATTTAAATATTGGGGTTAGTACAAAGTTACAAAGATAAAAGGCAAAGCTGACTGTGAAGTTAAAAAACAGGGCTATCATGAAGGTTCCATCATCTACTTGTTCAGTCAGTTGATGATTGGGTATCATCCGAGACGCGATGTTCTGGATGGTCAGATGCATGCATAATTTCCAATGTCCTATTATCGGAAGCAAGAAGTAAATAAGTGATTTATGAACCTGATTTTATCCCCAAAGGTATAAATAAACAGTCAGTAGACTGAACACTTGTAAAAGTGATGTTTAATATGCATCCTGTTGTAGTCAAACACTTTGACTTTTAAAATACTTTTCTTTGTATTTTTCTATTGCTATCTTGAAACTTTATAATTTATATATTGTATGATTGCTTTTCAGTGTAAGCGTATACAGTTTAGAGTGTATCTTTTAACTTTGAATAGATTTTAGCTTCTGTTTGATATATCCATAAATGGGTTCCTGATTCTATTTTCTCGTTTAACTTAGAAACCTCGGATGTTGTTACAAAAATTTTGCGTGTCTTCGAAGGTGTGTTTCATAAAAATTGGAAATATGCATTGGTATTATCACTCCTAAAATCGAACGATGTTACAGAATATAAGATGCTGCACCCCATCAGTATATATTGCCAGTTTTATCAAAAATTGTTGAATAAATATCCAGTAACTCAATCGCGTTTCAGAAATGGCCTTAGTTGTAAATCCGCATTGAAATGTATTGTTGACGTTATAGTGAGAGCAACACATGAGGGCAAACTAACTGTCTTGGTCCTCCTCGATTTCACTAAAACCTTTGAGAAAATTAACCATTTGCTTTTATTAAAAATTTTGAAATATATTGGTTTACATGAAATATTCTGCAACTTTTTTCATTCTTATCTACATGATCATTCACAATCGAAGATAAATTACGATATCTTCAACCTTCATCCATTGCTTTTTAGCATGCCCCAAGGTTCCATACTCTGTCCCTTATTGTACACTATTTACACTAGCTGCTTTTATACAGTTCTTCAATACTATAAGCACCACTTTTATGCTGACAATATGCAAATTTATGTCCTTTCCCACCGACTGTGCAATGGCTTGTAACAATTTTAACAGCGATTTGTCAAATATTTCTTAAAATAGCATAAGACCATGTGTTAGTTTTAAATCATGTTAAAACGGAATTACTTTTATTTGGCTCCAAGGAATATAGAACAGAATTTATTAAGCTTAATCCTCAATTCAAGATCAATAATAATAATCTTAAATTTGCTAATCATACAAGAAATTTGGATGTAATTCTTGATAACAATTTAAAAATAAGATTACTTGTTAATAATTGTATCTGTTCGGTCTTTATTATTTTATTAAGTTTAATTTGAAGACACTCGCTCCTGTATCCTATTAATGTAGACATTGGAAATATGCATCCTGAATACCTCACCTTTATCACGATTACGCTGATCAGTTTTGAACCGGTAGAAACTTGTTTTGACCTGCCTGCACCCCTAAATAGAGTGTAAGAACGACAGTCGAGTTAATCGTTTGAAACGTGAAGACGTTATTAAAGCAGCATACAATTGTATGTTTTAGCTCGTTTATGGTTCGTTATGTAAAACATTAATATTCGTGTAGTGTTCGAATGAAGGGTGTAATTACACAAGTGCTTTTATGGCCATAATAGTGCGAACTTTGTAAGTTATAACCAAACTTGTCGGTCAATGGATATTTGCTCGGCTTGCAGAGGAAGCACTAACACATTTTATACATACAGCAAAGGTCGTTGGTTATCAATCGTTGGACCAGCAAATTTCTCCTTCGATAATATCTCCAGGTATGTAACTTGCTATATTCTAGCTACAACCTCATAGGTATGTACAGTATCCAAAAAGCCTATGTATCACTAAAAAATACAGATCATACTCCTCATATTTTAACCGTAAAAGCAAAGATCATGCTTTGTGAATCATTAGCCCATATCTCACTTATACTTTTGTGATTCAGTTTATGGGCCCTTTTTGGATTTAAACACATGAGCAAAATACCAAAAATTCAGAATTTTGTCTGCACTTGATTTCTGGTGTCAGAAAATTTCAAAGAATTTCATATAAGTTAAAAGAAATCAGTTGACTAGATATTAAACAATGACGATTTTTACATACTGGTATTTTATCATAAAATTTTATTTACATGGTTTCCATTATACTTACATAGAAAAATACAATTTAAGTCTAATGTACACAATATCGTTTGTTTTAATAGGCACTCTCACACCTCCTATTCACAAATTGTTTCTCGTATCAAATTTGCTCTGCGTACAATAGTATTAATAATAACTTAAAACATTTAAGTCTTTACAATTTAAAAACAAGTATGTTTCAGTTCAATAGAGTAAAATAAAATAGATAGCAATTAATACATGTGGGATGATAATGATCTTACATGCATACATACACACATATTATATTTACATAACGGTTTGATAATAATAATTATAATAAGTGATTTGCATCATTTATGTTGTTGATTAGATTGTGTTTCAAAACATTACTTTGTTATTTGATGATAAAATTTTTTGGTGGAGTCTTACGATATACTGAAATTTTAGTAAAAGTGTTTGTAAATGATAATTTGCATATTTTATTAATATTTTATTACACCTCCGGTTTTATATTTTATATTTAGCAATGTTCTGATTTCCTTTTGAATTAATCTATAGTCATATAAAATTTGTTAAAGCATTATACTTAATGTAATGACGATTTTCCTTTGATTAATTATGCAATAATTAAAACATGTCAGATGAAGTTGGTACCAAATTTGGTTTGCAAAATTAAAAGTATATATTGGTTTTAAATATTTATGGGGGATGTGATGTAATTATAAGTTCAATGGATTATTTTTGTATAATTGTGTATAATTTTTTTTAATAATGTTCTTTTCAAAATAAAAGCTTTTGTCGATAATATATAAAAAGTAACAATATTGAGACACATTTTTATCAGAGTTAAATACTGTATATTTAATGCAATACAAAAATTGATTCCTATGACAAATTCTTTATAATTATGGTAACAAGTAATCTATTGTAGAAGTTTCATCAGTAAATTATTGTTTAAAATTCTCGTACATTAATTTGCTAATTCAAGAAGTACTGCTACATTTCCTTTCTAATTTGTGTCATTTTCTAATTTACAATTTTTGTTAAAAATTGAGTTTTTTGAAAAAAAGATAATTTTAAAATCCTCTTTTCAAATTCTTTTGTTCCATAATATTCCATAATACATTGTTTTTCTTAAGTTTTACACAAATCTACTATTTTTTTCTCCTATTTTACAGTTTGTTAGTTATGTTAAAAATTTTGTTTACAAACAGATACGGAAGTGAATATTAATTAAAACCAAAAATCTACTCTATCTTTATACGTAAAGTTCCATTTACATTAAGCTAATCCTTTGAACGAGCTTGTTCTTTTAAAATAAGGTTAGTTTAGAAATATGTGTGTTAAGACTAATTTTTCTTATATTTTTTAAATGTAAAACTACATCTATAAGATTTGAGAGAAAAAACCCAACTTAATGGACTTGGCTACCTTGCTTTTTTTAAATTAAAAACCTCTGCATTGGTTGAGCAATTGATTACTAAAGTTATAGTTTTGCATTTTTAAGTTTAATGTTAAAAGGTTTCATTTGCATTGTTGTGCATTTTTATGTACCTGTGATGTTTACCTGACCTATTATAAGATCGATCTCGTATATTGTGTTTTTCTCAGTGATTATTAGAAACATTGCCCCAGTATTGTAGTTATTTTACTGTGATTTGATGTATAAATTGTGCATATTTTGTTGCTCATTTCTGTTATTGTTTTGTTTGTAAAGTTATTGGATATGCACAGATTTCTATTATTACTATTTTAATACTGTCTGCCTGTTTAGCCTCCATATCTAGTTAATGCGACAATACTTATAAAGATTTACAATATTTTCTGATAGTGTTATTGAAATTGGTAAAAAAACTTGAGCATATATTCTAAATTTTCAAATGGAATTTGAGTGAAACTTTGAACTCAATTTCTAAATAAATATTGTTTTGATACTTAAGCCTTCGAATCTTGCAAAATAGTTAGGTCTAATTAATATTATTCCAAATTACTATTAAACTATTATGAAAACTCAACTTTCCTTGTTGACTATCTTTAAACAGAACGCACTAATTAGATTGTGCTATTCGTCGTAAACAGTACCTTAAGGTATGTCAATATGGAAAGATGTTATTGTTATAGTCTTTCTTTTATGCACAATACTTACTTATATTAGTATTATTTCAATTTCTTGCTGTGACTGAAGTGTTGATTAGTATTGTGCATTAGAGAAATACTAATTTATATCTATATTATAATATTTATTATTTATTTGAGTCATGTATATATATTATCATAAAATAAAGCTGACTGTTGAGGCACAATAAATGCCTTGGTAGCAATATTTTTATTTTACAGGGATTATATACCACTTTTGACGATTTATCAACTTCATAAAAACAGCATCTTTTATATTAGTATTGGTTATGAAGTAATATACTTAAAAAATTGCTTCAATGGAGTGGAAAGTAGTCTACATTTGTCTTTCGACAATGACCACTTTCTATCATTGTTGCACTGTATTTAATAAGAAATACTGATTTCAAGTGATGATATGACAAAATTTTTTTGAAGAAAAAGTATAATATGTTAACACTGTGACAGTGTTTATTTTACATTCATAATTAATAAAGTAATTCCTACTCAGAGTAACCAAAAAAGTTAGTGTGATTTTTCTTATACAGAGTGCCATGGATACTTTGTAGTTATATATTGATAGCACTTGTTTATATTGTCGTCTACTCTACTTTCATTTGATGCATACAAAACAACAATTGTGTAATTCCTATTGTGAAATAATTTAAAATGGTCATGAACAAAATGTTAATTCGAAGCTGTTTACTATATGAGTACAAATTTGGCACCAAAACTGCTCTGAAAATATATACCGCATTTGGAGATGATGCTATAAGTGATCGGACACAGACAGCACAGAAGTAGTTTAAGAAATTTTCCTCAGGAGATTTCAGCGTGATCGATGAAGCAAGCTCTGGAGACCGAAGATCATTAACAGTGCATTATAATTTGTTTGGCGAACTTGTTATGCTATCAAAATGAACTGTTTGTTAATCGGATGTTAACTTACCACGAAAAATGCATACTGTACCCCAATTCTAGGCGCTCTTATCATTGGTTGTCACCAACAGATCCAATACCACACACTCCAAAGAATTCCTTGCGCCCAAAAAAGATTTTATTGCGTGTTTGGTGAACAGTAGCTGCAAGTGTCCATTACGAGTTCTTCGAAATGGATCAAACCATCACTGCTGTGGTCTATTGTAATCAGCTTAGTGAGTACAAGCAGCACTCATCCACAAACAATCTTTATTGATTAATCAGATGAAAGTGAAATACTGCAATGGTGATCCGGGAAAAATTTTTTGAACTTGACTTGAAATCGTTACCACCCTTACCTTCTCCTAACATTTCGCCTAGTGATTATCACCTATTTCTTGACGGTTGCATGAAGCACAAGTAGTTCAAAACACAGTTGATGTTATAGATGCAGTCTGTCAATTTTTTTATTCCAAATCTGCAGATTTTTACAATATCAGCATACGAAAAGTTGTGTCACATGGCAGAAGGTCATTGAGTGCGATGGTGATTACTTCGCTGAATAATAGTGTATTACTGGTTTGTAGTAAATTTTTATATTTTTCTATTAAACTGCAGGAACAGTTTTGGTTACCAGATAGAATAGAATCACCATAATTTTGCTCAATGATTATTTAGTTATTATTTTTTGTATAAAAAAAGGTTTTTTAAATAGTATCATTTAAGCAAAGTTAAATTTATTTAATTTAATCATACTTCTATAGTGTGAATGAAACACACCTGTCATAGTGTTGCTTGAATTACTAGTTCGTTATCGAGAAGCATTTTTATACCTTCCCTTAAACCGTCAAAATGCAGAAAATTCTGGAGAAATGGGATCTACGCGTAGCAAACTGTCTTCATGTTCTAGCAGAACGACTAGTTTAATAATTATAATCTGTCGAATTTATGGTTGACATTCTTCTTGTTAATTTTAATGTATATTTAATTTACAGCGTAATCATTAAAGGACATAATTTAGGTAAATCCAGAACTATATGGGATTATAATCATGATTATGTGGAATGCATCAACAAATTTTAGTATCCAGACAAATTCCTTTTATCAATAATATTTAGATGAATTTAAGAAGAATTCAGTTACATGAATTAATGGTTACAACTGTACATGTTTACATATTTAGCATCTGTCTACAAAATGTCTTCAAAGTCGATTAAGTAAATATGTTCATGGTTTGTATCCTTTTTATTAATTGCAATATGGAAATATTTGGTGGTAAGTCAAGTTTATTTATTAATCATAACACTATTGATTACGTTTGTTTGATTTTTTCAAGAGTTCCATCTGATTGTTACAATAATTTATTAAAGTACATTTAACCCCTAAATTTAACTTGTGTGATGTTAGTTATTTTTGATTAATACTTGAATCCAGTATGCAAATTATAGAATATACTAAAGTGTGATTTAAATTTAAATGTTACATTGTATCATATTATACAAGAAATGTGAAATTAACGTTATGATTTCATTACTTTAGAAATTTACCAAACATGAAATGTTGACATTCTATTATAATATTGTTGAGTTTTCACCGATCTCACTGTTTTAATTTTGCTATACAATTAAAGGTTTAATGACCTTTAAACCAAATCTGCACAGGCCTGAATAATTTGTAGTATTATCAATAAATCTCTTTGAAATATTTAAGCTGACCAACATTTTAAATGCTTTCGTAGGTCTAGAATGAAATGAAATTTATCTTTAAATGCAAAGTGACTTTATATGTTACAGGTAAAAGAATTGTTAGGCTGTTAAATTTTAAATTGCTCAGAAGGGGTAGGAATTCAGTAACAAATTAAAGGTACACCGACTAACTACAGTGGTGTGGAATAGGTTCCTATGGAAATAATTGGAAGAAAATAGAATAAAATTGAATAATCAAAAAAATCTACCTATAGTGTGTTTAACGAACAGATTCAGTAAGTGCTCCTCCATAAATAAGCACCAAGTTTAAATAGAAATTTTGTATTGGTTGGCCGGGTTTACACAACCACTTAATAAATTTTTGTATTGCTAACCTACACATGTCAATTACTTTCTCACAAATATTTGTAGTTACTGCAATGTAAATCAAGCTTGAGTCAGTTTATACTGCACAACTAAAGTCCATCCTATTTTAATTTCCGAATCTGTTCGTTAAATGCAGTATAGGTGCAATTTCAACTTACATGACTAACGACATTTACTTTTTAAGATTTTCAATCAGTCAAGTTTATGGCCGCCAGCTCATCTAATCTAGTCTCAATGCAAATCCATCAAGACAACGAGCAATTCCGAAGTGGACTTTAAGTACTTTAGCATCTGGGGTAATGGAGTTGCTCTCGCAATTAAATGATATAATCAATCAAGAAAAGTACATTCTCACTGCGATACCTAGATTCTACTTTAAATAAAACTTCACAGTAGTATTTTGTAAACAAGTATATATAAATTTTAGGGTTATGTAACTAACTTCCAACATCATTCGCACAAACATTACCTGAAAAGATGTACATAAATTAACCAAATAAATTTTAACACCATTCACATAATAATATTCTTAAAACATATATGGACAAATGTTTAAAATTGTCCAAATTTAAATAAAGGCTAATGTAGCATAACATTTTATAATAAATTTGCAGACCTATGGCATTTGACAATACATAAATTAATCACTTTTGGTTAGTCACGCTTTTGTTTATTTCCATATAACCATTAAATTACATCATTCAATTTGCCATGGTCAAGCTTGTTAAATTTAATAAAGCAAATAAAATCTACAACACAAGTGTACATTTTACTCTTTCAATGTCCAGATAAACAAGTTTCAACCCAAAACAAAAGAACAATTTATAACTGTGTAAACTAACCTTTTTAAATGTGTGCTTATTTAGTTATGTTCAGCCATTTCACAAGCTGAAATTCACCATAAAAACGATTATTCAATTACCCATCAAAGTGGTATGGACAGTTACTTTTAGATATTGGGTCTGTTGATATATCCGTGATTACTATTTATTAATCAATGAGCTTCGTCGACTTTTCGTTTCGATAAATAACCCTTTGATTTTTTTCTTACTGGTTCAGGAGTAATTCCATAATTTATTTTCGGAGGCTGTCTAGCAATGTCGTTGTCTCCACTTTTCTCTTCTTCAGAGGGACGTGTCAATAACATATCTAACACATGAAAGATGCATGTCTGTTTATGGTTTCTTTTTGTTAATATCATGCGTAACTGTATTATAATTGAATGCATCATACTGTTTGCTTATGTTTGGTTGGTATTTTAATGTCTGTGAATTTCATTAATGCATTGGTGCATCCCTTGTATTTCATAACATAGTAATAACATGATTTTTATCGTGTCTTAAATACATTTTAAACTATGTCTATAATTATTTTGGTGTATTATTAAATGGAATATTTTTAATGAGCCATATACAAAGCTTTCTTAATATTTTATGAGCAATGCATAAAATTGAAATTTGTTCCCTTGTAGTGGCTTTTAACATAATTTATGGATTGGAGTTCCATGTTAATATGTATTTTACAGAAATAAAATGATGCGTTTGTAATTTTTAAGTTTATCATTTTAATAAAACCATTATTTATTGCAATACTCTATTTGTTAACACTACTATACATGAAATCAGAATTATTCAGTTTGTTTCAATATTAAATTGTCCGCTTAAATTAATTTTTCCTTTTTTCATCCAGTTTCTGTTTAACGTAATACCGAAGCATTAAAAATTATCAAGCTACATTATTATAAACATCCTGAAAGGCGATTTGGTCTTAATTAATGGACACCAACTCATCTTGTCTATATTATGATCCTTTGGAGGGCGAGTTTAGTTTTCCTATCAAATTCTGATTATTTCGGCCTTCTGGTGTAATGGAGTTCTTATTACAACCAGCCTAACTGATCATCTAAACAAGAAAACAAACACTATCTTCTCACTGCGTCACGTAAATCTATTTTAATACAATAGTCACAATATTATCCCTGTAAAGAGATACATACAAATTTTTCATTACATAAATTTACACAGTTACTTTAAATTTTAATTCGTTTTCATAATAACTTAAACCTTATACTATACAACTCAGACTGACGTTTCCTAATTTCACCAATGCCTATCTTACCCAACTTTATTCATAAATGTGATAAAAATATAAATAAAATAGTTAATAAAACTTACAGCTTGAAGGCCTTGTCTATATGTATAAAGATCTCCATTGAACCAGGCTTGAGTTCACTCTACAACGGGTAATTAATTTACTACTATGTTGGTTTGGAACCAATTTGTCCAAATTCCTTGTTTAGTGGTCAGACCGTTGTCGATTTGATCTGTGGATATCACCAGGTTAAATCTCGTTGGCTAATCTCATAGCCCAATATGTTACCTCGGCTTTCCTCTCGACCATATTACCGCATATGTTCTCGTCACCTGTTCACAATTAATTAATTTTGTTTCCGTTAACTATGTAGCTCTCGTTCTGCTATTCACTTGCTATGTCGTTGAGAGATATGTCATTGTGGTACGAGCATTCATATCTAACTTACACCTAATTATGTGAGAAACCCTTGTTTTCTTTTGTTTTCTGATACGACTATTGGGGTAATCCATATCAAGTGGTCCAGCACTAGTTGCCAAACCATTACAGAAAAAATTCACATTTTGTAGGTACATTCTCTTATATTGTGACTTAAAAACTATTTTTTTTTTAGATTTATATTGTATCCAGGTCAAAAACGGTGACCATTTTTGTTATAGACTGCACGCTTTTTCTGTGTTTGCAGACATTTAATAATTTATTTAGAAATGTATTTAGCGTGGTTTGAATATTTTTTGTGGGATCAAATTTTTCTAATTTGTACGTGTTTTTATCATTTAGGATTTCCAACATTTTATTTTGGTATTCAGTTTTATACATTATTATCGTTTTTTTACATTTATCCGCATTAGTTATGATAATATTTTGATTTTCTTGATTAAATTTTTTGTTTGATTATCTTGTTGTATAATTTCATTATTTATTTTTTGTATTTTTATGGTTTCTTAGTATATTATTAATTTTACATCTAATTTCATTTTTTATATTTATAGGTTTGTTTTTAATTGCATTTTCTACACTAAAGACCAATTAACAGTATTGGAAAAAACAGTCTAATAGTACATATTGGAAAAACAGTCTAATAGTACATAATGGAAAAACACCATATTTATATGGATTACCTAAACTACACAAAGATAATGTTCCCATACTCCAATAATAAATAGCATAAATGTGCCAACTTATAAATTATCAAAATATTTAGCAAAAATTGTATAAAACTTAGTTGGAAAAACTAAATATCATATAAAAGATTCATGGGATTTCCATAATTTCATATGTAAACAAACTATTCCAAAAAACCACATTTTAATATCACTTGACGTAGTTTCATTATTTACAAATGTGCCTTTAAATTTAGTTTAGACAATTTAAATTTCCAATTGGGACAAGATTAAATTTCATACAACAATTAACAAAAGTTATTTTATGGAAGCTGTAAAACTATGCCTTAATTCAACATACTTTATGTTTAACAATCAAATCTTCACACAAATCCATAGAACTGCTATGGGGTCACCATTATCGTCAACGATAGCAAACCTAGTTATGGAAGAACTAGAAAATAGTTATTCCTACATTATCAATTAGTCCACACTTTTATGAGATATGTAGATGATTGCTTATTATGCATACCGAATAACATGATTAATGAAACACAACATTTAATGGATACCACCCACGCCTACAATTTACAGTGAATAAACAAAAAAACAACAAAATATACTTTCTAGATATTGAACTAAAACTTAAACAAAATGGAACAATAGTCACCAATCGGTACAATAAAAAAATATGGACGGGTAGATACCTGAATTTTAAATCAAATACACCAAATATATATAAAAGAAATGTAGTAAAAACCTAGTAAATAGAGCAATGCATTTTACACACCCTAATGAAAGACCAATTATATTAAATAAAATTAAAACAACTATAAAACAGAACGGATACTCACATAAATTTGTCACACCAATCATAAAGGAAACAATCCACGTAATATACAATCCACCAAAAAATAAACTACAAAAACAACAAGAAAATTATGTTAGTATAAAATATCACCCAACAGTATCCAATAAAATTCAACAATGTTTTAAAAAATACGAAATAAAAGTTGTTCACAAACCTAACAATAATAACAAAAATTTTTTTACAAAATTAAAACCGCTAACACCAACTACAGATAAAACAAATTGTATCTATAAAATAAACTGTAAAAACTGCAACGGTTCATATATCGGAAATACGAAACAATATTTACACCATAGAATTTATGAACACCAATATTCTATTAAAACTCATAAAAGAAACACTGCACTGGCATATCATGCATTGGACCACATGCATAACTTCGATTATGAAAATCCAAGTGTAATTAATGTAGAACAAAACGAAAATAAACGTAGTACATTAGAAATTATTCACATTCAACGGAACATAAACAGTATAAATAATAAAATGGATATTGAACATTTCACTAAAATTTATAACAATATTATTCACAATTAATAATTACATAGTTAATATACTGTATTTTGCTTATTTCTCGTTTAATGGTAAATCATCTCAAAAAGGTACTTATTCTAGCATTCACTCTGTATATAAAATATTAAGATTTATTATTATTAAGTCAAGTATAGAATAATTAATATAAATTCATATCACTTTTGATAACACTTACTGTATTTTCTCGAATGTAATGCGCAGCTCGTTTTTGATGTGAAAGATTTTCAATTTTAATATTTTTCCGAATCTAATGCGCATCACAACAATAACTAGGTAATAGAAACCGAGGTACATATACCTAAATAAAAATCTAGCAAATTGAAAAATCTGCTTTATTTAAACTGTATATGGAATATTCATTCATATCATTAAGTTTACTATACTGTCTTAAAATCAGAAATTTGGTATAAAGTCCTAGTCCGTATTTAAAGAATGTTTTCAAATTTACTTGCGTACATACCAATTTTCAAGGTAAATGATCTTCTGAATCGGAAGAATATGATGAAACATTATCGGAATCGCTAGTACCTTCATTGTCTTCCTCATCTTCATTCCAAAGAACGTCATCTTCTGTCCCATCTAATGCAGTTGAGATGGAGCATTTCTTAAAGGACTTTTTAATTTTTCCAAGCTACTGAAATCCAATGCGAGGCACGCTTGATTTTCCCGGTCGGGGTCAGTTTACGATTTGGATCGCATAACCACTTATCGTACTGTTCTCGAACTTTATTTTTAAATGATTTATTTACACTGACATCCAGTGGTTGTAAAGTGGACGTCATACATCCTGGGATGACAACGAGTGTTGTGTTCACATGAGACATTTTTGGAAGGAGTCTAAGTAGAGAATCGATGGGGTATTAAGAAGAGCACAGGTCGCTGACCCCACACATTCGTAAGTCATTCCAGCATTAGGTCCTCAGTCATCCACCCTTTCTCCTGGAATCGCACAATTACATTACTGGGGTAGAGACGGCAAGTTGTTTTATTCTTTGGTGACGTTTTTCTTTTAAAAATTAAAAATGGAGGAAGCTTGTTGCCATCTGCCGTAATGTCCAGCATTACCATAATCCGTTGCTTTTCGCATCCACACGTCCTTATTAGTACGTCTTTTGCGCCCTTCTCTTCAATTGTGTAATTGCTTGTCATATCAAACTAAATTGGTGTCTCATCCGCATTACCGATCTGTGCTACTCGATAATTGACCATTTGTTGAAACTTAATTACATGACGTTGAAAATTAAGTAATTTTTCTTCGAAATTGGAAGGGAGTTTCTGACATACAGTCGTTCGCCGCTTCAATGACAGTCCAGTTATTCTCATGAAACGCTCAGCCCAACCACGACTACACTTAAACACATCACGCGGTATTTTCAGGTCGGCAGCCACTTCAGAAGCTTTACGTTGTATTGTGTTACTAGTCACGGGTAGTCCATTTCTTCTACTCTCAATAACAAATTCTAGCACTTTGGAATCAACATGGGGGTGTCTTCCTCGCTGAGGCCCTGTTAGATTTTTCTTGATGCCCGACAAGAAAAAAATGCTGTTTTATGCTGCCACCATAACCTAGTGTTGCTCTCTGCTATGCTTAACTCTTTTGCAGTTTGCCGGTTTCCATGTCGTTCAGCTTGCAAAATAATCTTTCTCTTGAAACTGACTTCATACGACTTTCTTCTCTGTTTCTGGTCCATATTGAATGAAAACAATACTAGTATAGGTCGTAAGTGCACTACAGCAGGCTACCGTCTACAATACGATACACGAATACGAATTACGCATCTTCTACGGTTCGTCTACTATAAAGGTTAAGTTATTGAACTCGCGGTTGGGAACAAACTGAAACTGAGGTAAAAGGTTGTCAGTTGTTTCCTCTTAAATTCCATGAACAGCATGACTCATCAGTAAGATAGTGAATAGGCAGTTTCTCCAATCTACTACAAACAGGATATAAACATCCTGTTGTGTCAATTACTCATATTTGTTGATTTTTACTAATACCATGTATCAAATACTCAGTATTTATAGTTAATGACAACAAACAGCCAATATAGTTCGTTACATAAAATAAATATCTGTCTATCTGCCTGTCTGTCTGTATGTCTGTTTGTCTGTCTGTCTGTCTGTTATCTATAAATAAATAAATAAATTAAAATTATAAATAAATAGTATCATTTTACTAGGTATATCAACAGCTAGGTATGTTAACTATTAAAACATACGCATTAAATATGGTTTCAATCAAATCTGCAGAAAGTATGAACCGAAAAGATGCGCATTAGATTCGAGAAAATACGGTATGTTATTTGATAACTTGTTTTAACTGCCTAGGATACTCCCTGTATGTTTGTTGTGGTTTGCTTAGCATTCTTCTTAATTTTCTTTGGGAATTAAACCACTTATATTTTTTAAAATCAACTTCATTTACGTTTTGATCCATGACCTAGGATCGTTGTCAAAATAATAAAAACTTAAAGTTTGACATTTATGACATAAATTGAAGGTGACTTTGATTTATCGATGTTCGAAATATTTGGTTTGAGTACACAAAGCAAAAATTTTTAAAGTTTAAAAGAACGATTGCCTTCAATTTGTGTTGCGACCTGGGATTGACTTTTTTTAGGTAGCCAATACGCTTAACGTGAAATCAGCTGATTAATTTTTATTGGTGAATTTTATATAAATTCAATAACTTAAAATTGGAAAACATTGTTTAACATGTTTCTATTTATACAATCGAGAGTAATATATAATATAATATATAATATAACCAAATATTTCGAACATCAATAAATCAAAGTCACCTTCAATTTATGTCATAAATGTCAAACTTGAAGTTTTTATTATTTTGACAACGATCCTAGGTCATGAATCGAAACGTAAATAAAGTTGATTTAAAAAAATATGTGGTTTAATTCCCAAAGAAAATTAAGAAGAATGCCTAGGATACATTTAATAAAATTGAATAGTCTATCTATTAGTTATTAGATATTTACACCATGCAAATAGATTTAAAAATAATGTTACCAAGTAAGTTAATTATAATACATTTTAGTAGTTTAAGATATTTTAGAAATATACAGGTATTTTAAACGTGTTATGTTAGTATTGTATATTATTTAAGTGAGAAGAATAAATGTTAATAAATGACCTATTTCCCAAGAAAAGAAAAATTTAATATTATTAAATAAAAGTCAAGAAATATGAAAATAAATCCCGCCGCTACTGCTATCTGCTATATGCTGTTTTTAAATAAATTATCTCAGGGTTCTATACTCAACTATTTACATTCGATTTCGCCCTGCGTGGGTTCGTTGCAGAACGAAATCTACTAGGTGTCCCCAACAAGAATACTTCCACGCCCTCTCGTAGTACAGGCTTTCACTACACCTGAATCTGCAAGATCGGTATACGCCCTGCAGATTGTGATGTTACTGCAATACTCAAAACTAAAATATGGTTGGAGGGTCGCCTACCCTAGTTATTTGTTCAATGATGCAATTTATCAAAACAAGAATAAGCTTTTACTTTAAATGGAATTTGGTACTTGATACTCGTTCCAACTGATGGTGGCTTCCTCGCTGTGATGTTAAATGTTCATGGATTGCCAATTAATGTAAGTAATCTATGAAACAAATATTGTGCTTTAGTCTCATGAAATGTTTTAGGACTGAACTATTACTATAACGAAATGTATATAAATAAATGGGGGATACTCCTTTTTATACGATCCTGATGCTGGAATACGTTTCACGGTGTTGTGAAAGCTTTCTTTGCTTGGGGTTGGCTGCACGTTCTTCTGCAGGCTTGTTTATATGTATGTGCCCTCCTTCCGGGTTACTAGTGCTGTGTCGAAATACTTGGATGCTCCTATAATAACTTTGGCTCCGCTTTGTTGTTACCTTTTTTAATTAATTTTAATATACTGCGTTTCTCCTTTTTAAATGATTTGTAGTATGCTCTTTGGCCTTTTAGATACTTTTAACTTATTCACTTTTATAATTTTAGGAGAGCTGTTAAATTAAAACTACAGAGCTTAATAGAACGACCTCTTGTTTATTTAAATATTTTCATCAATCAATACATAAACAAACTTATCACCTAGGTACTTAAATCCATCTTTTTAAAGCACTCTTACATATTAAATGTTTTGTTCATTCTCTAAACTTTAATTCGGTGTTTTACACTCAAATATAATTGCCATCATCTTTAGAGAAACACCAAAGTTGTTTGCATTTTTAAATCCTAGCATTGAAAACATGATTGATATCTGTCATCATGATAAACATAATTTAAACTTGATTTCCTATATAATAATTCTAAAACTACTTCTAAAAATACTATAACTAACAAATAAATACAGACATTTTACAGATGTTTTCGACCCTTAATTTTAATTTAACTATTTTATTTGGCACTTCACGAGCATCTCAACTTTATCAATTCAACTACTGGCATCATAAATGTTCTGCTCGGATTTTTACCATCGTTGGACAGTGTACCTGTACTTGTTTTAGAGCTTAATAAACCCTGTAATTGCATCATTGAATACAATTCTTAGCTTTAAGTATGCGTGTAGTTAATATGAATAAATGTTCCTTATAAGACTTGAATAAAATGAAAAAACCTTTACCACAAAATTCTGGGTCATGCAATGCGAAACAAGCTTGATATAGTCCTCAACTTTATCATAATCAATATCACTATCTATAAGAACATCCTTTAAATATGTTAAAGTACGTGGTATTGGAACACTGGGGAATAATGAACTGACATCAAATGAAATTAAGATTTCGTTCTCTTCTAATGTGATATTTTTTATTTTATTAATGAACTCTAAAGAGTTTTGTACAGACAAACTGTTAAACTTTAAATTCTTAAATTCATTTGACAGCCATCGTGATAAATAGTAAGTCGGTGAGTTGATACCTGAAACTATTGGTCTCATCGATTTATTATTCTTGTGAATTTTTGGTAAACAGTAAAGTTTTGGCATTTCTGGATTTGAAATTGTCAATTTTAATTTTAGTGTGGGCGAAATTAAGTTTGGACATTCTTTCAAAACTAACTCTGTTGATTTAATCATTTTATTTAAAGGAGCCTCATTTTTATGTTTTTTACTATTGGTCTGTAAGGACCCTCAGACAGCAAATTTTCTACTCTATCAACATAGTCTAGTTTATCCAGAATAACCAACCTATTCCCCTTGTCAGCCTTTAAATAATAACAATCCTTTTGTCGTAAATCTTTAATAATCAGATGATTTTTCCTTGTTTGTTCTGAGGCATTCCTTGCGCAAGTGCGTAAGTTGTCCGAAAGTTGAATTTTGCATGCGTTTCTAATAAAGTTTTTTGTATTGTCATCTAATTTTGAAATGGATTTTTCGATTCCAGCAATAATGTCTTCCAAAGGAGTTTTCAAATGATCTACTCCAAATTTTAGGCCTCGATCAAGGAAAGTCAACTCTTCATTATTAAAGATTTTCGACGATTCGTTAACAACTATTGACTCTAACGGAGGTAAAGTAATTTCCAGTTTTTTAGGGGGTACATTGACATTGTGTTTCTTTAAAAGAATCTTCAACTTAGTGTTTTGATTATTAATTTTGTCTAACAATTTATGATTGTTGACTTCAAAAACAAATCTCTGGAAATTACTCCATTCCTAAAAAGCAGACTCAGACAAATTGCACGTTAGTGTTAGGTGCAATTTATACGTTTCCAGTTCCAATCTACTAAGCTTACTATACAGATATTTGATTTCTAAATTAAGCCATTTATCTTTTTCAAAAGTGATTATTGCGTTACTACGTTTACAATTACTGCTGATTTTTACGTTAATAAAATTTGGAAAAACTTTGTGGGCTTTACAGCTTTTCAGAAATCGAATATCTGCTTTTACAAAATTCATAAATTACCCCAAATTGACCTACGATAAAAGCCATTTTGGATGATAGAAAGCGTTGTTATTGACAAAACCAAAATAGGGTACAAAAACATTTGAAATCGAAAAATGTCAGAATTACATTCATTTTTAGTATTCATTTCGTTACTAGCTTTTGATATTATTTCGTGATGTCTCTGTCTGAAAGAGAAAGAATAATTGTCCTGATGATGCGGGGGTATGGAGATAAAGAAAGATCATTGCAGCAAGTCGCAGATTTATTCAATGAAGTCAATGCGGAACGTTAACCGATTTCTAAATCTACTGTGAGTCGAACAGTGAATCGTTTTGAGCGAACTGGTTCGGTGAAGGATGAACCAAGATCTGGAAGACCTAAAAGCACGACAAATGGTCAATTTGAACACCTTCGTGTAATTTCGTTATGTATGAAATAAATAATTTATTATTTTACTTCTTTATTTTCTGATCCATCAATTCTTATAGAAATAGTTAATTTTGTCGATTGCAGCGCCATCTGCAAAAAACCTAAAAAAATTATGACTAACATTTTGTGGCGAATCCGAATCTGCAATAATAAATGGGGGTTTCCACTTAAACTTTTAAAGTTGCCACACCCCTACCCCCAGGGGCGGGGGTTCAATTTTGGTGTCATTGGATAGCTTTTAAAAAAATATTGAACACGTATTTTTTCTTTTTTTGATGCGATGAGTATTTCCCAAAATATTTGACCGTTCCGGGACTTTTCTACCACTCTGTATATATAATATATATATATATATATATTACTCATATTTAGACCAGGGTAGAAAATTAAATAATCACATCAAATAATTTTAATCACCGTGTATAAGGAATTTTATTAGATAATACGCTTTATTAAAACCATGAAGCATAAATAAATTCGGTCGTTTCAGTAAAAATAAGAAATTTAAAATCATGTACAAGACGCTTTATATCAAAAGAAACAGTATTAACAAGCTCTACGGGTAATGTAATTATTCCGAGGAAGGAAACAAATGGAAATTACGTGCAAAATTTATATTAATTAACCCTATTTTAAGTAATCGGTATTAAACAAAGTGTACACATAATAATTAATATTTAACTTGTATTCGCTAAAAATGAAAGGATAGAAGTCAATTTTAATTGGAGTTAATTAAACCATTATTAATAATAAGCATAAAACTTGAAAAATCCAAGATTATAATACCAGAAAATAAAGCTCTGAGAATTAATATTATTTTGAACACCTGCGTAGTTTAAATATCACGTACGGCGAAAATTGTGTAGATAACAAATGGTTTCAAAGAATCTTGGAGAAACCGGGGCTTAATATTCACGAGAAGGTGCGATACGGGGTTATTTAACCCAGATAGTCCACATAGACTAAAATATAATCGATAATAAAGAATATCAATTTGCACCAATACGAACAGGTTAGAAAAGGAAAGAAAATGCGTCAAGCAAAGACACATATAGTAAAAGGCGTGATTTAAGCAACGTCACGAGGGTCACAATTGGTTGAAAATAGGATGCAAATATCAGAGGTAGAAACAACAATTTCTGTACAAAATTAATTAGTTTTTCTCGGACATGTTTGCGTGCCGTGTGAGAATTTCTGAGTTTTAAATGGGGCGAGTGAAAATTCGTAAAACCGACGCGCGAGCGACGGACTGGGAACATGGCATGAGAAATTCTTTAGAATTACCCGTTTTGGGGAACAGACCGACAGACAGGCTTTTGCTATATATACCGAGGTGAATATAAACAAGCTCTCTGAGACTTTTGACTATTCGACGCGTTAAAAGCTCTTACATCCGCGACTTGATTCAAGATGTTAAACAGTGCATTTTAGTTTGATAAAATAATTTAAAGTTTGCTCGTATATTTTAGTGATTCAAAATAGTTTGTTATTTACATGCTAACATGAAGGTACTTCAGTGCACTTAGATACAAGGTAATAAAATTTAGTATCACTGTACCAATTAGCAAAATTTACAACGACAAATGTATACACAAAAGTAGGCAGTTTTGGCGTATATTGGTGAAAGACGCATGAATTTCTTTGCTATTTTTCGGGGGTGTTAATAAGTAAATGGTTCAAATACGTGTCTCGATCCACGAAACAAGGGTCAGATATACTTAGATGAGTTCCGGAAAAGCCCAGAAACAACTTTAAATAAATGGTGATGGAGAAAATTTTAAAAGCGTTGAGAATTAGAAGCCGTAAATATAATCCTGTTGGAATGGTGTGATTAACTAAAGGGTCGATGTACTTTGAAGCTACGAGGACAGTAACCTTCAGGTAAATTATACTATTTTGTTTGACATTTTTGTGTGTGTTGAATAACTTTATAATTGATTTACTTTAAATGGACATTAGTGAAATTGTACTAACCATAAAATTTTAATTTTAAGATGAAATTTGCTTGTTTAAGTAGAAAGGGTATTTAGTATTGATGTTCTGAATTATGATGAAAATATGGGTATGTCTTTGAGCTCAATTAGACGAACCTGGTTAATTAACGTAAATGGGTGGTAGATGCTCCTTTATACTCAGACTCCGGTCTGCTTATATTGTTATATTAATTAGTAGGCATCCAACAAGGACTTTAATTCTGGATGCACGTTAAAGTGATAATAAAATTAATCTTGAAATTCTTTTAAAACTGAATTTTATGCTGAAATTTAATTTGAAAATTTAATGTATTCTGAATATTGATGTAAATAGAGTTAACGTTGATGTTTGTGGTAGGAATGTGTTGTTTAATTTTATGAATGAGGAGGTTTATAAAATTAGGTGAGCAGCCGAGGCGAAAACAGGATCACAGCAGTTCATGACGCCCAATTGGTGGGACTAGAATTTTTGTTGAAAGGACCCAGTTTCCGCATTCACAGGAGGATATCACAGCAGTCTTTGGCGACCCAAAGTGAGGCTCGAGTTCCAAATAAAATTTTGTGATTTTATTCCAGGAAACTGGCGATCTGAGAGAGAGTTTCTGTGTGTGTATAAATTTAAAAGTAGTTAGAGGTGTGTGAGTGATTTGAACGTATGCAGAGAAAAGAGTGGTTAAGGAGTCAAGGAGTGGAAATTGGAAGTGACGATAGTGCATTGTGTGAGAAAAATTCGAAAATGGAAGAAGCTGGAGGCAGTAGAGATCAGTCGAGGACGGAATCAGGGGATCAAGGAAACGAGATGATAATGAGAATGCTAGAGAGAATGAATGAAGAATCGAATAGAGCAAGGGAAGAGTCCAACCGAAAATTAGAGCAGATAAGCGGAAAATTGAGCAATCGACTAAAGAATTTACAGAATTTAAAACAGTCTTACCGTAAAGATGGGGGAAGTTGAAAATAGGGTTGATAAAAATGAGCGTGATATTACAGGTCTTCGACAGGAAATGGGACATTTAAGGTCCGAAGTACGCATTTTTTGTGAAGAAGAGATTAATGTAAAAATGACTGAAGTGACAGACTCATGTAGGGATCAGTTAGGCAGGGTAGAACGCGAAGTTAGTAGTATCAAATACAACATGTCAAATTTAACGGGGGATGGTCCCAGATTTTCTACAGGTGGAGTATCATTGGACCAACACATGAAGTTTTATGGCGATAACAGGGTAAATCCACAAATTTTTATTAATAGTGTAAGAAATCTAGTGGGAAATTTATTTGACGAACAGACTAAACTAAATACGATAAAGGCTTTATTAAAGGACAACGCGGAAGCATGGTACAATTTAGTAGGACAGGACATAGACACGTATCAGGACTTTGAAAACAAATTTTTAAAGCACTACTGGAGTGACCACAGACAAGACCAGGTACGAGACGACTTAATCACAGGAAAATTTAAGGGAGAATTTTCAGGAAGTAGGGAGCAATATGCTATACGCAAGTATAGCATAGCAAAGCAACTGAACCCACCACTGACGGACCGACAAATTATTAAGTATTTATCACGACACTTGAGGTAGACATAAGACAACACGTAGCACTACAGAACATAGTGGACAGAGAAATGTTTTGGAATACCTGCAGAGGTACGACGACGTAAGTAGTGGACGACCTCGGGATAATAGGGAAAGACAGATCAACACAGTTAGGTTTGACAATAGACGGGACAACTATGCTAGACGGGGGAATAGTTACGGATACCAGCGACAGAATTGGGAACAGAGACGACCATACGTTAGGAGTAATAGTTTAGGAAGGGGACCTGCACCGAGACCTGGACCTACCAGAATGAATAGTTCACCAGACATGAGCGGGACTGCTAATACAGACACGGAACGAGTGGAAACGCCTAGGACATACGCTGAGGTGACGGCTAGACCAGAACCGAGTAGGGAAAACAGACCTGGACAGGATTTTTAGAACGCGACAGACCACTAGATTTCAGTGTAAATGTATATGAACATCCACGTGAATTTTTCAAAATTGAGGAGGAAGTAGAGCCAGAAACTAAGGAAAATTTATGTTTGCCAATTATTAATTTAGAAATTTTTGAGAATAATGTAGAAGTATTACTTGATACAGGGGCAGAGGCGAGTTTAATATCGGAGGAATTCGTCAGCAAAATTAGGGATAAGGTTTGTGATAGAATTATGCCTATAAAGCGTAGCTATTTAGTAGCTCCAAATAAAAAGAAGTTTGCTGTAGTAAATAGTGTTGTGGTGCTTAGGATAGATATAGGAGGTTTAAGCTGTGAACAGGAGTTTGTAATTGTACCTGGACTGAAGTTTCAGAGCATTTTAGGTGTTGACTGTATGATGAAGTTAGGGGTTTTGATAGATATGGAGAGGAAGGTAATAAGGATTAATGATAGGGTAGTGCCATGGAAGGGCAGTTATGAAGTCACAGAGGATGACACGGGGTTTAGTATTAATGTAGTTGAGGTAGAGGATGATGAAGGTAAACAGATCAACACAATAAGATGTCCAGAGGATAGGAGAGTAGAGGTTCAAGCTTTATTACAAAAACATGCAGAATTAGTGGAGGTGGAAGCAAGCACAGCGTTAGGCTATGAGCACAGATTGGAAGTGGATAATTCAGAACCGTTCAACGCAAAGGTTTATCCAATTCCAGCAGCATATCGGGAGCAGGTGAAGGCAGAATTAAATAAAATGTTGGAAGATGGCATAATAGAGGTATCAAACACTCATTTCATAAATCCGTTGGTGGTAGTTAAGAAAAAGGATGATAGCATTCGTTTATGTTTAGATGCACGAAAAATTAATCAACGGACCAAACCGCAATTCCATTGTCCACCATCCATGGACACGCTTTTGAGGAGGTTAAGTGGCAAGTTTGTTTTTAATAAAGTAGATTTAAGGAATTCATTCTGGCGGATTCCATTACATAAGAATTCTAGAAGGTACATAGGATTTTCCATAGAGGGAAAAATCGATAATTGTATGGTAGTATCGTTTGGTTTGTCGGCAGAAAGAAAAAAAATAGTAAATGAGAAACAGACATGTGTAGGGACTAAAGAAGAAGTAATATTTAAGAGTCAGGATAATAGGGATGATAAGTTTATTTTATGTGAGATAACAGGGATGTTAAGTATAGATATAGAAGGGGGAGAAATAGGGATGAAGAGTATTAGGATAGTTAGAAGAAAGACTTGGAGGGTTAAGAAGAGAGTTAGATTTAAATAACTTGATGAACAGAGGATAGAGATAGGTGAATTTTAGTATAGTTATAGAAAATAAAGCTAGGTATAGGATAAATATGGGAGATAATTAGGAATAGGTTTAGGATGAGAATAAAGAGTAAATGTAGGAAGAAAATAAGATAGGTTAAGTGTAGATATTTCATGGAAGATTAGTGGAGAGTTAGGAATAGAGTAAGAGTAGGATAGGCATATAGGATTAGGTAGGGGGAAGTAAAGTATAATGAAGATTAGTTAAATAGGATAGGTATATAGGATGTATATAGGATTAGATGGATAAGTAGGATGAAGTTAGGGATAACTTCAGTTTATAAAATTAGGTGAGAGTTAGGAATAGGATAGGGATATAGGGCAGGTGTAAATATTTTTTGGATTGGAGACAAAGTAGGTAAGTTATATAGATAAGGGTAGAGAGAGATAGGCAATTTTTTTTGTAATTTTTTTGTCTAAATGCTTTATATTTGCATTCAAATAAGTGGGATTATTTGTATTCAAATAGGGGGAAAATACTCATATTTAGACCAGGGTAGAAAATTAAATAATCACATCAAATAATTTTAATCACCGTGTATAAGGAATGTTATTAGATAATACGCTTTATTAAAACCATGAAGCATAAATAATTCGGTCGTTTCAGTAAAATAAGAAATTTAAAATCATGTACAAGACGCTTTATATCAAAAGAAACAGTATTAACAAGCTCTACGGGTAATGTAATTATTCCGAGGAAGGAAACAAATGGAAATTACGTGCAAAATTTATATTAATTAACCCTATTTTAAGTAATCGGTATTAAACAAAGTGTACACATAATAATTAATATTTAACTTGTATTCGCTAAAATGAAAGGATAGAAGTCAATTTTAATTGGAGTTAATTAAACCATTATTAATAATAAGCATAAAAACTTGAAAATCCAAGATTATAATACCAGAAAATAAAGCTCTGAGAATTAATATTATTTTGAACACCTGCGTAGTTTAAATATCACGTACGGCGAAAATTGTGTAGATAACAAATGGTTTCAAAGAATCTTGGAGAAACCGGGGCTTAATATTCACGAGAAGGTGCGATACGGGGTTATTTAACCCAGATAGTCCACATAGACTAAAATATAATCGATAATAAAGAATATCAATTTGCACCAATACGAACAGGTTAGAAAAGGAAAGAGAAAATGCGTCAAGCAAAGACACATATAGTAAAAGGCGTGATTTAAGCAACGTCACGAGGGTCACAATTGGTTGAAAATGGGATGCAAATATCAGAGGTAGAAACAGCAATTTCTGTACAAAATTAATTAGTTTTTCTCGGACATGTTTGCGTGCCGTGTGAGAATTTCTGAGTTTTAAATGGGGCGAGTGAAAAATTCGTAAAAACCGACGCGCGAGCGACGGACTGGGAACATGGCATGAGAAATTCTTTAGAATTACCCGTTTTGGGGAATAGACCGACAGACAGGCTTTTTGCTATATATACCGAGGTGAATATAAACAAGCTCTCTGAGACTTTTGACTATTCGACGCGTTAAAAGCTCTTACATCCGCGACTTGATTCAAGATGTTAAACAGTGCATTTTAGTTTGATAAAATAATTTAAAGTTTGCTCGTATTAGTGATTCAAAATAGTTTGTTATTTACGTGCTAACATGAAGGTACTTCAGTGCACTTAGATACAAGGTAATAAAATTTAGTATCACTGTACCAATTAGCAAAGTTTACAACGACAAATGTATACACAAAAGTAGGCAGTTTTGGCGTATATTGGTGAAAGACGCATGAATTTCTTTGCTATTTTTCGGGGGTGTTAATAAGTAAATGGTTCAAATACGTGTCTCGATCCACGAAACAAGGGTCAGATATACTTAGATGAGTTCCGGAAAAGCCCAGAAACAACTTTAAATAAATGGTGATGGAGGAAATTTTAAAAGCGTTGAGAATTAGAAGCCGTAAATATAATCCTGTTGGAATGGTGTGATTAACTAAAGGGTCGATGTACTTTGAAGCTACGAGGACAGTAACCTTCAGGTAAATTATACTATTTTGTTTGACATTTTTGTGTGTGTTGAATAACTTTATAATTGATTTACTTTAAATGGACATTAGTGAAATTGTACTAACCATAAAATTTTAATTTTAAGATGAAATTTGCTTGTTTAAGTAGAAAGGGTATTTAGTATTGATGTTCTGAATTATGATGAAAATATGGGTATGTCTTTGAGCTCAATTAGACTAACCTGGTTAATTAACGTAAAGGGGTGGTAGATGCTCCTTTATACTCAGACTCGGTCTGCTTATATTGTTATATTAATTAGTAGGCATCCAACAAGGACTTTAATTCTGGATGCACGTTAAAGTGATAATAAAATTAATCTTGAAATTCTTTTAAAACTGAATTTTATGCTGAAATTTAATTTGAAAATTTAATGTATTCTGAATATTGATGTAAATAGAGTTAACGTTGATGTTTGTGGTAGGAATGTGTTGTTTAATTTTATGAATGAGGAGGTTTATAAAATTAGGTGAGCAGCCGAGGCGAAAACAGGATCACAGCAGTTCATGACGCCCAATTGGTGGGACTAGAATTTTTTTGTTGAAAGGACCCAGTTCCCGCATTCACAGGAGGATATCACAGCAATATATATATATATTATAATGTATAAGGAAGCTACCAAGAGTTCTGAGGGTGGTTTAGTACAAGGTCGTATATGCCAAGCAAAATAATCCACATATTTGATCATATAAACTTAAAAATGTATGTTTCCCGTATTCTACATATGCTAAAATACCATTCAAAATGGTAGTTGAAATTAAGTGCCAAAAGGTAATATCGAAATGACTAAATGACGTAGTGAGATGTGCAGTGCTCAATGGTTTATACCGAGTTTGAATGTTAAAGGCCTTTGAAAGTACATTTGCCGTCCGGAAGCGGATGCGTCTATGAATGTTTAATATCGATTACGCATCCAGGTTCTAGTGTAATTTATTTTGGTTTTGCATTTTAAATAGAATCAACTTTTTGGACAATGTTTGTAAATTCTAAATTATTAGTTATAACAACATCAAATGTGATTGATGAACTGTAATTATTTTGGACCAATGATAGAATTTAATGTGATTTATAAAAATGTAGAAAGGACATGAGCTATGGTATGTGCGACACAAACGTAGTGTGCGAATATTATTGGACGATTTAGTTATGGGGTAGTAGGCGAGAAAAGTTAAAATGGTTGCCGTAGAAAGCAAACAACAGGAGATTATTTTCGAACTTTATTGGTAAAAAGACGTGTTTTTTATACTGTGCTAATTTGTAACGATTTTGAAAAAGTTAATAAAAGTATTTGTTTCTAAAAGAGTTTTGATTTAATAAAGTGTGGTAAAGAAGCAACAGCGACAAAAGCATAAAGTAAAGATTGGTAATTGTGTGACGGAAAACGACGGATAAGTTAGATTTGGAAGCGAGTGGTTATAAGGAAAGAAGTTGAATTTGGATAGCGTGTTAAAGGTAGCAGGATATTGGGAAGATTTATATAAAGGAACGGAGTTTGGATTTGGAAAGCAATTTATAAGTAGCAGGACATTGGGAAGATTTATATAAAGGAACGGAGTTTGAATTTGGATAGCGATTTAAAGCGAGTTATAGGTAGCAGGAAATCGAGTGGTTATACATAAAAGGAAAGAAAGTTGGATTTGGATAGCAATTTAAAGGTAGCAAGGACATCGGGAGGACATATAAAGGAACAGTAGTTGGATTTGGATAGCGAGTTATAGATTGGTAGCGGAGCAGCGGGCAATTTGTAAAAGGACAGCGAGTAGATGTGGATTAATTAAGAAGAAGCGGACGGATTTATTGAATACACGAGCGAGATTAAGGAGAATAATAATTGGTAGAGGATTCGAAGCAGAAATTAGCACAGGGGAAGTTATAGCACTGGGTATTCAAAATTTTAAATTCGGGTTAATTATTTCAGGTATTGGGGAGCAGCTTAAAATTTCAAGAACGACACCTGGAGGCGGTACAAAATTCAACCAAATAGGACATCAGTGTAAAGACGCATACGGCGACACGGATTTTGAGCCAGCAGTCAGCGGCCAACAACGAAGTGTAGACCAGGTGAGTGCTGAAATATCTTAAACGTCAAAAATAGTCATAAATTTTGGTAGTAATTTAATTTGGCACAAAGCGTCGTTGATCGTAATAGAAATTTTGGCATATACAAAATACAGTAAAAATTTAGTACTAAAACAAAAGAGTGCACTTTGGTTGGACTTGGTACATCTACTTATAACAGAACTCACTATAAGTAGTTAAACACCCTGAGATTAAGAGCTTAAATAGTCGAGGCATTGAAATAAATAATTTAATTAAAGAAACAACCAAACGTTGCAAATACGGGTGTCGTTAAGTGTGCACATTTCATAACAGGCGCTACAAAAGGGGCAAAAGAGAGTGAGTGACGGACAGTGAGTAGTAATAAAAGGGGGTAGTAATCATACAGATAGATAGATAGTAATAGTAGAATATATATATATATATATATATATATATATATATTGCTGTGATATTTTTCAACCCACGATTGGGTGTAATAAAATGCTGTGTTACTCTTATTATAATCAACGAGCCTCTACGATGGGTGTCCTAAAATGCTATGATATTTTTATTTGCCCTTTTGCTCAATCTAGCACCTATGATGTGAAATGTTAAGTTATGGATTTTCTTTGTCTTAACTAGCTGATTCAATTAAATAAAGCAATTCTACAATACACAATATAATAATTAAATATTTACAACTTTTAATATCTTCCCCTTTTCAGAATATTTACATATACCAGATTTATGAAATTGAAGCCAGCATAACTAGCCTTTTTGCTTATATTTAGAGACCTTTGAAACGTTTCAAGATGCCTATTACTTTTTCATAAATTGATCAATGAAACTACTGTGTTTTGTTGACTCTTACAGATACAAAAAATATTGAATTAAAACAGTTTTCAGTAATAAATTATATCAAGATCGCTAACCTGGAATGGTTCTGTAGTTCCTCTGCATCCCCCAAGAGTTTTCGTGCCCAGTCTGAATATTGCGAGTCAAATTTGGAAGTCGACATCAAAACCAAAATACAACCCAAATCGTTATTAGAATTCAATTCAATGAATTAAAATCCCATTTAAATTTCAGTGTCAAAGCCAGTCTTAAGATGCCAGTAATAAATTAATCCAGTTTAAGCTACCACTATTAAGATCCAATTTAAATATCAGTAATAAATCATTTTCCATATCATTAATAGAAGTCAGTAATTAAAACATTTTCCATATCACTAATTAACAAAAGCCGTCTATAATAGATCGGCTCACCCGTTGCACAATTCATACACTTTTCAAAATGACTACTTGAACTTTCGTCTCACTGGTTACGTAAAATAATTTAGCACTTCAGAGTATAGTCATAGCCTAGTTTAAAATGTATACTCAACTCGTCGCTTCATTCTTATCGTATTTAAAGCCGTACCTTTCGTGCTTTTCATTCGTTCATTCATGTGTTGGGACGACACCTTTTGCTTTTATCTTTATGTACTCCGAGAATTTCGCCAATTGTTTAGTTCAAATATTCGGATGAATGCTTGACTTGTCACGTATTACACTCACATATCATGGTATTAATTGAGAAATCCCAAGAATTTCCGTTTATTAACACGTATTCATTGTTTGCCATTTATTCTAATCTAAACCAAAATAATCTGGTGCTTGTTTATTTCCTAGTTAATATTGGATTTTTGAACAAATGTGATTCTTCATGTCACGTACGATTTTCAAATAATGCATAATTTAGATTGCGTAGACGATGATATTTTTAACGCACTTGTTAAATATTCATAAAACCAATTCATATAGGTTTCCCGTTGATTTAATTTGGATGCATTTTGTTGCGTTTTCAAATCTTATCTTAACTTGTAACTACTCTTGGATATTTTAATATTCTTATGCGTTTAACCTAATGTATTTTTATATACAGTGTGCTCTCAACTAACAATATGTATCATGACCTATTTACTCTTATAATATCTGTAATTATGTGCTTTTGTTAACTGGAAGTTTCTTTTATTTATTCTACGATCCCTGTAACTTAACCTACTCCTGAACTACCCTATAATTATAGCATTATATATATATATATATATATATATATATATATATATATATATATATATATTGCTATGCTACTACTGGAATTATCGAGCCCTTCGTTGGGCTGTTATATTATTTGCTATGTACTCTAAATTATTCGCGCTCCCTCATTTGAGTGACCATATTAATATTACTATGAATAAACAAGATTGTAATTATCTCCGACGTAGGGCTGTCTTATTAATATTGCTATTAATTCCCTCCAGAAACTTAACTGGATTTTATCTTGAACCAACCTTGTCAACCAATAACAAAATTCGATATGTTACCGCCTTACTTGTTATCAATTTCCTATTTAACTCGTAGCTCCTCCTTGAACTATTTACATTAACAAATTACTCCCATTGACTTTATCTTATGACCTCGGCTAGCATTTATTTGGAATTATAAAATTCAGTTAATTTCGATTTTATATAATGAAACCAATATATTATGTACAGCTTTTGTAAATTATTTGTAATACACTTTTCAATTAGTTAATGTTGTAAATTTCATTTATTAAACATCATATACTATTTACTCAAAACCCAAAGTCACCAAAAAAACCTATTATCTTTATCAACGAAGTATAGAACATTCTAAACCTGGTATCATATTACTCACTTTATACGTATGCAACTTCTTTTGTTGACTTTTTCACATTCATATTATATTAAGCAAATTCAATATTCAAAATAAAAAATATATAGAAAAATAAAATGTCTTATAACTAAAAAAATCTGACCTGGTCTATTTTCTTCACATCGACGCTTCCATTTGAATAAAAATTATCTTCGCTCAATGTGGGATTATTACATGCCCATTCGAAATATACGCTTGAACCATTGCATTTAAATTATTGCCATCACCCTCCGGACTACCATTAACTTATGCACCCCAATTTATTGTCGTTTCATATCAGACTTATTACTTCTTATCAATCAATTTCCTCAAACTTAGAATAGAATTCTTATTATCATTGTCTTCTGACTTGAAATCGTGGTTTATTTGTAATAATAATAGTTTTAGTTTTAAAAAACGGGGGTAATTAAAACTTTTGTAACTTTATTACCCTTTATCCTCGTGACTATCAGCTATATACTAAAACTCTCTATTTTTAATCTGATGTCACTAGGTCGAGATTTTCTTCTTTAGACTCCAAGCCCAGGGTAGTGTCAGATGGAAAACGGCTTTAGACAAAGAAAACTCTTAGGGGTTAAACGGCTAGTAGAGTGTTAGCTCTGGGTAGATCATGAGCATGGGTCATGGGTGGATAATCGACCAAAAATATTTTTAATAGGCGCCACCGTATTTTTAATACAAGTGCCAACAAAATTTAACTGTGTTTGTATAAGGGGAATGCGGAAACCTTATCTTAACACCACTATCATAGCCATAAAATTTGAATTTCACTCTTTATCACACACTTACCAAAACCTCAACCACCAGATGTGAAACAGTTGTCTCAGCTTTACCTGTGAACAAACAAAACACCACATGGACACTATTTGTGTCTTCAAAAGCATATGCCAAAAATAGAATAAATGAATTTAAACATCTGTGAAATACTAAAGGGATTCATTTTCATTATTCTGTCTTTTTACTTAATGAGGGTTTGCTCTAGTTTTCTTTTCTTAATTTAAATGTAGAATAATAAAACTTCATTCAAATGAAACAAAATGAATTCTATTCATATGTAGAAATCGGATATATATACATGTGACTGCAATATATATGCTTACTATCTTGTCATTAATTTTTTATAAAAGAATTTTAGTGAAGTTTAACCTTCTAAATAAATATTTATAAATTAATCATTTCTATAAAATTTTAGTTTAAGCAAACATATCATAATTTATTTGTTCATATCACAAGATTTTATTTTACTATAATCATTGAAGCGCTTCCTTGACCATTTACAACAAAGATTGATCATCAGAAAAATAACGATCATAAAATGCAACTATTCAAATTTAACTGTTGTCTACACAAAAAATATACACGAATATCAGCACCAATAAAAAGCTTTTACATGACCTTAATTGTTTTAAGCAAAATGTGAAAATTAAATCAAGACTGCATTTGGCGTCTAGATTAGGAAACAGAATCTATACTATTTTTATCTGACACAAGTTGTCATTCTAAATATCTTGACACACATTGAATGCGTGTACAAATAACTGACAAACTAAATATTTATTCGGTGTGTTATTAACTTTAAAAACTACTTTAAATTTGTGTTATTCTAATAATCAACGTAGGAAATCTCATAATAATTTATAATACTTTCAAAGTTACGGAAAGTTTCAAACACTCACGTGTATCCAAATAAATTGCAGGTGCAAAATCATGACGTCAGCTGTTGTATTTTTCCAGCGTATTAATCATCTGTAAGTTTGAAGTACCAAGATTCTTTGTTGAATAAACCATTTCTATACGGCGTATGAAATAGATAGAACGAAACCATAACTGCCTGCTTTAAATTATTGCGACGAAAATTTATTATAATTTAACATTGAAAATTGTTGTTGTAGATATGTCCATTAGATATTGCATGTCTTAAATGATGTATCTTATTGTTCCATGTTCTCAACTCAAGTTCTTCTTTCTGACTCTATTAGACGCCTCGTGTTTTAGTCGAGCCATCTTGACTTTTATCTCTAGTCTACAAAAAGCGACTTGATTCTTCGACGTTGGAAACAAAAGTGCTCATAATTAACTGGACTACGCTTGGCAACAAGCCACAGAATATAAATCTCCTAGATTCTATGTGTTATTGGGAATATTATACTTTACTTTTTATTGGCTGAATATTTACGAATTAAATGCTTTAAAATTTATCTGTTTTATTATTAATTTATTAGGCTTGGTGCAACAAGAAAAAAAATACGTTACACAGCCTCTTCCCAAGAGAAAAATTCGAGGTATGGAAGAATTTTTCTAAAAAAATTTTGACTGAAACTTCAAAATTACTCTCATTAACTGTATAAACCTCTAACAACTCACAACAAAACAGCACAAACTTTAACTATAACTAACGATGAGTTTAACAAAAAAAAATCAGAATCATTCACTAATTGATATGGGGGAATATTAATGCATGGGATTGAGTGATTAGTAACTGCGCGTACTACACGCCTATAAAGGGACAAATTCGGGAAGTCATAATCAGTATATACGTCAATCAGTTAAGAATATTTAGGGGAATCTAACACTCAGTGGATGCATATCATCTATAGTTACAAACGCAACAACCATATCAAAATAAAGAAATTTTACCTGAAGCGAAAAATATTTTTCTATAAATTAGAACTGTAATAAACAAAATCGAATGTATAACAAAATTACTATTAAACAAAAATCTGTACAACGAATACTCTTCTCTAATTTACTATATCTGTCTTAAGGATTTATGTACATAACTTTCCAAGTGCTAATTACATTTAAACTAATCGATGAATTTAACAAGTACCTAAAGCTGTTATTTACGAAGTCCATTCACGAAACAAATCTCTAACACTCGAGAAACAGACAAAGTATTAACAATACTTATTCATCAACAAGATACCTTTGATCTTTGAGTGAGCACCTCACAACATTATCTGTACGACTACTATGCTACAGACTTAACTATATCTCTCAAAAATTCTACAACAACAGTGATTCATCTCCAAAGAACTCCAAAACCACTAATAAATCATACTTTGAGCCTACTGGGAGACATCCACCAGCAACTCACAAAAAAAACTCTTCATGAACTCTCTTAGCTCATGTACACTCTCAATAAAGAATAAGCACATCAGGCCTAGTCTCAAACTACTAAACCAAAACTCAAGCATTCCTTTAATGCTTAATACTCTATCACACTCTAACTATATAACTATACTCAACACTTTACTAAACACTCTCTATAATCTCCATCATGTACCTCATAACTGAATACGCACCTCTTCAGCGAATACATATTCATCTCTATATACCTGCAACATTTCTCAACATATGCTGCACTCTCAAACACCTCAAAAAAAAACATATCATCATTCAAAATCCATAAACATATCCTTGTCGTCATCAAAAATTATCATTTAACACATCTTTGTCGTCATTTAACACATCTTTGTCGTCATCAAAAATTATCATTTAACACATCTTTGTCGTCATTTAACACATCTTTGTCGTCATCAAAAATTATCATTTAACACATCTTTGTCGTCATTTAACACATGCAACATCTAAATCAACAAACATATTAAGCTCTATTACTACTAAAACAAAAATTACTTTAAACAAATCAAAAAAATTTCACTAACTTTAATCTTGTCCTACTTAAGAATTTAAAACATGAACCAAAAGGAATTACTACTGACATCAACTATAATTAGAAATACTTAAGGATCAGAAACATTCTTAACATCTTCATTTTCACCTTCATCTGTCGCAGAATTATCGATACTAAACATTTTCTTAGACTTAAATTTGAAGATACGGATAAATGAAAAAGGGGGAATTTGAATACGAAATTATTTTCTACTTTACTTCATGATAACTATTAATAAATGTTCTGGTACACGCTTACTCTACCCATAATCAAACTGTCGATATAAACTAAAATGCTTCACAACGCATAAATTTGCTAGTATGACAAGCTCCTCTATGAGCCTCACCTAGACTTATAAACAAAATTGCTAGAATGACAAACTCTTCTCTGAGTCTCATCTAGACTGACAAACTAAATAAGCAAAACGAATCACATCATAACTGACTTCAAATAATCTCAAGTGACGATGCCAAAACTGCTAAAGCGACAAACTTACCACGACCCTCGCATAGACTGACATAACGCTGAGCGACCAACCCTTCCGGAGTTTCGTCTAGACTAACATAACGCTACACGATGAACCACAACAAGTCTCGCACAGATCTAACTTAACTCAACATACTACGTTGTAACGCGACCATAAAAATTGCTACTCAAAACCAATCAAACTAAACCAAAACGTGCTCATGCACAAGAGCAATCTTCAAAACTATATTTCAACAGTAAAAACTAGTGTACCATTAATCGACCAACAAACATAACTAATAAGACTAAAAGATGAACCTACTATCGATGTAATACATCCAAAATCAAATAAACTCGTAACATCCATATCAAATAACTTTATCATTTTATCTATAAACAGGAATTTCGCTACTCAACTTCTGTTCCTCCACTCGTTGAGTTGGACACGACGGACAAGTGATACTAGTCACTCCTTTACGACCACAACCATAACAAAATAATCTCTTGAAAGATCTACAGACACTGAAAGTATGTCCATAACGTGAACAATTCCAACATACCAATTTATGCTTAATAAATGAGTTACCTACTCCACTCTTTTCTATCATTGGGGTAGCAGAATTAAGAACTTGTACTGGGAAATGTGAAGATGTAGGGGTATAAACACGACTTGAAGCATTCTGAAATGAACTAGGGGTTTTGTTTCTAAAACGTGGATTAAAATAATTAATAGGCTGCTTGTGACTATATGGTGTAACTGAAACAGACTTATGTTTACTTAAAGAAGCTTCTTCTAACTTCTTACACAATTTAACTAACGTACTAATATCCTCTATCTCTGTAAGAGCAAGATGCTGAATGAAATATGGCAATAAATTTTTCTTGACTATTCTAACTTTAGTGTGTTCTGCAGGAATAATAGGTAATCGGTTAAACAAATTTTCCATATTAGCAATGAACAATACAACTGATTCACCATTCCTCTGTAATCTATTTTGATTTTTCCCAAATATCGTCTTCAGGATGTGCTGGCAAGAAATCTTCCTTTAGTCTACTAACCAACGAACTCCAATCTGTTAATGAACTACGAACGCAACGATACCATACTAAGGCATCACCAGTAAACAATTCAACTGCAGAATTAAACAATTCCATTTCAGATACCTTTCGGGACTGTGCAATGTCACTAATGTTTTCTAAAATTGATATAAGAGATGGGTTTCCTGAATATTTTATCGACCAAGATCCAATAGGGACTGACTGTGTGACATATGTAACCGTTGGAATGGGCACATTAGATGCAGCAATAGGATTTATATTAATATCTTTATGATTTGAACTCGTATCCTTATTTAATTTCTCATGCAGATCTGCTTCCACAACAAGAATAGTAGCCAAACTTTCATTTTAAATAACACAATTTCTTCAAAATTTTCTTTAGGGAGCTTTAACCGTTGAATTCTACCTGTAAGATGTACTAATCTTGACCTTATCCTTTTAAAAATTGACTCAGCGGGATCATCCATAAATTCTAACAAAACATTTTTAACTGACTCTATACTAGACTCAATCTCTTCTTTCTCTACTTTGAAATCTACTTTATAACTTGAAGGATCTATCAAACAACCGGGTTTATCTGTTTCTTTGGCCAACAACCTTGCTAAAATTTTCCTTTTATCTGAAACTGGTCTTGAATTTTCAATGCCTCTAATGTTCAATTCATATTCTAACTCATTTTTAAGTAAATGTACGATGCTATAAGTTTCTGCCATAATTAAATATCTGTATATCTCTAACGTAACTCAATTATATAATTTTTGAAGATGAAATCTCAAACAAACGAATGTCCTAACTATATAAAGAAGAACTCACTATAAACTGTAACAAACTTTAACAAAAATGAAACTAAAAGAAGACGTTACTAATATCAAAGCAAACCTCAGTCGGTGAATATAAGTGTGATGAAAATAACTACTAAATGTTCCAGCCTCTAAATGAAATTCGAGCCTCTAAATGAATTTCCAGCCCCACGTTGCGAGCGCAAGTGTAATAATAATAGTTTTAGTTTTAAAAACGGGGTAATTAAAACTTTTGTAACTTTATTACCCTTTATCCTCGTGACTATCAGCTATATACTAAAACTCTCTATTTTTAATCTGATGTCACTAGGTCGAGATTTTCTTCTTTAGACTCCAAGCCCAGGGTAGTGTCAGATGGAAAACGGCTTTAGACAAAGAAAACTCTTAGGGTTAAACGGCTAGTAGAGTGTTAGCTCTGGGTAGATCATGAGCATGGGTCATGGGTGGATAATCGACCAAAAATATTTTTAATAGGCGCCACCGTATTTTTTAATACAAGTGCCAACAAAATTTAACTGTGTTTGTATAAGGGAATGCGGAAACCTTATCTTAACACCACTATCATAGCCATAAAATTTGAATTTCACTCTTTATCACACACTTACCAAAACCTCAACCACCAGATGTGAAACAGTTGTCTCAGCTTTACCTGTGAACAAACAAAAACACCACATGGACACTATTTGTGTCTTCAAAAGCATATGCCAAAAATAGAATAAATGAATTTAAACATCTGTGAAATACTAAAGGATTCATTTTCATTATTCTGTCTTTTTACTTAATGAGGGTTTGCTCTAGTTTTCTTTTCTTAATTTAAATGTAGAATAATAAAACTTCATTCAAATGAAACAAAATGAATTCTATTCATATGTAGAAATCGGATATATATACATGTGACTGCAATATATATGCTTACTATCTTGTCATTAATTTTTTATAAAAGAATTTTAGTGAAGTTTAACCTTCTAAATAAATATTTATAAATTAATCATTTCTATAAAATTTTAGTTTAAGCAAACATATCATAATTTATTTGTTCATATCACAAGATTTTATTTTTACTATAATCATTGAAGCGCTTCCTTGACCATTTACAACAAAGATTGATCATCAGAAAAATAACGATCATAAAATGCAACTATTCAAATTTAACTGTTGTCTACACAAAAAATATACACGAATATCAGCACCAATAAAAAGCTTTTACATGACCTTAATTGTTTTTAAGCAAAATGTGAAAATTAAATCAAGACTGCATTTGGCGTCTAGATTAGGAAACAGAATCTATACTATTTTTTATCTGACACAAGTTGTCATTCTAAATATCTTGACACACATTGAATGCGTGTACAAATAACTGACAAACTAAATATTTATTCGTGTGTTATTAACTTTAAAAACTACTTTAAATTTGTGTTATTCTAATAATCAACGTAGGAAATCTCATAATAATTTATAATACTTTCAAAGTTACGGAAAGTTTCAAACACTCACGTGTATCCAAATAAATTGCAGGTGCAAAATCATGACGTCAGCTGTTGTATTTTTCCAGCGTATTAATCATCTGTAAGTTTGAAGTACCAAGATTCTTTGTTGAATAAACCATTTCTATACGGCGTATGAAATAGATAGAACGAAACCATAACTGCCTGCTTTAAATTATTGCGACGAAAATTTATTATAATTTAACATTGAAAATTGTTGTTGTAGATATGTCCATTAGATATTGCATGTCTTAAATGATGTATCTTATTGTTCCATGTTCTCAACTCAAGTTCTTCTTTCTGACTCTATTAGACGCCTCGTGTTTTAGTCGAGCCATCTTGACTTTTATCTCTAGTCTACAAAAGCGACTTGATTCTTCGACGTTGGAAACAAAAGTGCTCATAATTAACTGGACTACGCTTGGCAACAAGCCACAGAATATAAATCTCCTAGATTCTATGTGTTATTGGGAATATTATACTTTACTTTTTATTGGCTGAATATTTACGAATTAAATGCTTTAAAATTTATCTGTTTTATTATTAATTTATTAGGCTTGGTGCAACAAGAAAAAAAATACGTTACATATTTTCTTCCCTTACTCAAATTGTATTATTCTTCCCCCAGACTTAGAAATTGTATTACTGTTTCCCCAGACTTAGAAATCGTAGTCTATTTTCTCCCCGGACATAGAAGCCGTTTAATCGGCAATTATAGTTTTCATCTTGGCACTTATTTTATCTTTCACTTTTAAAATTATTACGTATCACTTTATTTCATAGTGGCGCAATTATTACGTATTACTTTATTTCATAGCGGCGCACTTCGGCCTTTGTTGAGTTGCAAACTGACTTCGTTATCACAGCACCTGCTAATATATTATTCAGTTCCCATTCCGTCAGTGGGTATGGTCTAGAACTCGTCGCCCATTTATAACCAATCAAATAATTACATTTAAAGCAGTTTCTGATGTAATTCTCTATGATTCCCAATAATTGTAACCTGCTTGCAGCTGTCTTCGTTATCAACATGCTGTGTTTTGATAGATCTAATTGCTTTTCCATAAACAACTGATGCAATTCGACTTTTAATTTTCATATTTACATGTTATTCACGCAATTTTTAATCTTTTTTCATATCAAAAATGGTTAGCTATTTGTACGCATTTATATTAGGCTTCCTGAAGCTCTATTTCTATCTCCGTATTAATCTAATTGTTTGGAACTCTTTTGAATGCGTGTCTAATTTACACTTTATCGTTTACTTATAAATATACGCGTGCTTCCACTGAAAAATATTATTACTTGCTTTACCTAAATTAACTAAAACTTTATCTGCAGGGTATTAAATATTTTCTATTCACCTAATGAATGTCTTCCTGGTTTGTACGCTAACTATGCGTCTTCCTATGTTTATTTGCGTCGCCTAAAACTATTTATACTTTATATACAGGGTGTTGACTGCTTACTATTTACAAACTATCTCCATTTCTCAATTCTTCACTAAATAAATGCCGTTTTCTGCTGCCTATGGTAATTTCTCATTTCTAAATGACCTTTACTATAAAGTACACCCTTAAACAACCCCTTATCACAGCAATATATATATATATAAAATATGCTAATTCCAATATCATATATACCAACACTGCGAAAAACTCATCGCAGTATATCATTGTAAAAAAAGGCTGTTTGTAACAGTAGCACTAAAAAGTTCTATTGACAATTAAAAGTTCCTGTGTATAGTTTATTCCTTTATAAAAAAATCTCAAGACTAACCAGCTCTATTAAAATAAATGTGTTGTAAAGGAAACAATTCCCTGAATTTATTAAATCGACAGACTATAAAATAACGTGCGAGCTTTTGCAGAATAATTTAATTGGAACTTCTACATGCTCAAAGTTTATAAGTTTTGAGGATTAACAAACATCACACTTAAAAATTTTCAATTAAGTTTTATGACGGGAGATAATAGATTTTATTTATACAATTTGAGGAATTAACGAATTTAAATGCACATGCTCAAAACCAACCGGTAGATGAGGATTAATTAGCAGAACGTTTATTGCTGAATTTTTAACAAGTCGCAGGTCTGTTAGAATTCTAGAATTTTGAAAATGCAGCTGATCAATAATAATTATCGATTCTGAATGAAGTTTGGAAAATAACAAATGTCTGTTGTGATGTTGGTATTTCAAGTATAAATAGCATAGAAATAATAGTATTGTTTTCTTTAGATGGTGAACTCTTTCGTCTTTTGTTCAAACTTCGATTAAGTTAATCTTTAATTGCTTACGATTTTATAATAGTAAATTTTTGGCAGCTCTGTGTGCTATTTGTTGAACAAAATAAGAGTGTTTAATAAATTATGAAACACAGTGTATTTAAGTAAATACCGAGCTTTTATAAAATTAAAAGTAGATTTTAAGCATTGATTTGTATGGATTTTGTTGTATATTGATAAATAAATGTCAATAGCATGTTTAAGAAGGTGAAAGACAATTTATAAAATATCTAAAGTTAGAATCTAGGTTGCTGGCCGCATTAAAACTATATGTAACAGGCATGTTCATTATAAGCCACAGGATCAGCGGATAATTCCTTTATTAGCAAATAAAATATCTATTTTCAGATGTCACAAGAATAAATAATAAATTGCTTGTAGGAAATATTTTGTCAAAGTAAGAATCTGTTAAATTGCCACGTATTTTACAATTATGTTATATGCCGTATTCTTAAAATTGATCAAACCTATGCAGATGTGTGTTTAAAAGGTGATGGAGCATGCAATGTTTATTTAATTTTATTTTTATGTAGAAGAGATCTATGCAATTTTTATGACTTGAGTATTAAAAAATAATGAATTGGTTTTGTTAATAACGTATCCTTATTTTGTTCATAGATTGTGATACTTGAGAAGTTTTTCAGTTGTTTTCATTATGAAAATATGGTAGGGTAAGTAAACAAAGCTGTAAATAAATTACATGCCATTTTTAACTACTACAATCTACATAGCCTGAAAGGTATATAGTTTTGTTTCTTGGCTGCATGAAAATTTTGGTGTAATTTCAGGTTTCAGCTGCCACGACCATCCTAGAGAGTTATCCTAACATGCTGTAAAGTATGTAACCATCGGTGGTTATGTAGATAAAGAAATAACATAATTAAAATGGACGCTTTATGTTGTGTTTGATTAATCGCCTAAGAATTGGCTACTCAGGACATGCGCCTTGAGTTATTTCGGTATTTTTTCTTCAAGAGCAGTTGCCGTCGATTCCATGAAGCTTTTGGGGCTGAGAAGTAATTTTTTAGAGTGTAGGATATTTTTCAGGTTTTTAGTCGAATTTCGGTATTTTTTCAGTTCTGAAATTTTTTATAAAGCGGTGTGAACATGAAAAGGGAGTAGGATGCTCAGATCTATATTTAGATAAAATGTAAGGTAAAAGTATTTTGAAGGTGTTAATTGAAGTTTGGTGAATTTGTTTTGCACCATAGTTTTTAGTTTTCAAGTGTTGAAGATTATTAATTTTAGTCTCTACAAAGTCGAAAAAAGTTGCATTTAAGAGGAAACGGTTAGTTCTTGTGTTATTCATTATGGTGGCGGGAGATTGTAGCAAGGATAAGAAGAAATAGTTACGAGACCAAGGGGTATTGGTAGAATCGGACAACAGCTGCTTGATCTTAGAAGGCAAAGAGACGTAAATTGCAGCCGTAAGTCACCGGTAATGGCGTCCTTGATGGAAAAGATGATATTTATGTTAGGCGGAATTCAATAGGAAATGAATGTCTGTAGAGAGGGAAGTAGTGGAGGAAATTTGAAATTATGAAGGTAGTTTAGAGAGAAAGCCGGAAAACTAGATGGGGATCAAAGAGAAATTAGTACATACAAAGAAAGAATTATGGTAGGAAATGAAGAAGAATAATTGTAAATTTAAGCAGGAAGTATGAAAATTTTGCAAAATAAATTCACGTAGGTTGAACGTAAAATTGAGAGTGATAGGGTTGATAAATTTTATGTGCATGGGAAATAGAATCGCCAATATTTTCTAAATAGCCTGAAAATGATATTACAAAACGGCACTAGATGACGTATAAAAATTAAACATTGTACGTGTTATATTGAAAGGAAGTGCTGAGATTTGGTTGATCCTAATAGAGAGTTATATTAAAACATTTAGTCAGTTTTGGATACAATTTTTGGAGTCGGAGTGTACAGTATACAGTCTGTGATCATTTAGTAATGGGGAAATTAAAAGCAGAATATAATGTTTCACACAAGCAATATGCTATCAGTAAAATTTGTATAGCAAATTAATAATAATCATGTTAATTATTCAAATATTGAGCTACATAATATTTTAACAGCTAGACAAGTTTTCAAGTCAACTCAAAAATTAAATAATTCCTTATTCAATAGTTCAAAAGTAAAGTAGCATCCTCCCTCTTCAACATGAATTAATTCTCAAGAAATTATGATGAACTGAACACCTATTTCCTCTTATTGTCTAATTTCTCTCAATTATAAATAAATAATTCTTTGTTTCAATTTTTGAACGTTTTGTGTGGCAGTACGGCATACTGAAATTTTAGATAATCCAAGCAGAAATGATCCAATAGGTTTATCACGTGATCTCGAAGTCCATGTACCAGGTTTGAAAGGAATCAATTAACCAGCAATTAAAATATTTTAAAAAAAGATTTAAATTCCAAATTTAATGTCCCATAGCCCATTATTTTTAATTTCAAAAAACTGTTACAAGAACTCTTAATAATTTTTCATGTATAATGAACACACACCCCTACCGAATTTTTTGTGCATCATTTCCTGCTACCCAGTATATGTGACGTAAACCAGATTGAATTGGCTCGTGTAATGTGTAGAAAGATTAAATAAAAATATTTTTGTTAGAAATATTATGCCAAAAGACTTCAAATTTTAACAATACTATTAAACTATAATTTAAATACTCCCTGTATGTTTGTTGTGGTTTGTTTAGCATTCTTCTTAATTCCCAAAGAAAATTAAGAAGAAACTATAATTTAGTAATTGGAGTTATGTGTATGAGTTGTGATAGTTTTCAGTAAGGTAGATTAAATGTAAGCCTGTTCAATTTGGATCTTTTGAATATCTTTCATACTAATATCCTAACAAGCAGCTATATATCATTAACCAACATTTCATTAAAAATACTGCTTCCAGCAAAACTAAATATTTACTTAATCATGACATATTTCATATTTGACATGCAATGACAGTTTATTGAATATACATGTCAAACAAAAAATGAATGAAGCCAGTGAAAGACTTTGCAGAAGTAAATGCTGATGTGGTTATAATAGGGGCAGGGATATCTGGAATGACTGCTGCATATTACATATTAAAACGTGCACCCTCATTGAAAGTATTAGTACTGGAAGCAAGAGGTGAGGAATTTAAAAAATATTGAATTGGAAACGGTTTCACTATACTTAGTAAAATTCTTGATTTATTTTATCTTGTATATTGGGGATCTACAATAAAAATCTAAAGAGTAGATGCTCATGCACGTTTTTAAAATGACATCACCGATACATGTAACGGCAAGTATTTATTACTTTGTGTACTATAAAATTTTCTGTAGAATATTGCATTTTTATAGTGTCATAAAGTAAGAAAGTGCTATTAGATTTATTTATTTTTAGAAGTCGGTTCCTTCTAGTTAGGTTTGCTTTAAGCCATTTGTACAGTGGAGATAAACCTAACTGCAGTGATCCAAATATTTGAAACAAACTTGATTTTTGTCTATTTGACCTAACCTAATCTAAAATGAAAACTCGTTTGCATATTGTACCAAAAATATCTAAAAAATTTCATAAAAAAGAAATGGGTTTGTATGACAAATGCGGTTATTTAGAAAATTTTGTAATACGCAAACTAAACCCGCTTCTAGATGGCATATGATGTGTGAATTTTTATTTCACTCATATTTTCATTGTGTGCTGGCTCATAGTCTTCCTTTTTGACACTTATGCTTCAAGAATGGTACATTTCTAGCCTTATTCCACAAATCTGCTTAAAACAACAATTTAGTTCTCGTTCTTACATCAACACCTGATAGGGTGACCTTGCTTTATCACTATTATGCAGATGCGGAGATTTTGAGGTAATTAGTTTTGGATATTGTTATTGTGTTTTTGTTTACCGACTTGATACTTTTACTCGTAACATAAAATGCAGGAAATGCTTTAGTAGCTAGTTTTCTATGAATTAGAGGTCGTACTTAGTTGTGTTACCTCTTAGAAGGGATCACTGGAACATTTTTTTTACTATTCATAGTGTACTGCTTGTCGAATCTGGAAGACATGACTATGCTACTCGCTTCCTCATTAGTATCTTCAACTCAGAACAGATGGTTAACGTCTTACCGCATAGTTCCTTTCACAGTTGTAGGTGCTTGCTGGTAACCGCTGATATTGTTTGAAGCAGGTAATTTCGCTCCAGACAAAATAGGTACTGGTAGCGGTGAGTCTACGTAATTGTAATTACAGAAAGAGGGTTTGTTGATGCCAAAACTTTAACTGTAACTTATCAAAGAAGACTAGCATTGTGCGAGACGATTATTATTCAAGGATCATTGATTAAGTTATATGCTTATGACGATGATTTAGATTTGTTGTTGGAGTTGTCGATGTTTCTTATTTATTAAGACATCAGTGAAATGACGTAAAACCTCAGCTTGCTACTTTAAGAAGTTTTTTGCGTTCGTATGATCTTCTGACATGTCATTTATAATAATTAAAGATACTAATGGGTACATATGAAAGAAATTGTGCCACATGATACATTAAAGAGTGACTTGAGCCTCACTTCTAAAATCGACTTTTGCGCTCAACTGCATACTCCAGTATACAATCTCTTTTTAACATAACCGTACTATTTTTCTAGTTGGTAATTTTGCAAGTTTTGTTACCAAAATAATTATTGGATCTTGAGTGTATATTTAATGTTAATATTTTATTTCATTTTGTCTTATTAATATAGCAAGTCTTTTTTATTTTGGAGTGTATTATTTTATAACAGGTAGCCATACTTTTCCACAGAAGCCAGTTCTTTCTGGGTTTGTACTGCGGTGTTCTTTTTATTGTATTTTATTTTTCCTTCAGATGATAGGTAAGGTTATCATGCTTCGTAGCATGATCATTGAGTCAAATAGATGTTTTACCCTGATAATGCTTGACAACTTTCAAGTAATCAGTTCTTATTGTTTCTGTTTTTCTGCCCACGTCACTCTATTGCGAGCCGCTAGCTGGAGGTGTCGGTTTTTAACGTTGACCGTTATCTTCCGCCTGGATTATTTTGATTAAAACTTTTTGCCCTTTTTTCTTGTTTCTTGGTGCCCATTACACATCTCAGTGTATGTGCAAAAAGAGATGCCTGCTTGCATTAGTTGCACACCTTCTAGGATGTTTGATTGTGTGCATGTTTCTTCACAAGAAGAGACAATGTAGTCTGCCAGGCAAAATGCAGCTCAAAACTTAAATACATATGGCTTTGACACATATAATTTATGGCATGATATTAATAATTCATTATACTTTCTTTGAGTTACACTTTCAAACTGATGAATTTTAACATAGTTCTGAGAAATATAATAAGGTTGCATAAGCACTACCATAGTATGATCAAATAGGTATACGAATTAGAGTTATACATTGTTCACGTATTGCACTTATTTATATAATCAATGTTTAGCTTCCATTCAATTGTAGAAGTTTATTTATTACAGTTACATGTATTTTGCTTGCTTAATAATAAAAAGAATTGCTACATGCCGGAATGTGTCCGGTTCTTGTTAATTCAAGCTTTGATATCAGTTCAACAATAACTAATTTTATTACTGTGTCAGGAATAATACGGCCACTATACTGGTGGTGTGCCACACATTATTTTTCTTATTACACATCTCAATTTCAAATGTAACCTGTGTTTTAAATTAACTCGTTTACACTTATGGTTTACTATAAAATTTTACACGCTGATGTGGACCAATTAAAATTGTCCTCTGATTTTCTAGCTATCAAAGGTTTTTCAATTGCTTACTTTTATGCCTCAAGTCGGGTTGCATCATACATAATGCACTTTTGGTAACAGAGGTACAGAGAATTTTTTGCACCTTTAATGAAATTCAAGGTAATAATAATGTTTATCCTTTTAAATTTATTGAAGATGTAGATTTGGAATATATCTACAATAATAAACCGGTAATAATGCACTTAGTAGGGCATTGCTGTTATATTGCTTTGAGGCGTATTAAATCTTGAAATCTGTAAAAGATAATTGGCCTGTAACGACAAACTTATATTGGAAGAAAATTATAATTTATTACCAAAATGGAGCAGGGAAAATGATTTTTTCCTCAAGATTTTGTTGTTTGTATAATCAATTCTTATACTATTTCTAAATTTCTTTTAATCTCGAATGTTCCTAAACATTTATAATAGAATTCACAATAGACAAATATAACTTAACTTTGCATGAATGTCACTTTCATAAAGGGAACTTTAGTGTAAAAATAATAATTATTTTTACACCTTACTTCAGCAACATTTGTTATTAAGTAATATTATACTTTTTCTATAGTAGTGTCGATTTTTTTTTGGAATTATATTTTTCTATTAACACCTTCACTACTCCTTACTTTAAGTGTACTTGCTCATAACCTAAAACAATTTTTTTGTTATGGGACATTATTGTTGTCTATAAAACCTCAAAAATATAAAACCTAGATAACATAAGTTATTTTTAGGCTTTTTGAAAATTAAACGTGGATTCGCGTCAGTAGCACATAAGTTAAATTTTTTTCCGATGTGCTAACTGACGCGGATACGCGTCAGTATGAGTGATTGTCTTTCAGAAATCAGACAACGTTGCAAAATAGAAAAAGTGTTATAAAAGAACTATAACATACAAGACGATAAATTTAACGTAAATCCACATGCCACAAAAAATAGTACATAAATAACATAAAAATAAAACTAATAATTTGAAACATTGAGTATTATATCTTTTTATGATATTCAGTAAAACATTCTCCTACCCAAAAACCAGGCGCCTGAGGGCATTTTTCACAGTGGAAAACAGTATCTTTCCTTATTTTATTTTGACTGCAGTACCTACATCTTTTTCTTTTTGTTTCCCCTTTTTGGTTAGAAACATTTATTTTTGTGAGAGAATGTTTAGAGACTTTCACTTGAACCTTTTTTTAGTCTTCTTTATCCCTTTGGCTAGCAAATTGCGGTTAACAGCTAAACGAAAGTCATAAATTTAACTTTTATTTTTCCTGAATACAAGTTGTATAAGGAATGGGAATTTAGTAACAACAATTGCAAAAAATGAATGCTAATTTTTCTGTACCATCGCAATGTTTTTCTGGAACATGGATAGTATGACATCATCTGATCTTGTCGATCTAAGCCACTCATGAATTCATTATATTTCAAAATTGGGAGAGGCTTTATATTTTCTTGATTTCTTCTATTGTTGAATGTTATCATTTCATTTGGAAATTCAGTACTGATGTAAAATACATTTCTTTTGTCTCTCCATTGCCGATCATCACTTAATTTTTATATTTGCATACTGATTCCCCTTTTTTCAGTTTAGCTTCTGTGACTTCTTTGCGATTTCCTTGGCATTCGGATCGTAACGTACCGGTAAAAAAAGTTTGTTTTTCTAAAAGTTCTCTGACCAGTTGGAAACTATTATAAAAGTTATCTAGATATAGTGCGTGTACACAACTGAATCTGTCTTTCATTGTCTACTCCTTGTTACACCTATCTGTAAGGGAGTAAAATTATACCAGTTACCTCGGGACTGCTACATGGGCTGCAAACTCCGTCTCCCCAAGTATGGCAGAATCTAAACAAAACACTAAATTTTGCTTACTAAAAACGCATAGCCTAAGCTATAATAACTTAAGAGCATGAGACATCTATGGCTTCCTCAGGGGTGGGCTGACCTGTATAGCTTAACACAGTAGTGTACCATTTAATGCACTAAGTCACATCACACCAGTTCAATAAATAAAATAATTGAAGGGAAAAAAAATATTTCTAATGTTGCAGTAATATATGTACAATAAAACGGTATGTAAAAAAACAATGATTTGCCTTGATTCATTAAGTAAAAATTCAGACTGCAAAACTATATACAACCTGACATAAACTTTCATATGTCAATAATTATTATGTACAATTAATGGAAAATTAATTCATATTAAATCTTTACAATCAAATTTAAAGCGCCGATAATGGTCTGAGCTCACACCCTCATCAGTGTTACACTGTATGTTAATGTATAATATGTGTACCAAGCCTTTATGCAAATTTGCTATATGTTCAAAGTGAAATGAAAATTAGGTAACGTCATTCTAGTTCAAATTTAATGTGTAGTAATTGCGGACTGATACCTTAATTAAATTATCGAGCAGGTATTAATAACTTACTAACAATTTTAAAATAGCAATGAATTTAAACCGCCGAAATGTTTACACTTGGAGTAATTAAATTTTGTTTCAAACCTCGATCCGATTAGAAGCAATAATTACCTAGTTACAGGATTTGTAGTACAACAACAACCATCTGTCTGCCAACAGCCCAAACCTAGCCTCCAGCTGCGACCTTGACTTGGCTTGACCTTTGTGATGAACATGAAATTGTACAATATCAGCCACCTTTGCGCTCCAACTTGCACGTGTGGATTCGTCACCTGTTATTTGCATTAAATTCTCATGGTACAGCCTCCTAGTAAATTCCGTTTTAATCAAGTCCAATTTTTAAGCAACGTCATTAGATTACTGAAACCACCTTCGTTCAAGAAGTTGCCGTAGTAATCTAATTTAAATTAACTATAATAGTTTGATTCCGCCGTAACTTGACAGCTAAAATTTGTAATACTTCATTAACAAATTTTATTTAAAAGAAATCTTACATACCACTATCCTGCTGTAAGTTTCGTTAAACAAAACTGTTTAAATCGGACTCGCTTCTTTGCGAAATTCTCAATATCAAATAATTTTCTCCAAACATCTTCTTGCTTGCAAGATCAACTCAACAAGAAGGAGGAAACCCAAGCGACCCCGAGTCAAGCCGTTAGATCTCGAATCCCTACTCTGTTCTATCTGGTTTTATTTGCAATAGAAATTTATACTACCATAGATGTATACACACGTAATTAGGGTTGCCTACCTATAGTGATACTAGCAGGATTTTATACTGCTACACTACCCCTTCCCACATGAGAAACTCTCATCATGAAGAAAACAACTTTTCTGAAGAAGATCAGCCTCCTTCGAAAAAACATGGGGTCCCACCAGGCTAACCGGACAGCAAGGTGCAAACCCACCTCCTTTAAAGAGAACCAACTCCCAGCAGAAACGTTTCCCTTTAGGTGTAGACAACTTAATTTACTAAGAATCTGGCTTGAGATCTTGCACATGCCAGACTCCAATATCCTTTCCGTTGCAATCCCGCAATCTGTAAGTGACTACCCGTTTGCTCAATGATTTTGCAGCGCACATATTTCGGTGCTAATTTCTGTGAAAAAGCATCAGATGCTTTGGACTGAGCCATATTTCTTTTCCACACATAGTCTCCTTTCTTGTACGTGATTGCTCTTCGTCGCAGATCATATGTTTTTTATTGCACTGGTACGCCCTGTGAGTCTTTCTTTCACTTCCTTATATAGACTTGATAAATTATTTATATCTTGAACCAAATGTTCCTGGAATGGACATTTAGTTCTTGATCGGTAAACTCGGAGAGTTTTCCATAATACTCCCAGTTATTGGTATGGATCTCCCAAAATTTAAAAAGGCTGGTGTGTGGTTAGTAACTTCACTAACTGCGTTGCGTATAGCGTGTCCCACTTTAAATAAGTGTTCGTCCCATTTCTTGTGGTTGTCTGTGACATATGACCTTAAGGCTGTAACTATTACTCGGTTAGTTCTTTCCACGGGTTCACCTGCGGGTGATAGTTTGCGTTGTACCATATTTTTTGGATTTTATATTCTTCTGTGAATTTTTTGAATCTATTACTTACGAACTGTGACCCATTATCGACGACTATTATTTGCGGCACTCCATAAATTAGAAATACTTGGTTTTCTAAGAATGTAGTTATACTGGAACTAGTTGCTTGTTTGAGTGGTTGGACTAGTATATATTTCGTGAACCAGTCATGCACTGATAAGATGTAATAATACCCTTTGCTCGATCTTGGTAATGGTCCGATAATATCAACGGAGATCATTTGGAATGGGTATTTCACGTCCCTTTCCTTTCCCATTAATCCTGATTGAGTAAAGGTGGCTGCTTTTGCTCCTAAGCAGATTTGGCACTTTCTGACATCTACTTATATCTATCTTCATCTTCGGCCAGTAATACATTTCTGCTATTTTTGCATGTGTTTTGTATGTACCCAGATGTGCAGAAGTTGATATATCGTGACATTGTCGTATTATGTCTTCTCGGTTTGCCCGTGGAAGGACTTGTTTCCATTGTATCAGGTTTGATTTTATCCTGTGTTTAGCTTCTATGCACTTATACAGCAACCCGTTTTCTACTTTCCAAGTTGGAAAGTTGTCTGGGTATTCATCCACTTGTTGAAGCATTTTGTTGTACCATGGGCCGTTTTGGCTATTGTCCACTTTTATCACATTTAAGCTTATGGGTGCTCTTGAAAGTGCGTCTGGGACGACAATATGTTTGCCCTTACGGTGTACTACTTTGTAAGTGAATTGTGATAATCTTAGGCTCCATCGTTGTAGTCTCCCAGATGGGTTTTTAAGCCTGTTCAACCAGAGTAACGAGTAATGGTCGGTGATGACTGTGAAGGTATCTCCCTCTATGTATGGCCGGTATTTTTCCACTCCAAAAATTACTGCCAATAATTCCTTTTCGGTTGCTCCATATGCTCGTTCTTGTTTCGACAAGGACCTGCTTGCATATGCTATAACCTTCTCTTGCTCCCCTTCACCTTGCAATAAAATTGCTCCTAGTCCAACATCAGATGCGTCTGTTTGTATTATGAATTTTTGGGAAAAATCCGGACTAGTTAAAATGGGTGCACTGATCAACAACTCCTTTAATCGTTGGAAAGCACATTCTGCTTCCTGATTCCATTTAATATTTTTTTTTTGAACGACCTTTAATGAGTTCTAGAATTGGATCAGCTAGTGTAGAAAAATTTTGGATAAACCTTCGATACCACCCCACCATTCTTAAAAATCTTTTTATTGAGCGTACCGTTGTGGGTGTTGGAAAGTTCGTTATAGCCTTCACTTTTTCCGGATCTGTACGTAATCCTTCCTGTCGATTACATATCCTAGGTATTTTAGTGATGGTCTGCAAAATTCACATTTTTCCAAATTTATTATTAATCCGGCCTCTTTCATGGCCTTCTGTACTTCTTGTAGAGTTTTCATATGCTCCTCAAAAGTAGGCGATGCTATGATCACATCGTCGAGATAAACCCATACGTTATCAAAGCGTGGTCCTAAAATGCTGTCCATGAGCCTTTGTAAAGTTTGAGGACTGTTGCAAAGGCCAAACGGCAGTACGGTAAATTCATACAACCCTCTTCTTGGCACTGTAAACGCAGTTTTCTCACAAGACTCAGGCGTTAATCCTATCTGATAAAACGCTTTTTAGATCAATTGACGATAAGAATTTAGAATCCTAAACTTGTCTAATATGTCGTTTACAAATGGTAAACCGTAGGCATCTTTTTTGTGACAGAGTTCAGTTTCCTTCCATCAAAACACACACGCATGTCTCCATTCTTCTTTTTCACCAAAACTAACGGCGAGTTCCATGGTGAGTTTGATGGTCTTATCACTCCTTGCTCTAACATCTTGTCAACTTCCTCATTTAACTGCTTCAACATTGCTGGTGATATGGTGTGATATCGCTGCTTTATTGGTTGTGCATCTCCTGTATCAATGTGATGTATTGCTTTTGAGGTTCTTCCCAATCCAGGACCACTTATGGCTTTATAGTGTTCTTTTATATCCTCCAGTAGTTTTACTTGTTCTGGGGTGAGATCTTCTGTTGAACATATTGCCTGTTGCGTTAACATTGAGATTTTTACGTTGTCTTCTGTTTGAAATGTATTATCTGCGAAGTTAGTTCTTAATTTAAAACCCTACATACATCTGAGCCAAGTATCACACTTGCCTGTATTGCTGTCGAGACTGTAGCAATTATGTCTTGTTTCCTTCGTTTATTTCGAGTGGTAAACGACTTGTCCTAACGCCGGTTGCTTTTTCCATCGGCTGTTTCTAATACCGTATTAGTACTTTTTTATAATTTTTAAACCTTGTTGTTCTAGAATTTGTAATCCCATATTACCTACTACTGTATGAGTGGCTCCGTATCAAGCAGTGCTAGCAGCGGTTGATTTTTTATTCGTACATATATGAATGGTCGTGGATCTTGCTCTTTTGCATATAGCAGTGAATTAAGCTTCTTATTTTGTGGTCTCATGAAGTCCTTAACTTTCTCAAGCCATTGCTTCCACTCCATTTCGTCAGCCTTTATGCCTTCTTTTGCGTTTCGCCGCGGGTGAAACTGGCAGATATTCGTTTTTTTTCTTCGTTGAACATTTAGGACAATTTGTGTATGTAACTTCCTTAGTTCCACATATGTAGCAAAATAGAGTCCTATCTTCTGGGCATCGGTGATACGTGTGTCCATTTTTGTTGCAGTTATAGCAAGCTAGATCTAAACTCTTTGGTTTTGGCCTAGTCTTCTTGTATTTGCTGGCATTGTTGAAAGCTATTTCTTGCGTGTCTTTTTTGGTTGCTATCGCATGTAACGTTTTCATGTCGGTCGCTGCTGTGAATGCTAAATCTGGTTCTAAAAGCGATGTGATTTTGTGTCATTATGTCGAAATCTAAAATTTTGTTGTTTCGTTTCTTCTAACTGCAAACATAGTTCAATTAATCTATCTAGTGAATCTGTATCTATCAAACTTAAATGGCTTGCATAATATGGTTGCAAATTCCTTCTGATGAAATACATTTGATCAGATGGCGAAGGTGTCTTGACTAATCTGTTAATTAAATTAACCATGGCGGCAATATAAATTATTGGCTTTTCGTCTTGACCTTGCTTTCTAGCTCGAATCTCTTCTAATAAAACTTCATCATAATTCCTTGGTAGAAAATGCAGTTTTAATTTTTCTTCTAGCTCCGCCCAAGTTTTTATGTTCACTTTCATGGCTCTGTACCACATAAGAGCTGGTCCTTCAAAGAAGTCTGCCGCTCCTCTCAGAAGTTGATTGTGAGTATAACCTCTAGCTGTACGCACTTCTTCAATTCGCTCCAAAAAAGCTTTTACTCCTATGTGTTTGGTGTCACCATTAAAGTGATGTTCCATTTCTTTAAAGATTTGTCCACATTTTGCCGAAAATTGTGTTCCTCTGCTGTAGCTGGTTGTGCATGCATTGACTGTGTATTCGTAGTCTCTAAAGTGGTTATACGAACAGGCTTTTCCGATTGTACCAGTCGTGCTATTGTAGCTACGGGACTTGACTGCTCACATGCTTCTAGGTTAGCCATTTGATTAATGTCTGCTTCAACTTGTATGTGAGATTCCATACGAGTTAACAAATGCTTCCATGTCATTTTGGAACATTGTTTCAGCATCAATGCCCTCTAACAAGTCCAAGTATTCTAAACATTTACTGTTCAAAATATCCCATTGTTGTTGGTTATCTTTGGTTACCTCCATATATTCCAATCTACGGCCTATATGTAGTAATTTTGCCTTTAATCTTTTATGAACCAGCTTAGTAGGTTTGTCCACAAAATCCAATACTGGTTGTCGTATTGTTGCTATAGCAGTTTCACAAAATTGAATTTGCTCACTTAGATCAAACTTCATTTCCGGGTATTTTCTACTCTCTTTGGATCTATTTTTCTTTTGAAACAAACGTTCGTAATATTTTTCTTTTTCCTCAGCTTTCAATTCGTCGCTGTCTTTTCCCCTAATTGCCAATTCCACGATAACTCGTCTGTAGACAAACAATTTATCCATGCCATTACTAATAAACAATTCTTTCAAACTGTATTCACAACTGGACGCAATTTTATGCAACAGAAAAATTTTATATAAAAAACCTTCAACACTAACAATCAATTAATAACTGTTATATCTCCACAGGAATATTCCACGTACCAGATTGTTTTTAATTATTTTACAAGTCTCGCTTGTTCATATAATTATATTCAAATATTTTGAAAAAAATTCATAACAAAACAGGGTAGGTTGAAGATCAAGGGGTTCTAGCCTTTTGAAATGGTTATTTCTGATGATCCCTACTTTTACACGAGGACAATCTTCAGTTTCTATTGGTTTATGTTAGCGCTCCCAGATCTCTATTTCTAGGGATCAGAGGTTCTATTACAAAACGCCAATAGTCACCACGCCACCCTACGCGACCTGTAGTTCGGAAAAAATTTTTTAATGTAATATTAATATACCACAGCAATAGTTACCAAATACATGTATCAAAATAATTTCTAAAATGTTTGTCTTATTTAATGAACTCGGTGTCAGTGCATAATTCTTCGTTTAGTACTTAATATTCAATTTTTGAAATTTAAAATTCAACTGATCACTACTGTATTTGCATACGTTAATGTCCTGTCTACCTAAAAAATTTTTTTAAAATTGTGAGACCAAATAAAATTACTATCAACTTTGTTGGTGTCACTTGTTAACGTTGCTTGCCATAACTATCATTTTGGTTGGGCGCCACGTGTCTACTCCTTGTTACACCTATCTGTAAGGGAGTAAAATTATACCAGTTACCTCGGGACTGCTACATGGGCTGCAAACTCCGTCTCCCCAAGTATGGCAGAATCTAAACAAAACACTAAATTTTGCTTACTAAAAACGCATACCCTAAGCTATAATAACTTAAGAGCATGAGACATCTATGGCTTCCTCAGGGTGGGCTGACCTGTATAGCTTAACACAGTAGTGTACCATTTAATGCACTAAGTCACATCACACCAGTTCAATAAATAAAATAATTGAAGGGAAAAAAAATTTTTTCTAATGTTGCAGTAATATATGTACAATAAAACGGTATGTAAAAAAACAATGATTTGCCTTGATTCATTAAGTAAAACTTCAGACTGCAAAACTATATACAACCTGACATAAACTTTCATATGTCAATAATTATTATGTACAATTAATGGAAAATTAATTCATATTAAATCTTTACAATCAAATTTAAAGCGCCGATAATGGTCTGAGCTCACACCTCATCAGTGTTACACTGTAGGTTAATGTATAATATGTGTACCAAGCCTTTATGCAAATTTGCTATATGTTCAAAGTGAAATGAAAATTAGGTAACGTCATTCTAGTTCAAATTTAATGTGTAGTAATTGCGGACTGATACCGTAATTAAATTATCGAGCAGGTATTAATAACTTACTAACAATTTTAAAATAGCAATGAATTTAAACCGCCGAAATGTTTACACTTGGAGTAATTAAATTTTGTTTCAAACCTCGATCCGATTAGAAGCAATAATTACCTAGTTACAGGATTTGTAGTACAACAACAACCATCTGTCTGCCAACAGCCCAAACCTAGCCTCCAGCTGCGACCTTGACTTGGCTTGACCTTTGTGATGAACATGAAATTGTACAATATCAGCCACCTTTGCGCTCCAACTTGCACGTGTGGATTCGTCACCTGTTATTTGCATTAAATTCTCATGGTACAGCCTCCTAGTAAATTCCGTCCAATTTTTAAGCAACGTCATTAGATTACTGGAAACCACCTTCGTTCAAGAAGTTGCCGTAGTAATCTAATTTAAATTAACTATAATAGTTTGATTCCGCCGTAACTTGACAGCTAAAATTTGTAATACTTCATTAACAAATTTTATTTAAAAGAAATCTTACATACCACTATCCTGCTGTAAGTTTCGTTAAACAAAACTGTTTAAATCGGACTCGCTTCTTTGCGAGAATTCTCAATATCAAATAATTTTCTCCAAACATCTTCTTGCTTGCAAGATCAACTCAACAAGAAGGAGGAAACCCAAGCGACCCCGAGTCAAGCCGTTAGATCTCGAATCCCTACTCTGTTCTATCTGGTTTTATTTGCAATAGAAATTTATACTACCATAGATGTATACACACGTAATTAGGGTTGCCTACCTATAGTGATACTAGCAGGATTTTATACTGCTACATCATAAGATGGTTTACAACTTTCAATGCATGCCCTTACCTCGAATTTCATCTAACGCACCTGTATAAACACTTACATTCAAAACTATCCCGGTTGGAGTTGTCAACTCGTACAATTTTACACCATATTTATGGCGTTTATTTTTTATATTTTGCCGAAATAGCAACCGCCCACGCCACAGAATCATGGATTCATCTATGGATAATTCCTTGCCCAGTTGAAAAATTGACAACATTTTATAATTAAAATAAGTTATAACAGGTCTTATTTTATATAAACGATCGCTGTTTTCAGGTTCGGGTTCAGTATTAGGAGCAAAATGTAAACAACGTAAAATTAGTAAAAAACGATCCCTGCCCATATGATCCGAAAAACATTTCAATCCAAAAAGGGTGTCTTTTTTCCAGTAATCATTTATTCTGTTTAGTTGTATAGTGCCCATATGAAACAATAAACCGATAAATATACGTAATTCTGCCACAGTCATTTCTTTTCACTTCGTAATTCTAGATTTAAAATCAGAACCAGATAAAAAAAATTCCTTTGCATATCTGTTTGTTTGATCAACTACCAGTTGTAAAAAGTTTTTATCTACCAATAAATAAAAGAAATCTACAGGACTTCCCATTCCTGGCGTAGGCACAAGCAAATTTTGATTTTGCGTGAAAGCAAATGTTTGCATTGAGGCTGAATCTTGCCACCTCTCTAGCGGCGCTACTGAAACCGAATTATCATCATCGACATCACAGTCTTCTTCATCTGAAATAAAATTAAAAATTTATTTAGTTTCTATACATAATCACAAAAATATTCAATACCACACCATGCACACACAATCAACAATTATACAACCGTACCATTTTGAATGCTTTCAGAATCACAATCGTTTTCTGACGGGCTGTAGAAATCATCATCTTCATTATTGTTGTAATAAAAATCACTGTCATATGCTCTAATAATGTACGTAATTCATCGTCTGTTAATTTATTCTTATTTCTAATTGCAATTTTAGGTTTTTTTAACACTAGAAGGCCCTGGTTCATTTAATAAACGATAAACTGACTTCTAATCGCTTAAAACGGAAACTGTAAAAAACACATGCTTTCTATATCTTCTACCTACGTGCTTCTCCAATAACAACGTTCTAGCAGCAATACTAACAAGGCACCGATGTAATATATCCACATATACTAGGAACGCGGATCCGCGTCAGACACACCAGCGTAATGGGTGGGTTGACGCGAATATGCATCAGGCGCAGTGAATGTGTTAATAAAATCCCAATTATTTGATATTTAGTACCTTTATAAACACAATCCTTTCATAAAAATATCAACTAATCACATCAAATCTTTACAGAACATTGTTATGGGTGTTAGAAATGTAAAATTTGGAATTGCCCAAATGGGCAGGATCTTGTAACAAAATAAAGATGCACCGGCTAACTGCAGTGGTGCAGGCATGATACCCTATAGAAATAAGTAAAGAAAATAGAACAAAATTGAATAATAAAAGAAAATTTACGTAAGTACAATTTCAGACTATGTTACTAATAACACTTACCTTGTTAGGTTTCAATGGGTCAACTTTATGGGTACTAGCTTATCTAATTTAATCGAGTGGAATTCCTTTAGACACTTAGAAATTGGGCGAGTGGGGTAGTGTGAGGGGTGGTAATAACTGTACTCTCTTGGTGAAATGAATTTTCTCTTACAAAAGGCCACCTGTGTGTTTGAACAAATAAAACAACAAACCTCAATTCACCTCACCTAAATCTGTTCGACAAAACATTATTTCAGCATGTCTGTGAACAAGTATGCATAAGACAATTTAAAATTTACGTACATTAATATTCAGGTCAGTGACCTGTAACAAAATACGTAGAAAAAATGGTAAAATTCATTTTCAGTTTATTCTTAATGCATCAAAATCTTTATCAATAAATGTCACAATCAGTTGCAATTAAATTTGCAATGTCCAGATCTTATAATTTTAAGTATTTAACACTATACAGCATTTCAACAATTTATAACACAGTTGTCAAAAACCATCTCTAACTTCTAAGAAAGTATGACCTACGGTGATGTTGTAAAGTGACTATAAAAAAATACATTGGAGCCAAGGGTATTTATCTAACAATTGGGTATTTAATTTCAAACTGACTTTGCCGTGAACCAATTGTCTCAATCTATTTTAGTATTTTGGGTTATGTGAAAAATCCTTCATCAGCACTTGAACTCCATTTATTATTCCATATTCAAAGGGGTGTTTGACAACAAATCAAACTTTCACAGTTAACACACATATCTGTCCGTGTTTATGGCTTTTAAGTAATTAATTTGTGGTGATTTTCCTGAAGAAATACAGTGTAACCCTTGTTACACTGTAGAGAAAATATAATTATCTGCTATTTAATATCCCCGAATATTACCAACAAAGCTTTTATTATTTTTATTACATTTTATTAAAGTGTATCTGAGGTTTTCTTATATTTGGGGATGGATATTAATAAATATACTGTTATTTCATAATTCTAAGCTTTTTTAAAAAAATGACATGATTCCACTAGGGAAATGTATAGTTCTTAAATATTTTGTTTGTCGTTGTGGTTTTAAACTAATTAATGAACCTAAGTTCAGTCCTAATATGTATTTCACGGAGATGAAACGATTATTTTGTGGTTTTTAAGTTTATAATTTTAAGAAGCGCCAATTTAACTGTAGTGCCGTGTTTACCGAATACTATTGTATAGGAATTCAAAACTATACAGAGTGCCTCAATATTAATTTATTCATTTAAGATGAATTTTCTCTTTTGCATTTGGTTTTTTCGTAACACGAATGCGTTACAATCTATCTTATCTACTAAAAACAAGTGAGTGGGTTGGTGGTTGGGGATACATTATATTGATATCCTATGTATAGTTATACAACTTGAGTAAAAGAACTATAATTTCAGTAATGAATATGTTTTACACAGATTCTGTTATTTATAGTTCAGATTGAAATACTTCACAATTTGCTTTTAGACCATCTCAAAAGTAGTAACCAATACACTAAATTACACAGTATGTTCAATATGGTTATTAAGCGTTTTAACATATGTACTATTTTTTCTTCTGGAAGAATTTAGTCTTTGTTTGCCAATTCCCGCAACTTGTCTGATTTGATTAAAAATACTGGTAATTGTATTTTTTAAGTCATCCGAATTTTTAAAATATTCTAAACTAATTTAGTGGCTTAATTATAATACTTATCTAAAATAGTTACTATACCCTGTTTCATTTGAGTAGTTTCTTATTTACATAAAACAAAACGGTGTGTATATGCTTCATTTTGCTTAATACGAGTCTTTCAAAATATTAGTAATGGTTGGATATCATACACCTTATTATGCAGTAACTGCTTGGAAGAAGAATGTGTGTTAGTAAATTGATTCCTTATAATTTCAATAAAAAAATTGATTCCCATTGGTTGTTATGGGTAAAATAAGCAGTAAGTCAATAACTTTTGATGTTCCCTAATGGGATGGGGACCCTGTAATAATATAAGGGTGCATTTACTAGCCACAGTGGTGCGGGAGTGGATTCCTAAGATTGAAATTATAAAAAAAAATGGAAAAATTCGAAATAAAAATAATAAAGAAATAAAAATAATAAATATAGGACTGAAATACAAAAAATCTATGTTACACTAATCACTTACCCTGAAATTTTTTCTACTTGTCAAAATTGGGGGCACTAAACCTCCTTTCACAGCAATCCCTTCCGATATTATTCCTACATAGAAGACGGTTTTTCCGCATAGACATCCCTTCCTTTGGTGCCCTAAACTTTTCGTATTATATTTTTCCATTCTCTAAGATACCTTAAAACACTTATTCAAATTTTGGTCAAATTAAATCAAATTTATAAATAAACTGCTTCTCCCTAATAAGATTCCAATGACTGGGGTGACAATATCCTATACACTTGCGTCTGTTTACCTAGTTGCTAAATAAATTCAAATGAAACTCAAGCTAATTCAATTAAATTCCATTAACATCAAATAATTTCAGTACAGATACAAATATACTTTCCTTAAAAAAAATCTAAATTTCGTAGCCTCACTCTGGCCAACAGGCTAAAAAAATTCTAAAAAATCTTAAATCTAATCCATCATAATCTTATCACACTCCAAAATTTCCTGTTTTCAATATTAAATTACATGACATTTATAAATTCCAATTTATGGAAATACCATTAATAGTAAACATAGAATAGTCTTATATTATTCAACGAGCAAGTTATGATAGACATTACTCGTTCAGAAGGTTTGCTCCAGGAGCCCATTAGGGCTCATGGCACAATCGAAATGAGTAATGCCTATAACTATAATTTTCCACAACTACACAAATCTTCATTAGTAGATATTTTCTAAACATTTTAATTAGTATCGCAAACACTGACAAGTAAAAATTTATTTCTCAAGGTGTATCAGACTACTTTGTATGATATGAAAATTATACTTCGCGAATTGTGAAAAATGAAGGTTTACACTCATTGGTCAGAGGTGATGGATTATGACCCTAATACACGATCTGGATGTTCCTTATTGGTTAAAGGTGTTCGATTATGAATTCATATACACCAACAGAATAACTAATTAACCCATTTTTAAATTACTTCATAGTCATGGGAAAAACAGTTAAATCCCCGCTTTTTCGTAATCTGTTCATTGCCTATTCCAAATAATTTAAAACTGATATGTATATATTTATTAATATTTTAAAATGATATCACTATACTTAAATTTAATCAACACTTGTTCCTTTAGTAAATCATTGATCAATAGAATAATCACTTTCATGTTCAATTAATTTCCTATTTCATAAATATCAATCATTTCACATTTAAATTTACATACACATAATTAAAGTATAGACATAAAATCTTATAATTTTACTCACTGTTTTAAATTTCAGGTTATCCAACAACACCAATGTTTTTTTGCAACCATTTCTTAGATTATCCAACAACAGAAACTTCCGGAACACAACATACCATCAAATCCAATTATTGGAAGACTGAACTTTCCAGGTTCCTAAATCCTTTTCTTTAATCGACCGTAATAAGATTACATACATGAATCCGAGAATTGAAATCTACTCTGTCTTTGCAAGCATAATTCAACAAATTTAGTGCAAGCCACGTTTTTCGCTGTCGAAATCTATATTCCCATTTTAGAGCTCTGCACCTTTATGTTCACTGTTAACCTATTATCATACCACCCCAAACGCTTTCTAATTACCAGTTCACAAATAGTTAATTCGTTTTTCCGTTGAATGTAATTATTGTCATCACCCCCACCCCCAATATTCAGTCTGGGTTTCTTTTTGTCATAATACAATATTTTCATTGGGTTTATGGAATAAATCCCGAGAAAGTATAGGTTAATGTTGTGTGTTTCTTTCTCTTCAGCAATAGAAACGAATACATTGTAATATATTGTATGAAATGATTAAATTATATCTGCAATCTGATTCGGTCAATTTCAGTACTCAGGGCCTGTGTTTTCAGATTGTATTAAAATGTGTCTGGTGTTTTCTTTATATGTAGCATCTTTAAATGACATGATTTTGCTATGAATCTTGACTGAAATAAATATTTGGTTTACCCTTTCGTGGTTTAAATTTATTTATAAATCTGAGTTCCTCCTAATATGTATTTTACGATAAATAGTTTCTGATTTCGTGGATTGAGATACTAACTGCCATCATTAAAATTAATTTTTTTTAAACCAAAAGAATTGATATATAATGTTTAAGTAATATTACCTCATCATGAAATCAATTGTACAGCGTGTATCAATAATAATTTTGCCCGTTTTAGATTATACTCTTTTTGTATTTGTTTTTATTTACCGTAATGCCTATGTGTTACACTGTTATGTCTATTTCTACATGGAGCTTTCTGAGGTTTAATATATGTGCATTGACACAACAAAAATCTCATTTGGCGTTAAATTGATTTTGTCAGTAAATAAACAATTATTGATAATTTAGTATTTATTTTTTATGATGGTAAAATTACAATAAATATCAAAATTGGTTAAGGTAATAAAATATTTTAGGACAAGAGACAGTCTCTGTGGCCTGCATCAAGCTCAGCTGATTTTAGTTGGCTACATGCAGAGTTGAAAATCTCAAATACCATGAACACATTTAATAAATATTTAAAATCTGTCTGTGCAAATTGTTCCTTTGTATATAATCGTGCATAATTACATAAAAAGCAAGCAGCTTTAACCTGTATAAATTTGTGTAGATTGCATTGGTGGACGAATCCACTCCATACCCTTACACACAGAAGATGGAACAGAAATACGTTACGTGGATCTTGGTGGACAATTTGTGACAGCATTACAAACTAGCTTAATGAAGTTAATTAATGAACTTGAAATTAAATTACAAAAACGATTACCCAATAAGGGAAAGACCATTTGGAAACTCGATAATAGTGTTATCAGATCACAAAATCCATTTTTATCTACATATCTTTTTCAAACAACAGAATTAACGCAATTTTTTAGGAAGGTAGTTTAAAAAATTAGGGTGAGCAAAATAGTACTACTTTCTTTATAGATACAACTTATGGCAAAAAATGTAACGTTTATGAATCCGCAATCCATTGAAAATAGTGAGGAATTGGATGAAGAATCCATGGAAGAGTTTATACAAAATAACTTAGATAATTATACGTCGAGAAATTATATGAGGCATATTATTCGAACCACCTGTGGTATTTAACATCACTAAGTATATTACGTAATGTTGTTTAAGTTGTTTTAGGTACAGAAGCAGATCAAATTACAGTTTTATTCTATTTAGCCTTGTGTAATTCAACTAACTCTGTACGAAATATACTATATTCTATGCATGAAGATATGTTTAGTACATGGATAGAGGTAATTTTGGCTTTGAGTATAGTTTTAATTGCAAGTTTTTTGCGAGGTAATGTAATAAAATTAATTAATACACTAATACAAAAGCTTCAAATCCATTCTATTTGGTACTAAGGATCAAGCACTGATATCCTTACAATGCAAAGTGCGGTATGTAACGAAACAAATGATGATCCATACTAAATGCAGACTACTTTGCTTTGCTTTAGTAACAATTGATAAATTTTGAAGGAACTTCCATTCTCACAAATCCAACAGAAAAGGGGTAGCGGTCAAAAAATCTTCACCTACTACAACTGAAAATGCATGCAAAACTTTTCCGCCGAAGAAATGTATAGTGAAGTAGAATAAAGTCAAATATTTATCATAAGGGAAAATGACATGGTTTTGCTAGTGACGGTGTGTATATGTGCCGTTTGTGTCATGCCATCGATAGGGGTTGTTTCGTTTGGTCCGAAAATCTGGATTGCTTTTATAGGAGATAAACTGCAGAGAAGATAATATATGTGGTAGGAGGTATAAAAGTGTTTATAGCAACAGGAAGCTTTAGGCATTTACCATCTGTGCAACCAACAAAATATCTTCTATGATCGGCATGACCAGGCACAGCGCGAGGTTCTTTCGTTTTAGTTTGACCATATTCACACCTTCAATTCCACTGGTCTTAATATAGTTCTCTGGAAACTTTGGTTTTCGTATCTGGTATGAAGATATGAAAAATCTCTCAATTTTTATGTTTTCTAACAGCAAATTAACTCGCCCACTCTGCATGCACCTCCAAGTCCAATAATTAAGGCAACCTTAAATTTTATATTTATGAATTTCATATACCAAACATCTTCTTGTTCTTACCTTTGTTAGTAAAAATTTTGTGTCATTGGCTTCTTGTAAAAATTTAGAAACATTCTCTATTGTTAATCTTTTTAATTTTTTAAAAACGTGATTCAATTATTGAATTTACTGATGTCAACGTTTTCCCATATACAGATTGTTGACCGCATCATCGAATAGAACGCCCAAAGACTAGAAGATTTGCAATTCCTGGATAATTCTTCAAAAAATGTCAATAATACCTTCTCTTTTGCTTCGTTATTAATATTCTTAGATGCACATCAATCAGTGAATCATTTATAAAATTGTTCACACTTGGCTTGGAAGTGAAGTCATTCTCATTTGCAGCATTTTTTCAACTTCAAAAAGTAGTTTCTCTGCTTCTGAATTACTCATAATTTTACTCAATACCACTACTTTCACAAGTCAACGTAAAACGAAAATTCAATTTTGTTTCTTTGGATGCTCATTGCCTTTGTTCTTGATTTTGAATCAAAACTTACAAACTGGATTTAATTTTAACTTTTTCTCAATTTTAGGTATTTGTAGATAAAATTTTTCGCAGTTTTAGATACAATCTTGTTTTGTACCTACATGTGGGGCAAAAGCATTTTTTATTACATTCGTGAAATTACACGATGAGCACGTAGTCCTCGTCATGCAAGTGTCTCATGTATGCATAATTCTGCCTATACCCCACTTATACTATAAATATTAATATTTCCAAATTATAAAGAAGACACTAATAATAATAATAATAATAATAATCAGGCACCTTTAAAATTAACATTATACATATTACTGGGCATTACCCAGATGTAGGGACAAGCATCTCAATATTAAGTAACATAAAACAATAATGTTAATTCTTGATGAACATGGAGGAACTTATAATAATGGTAATTGGAAATTAACAAAATATTACTGAAACATATGAGTTTCTTTCGGCCTTTAGATTAAGTTTGCATGAAGAATGAAATGTTATTTGTCCAAACCTCACCTATCGATATTACATTTGGTAAGGCAAGCAGAATAAGGAGCATTCGATGTTGTTACTCAGACTAAGGGTAGACAATTTTCTAAGTTATCAATTTTGTTTTGGCATTATATTAGTACTTGCACTTTTGTTTTCAGTATTATTCCCCTGTAATGTAAATTTTTCTAATCAACCTTCAATCACGCCCCAGACCATGGGCGGTAGTAAGTTATCAAAAGAATCGTGGTTGATTTTCTATACCTATCGAGAATTCTTGTAATAGTAATAAGCCCAGGGTAAGGTTGGATGACAAGCGGCTTTTAGAAAAAGAAAACTCTTATGTCTTGTAGCTAGCTGAGCTTTTAACCCACGGTCGCATGAGCAGTGGGTTTAATTAAAGTTAAAAAAAAAATAGGATAATGGACGCCACCTAAATTTTTATAAAACAATTGACTAAATGGATTTGCTTAAAGGAAAAATTTGGAAACCTATATTATCACAAACCACTTCAAATACAAGATTGATTGTCACAAATATGTTACTTAATTTCTTTCTGCTCTAACGAAGCTCTAGGATGGCTCTGAAACACAATTACTACTAGCAAACATGTAATTTATTCAATAATCCTGTGACTATACGAAGTTCTTAATTTTGTTTCAAATACTTATCACTGAATCGTTATATGAATTCCTTTAAGTCATAAATCTTCGGGGAAATTAAATTTTCATAAAAAAATGAACTGAAGAAAAAAAGGTTTCTATATTCTCATTTTAAACAATTATGTATGTGATAATGTATTTGTTAATTAATCTCTAATCAAAATTTCATTTGTTAGAATGAAAGCACGCAAACAACGTGTTGAAATAAGGTTTCGGCAAACAAGATAAGAATTACATTTGTTTAAACAAATTCTGCAACAACATGTTACTATGATTAACGTAACTTAATATCTTTTTACACATAGTTTGAAAAGGAATGACTTCTAAATTTGAACATGTGATTAATAAAATAAATCATTCTATATATTTTAAATATTGAACCGTTAAAAGTTAAGCTTCTTTCTATTAATAAATAGGTTGCTAAATTATCTGTACGGGAAGGTATTTGTATATCAAAGCATAAAGTAATTCACAAATCAACAATTAAATATTACGTCGAGTCATATATGGTATATGAAATAAAATACGGCACATGCAGCAAAATTTCAGGAAATCAAATGAGCTTACCCACCGGCGTGAATGACCTAGCAACCTGTTAGTACTTGTTTCGATGTCAGCATCCTGTCACGTGTCGGTACTATCCAACAAATCTGCTTACCAATTTTGTACGAAATGGATTTCCATGTAAATAATTTATTTACACATCAACTAAGTAGAATAATCTTAATATTCCATTAGAACCTTTGCTGATTATTGAAGTTGCATTGAAAATTACGGAAGTAGCATTGAAAATTACGGAAGTTGCACTGCAATATACTTTATTAAAAGAAATCGTAATTAATTACCTATAAAACAAACCGCGTTGTAAAGATTAATTACTTCATAACTGTAAGATTAAATTTTACTTGCTTCGGTGCTTACGCCAGGAAAACTTAATTTCCTGTAACATGTCGCCTGCTTTTATCGCAGAGCAGTGACCTTTCGGCTCGAGGAGAGGACAAAAAGTGAACATGTCACACAAGTCGACCAACAACATGAGGATCATAGATATTCCACTTACGAGTAGTGAGCACGCGCAAGATTTGTAATGGTGTTATCAGCTATATTAATAAAATGCTTTAATTTTATTGGTTTACTAAATATACAAAAGTATTGGAAGTCATTTTAGGTAAAGCGTTAAATAAATAAATGCTAAAATAACGGCCTTGTAGCAGTAATGTTGATGAATAATTCATTTTGGAATTTTATATGTTACACCCCAACTTAAATTTCTTACAAAGGCAAGTAAAACATCAAAGGACAATTCCCTCATTATGCTTAAGTGAATGTTCCTGCACAATATAAATTGAAAAAAGAAAGGCTTTATACGTGCATGTGTCGATTTAAATTTATTGTTCAAGGTTTGTTGTTATAAGAAATATTTAAGAAATACATTACTTCAAATTAATGTAAACAAATGGTGGCATTGCCTGGAAATTTCAGTTTTATTTTTATTTGCAACAATTAAAAAGCTGTGTATTATGATAATTTTAATATCCTAAGCGTTAACATCATGAATTAGATTAAATTTTTAGAAACGTTACTGCTAATATATTCCATTACTAACAAATTATATCATTCTTAAAGGGCGGAGCTGCTGAAATTTGCAACAGAATATCCAGAATTATTGGAGAACACAGCATTAAACTAGAAGAGCCGGTAGTTAAAGTTATAAGGACTTCAAATGATATTACAATCACCACTTCGCAAAATACATATAGGTAATACTTTCCACATAATTATAGCATTTACCTATAAAAGAAACTTGAAAAATATGCCACTTAATATGTATTTTGAAATTTAACAGGCACAGAAATAAAAAATATTATCGAGGGTTGGCCAAATAATAAGTGAAATGGTTAAAACTGAGAGACTATAACAATCAGAGAAAGAAAAATAATCTATCGATATTGCACGCACAGGTTAATTTTTTGTAACATACATATTGCACGTTTGTCGTAAATGGCTTAATATTTTGATTTTCTGTAAAAACCATTGCATTGGTATTAAATTAGGCTCAAAATATCTATGAAAGAAAATAAATACTGAGATCACCAGGTGTCCCAAAGCTTTAAATTTTTTTGAAAACATCATTTTTTATTTTATTACTTGAAGTTCTGTAAAGAGTTTCAGTTTCAGTCATAATTTTGTGTCCAGGTCTTTATTAATCTATTTTTTATTAAAAATTGGTATACGTGCAATATGATAGTGATAATAGGAAAAGTGTCCGATAATAGAAACGCCTATATGTAACTCTATAGGTGTATAAATATAAATAATTATATGATCAGCACATTTAGCTGTAAGTAATATGACTGTTAGGCAGAAACAGAATGAAATGAGTGGTATATGAGCAAGTAAGAATAAAATTTACTTTACTAAAAGCATCTGATTCGTGGGCAATGAGATGATTTGCTGATTCTGTCGTACTATAACTCCTGTAACGTGAAGTTATGCTAACCAGAAAGTAGAGGTAAAAGAAAGAAAAATAATCTTGAATGGACTAACTTGTTATTGAAGTATGTTGTATAATTTTATTTTTCATGTAAAATAGTGTTTGAAACAAGACTTGCAATTAAATCTGAATTCTTATTCCAAATCTTAAACTGAAAACTACAAAGATAATCGTTTTATTTCTGTTAAATACATAGGAGAACGTAAATAACATGTTGTAAATTATTTTAAAGCACAAGAATGTAAATAAACCAATTATATTTTAACCATAAACTTTTATAGTGAAAGCATGTCATGTTTTTTTTAAGAGGCTTTCAGAATTGCTAAGAAAATATAGGAAATTCGTTCATATACATCCCAAATATGAGCTTTAGGAAATTGGTTTAATAAACTCTACGCAATATGACAGTTTTAATAGACATTAATGCAATTACTATAAAAGTAAATCACAAATACACTTTACTACAATGCAACAATCAGACCTTGAGCTATCAAAATACAGAAATATAGGGTTTCAAAGATGATATAATCTTTTTGTATAATAGACTACAATGTGTGCAATTATATGGTTTCAGATGGTTTCAAATGAACATCAGCGATACCTTGTATACAATCTATGCCCAAAGTAAGCTTAATAAAACTGTAAAATAAGCAATAGTGTAAAGTTCATTATTTGTAAGAAATCATACAACTATCCAATCGTCTAATGTGGAACTTCGAGAAAATGGTATTAAATGAAGTAATAGTAGTTTGAAACACATATTGTTTCAAATTCAAAAAGAAGGAAATTGCAGGGTTTTGTTAAAAAATCAAATATTGCTAGTTCAAGAATTAAATTTCTATGTGCATATAAAGACAATATAAATTCCAACTTGTATGAGAACTTGTAATTACTTATATCCATTTTAAGTAGAGGATACCTATAAAAACAAAAATAAACCTTGAGAATTATGGCACATTCATTAACCTAGCTTACATTTCAAGAGATACTTCCTGTATGTTCGTTGTGGTTTTGAATTTTTCTTAATCTTCTTTGGGAATTAAACTGCTCATAGTTGTGAAAATCGTCTTTATTTACGTTTTGATCCATGACCTAGGTTCGTTGGCAAAATAATAAAATTTTCAAGTTTGACATTTATTACATAAATTGAAGGTGACTTTGATTTATTAATGTTTGATAAATTTGGCTTGCATACGTTAGTTTTAAAGTGTAGAAGAATGAGTGCCTTCAATTTGTGTTGAGCCCTGGGGGCGACTTTGAGGCAGCCAATACACTTAATGTAAAATCAGCTGATTAATTTTTATATAGTTAAATTTAAAATAAATTTAATAACTTGAGGATTGGAAAACATTTTTAACATGTTTCTATTTATACGATTGAGAGGATGGTTATTAAAGAAGTGTGTGATTACTACCGCAAGGCGTAAGTAGCGGTTCTTTTATATTTATCTTGAGGAGGAACACCCCTTTAGTAGTGTCGGACTTTCACCAACTAAAAAACTCCCTTTGTTGTTACATGGTTCTGAGGCGACCCTAATGCAGGTTTACATTGGTCAGATACCATTGTTGTTCTACAAATATTTTAAATGGTTTTGAGGCGACCCTATGGCGGGTTTACACTTGTCAGATACCAATGCTGTTCAACGAAGATTGTATATGTTTCTGAGGCAACCCTATGGCGAGTTTATACACTTGTCAGATACTAATGCTTTTCTATGGGGTTGCTACTAAGCATATTGTTATGTAATTAGTTATTGTATGTATAAATAGAAAACATTTCTGTCGGCTGTATTTCATGTTAATATTGAAAGGAAAACCCAGGAAAAACTTGCAATGCTACCTAGATATTGAAGCATTTGATTTTCATTTATTTCTTTTAGTAATGGAGTCCATTGTTTACTGAAAGTCACAGATTCGTTTGCTATGCAGTTATTTTTATGTAGGGTTATATAAGGAACTTCTTTGACTTTGCATTTTTGGTGGTTTTCTGCTTTGTCAATCATTTTTACGTCCTCCCATTTTATTTTATGACTGGAGTCCCATGCATGGTGATAAATCATGGATTTTTAAATTTTCTATTTTTTATGTATGATTTATGTTCTTTTAATCGAACTCCAAATGAACAGCATTGGTATCTGACCAGTGTAAACCCGCATTAGGGTCGCCTCTATACTATGTAACAACAAAGGAATTTCTTGGTTGGTGAAAGTCCGGCACTACCACAATGGTAGTCTGAAGCAACTGGGTTCCCCTCCTCCACAGAAATATAGAAAAACGGCTACTTAAGCCTTAAGGTAATGTAATCACACACTTTCTTTTTAATTGTATAAATAGAAAAAATGTTTTCCAATCCTCAAGTTATAAAATTTATATGAAATTTAACTATATAAAAATTAATCATTTGATTTCATGTTAAACGTATTGGCTACCTCAAAGTTGCTCCCAGGGCGCAACACAAATTGAAGGCACTCATTCTTCTACACTTTAAAATTTTCATTTAACGTATGCAAGCCAAATATATCCAACATTAATGAATCATAGTCACCTTCAATTTATGTCATAAATGTCGAACTCGAAGGTTTAAATATTTTGACAAGATCCTATGTCATGGATCGAAACGTAAATAAAGATGATTTTAACAACTATGAGTGGTTTAATTCCCAAAGAAGATTAAGAAAACTTCTAAAATATGCCGCATTTCAATTAAAATAAGTCACTTTTCCTTTATTAACCTCTTGTATACCAAGAATTTAAATTGAACGAAAAAAAAGATTTATATGGTTTTCCTCTATATTCATGGCCTTATAAGAAAGTATTGTTACAAAAATTATTATTTTTTCACTATTTTCAAAAAAAAAATGTGGTAGGTATCAAATATGATACAATGGTATTACATGGCACATCATAGATGCATCTGCATAAAACAATTTCTCTTTACATTGAAACATAAATATATTTGGCATTTTACGCAAAAAAACAGAAGTTTAACCTTTACAAGATGGCAATTTACATCTTTGTTGCTCATTTTTCATTAATGGGAAATGGGCCATTCCATCGCATCTTATCTGCCTCGCAGGTATTGGCTTTATTGGGCATCGTTTCTTTTTAGCTTTATAATCATTGTCAACCTTTCCACTTGAAGGCCGCCTCGTTTTAGCACATTTTGTTTTGCAAGACATAATACATTGGCGACTTCAGATTTGAAACTTAACAAATCCATAATTTCATTATTTCTATGATTATAGCAGTCACGTTTAAAAAGCAACCAGCTATTTACTACTGCCATATCCACAAAATGAAAGAAAAGTCTTAGATGATACTTTTTGATCTTATCTCTATTCTATAATATGAAAGAAGCCCATCTACTAGATCTACACCTCCCATAAACTTATTGTAGGCCCTCACAATAGCAGAGCACGGAACTGAAATATGTATTTTATTTTTTGATCAAACCTTGTAACTTCAGTCTGGGGATATCCAGATGAAAATGTAGATACAAAACTGACTGATTTGTTGTCGAGCCACTTTACAGCTCTGAGAGTCACGCCATCTATTTGTGTTTCCCTCTCTTCCATACATCCTCTGCCATTTGCCTTCATTTCCTTGTCTGAAGAAAAGTTTAGACCAGGAAATCTGGATAGTCGAACCGTACCTAAACTACCTATGCCTAGTTTATGAAGCTTGACAAACAGAGCATGAGATGAAAACCAGTTGTCAAAAAACAACAGATAATTTTTGTTATGCGGAATAAATTCTGTCATATGTAGCACAACATTAGAACTCATGCCAATGCCAGGAATGTTTGGATTAGGAGCAACCTTTCCAGTGTAAATTTCAAAATTATGAATAATGCCAGAAACATCGCACAAAACAAAAATCTTATAACCCCACTTATGTGGTTTATTGGGATTGTATTGGCGGAGACTTGACCGACCCTTGTATGGTACAATCTGCTCATCAACACATTAAAACTGCTGCATAGGAATCTTTCTGAATTTATCCTGTAAGGCATCCATTATAGGCCCAATCTTGAATAGTCTGTCTAAGTTATTATAATCGATTTTTGTGTTGTCGTTTATGTGCAAATTGCTTTTTATTTGTTGAAACCTATTCCGGCTCATTATGTCAGCAATTTGAGGTATCTTAGTTGCCGACGCCCAATACATATGCATACGAGGCAAATTGTATATTGACATAAACATGCATTTCTGCTGCCGATACAGCAAGAGGTTTATTAGGATTTTTCTGTATCGCATACAAATTTGATTGTTCAACTAGTCCACTAATAACATTTTTGTCAAAAAAATCCTCAAAATAAACTGATGGAGTCTCGATTTCTCTTTCGACAGGCAAAGAATCTTGCCATATAGGAGTATCTTTTACACTATCTACTTTTTTCACAATTGTCCAATTAGGATTCACCTTTTTATTCTTTTGGAATTTTAGTACCACATCTGGAAAATCAGACTGTTCATCATTACTTTCCTCTTCACTTTCGCTAGATATTAAACTGCCGTGTTTTGTTACTTTGAATGTACGTTGGATCGTCATCACTATCATTCAGACAACTGTGTTCACTATCATAAGGGGGCAACCGATCTTTGTTTATTCCAGTACTGTCCATCTGCAATAGTTTTTTATAAAATTGCTGTAATACACCATTGTTACAAATTTGATACAAAACAGAAATATGTTATTAGCCACTGTATCAAATTTGATACAATTTCAATATATATTAGTATTGGGGCAAAAATTTTATATACAGTTTTGTAAATTGGCAGGCAGAAGTAATGAATATTGAAAATAAAGCTGTGTATTTTTATTATGTGCTACAATTACCTTATATTCACTAATTTCTGTCTCAAAGTTGTGTTACTACCACATAACCTAAACTGTCATATGCAACTACAATTGTAGAGCATGAATAGAGGTTGCATTGCTAGAAATACTAAAGATGGGTTCACAAACTATGTATGGATTTGTTACACATACGATGCAGTGGTTGGTTAAGTAAAAAATATAGTTTATATGAACATTTTGATATATAAAAGTGTTTGTATCAAATATGATACGGTGGCAATGTGAAAGAATTTAATTTTTTCGGCATAACATGTTTATTAGCATTTGTTGATATAAAAAATATGCAAATTTATGCATTTTCATTTTGACAATTATAATTCTAAAATATGTTGAACTTGCGCTGTTGCCAAGTTAAATTTAACAGACGTAAAATGGCAATACACTCTTTGAGTATTTAAGAATTTACAATTTCCTTGCAAATGTTTATAACATACGCATGTATTTTTTTAAAACATAACTTGAATTATAGGCATGTTATGTATTGCGATTATTATACCTTTAGTGACTAAAATTAAATAAAAACTTCTTAATTATGAATACTAAGTTCTACAATAATCGAAATGTTTGAAAATAAAATTGAATTTCGCAATGTTGCTTTTCCTGTTGCACTTTTCAATAAATGTAAGTAGATAACTATTTGACTTCAGAAATTTATATTGATTCAGACGAATACAAATGATTACATAATGGTTATCTTTCGTAATCTTGACTATATTTTTCATTTAGTACTACAGTGTGGTTACAAAATATAGCTATAATTATTTAAAACTAACAATTTTTGTAAATTTGTGTTCATTCTAGAAGTCTTTTCACTAAATATTCTACCCAAAAATGCTGCTATTTCTACACTCAAAGAAGTATTCGTATAGCTTAAAATTCCTGAAATTGTTAGATAAAGGTATGGTATTTCATTCAAATCACAATTTACAGACTTTGCCAGCACTTACAAATTTAAGCAAACTCAAAGCAGATCTTACTGTTTTTTTTATTTAATGGTTGTGTAAAATCGGTTGCCAAAATTGCACCAAAAATTGTACCCGTTACAGCAATTTTGCTATACTACCTTTCTCACCCAAATTGAACGTCTGATCAAGCTTCTGAGAACTCGTAACCACACCCATTCCCTTTTATCAAATCCATCCGCAACAGTCGCTAGCAGCATTTGATTCAATATTTTGTTGTGGCGTATACATTTTATAGTAATAATAGTAATTAAAGCTGTCAAATGTGAAAAGTAGTTTAGCAATTTAGTTCAAATCACATCCAATAGGTACATAATAGCACCTTCATGGCAAAAATAGACATTCCAATTAATTTTTCTTTTGTGAATATTATTAACTAATAGGTTTCTTTGTTGAAATTAAAGTGTACATAATAAGGTAACATTAAAACCAAAGAGATTTCTGATACAGTATGGATGGATAGTATTAGGAATTAACTTCTCAAGTTTTAAATGCTTTTATATTATCTCTTATTTATATCATAAATTTCTTTGCAGCTTTACTAAACTGCATTTTTTACCATTTCAAAATCTGAACGCAACCCACTCTAAGAAAAAATAAATTTTTAGAAAATTGATTTGAAATATTAGATGCATTCTAAATATCAAGTTAAAAGTTTGGAGGGCGAAATTATTTTTTAGGACTGTATTGTCTGGAGATATCTTATTTTTATGTATACAATCTATTTATTGGTTCTATTTAGCAATAGCGGTATTTAAGTACAAAAAATTAATAAAATATTTCTTATTACTAAAACTGAAAGCATATGTGTGGAGCATATCACTATACGACTGTGAAACTTGGACAGTAGGAGAAGCTGACAGGAAAAAGATAGAATGAAGCCTTTGAAATGTGGTGCTACCGACAGACACATGATGAATATATCATGGACAGACCAAGTTAAGAACAAAGAGGTTCTAGAAATGGTAAAAGAAGAAACAAATATGTCAAAAACAATAAAAAATAGTGCGGAATATATTAGAAGCAGAGATTGGAAAAAAAGAGCGGTAAAGGTAGACCTAGGCTAGACCATTGCACACAGATAGTGAAAGATGTAGGCTGTGGGAATTTCAGGGAAATGTGTAGGCTAGCTCAAAATAGAAATCAATGGAGGTATGTGTCCTACCAGTTCCAAGACGGAAAACCTAATGACGAAAAAATAATTGTACTTAAACCTGATGATTATTATAAGCACCTACAGGCATTGGCTTTGCAATATTCGCAACTAATGTTAATTGTGTGATGGGATTTACTAGAAAACTATTATTTCAGCAAATGTCTGTGTTGGAGGATATTGGTAGCCACAGGCCGCTTAACGCCTTTTACATATCACTGAATATAGGTGAAATAGGGCATATATTTAGAAAACAACAGAATAGGAACCGAGCTGTATATAGGCTGTGGGAATTTCAGGGAATGTGTAGGCTAGCTCAAAATAGAAATCAATGGAGGTATGTGTCCTATTGTTTCAAGACGGAAAACCCAATGACGAAAAAATAATTCTACTTAAACCTGATGATTATTATAAACTTCAGGTGTAGGTTTTGCAATGTTTTCACTAATCTTAATTGTGCTAAAGGATTTATTGGAAAACTATTAATTCGGCGAATGTATGTGCTGGGGGACCTTGGTAGCCACAGGCTGCCAACACCCTTCACATACCATTGAATATCAATGAAATAGGGTATATATTTACAAAACAATAGAATGAGAACCAAGCTGTATCTAACAAGAAAGAGTAGCGGCTATGTTTGAAATAGGGACAGTAGGAGAAGCAGACAGAAAAAAGGACGAAGCCTTTTGGAATGTTATGCTTCAGATGAATGATGATGGTAGCATGGACAGACGAAGTTAATAACAAAGTGGTTATAGAAGTAGTAGAGGAATAAAGATATCTGAGGAAAAAAAAGAGAAATAGAAGAGCAGGACACGTTTGTGTAGGTTAGCACAGAATAGGAAACAATTAAGGTATGCGTCTAACCAGTTCCAGAGCTGAAGACTTAATAATGATGATGATTACTAAAACATTAATTGAAAAAGGTTGGGTAGATAGGGGATTTTTCTTATCTACATCTAACCAAGGTGACGAACAAAGTACATAGATTTCCTGTATCTGTCATACTACAAATTAGTGATGGAATATTTTTATTTTAAGTTAATTTTCCATCAACACAAACCGAATGTATTATCCTCGTAAAAACATACAAAAAGCTGTAGAAGATATTAACTCCTATGGTTTAAGTATTCTATAGGCTATCAAAATATAAGAGGGCCGTCCGGAAAGTAGTACTCGTTTTTGAATAAAAAATAAACTAGTACATCTTAACCAATTTTAATGTTTTATTTGAAAAGAACAAACCTTACACTACTTCTCCACATAGTCGCCTCGCAAATTTAAGCATTTATCATAACGTGAGACGAGTTTTTGTATGCCAGCTTCATACTCCTCTGCCGCCAATGTATCGAGACATGTAGTCACAGCTGCTTTCAGTTCATCATCACTTTCAAATTTCTTTCCGCCAAAAAGTCCTTGAGTTTTGTAAACAGATGAAAATCTGAGGGTGCCAAGTGTGGGCTGTAGGGTGGATGGTTAAAAGTTTCCCATTTGAATTGTTCAACAAGTTGTTCTGTTATTCGAGCAGTATGAGGTCTGGCATTGTCGTGGAGGAGAAGGACGCCGCTAGAAAACAGACCTCACCATCGATTTTGAATTGCTCGCCGTAATTTCTTTAATGTCACACAATATGCATCAGTATTTATAGTGTCCCCACGGGGCATGAAATCAATGAGCAGTACACCTCGTCAATCCCAGAAAAAGGTTGCCATTAGTTTTCGAGTAGACATGACCGTTTTGAATTTTTTCAGCTTGGTTGATGAATGAGCATGATGCCACTCCATTGATCGCCTTTTACCTGTAAGTGTTGCATAACAAACCCATGTCTTCACCAGTGACTATGCGAGTCAAGAAAGAGTCTCCTTCACGAGAATAACGGTCCAAAACGTCAGTGCTGCAGCCATACGGGTGATTTTGTGTTCGTCAGTAAGCATGCGAGGGACCCACCTTGCACAAATCTTTGCATAATGAAGGTGTTCCTTAACAATTTCATGAATAACTTCGTAAAACATTGCTGAAATTTTCACTGATCTCATCAATTGTTATGCGCCGATCGGCCCTCACGAATTCGTTAATTAAACTCAGCAGTTCGTCCGTAATTACTGATGGTCGTCCGAAACGCTCTTCATCATGGGAATTGTCTCTCCTCAAACTGAAATTACGACACCAACGCTAAACTGATGACTCATCCATAACATTGTCTCGATACACTTGCTTTAGTTGATGATGAATATTGCTGGGTTTCACATTTCTTGCGTTGAGAAATTTAATCACAGTCCTAATTTCACAACTGGCGGCGTTCTCTATTTTTTTAAACATTATAAACATACACAGAAACAACACAGTCAGTACCAGCGAGGCGTAACTTTGCACATAGACAGCTGCAATATAACTAAACGTGTTATAACTAGTCCGGATGCTACTCTACTCACGCTCCACACGATACAGACGGGTACTACTTTCCGGACGGCCCTTGTACAATATACTAAAAAGTACTTTGATAGACACCATGAACAAGAGGTACAAAAATTCAGGCAATGTTGCAGAACAAATAGTATGACCCTTGAAAATCGATTATAAAATAGATAGTAGAAATGGTAAGTTTGGAGTTTCTGGTAACAAGATCTCAACCCATTGATTCTGTTTCAAAATTAATTCAAAATCTGAAAATAATATAACTAGCAAAAAATGCTACATGTTCCACAGTCTTATTTTTTTGGTAGAGCGGATGTTACAGTACGAAATATAAAAAGTTGGGCTTTCTATGTTTGAGATACTATGTCAAGAACGAATTTGCATCACTTTCTTAAAGATCTTAGAAGAATATTCACCTTCAACAAATGTGGTTTTTATTTATCTCTTACAGAAGCAAGTGCCGATAAGAAAGGGTTTTAATCACATACCAAATAACGAAAAAAAATGCTTTACAGTTTTATTTACCGTTGGAGCAGATGGGGTTATACCTCACCATTAACAATATACAAAAGGTATATACCAACTTCCATAATAATGCAAATGTAAAAACAGTTTGTTCATTTTTTAGTTTAATTGGGTGAATAATGTTGGGAATATGTCATAAATGTGTTTTATCTCTGGGTGGAGGAAAGGAACTTCCCGTTTCTAAAGATACTATTCCTGGATTTCCATTCTTTCCGTATAAACTCATCGATAAGTAAATTTTGAAAAAAAGATGATGTTTTAACAGCATTCTACTACAACACCTTATTATGAGTAAAATGAATGTTACATTAATAAATTTTGATTGATAGATGCCTCAGCTGACTGCAGTGGTGTAGGAGTAGGTTCCTATGGAAAAAATAATAAAACAAAATAGAAAAATTCGGAATAAAAATAATAAATGAAATGGATGTACAAATTTACATTACAAAATCACTCATCCTGAAAGGCTTTTTTCTCTTTGTCATAATTGAGGGTGCCAAACCATCTGTTACAGCAATCGCTTTCGATGTTATTCCCTATACGGAAGACAGTCATTCTACATAGGTCTCCTATGCTTTGGTATTCTGAATTCTATTACATTATACGTTACCTAAAATATCTTAAACAGACGAAAATTTTAACCAAATTAAATACAATTCAAAAATAAAATGCCTCCTAAATACGATTTCATCACAGAGTTAGCTGGATATCCTTTACAAATATGTCTGTTTATCTAGTTTTTAAATAAATTCAAATACAATTCAACCTATACCATTAAATAATTTTTAATAAATACAAATATACTTTGTTACAAAAACCCTAAGTTCCTTATCTCACTCTAGTTAGGTATTGCTAAAAGAAATCCTAAAAAGATCGTAAATTTAATCCATCAACAATGCTATCACTTCAAATTTTTCCTTTTCTCATATTCAATTACCTGACATTTATAAATCCTAATTTCTGGATATGTTGTGAATAACAAATATAGAAATCAATTAAATACAATCTTTTTCATTCACCATTTTATTCCAAATACTAAATTCCGACTATTTTACCAACAATAATTTCACTAATAAAACTTTATTTTAAAATTCATATATACTAATTCCATCGCTAATTTAGTCCAACAAAGCAATTACTTTTACCTTGATTAATTTCTTATTACATAAATACAAATCATTGATAGTTTCAGTACACGTGTACAAAATTGATAAATATATCTTTATTTTGAGGATTTTCAGAAACCATCAGTATTTCCATTTCCTGCTTACTTTCCAACAAACACAACTACCTTAGCACACCCAACCCACTTGTTTGAGCTATCCTCACAGGTAGCCCTTTTTTACGGCACACACGTTTTCAAGTACTTGTACATACAAGTACGAGCAATTGTGGTATCATGTGATTTACTTAGGTTTACGTTCATGTTTCCTTCTGTTTTCAATGATAAAATGAACACATTGTAACATCTATCATCGTATTGCATTGAAATTATTAAATTGTATGTTCAACCTGTTATTCGCGAATTTAACAATTCAATCTCTGGGCTTTTACAATTGTATGATGTTTTCTTTGTATTGCAACTATTTAACATTGAATTTAATTTATTTAACCAAAATTTATACAAAAGCTGTCCCTTATTTGACAGAGATAAAACAATTCTTATGTGGTCTTTAAGCTTATGATTTTAACAGAACAAACAATTCATTGAAATGCCTTGCTCACTAAACACTATTACTCATGAAATCAGAATTATACAGGATACATCAATATTCAATTGTCCGTTTTAGATTAATTTTCCTTCTTTTATCCAGTTTCTGTGTAATATAACGCCAAAGCGCTACAGCTTGTCACCATTTACAACTCTTAGATGTTGGCTTACTTTTATCACATTCAAAACAGTTGGCATAAATATTTTTGGTCACGGCATGTGGAATATAACAGAAGAAAATTTTCGAAAACCTAATTTGATAATAAAATGCGCACTTCGATTATATGGACGTGAGGATTCTTTCCTTTCCATGAGAACAACATTGACTATTCAAAATCGGTCCAGTAGAATGCAAAGTTTCCGAGGTTAAAGCAATTCAACCCCTATTCACTATGATGATTAACCTTTTTAATTCTGAATTACTTCAAGACATGTAGTTGTGTAAGACGCTGTTTAAAGTTTCAGGATAGTTGAATCAGTGGCCAAATTGGAAGAAAAGTATGGTTTCTGGAAGAGCATTTGTCCAGAAAATACTAACAATGGCACAACGTGGAAAACAATTTACCCAATCATACCCTATCATACCAACAGTTTAATAATGCGAACACAATTGAAGCTATAATGGACAAAGATGGTACATTGGTTGAAATTTCAATATGTTCTAGAAGTTTCAGTTCACCAAAACCTGGGATGCTATTCTACCATAATAAAGTTTGTCAGGAAATATAAGTACACATTTCAGTAAGAAACAACTACTGCTTCAAGAAGAAGGACCACTTAAACAAGCTCTTTGGAATAATTAGAAAATAGAACTCCTTGGGAGTTCATTAAAAGATACTTTATTAGAATTAGTTGCTGGGGTGAAAACAGGACCTCACAAGTCGATCCCCACTCATATTTATATGTAGAAAAGCATTTATTAATTTAAGTCCATTAAAATAAGCTGTAACACATAAATACCCTTGGGTGGTCTACAGTTTATATAGGGGCTATTAAATTATAATATTAAAGGAAAATACAAAATAAACAGGATAGTACCCAGTACATTCCTTTACAACCAGCAATAAAAGGGACTTCACTGTTGCACAGCAAATTAGAAAAATACTGACATTTTTTTATGAATAATCATCCCACTATTGTGCGTTCGTAAACATTCACACAAATTGCAAGACACCGAAATCAATGTAAATTACTCAAATAGACAGAAACGTACAGAATGTCACAAAATTAAATGCATACGAACTAACCAACAACGCAGCTGTGGTATTAAATGGATAGTATCAAAATACCAATAATTATTTTTATGCTCCCAAACACCGTTGGCCTTGACCTTAAGACAGTTCAAGTTGTACAAACCCTGTGAACCAGAAAAATCGCGTAAACCCTCGGGATCATTATAACTTATAAATATTGTCAAATCATAATAGAGAGGGTGAAATCAGTTGATCCTTCATGCATTTCAAGCTGTAGTAATTCAAATGACAAGCAACCAGCACCGAGCGAGTACCAGGTTTACGTAATTTGAAATGATGGTAATTTTAAAAATTCTGGATTGCTACTGAAACAAGCTCAGGAACGTGAATGTGACCCCTACATTTGAATTTCCAATGCTCCACCCGCAGGCCAGAAAGCGATTTTCTTTACCTGACATTTTTGAATTTTGCCGAACCCTTGCTGTTCCAAGCATGGTAGGGATCTTTAACGTGTGCGACAATACACACACTGGATACATTTTACCCCTCGCCCGAACGAGGGTGTATTTTTGTAAAAAATGCTCGCCTAACATTTTTCAAGCGATCCGTGTCAAGAATCGAACCCGGGACTTTGAGATCAGCAGTCACACGCTAACCTGTCTAATCCACGGAGCCGCGTTGAGAACGTGACCGAGAAATAAAATTAATTTCTATTACCAGCAAAAGTGGTCCAGTAGTGGATTCTTTCTTCAACATCTGTTGTATCAGAAAGGTTTACTGACAACCCCATTTTTGTTTTCAATGACAAAAAGACTTGTACGTTGGTGCATGCTTGATTTAAAACCGACTTGCAATCAGGAATATCAGTACACTTGTAATTACTTATAGGTAAGCATTTAGTTTGATTGAATACTTATGTTTAATAAATTTACTCTTTTAGATCACACAATTTGGTCAATTAGGGATAGTTAATTTAATTACTTTGTTCTGTTGTCAAATACTGTGATATTCATGTTTTAATATAGGTTTATTCAACATCTTTGAATTTTATTATTCTTTGTGTATATTTTAAGTTAGTAGGTGAGAAAAAAAGAATGCACACAAGGCTCCATCAGCCTATATTGCAGGAAATTAACAACCATTTAAAATCATCAATTAGACTAATACGTTTGGCAACACTGATACGGTCCACGTTTCACAATATTGCGCAACAGTTTATATTATGACATAATACGTGCCAAATTGTATCAAATACCAAACACGTTTACAATGATACAATTCTTATTTTAAAACAAAAATAAAACAAAGTACTCACTTAAAACGCGCCCTGCAGATAATCTCAGGGCATCTCCTTGTTTGGGTGCGGGTTGCGTCACGCCATTGTTGAATCCAAATTTAACGTCTATCCTCTTTCGTCGTTCGTAGGTAAGGCAACAAGGATACAGGTAAAGGTACTCGAATATAGAGATACAAGAGAACCTAATCCTAAAAATTAGAAAAGACAAAAACGCGACACAGTCGCTAATAATCTCGTGTCACTCCGCGCACTTGCGCCACTCACTCCGCACCTGCGCATTCTTTTGCGCCGACGCAACTGTCCGGGATGGCGGAAATTAACAAGTTTATTTTAAAATAATGGCGGGAATTTACTCACAAATTTAAAAGTGTACATCTCCAAATTTGGAATGTAACAAGACCACCGGACTGATAAGGCAAGATACGTCGAGCGTTCCTCTTTGACGATTGGGATATCCGGCTACCGATGGTCTTGGTCCTAAAGGGGGAACATAACACGGATACCAATATCACACACAACCCCCACTCTCTCTCTCTCTCTCACACACACACACTTACATTGCCTTTCAACATCTGGATTTCCGGCTGCCGATGGTCCGGACTGACAAGGCAATGTCCGTTGTGCGTTCTTCCTTGACAACTGGGATATCCGGCTGTCGATGATCCTGGTCCTAGAGGGGGAACGTAACACGGACCAACATCACACACAACACACATACACACAACCATCCCCCCCCCCCCAACATACACACATAACACATGACGGTTATTTTCTGTGGGGAAGCCAGGTCTGCTTAAATTTCAGGTAGCAGACTACTGAAACGTTGGAACAAATAAATAAATAAATAAAATAGAAAGACCACCATCGTCCAGCGAGACAGAAATCCAGGTGGGTTGACACTCAACGATTTGTATTATACAGAAAGTTCAGAGACCTTTCTACGTAGATGAAAGTGTTAACGTTGGTATATCGCTGAAAGATTTGCATTTGCTTTAATAGAACTCACTCCTCCTCACTACAAGTTAGCTGGTGCAATTTTACTGTTACGTTTCCAGGGTAGAGTAAATTTCAGTCAGGTAATTACTGTCAATTTAACACGTAACAGTACTAAAAGTGTTTATAGAAAACACAAGAGCACAGCTGAAAGAACTGACGATGCAATAGATGTCAAATTTGTTGAAGATAAAAACATCAACAATCCTAATCATGACAGTGTGGATTCTTCTTCTTAATTTAACCTTCACGAAACAAACCCGAAGAATTATAAAGTATGATTTTCTTTTTTTTGTAAAAAAATGATATTGAATAATTTATTAAGGTGTATATTCTGCAAAAGCCATCACGAAGGGGCATCAGGAAAGCAACATCTTGCGAGTTCTAGAGTATTAGCACATTTGATAGGTTAATATTTAGTGGGTATAGCTTACACCTGATAATAAAATCACAGAAAGGGTAAAATGAATAATTAATATCACATCCTACCTAGCAGTATATTCAGATACATATAATAACACAATGGAGCATTTATAGTTGTGATTCAGGCAACCTTAGTACTTCCTTAAGACAATTTCGGACTGAGCTCAGTCTATTGGCAAATTCCGTTGCACGCCTACTAGGAAGAAAACAAAAAGATAGGAAAAGGGATAAAGGTATATGCTATCCTCGCAGCATGGTACAACAGCACCTAACTACCTCACCGTTGAGAAAACTACTTTATTCCCCACTGTCGGTAAAAAGTCAATTCTCATTGCTTACAATCGCTGAAAGCTTATCACAACATTCCTATTAGGAAGTTACGCAAAAGTTCAGAAAAACAATTATTTTAAACATAAAATTATCATGAAATAGTATACAGAAAATTATAAACAAAAGAGTGTTTGATACGCATCAGAATGACATGGACAGAATATGATTCCTAACTTGAAGAATATGAAAACTACGAGGTTAGCAGTTGCTATATGTAAACTTGGTTAAGTTGCCTATCGTTCATTATAACAAACAGTAATGCTACAAATTATTCGCAGAATTACGATATACATTGTCTGTGGTATATTATGTTCAACAACATTATGTAATAAAATTTTATTTTATTTTGTAGATCAGTTTATGCAATATTTGCAATTCCTCCAGCTCAAATAACAAAAATAACATTTGACCCACCACTACCACCAAAACGAATTTCATTACTGAAAGGTTTCCTAGAAGGTCATCTAACAAAATTTGTTGTTACATATGAAAAGGCAATTTAAAATTATAATATACTAGAATAATTAGCAAAAGTTTAAATTTTAGGCATTTTGGAGAACTGAAGGCTATTCGGGTGATGTGATTGTGTTTAATGATGGACCCATACATGCTTGCTACGACATCAGTATTGAAAACAGCCCAGCATTAATAGGATACATTACATCATATGCTTGTTTTGATGAACCTGTAGAATCACAAAACATGTAGGAACATCATCTTGTGAAAAATATGTTGCAGGAAGAAACTTTTGAAGAGACAGTACTAGAACAATTGGCAGAATATTTCGGAATAGATGCTTATTATCCTATTAATTATTATCAGAAATCTTGGATAAACGAACCTTTTTGTTATGCATGTTTCGCAAATAATCCAGGTTTTGCAAATTTAAAAGAGTTTCATTTACTTATGAAACCTGAAGCTAGGTTATTTACATAAAAGGAAAAAGTCAACATTAAACTATTTTTATAGAATATTCTGGGCAGGTACAGAAACTGCTACAGAATGGAATGGAAGCATAGGTGGAGCTGTTCAAGCAGGTTATAGAGCAGCAATAGAATTTTTACGCGAATTTTGCCCAGAAGTATTAATTTCAGAAGATACAAATTTTATAAAGTAAGTAAAATGACATTAACATTTAATTACTAAACTTCAGAAATCGTTAATTTTACATTTATAACAACCTCAGCAATTTAGATAGAAATTGTAAATGAAATCTGCACTTATACTTTTCAATTAAAATTTTGAAATGGTTAAATCATATTTCACTTTAATAGTTTCTATATTAGTAAATCTCACCAATAAGGTTATTTCCTTTAAGAAATATAATTTTTAGATAACAAGCATTTTGATCTAAGGTACAATTATTTCCATATCTTATATTGTTCATACTCAAAGACTGTCAAATTCATTATGCCGATTTTAAAGGTTAGAAATGATATGGTGGCTACTTTGTACTATAAATCATTACCGTTTTATGATTAATTTGTTTTGATTAATAATTGTCTTGTCACGAAGAACGTTCGCACGTTGGATTAATGCTGATTCAAAAAATTAAAAGGCCCTGCCTTTGGGTCTAGTTAATGGTTTCAAGTAAGATAATATCACATATATTGGATAGAGAAAAAACGAATCTAGTGATTTGAGTTTGCATTCCTAATTCATTTCTCAGGATTTTGCTAAGGATAGCTTGAATCACTTTATGGAGAGAAAGCTTTTTGGTTAATCATTTCGTTTTTACCATCCAAAACATTTAACATGTAACTAGAGAAGGTTAGTTAACTTTGAAGAAAAAACATCGAACTGATTAAGGCAGTTAGTCATTGAAGGTAGGATAATACCGTACCAGGTTGGTTGCTTTTAATTTTAGGTTACCATTTAATTGACAACTTCATCTTGCACAAAAACATGTTGATTCAGAACAGCTGTTTTTTTGAAATTCCAGTAGCATGTTGTTAATACAGATTAAATCAAGGAGATTGTGCATTTTAGTGATGCTCGCGTTATCTACAGTCCTAAACAGAGATGACGATATACGATAATGTTTGTACCCGGGTACCCGAATTTAATACCCGTTACCCAATAATTATCTGCTACCCGATAGTTATCTGTTACACTATAATAACTCTATCCGACAATTAATCAATACATAACACTGGAAAATTATGTCATAATGATCTAATCCAAAATGCCGAAAAATTTCGATACCCGAGAACCATTTTGCAGTAGCCATACTAAAATTGACTAGTTCTAATAAGTCTAGATACATGTGCAAAAACCAATATTTATAATGTGTGTGAATATATATATATATATATATATATATATATATATATTAACAGTTATAAGATGAAATGAAAACCCAACCTTTTATGTAAAGTTGAATTGACATTGTCAATTCAACTTTACATAAAAGGTTGGTTTTCATTTCATCTTATAACTGTTAATATATATTAATAACATGCATTTGCATTCCAAATGTGGATTATTCTGTCTCGCTATATATATATATATATATATATATATATATATATATATATATATATATAAATTAATAAGATGAATAATAACTTAGACTTTTTAAGTAAAGCCCAAATGATCATTTCAAATCGAGCTAGTAATTGAAAGAAGGAAAATATAAGGCCTATATATATATATATATATATATATATATCAGGATCCTCACAATCTATCTCCAGTATATGGGTAACTTTATTATAGAAGATACAATGTTGGTTAAATTAGCAAAGTTGAAGAGAAATTTACGAGTAGTATGATGCTTTTTTGAAAACTCACCTAGATGCTCAACTTTTTTAGATATTTGAAAAAAACTGAAATTTGCCATTTTCTTCAAACGCTAATAACTTTTTAACGGTTTAACCTATAGAAAAAATAAAAACTGCTTGTAAGGTAACTTTTTACGTAGAATTCAATAGCGTATATAACAATTTTAATTGGAAATGGGTTTTCAAGCTACAAACATAACCTCACTTTTTAAATGGAAACCATAGTTCAATATAACCCAAATGGAAAGGTTTTTTTTCTGATTACACTGATGTAAGGGTTGATGTACTTATTTTCAGTAGTTTCTTCATAATAAAGAAAAACGATTTATTTATTTGCGGGCATCAAGGAGTCCATGGATACATATTTTAAATAAACAAAAACAACTGGCATTTGTCAGATATTATTAGTTAAAGTGTTTATTTGCTCTGGGTTGCAAATTTTGTGTAGAAGACTTTTAAATTTATTTGATTATAATAGAGAATGTATACAACGACGAAAAAATGACATGCTCTTTTGTTACTATGCCTGTAACAGAAATTGTGATGCTGCTGGTGATATGTATTATGAAAGATATTTGGAAAGAAGGCAGCCAGATAAACGATTGTTTTCTAAATTAGAAAACAATTTAAAAGGTTTGGTGCTTTACAAAACCCAGTACTGATAAAAAAATTCAAAACTGATGATGAAGAACGTGTGTTAGCCTACATAAATTTTAAGCCAACAGCGTCCACCCGAGAAACTGCAATTGAGTGCGCTACTTCTACAGAAAAAGCTCGCCTAATTTTAAAACAAAACCGCTACAAACCATACAAAACCCATGTTAGCAATACACTGTATCATGGGGATTGTGAGAGAAGACAACAGTTTTGTAGGTGGTTTCTTAATGAAACAAATAATAATCCTGGTTTTAGTCACACTATTATATTTACCGACGAAGCAAAATTTACTAACAAAGGCATGTTTAACAGAAAAATACAGTCTACTGGAGTCAGGAAAATCCCCATTTAACAGAAGAAAGGCGGGATCAACATCAATTTTCGATAAATGTGTGGTGTGCCATTTTGGTAATAAAATACTTGGGCCTTTCTTCTATAATTATAATTTAAATGGTGTACACTATTTGAATTTTCTACAAAACGAATTGCAAAAATGCGCGATAATTTGCCACTTCATTTACTGCAAAACTTATATTATTTTCAGCATGACGGTGCACCTGCTCACAATGCTCAAGCCGTTTCTGAATATCTTGATAATAGTTTTCCAAATTGGATTGGCAATGCAGGTCCTGTTCCATGGCCGGCAAGGTCACCAGAACTATCGCCACTGGATTTTTTCTTTGGGGTACTGTAAAGGATGTAGTGTATGCTAAAAATCCAATAACATTGAGCAACTCAAAGATAGTATTACAGCAGCTATTACAAGTATAAAACCACAAACGTTAAATAAGGTGCACCAAAACCTAATTAAAAGGTGCGAAATGTGTTTGCAAGCTAATGGAGGTCATTTTGAGCATATGTTAATGTAGGAGCGGGCATATTCGCATTAATTAATTTTGTTTCCTTTGATTAAGTTATTTGTATTGTATGGATAGTTTATTTTTAAGTATTTTATTTTTCTTAGTTTATAATAAATTTAGTTACAATAAACTTGTGTTTCCATTATTGATTTTTACACATTTTGTTTGTTTGTAATATGTATCCATGGACTCCTTGATGCCCGAAAATAAATAAATCGTTTTTCTTTATTATGAAGAAACTACTGAAAATAAGTACATCAACTCTTACATCAGTGTAATCAGAAAAGAAAACCTTTCCATTTGGGTTATATTGAACTATGGTTTCCATTTAAAAAAGTGAGGTTATGTTTGTAGCTTGAAAACCCATTTCCAATTAAAATTGTCATATACGCTATTGAATTCTACGTAAAAGTTACCTTACAAGCAGTTATTATTTTCTCTATAGGTTAAACCGCTAAAAAGTTATTAGCGTTTGAAGAAAATGGCAAATTTCAGTTTTTTCAAATATCTAAAAAGTTGAGCATCTAGGTGAGTTTTCAAAAAAGCATCATACTACTCGTAAATTTCTCTTCAACTTTGCTAATTTAACCAATATTGTATCTTCTATAATAAAAAAGTTACCCATATACGGAGATAGATTGTGGGCACCCTGTATATATATATATATATATATATATATATATATATATATATTATATTATATAAATGTTATGTAGTTATTTACACAAGGTAAGTTGATAAATACTAACGTATTACAGTTAATAAGATGAAATAATAGCTTAGACTTTTATGCAAAGCCTAAATGATAATTTCAAATTGAGTTCGTAATTGAAGGATGGAAAATATAAGGTTTTGGACAGGACTCGAACCTGTACCTTGGTCTTTCGCAGACTATGCGCTTTTTCAATTACGCCACCAAGACCGATGACGATAATTGGAAAATTTACAAATTTGAATCATGTACATATATATATATATATATATATATAAATATATATGTATATATATATATATATACATGTGATAAAGGGTCATTGAGCGCCATATCCGGTACATACAACATTCCAAAACCCAGAAAAAATAAAGAAATTTCCTAATACTATAAATACTTATTTTCGTGTAGAAACACTCTTATATTGTACTTTAAAAAGCTTTGTTACATAATAGTATCTTTAAGTAGTATAGTACGTAAGTTAAAAATCTGTGAAAATCCTCCACTAAAAATAGTCATTAAAACACAAACATCCGTGTGCTTCTCAAAGTACTACTGCTTGAAGACATTATTTAACAATGCATTCAAGTTCATTTTATAGCAATATCCACTTCATTTCATGACAAGATTAGAAGTATTTAATGCAAAGCGTGTATTTTAGATTGAAAAGTGCATTTCGTTTTTCTAGATTTTCCGAAATCTAAATTCATTCACAAGTAGCCCATAAATCAAGTTAAATTACAATCGTGACAGAGAATTAGAACACATAACATGAGTGGAAATTCCAATTAAGAGATTATAATTGCGATAAAGGCGTTTTAACAGCCCATAAATCAAAAGATAACGAGCAATGACAGCTATCCCAGATAAGCATTTTAACCTACATTCTTTAAACTAGACCAATTATGGATGATAGTAAGGCATTTTAAGACGCAGTAAATCAAAAATGGCAGCAATTTAGATAACATAATGTATTAATTAATGCCATTTCTGGAGAAATTGAGCCCACCTTATGAATCATATCAACCAGAAATTTATGGGCTTTTCCAGATTTTATGACATAGGAATGTTGATACTATATAAACCGGCAAATAATCAGAACCGCGGGAATTATGAATTGCCTTTGTGTCGGTCACTTATCCATTGTCAATTGTGAATGGCGCTTAAAATATTTGTATAACAATATATTTGAAAGTTATATCGATCCCACGTGATTTTTAAATACGAGGAACTCAGATTGGAAGTAACTAATGAAGATAAGTGAATGATAAGAGATTCCTGTACTATAAGTATGAATATAAATAGAAGAAATGCGTTTTATGATGAATTGATTTTAAAAGTAACTGAACAACACTAATATGGTTTATAAGGAAAAAGATATGTAGTTTAATAGATAGAAGCTTACTATATAACTAAAAAAAAGGACAATCAGCGGAACTTCTAAGTTTCTTTATATAAGTTATCGAGATTCATATGTCCTTACTTTACTTTCCTTTCAGTTGCTGCTCGACCCGTGTGTTTTACCATAGCAAATTGCAAGGGAACCGTGTTACGAAATTCACACAACCAGCATTAAAGCAGTACAACATCGTTTTTTAAAGTTTTTGTCATTCAGATCCACTAGTATTTATCCCCCAATTGGTTTCTCTCACAATTCTCTACTACAACAATTCAATTTTCAATCTCTACTCAGCCGAAAGAAATATAATCAGTTGATTTTTTTAAACAGAATTCAAACTCAACAAATCACCTGCGATGACATAACACATATGCTACTTCTCCACAACTCTTGTCCACCAGTACGCAAACCTTAAGTCACCGAGAACCAACAAGCTTAAATACTCCCTATTATATAAAATGTGTAGCACTGTTGTTAATAAGGCCTAACCTTTTCATTTTACTATTTAAGTTCAGGGAATTTTTTAAACCCCGCATGGGAAATACATATCTTTAATTTAAGCTTCCAGTGTAAATATCCACGAAAACTCGGTTCTCGTGCCTATCTGGACATTGGACTATGATTTGCGGTGTAAATACCCACAAACATTGCGTTCTCAGGTAATGAAAACGCAGCTGCGTTGCAGTTTTAGCATGTGAACATGAACAATCGAGGAGGGACGATAGTTCGTGACAACGAAGCGTCGAAAAGAATGGGGACTTGTCTACTGACCATCATCGAAGACAGAGGTGCCGACGTGAAAAGTTTGAGTCTGCGAACCAATCCCTTTATTTCCACTCTCTCGTATCTACGAAACTTGGCTTTGGTGACAAGAACTGCTGGATGCCGATCAAAGAAACAAACGCCAAAAAACCCACAAACCCAAGATCTCCACGGGGTAAGTCTTTGCATAATTAGTTTTTGAATTTAACCTGCGATGTCATCAATACAGCCCACTTTGAGGCATAATATTTTCCTTCAGGTTTGCAGGTATTGACAACATGGGGGAAGTTCAATTGTTAATAAATTTGTACTTTATTACTGAAAATAGAAGTATTTCACTGGCGCTCAACAAAGGGGTTCTTCATAAACATGAGTTTATAAAAAAACAATTGTCTTTTGCACGCATTCACCTTTGTTTTTATCTATTACCTCCCTAATATATAAATAGCTTTACCATCGAAGTTGAAAACATTTTAATAAATTCATTAAAAAGTATCGATTTTAAAATTCTACCCTTTACAACATTACCGGTATCACATATGTGAGCAGTACACCAGTTGGTAACACTGTAAAAAATTATATCAAAGATGGCCGGCCAATACCTTATTCCCTTGTCTTAAATCCATGTGTATTTTAACGAGCAATGTTCTCATAATTTAAATAATTTTTGACCCCAATACGAATGCCGACAAAATTAATTCCATTTCTTGTCGGAATTGCCGAAAAGGTGATCACACTTACACTAATTGCACCAAACTTTGAAATGGTTTTTTTACTATGGTTGTGGAACCCCTAACCTCGATAAAAATAAGTGTGCACGTTGCAATATTTCGGAAAACAACGAAAGGGACACTTGTCAAGGGTGTATGCATCCCTCCCTTGCCAAATCACCCACCATTAACACAACGAATTTACAGTTGCCGCATAAATTATATTTAAATTCTATTGTACCTTCACCTCGATTATGAAAAAATGCTCTGGAATATCCTCATTTTATTACTTGGAAAGAAAAATGGAGAATACCATGTTTGCTTCTACAATAGTAAATTAAATGCCATTACAATTCCTGATAGCTATCCTCTAGCTAGTACCGATTCCATCTTAAGTCGTTTGCGTAATGCTAAATATAAATACTCTTCAATCGATCTGAAACAAGCCTTTTATTAAATACCTTTGAAACAATCCTCTTGTCAAAAAACTGCCATTTGGGTACCTGGAAAAGGTTTATATGAATTTAACTTTTTACCTTTTGGTTTGTCTAATGCTCCTCAAACACTTCAACGTACTATACATAGAATACTAGGTCGAATTTTGCACCAAGAGCATATTTTCGTTTATCTTTATGATTTTAGTTATCCTTAATACTTTTGAAAAACGTATCATAACTTTAAATGAAGTAGCTGATTCCTTAGGTAATGTTGGTTTTAAAATCAACTGCGGAAACATGTAACTTCTGTTGTTCCTTCCTTTCCTTTTTTAATGTTTTTTTTTTGTAGATGAAAGTCGACTATGACCTGACCCTGATAAAGTAAATGCCATCACTAATTTTAAAACGCCTAAAAACATTACTGAAATTAAACGTTTGATTGGAATGATATCTTATTATCGTATCTTCTTATCTGACAAGTGTAAACCCACCATAAGGTTACCTCAGAACAATGTTAAAATCTACCAAAGAGGTAGCCTAAATCATAATGATTTCCCTTTCAAAATAAATATAAAAAAAACGACTACTTAAGCCTTTTAATAATGCAATTGCACACTTCTTTAATAACCATCCTCTAAATTGTATAAATAGAAACATGTTAAAAAATGTTTTCCAATTCCCAAGTTATTGAATTTTTACAATAAAAATTAATCAGCTGATTTCACGTTAAGCGTATTGGCTACCTAAAAAAGTCGGTCCCAGGCCGTAACACAAATTGAAGGCAATTATTCATTTAAACTTTAAAAATTTTTGCTTAGTGTACTCAAACCAAATATTTCAAACATCAATAAATCAAAGTCACCTTCAATTTATGTCATAAATGTCAAACTTGAAGTTTTTATTATTTTGAAAACGATCCTAGGTTATGGATAGAAACGTTAATAAAGATAATTTTAAAAACTATGAGTGGTTTAATCCCCAAAGAAGATTAAGAAGAATTAATATCTCTGCTCCAATTACCGCTCTAATTAAAAATAAAAAGGATAATCTACTGAATGGATATCCGATGCCCAAAAAGCTTTTGAAGAAATAGAACTTTTAATTAACTCTGCCGCGATTCTAATTTCACCAAATTTCGAGAAAACTTTTTACATTCAAACTGATGCCTCAGTTATTGGTTTAGGTGCCATTTTATTTCAAGAAAAAGATGGTCTAGAACATCTTATTACTTATGCTAATCGTACTTTACCTACCGGCGAACAAAAACATTCCACTACAGAATGGGAACTCCTGGGAGTAAATGTTGGAATTGAAAAATTTTGGGGTTATGTCGAAGGAACCCAGTTCATAGTTATTATTGATTGTATTATTCTTGCCTGGTTAAATAATTTGCAACATGCTGGATGTTTGCCAGATGGAGTTTATGTATCTCACAGTTTAGTTCCACCGTTCATCACAGACTGGGAAAATTAAATATCATACCTGATGCCCTTTCTCATGATGTAGCTGCTTTAAATATTCCTAATTTAACTCCCGACACCTGGTATTCTAATATGGTGAAGAAAGTTACCGAAAATTCGAAAAACTACTCACCATATCGTGTTATAGGAGATTGTCTATATAAATTTGTTACCTCTTCCTCATCTAAAGTTGCAAATATACCTGAATGGAAATTAGTAATACTTACTGCCAATTGATTTGAAGTTTTGAAAATGTTTCATGATGATCCTACCTCCATGCATTTAAGCTTTACAAAAACTATAGTAAAAATATCAGATTCTTATTACTGGCCTATTTCAAGACAGTCTGTTTGTCATTATATTAAAACTGTAATGTCTGTGGTGCACAGAAAAGTGCGTTTAAAAAAGTATCTTACCCTTTTCAATTAATATCTCTCGATTTATTAGGACTTCTTGCTCGATCTAAGAAAGGTAACCAATACCTATTTGTCGTAACTTGGTTTTCCAAATCTGTTCTCGTTCATCCCTTAGCAAAGGCCACCTCTTCGGCGATTATGAAATTTTTAGAGCAAGTTTTTCTTATTTTTGGCGTGCCTCAAATTATTCTTTGTGACAACGCTACACAATTTATCTCAAAAGAATTTCAAAATTTCATAAAAAGTTCAGAATATGTGTTTTAATATCAGATATCATCCACAAGTGAACCCAATCGAACGTGTCAACCGTGTAATTATTATCGCCATCTCTTACTATATCGAATCCGATCATACTAAATGGGACGAAAATATACCTAAAACTGCACAAGTATTATATACCTCTAAGCACGAAGCTATTTTGTTCCCACCTTCATTTTTAGTTTTTGGCTGTTATACTCCAATTGACGGTCGTTATTATGGTTCGGTTACTAACAATACCAATATAACTGAAGTTTATAAAAAAATATGTTGGGACAAAGACCAACAACTAGAATCTTCTATGTTTTCCGATGTCCAAAAAAATTTATTCAAAGCTTATAAAAAAAGCACAAATCATTACAACCTCCATAAGGAGACGTTTCACTTGCTTTGAGTCAACAAGTATGCAAGAACAACTGTGTTCTATCTGATGCAAGTAAAACGTTTTCAGCTAAACTAGCTCCTAATTTCATACTAAGTACAATCTCTCGGTTGTTTCTCCATTGATCTATGAACTACAAGATTCAAATGGCAAATCTTAAGGATGTTGGCATATTAAAGACCTAAAACCGTTTTCGTCTGCCCCAAACGAGTAGCATTTACTTACGGTTACGTTCATATCTTCATCTAAACATATTTCTCCTTTTCTATTCTTATTTTGACCAAATTTTCTTGTAGTTATTACCTCACATGTAGGAATATACCATATTAACCAACTTTTATATCGTTCCCTCTTATGTAAAGTTTATTTTATAACCTTTGATGTGTCCCTATCGTACATCTAAATGGATATTACCCCTTTAATCTACAAGTATTCCAAACTGCCATGCCATATATAGTTTTAAAAGATAGACCTCTCATCCCTAGTTATAAAATTATTTTCAATTTCTTTTAAATTTTCATCTTCTACCTTGATATTATTCCACAATCTAATACAGTTGTTTATCGTAATTGAGATATTTTTCGTCAGAACAATCCACTGAATCTTTAGGACTAGCTGATGTCGGGTTGATGCTCGACTCTTTGGATACCCATAACATCGCAACCCATACCTCTGTAGTAAAAAATTAGATTCCACAGTTGCGAATACAAGAAATTTCTATTCGATGGGTTTTATTATGCATATATTAGAATCATTTTTTACAATTTCAGTTATCAATAATTTTTATATTATAGAAATATAAATGCATCTTTTTGTTTTTCCTGAACGTGTTCGTAAGGGGCTACTGTTTCTGTCGTTTCGAATATTATTTCTTATGTTATGGCTGTATTGAAAATTTTCCTATCCTTATCTTCAATTAATTGTCTATTGTATAATTATTGCTGTGTCCATAGTAGTTATATCTCTGAAATTATTGTGTGGGTATATTTAAATTGATTACATTACCTTTGTTTGATTTTCTCGTAGTAGTGAATGCACTCGGTAGGAAGATGATTTGTCTGAGTCACATTTGGAGCCTAGTTATTTTTAAGGATCTACATGGAGGTTTAGATTGCATCTTATCGTTAACATTGCAAGTGGTCCTTTATAGCAATCTGTCTTATTGGGAATATTCTCTACTCTTTCTTAAAGATGCTCATACTAAAGCTCTATTTTTTCTCATTTTCCTTTGATGAACCTGTCTTAGTCCGGAGACAACCGTCCATCATATAAGAGTAGTGTTCCCCCACTACAGGCTACTGATTACACTTTGGCTGGTCAAGTAGTGCTTCGTTATCCACCGTTTTTTCTACCGCTATTACTCAATGGGAGTCCTTCCTCTTCTCTCTTCTACCTGGTTGCTATAAAGCTCCAAACACTCCGCCTCCATCTTTTACCTTTTCTTTTATCTTCTATTTTTTTCTTTTATTTTCTATGTTGTTGCATAGCTCTAGGATTATTGCTTCATGACACTGGGTCGTGGGTGCGAGGAACCTCCAACTAGCCATGTATCGTCACTGTCTTCCGCTGATGTACATTAAAGTCGTCGACAGTAAATTTGTGATCAGATTTGGCCTATGAGCCGATCCTCTCTTAAATGACGCTGGGGAATGCAACTTGTATCTCGTCTCTGATGCTGTTCTTCACGGAATTTCCAGTTCGGAAGGGAGTAGAAACCCCATTTCAAGTTCCTACAAGATCATTCTACTCCATCAGGAGTCCTTTTTCTGTTATTATATTTATAGGAGGGATGGTGTGCCTACGAACCAAAAATTAGGTTTTTAACTATTTTTATTAATACATTACCTTATCTTAATTATTAGGCTAAACCATTAATGTCAAAGTTATCTTAGGGATTTTATTTTATCTAATAAATATCTGACCATAAATGGTTAATTACCTTTTCCTGAACATAACGTGGAGATCTTACCTGACCTGGTTAATGTTTCAAATCGCTAATGGTTTGTTACCCATCTTTCCCGTCAAAACTGTCATATTCGAGATTTTATCGTACCGAAACAATACTAACCTATAAATGATTAGGTATTTAACTATCTCTCTGCAATTATCTCTGAGACATTACTCTATCTTATCTTTTACCTCAAAGTAAATAAATTACCTAAACCTTTCTCTTTGTAAAATTCCTTTAAGACATTATCTTATCAATTTGTTGTTCCGAACATTTGGTATTTATGACCAAAGGTAGGATTTATTATTGAAATATGAAAAAGCTAACTTGTTGGTAAACATTATAATCGATAGGATAGGATTAAGAGAATAATGTATTGTTAATGCAGTAACACTGGCTAATTTGTTAATCTAATATTTTGATTGCTGCATCGTATTTTGTCGTATCCTGTTAAAAGCCAGCACGAAATTTGTTTAGCTTACGAGAATATCTTAAAAGATATTAATGAAAATTTGTATGCATTCCTATGTGAACACGAAAATAACTCTTGTATTTAGATCTATAGCGAAGTTAAGTGTTAGTTTTAAGTGTTTGAGTCTCATGCTACTGATTAAATTTGTGTAGTCACAATGAGATAATCTGAAGATAAACCTTTAATATGAGTAGCTTGGTGGCTTTCTTAAAGACAGAACAAAAAGTAATTTGCTCTTAACATTTGGAGCTCCTTTTATATGGAGGTTTGTTTGTACTGTACAGTGTGTCCCAAATTGGATGTATTAAATGGGTAACTTAGTTGTTATTAAAGATACAATAAAACTGTGTGCGCAGTCATGTGCCAACTTTTTGAGATCAATTCAATGGTGAAATCACAAATGAGCGATCTTCTTTTGTTTTCGAGTTATAGCCAAAAATTGATATTTTTAACAATTCTATTAATTCTCATAACTCGTTTGTTTGCAAAAATATCCAAAAATACTGTAGAAGTTTTTTATACAGTTTTTTACGTAGAATACAGTGAGGTACGCAAATATTTAATATTTATAATACTTTTGAGGTTATAATATAAACTTGCATTTTTTTAAATGGAAACCACAATCGGTTGTCACTTTATTTAAAAGCTCTTTTTGACAGCTTTTCAAAAATATATAGTTTAGTATAATTATTTTTTAAAATGGCCGATTTATTCCATGTTTTTGGTATAATAAAATAATTTATTGTATTGGTAATTTATAGTTGGCCGTGAAACAAAAGGTAAACACAAAACAAGAGTTTATTATTGTACCACACCACTCTAAACAACAAAGTTTGAATGCTAGAAGAATACAATATCATAACTACATATATTACAAAAATTAATATAACTACATCTTAAATTGAAAATTATACTTTCCTATCCACATTTAAACAGTCTATAATCCATATATGAATACACACATACACACATACTCACACACCTCATACCCTCACAAACACACAAGCACGCCACGCATGCACGCACGCATGCGCACACAACCACACACACCCTTACCTACACACACCCTCACACATAATATATATAAAACACTAGAACACAGATGGGAATACTACAATAGTTTTATTTGCTGATAATTCAGAGATATTGTTCAAACTGGCCTCCATTCTCTCTTAAACAAAGTACGCATCGTTTTATTAAAGACTTAATAGAATTTAATAAATAAACCGCCTTAACTTTACGAAATGCTGCTTCAATTGAATTCCGCAACTCTTCAATACTATGGTTCTGGGTTTTATAGATTTCCTCTTTCAAAAAATTCCACAAGAAATAGTCCAATATCGACAAGTCAGGAGATCTAGGTGGCCACTAAACAGGTCCAAACGTACCCATCCATTTATTGAGATATTCTCTATTTAAATAATCACGAGTAATTATAGCGTTGTACGGGGGTGCACCATCTTGTTGGAACCACACTTTTTGTCTTTTTTCGAGAGGCATGTCCTCCAGTAATTCGTGCAAGTTGGTATACAAAATTTTAATATAGCGACAAACTGAATGATTGTTTTCAAAAATATGGTATTGAAATTTACCACTAACAATGTAGCAACAAATATTCAAACCATAACGACTTTGTTGACGCCTCGTATGTTTGATAGGTATTTTCATTCGACCAGCAAGTGCTTCATCAGACCATATAATGTTATTTCCAAAATTGTTAATAGCAGCACATTTACGAAGATACCATTGACAAAATCGCCTTCTTTTTTTAAAATCGTCGGGAAACAAACTATGTATAATTTTATTTTTATAGGGTCGATATTTATTACGCTTCAATATTCTTGAAGCTACTGATTTAGAAACACCCATTTCCCTTTCAATTTTCCTACATGAAGTTCTTGGGTTTGTTTCCACACATGCTATGGTTGAAACAGTAGTTTGCTCTTAATTAAAAACTGTATACTGTTTCGTTCTAGGTTTTTCAAAGCAGCCAAACTGTTGTAAATTACTATCTATCCTTTTAAACATGTTAATATTTAGGATGTTGTCTTTCAGGGTATCTGTATTATTTACAAACGACATAGTAATATTATTTGCTATTAGTTACACAATTACCTGTTAAAATATAAAGTTTTTACTGATAGAGGAATTCTCGCAGACTCAATAAATGCAACTAGCATATCATATTTTTCGTAATTTTCAAATTTTGGCATTTAGTAACAGACTGATGCTTCACTTACAAACTAACAATACAATTTATTGCATGTGCAATAGATATGATTGAAGCTCGTTGACGTTTGTTATACAAACAATTGTCGTTTTTTGTTTACCTTTTGTTTCGAGGCCAACTATTTATTACCAATATAATAAATTATTTTATTATACACAAAAACATGGAATAATTCGTCCATTTAAAAAGATAATTATATTAAACTATATATTTTTGAAAAGCTGTCAAAAAGAGCTTTTAAATAAAGCGACAACCGATTGTGGTTTCCATTTAAAAAAATGCAAGTTTATATTATAACCTCAAAAGTATTATAAATATTAAATATTTGCGTACGCCACTGTATTCTACGTAAAAAACCGTATAAAAAACTATTACAGTAATTTTGGATATTTTTGCAACCAAACGAGTTATACGAATTAATAGAATTGTAAAAAATATCAATTTTTGGCTATAACTCGAAAACAAAAGAAGATCGCTCATTTGTGATTTCACCATTGAATTGATCTCAAAAAGTTGGCACATGACTGCGCACACAGTTTTATTGTATCTTTAATAACAACTAAGTTACCCATTTAATACATCCAATTTGGGACACACTGTACATTCGGACTGTTCTATTTGTATTTCAAGGGGCATTGCACGAGTCCATTTCAAGACTGAATGTATTAATTAGGACCAGGACAGGAACGATAATTAAAAACTTTATTAATGATTTTTTCTATAATTATATATTAAAGGTAATGATGTTTTATGATCAAAAGGCAATCTTAATTAATTCAATTAATCAACTAAAGTAATCTTAACAATGCTATATTTTAAGAGTTAAAATTGAATAACCAAAAATGTTTCTTTAATGTCATTGGTCAATGATATTCTGATAAAAAATAATGAAAAACACTAATGTCGGCCCAGCAATCTGAATTATCCAAGTTGTTTGCAAAAACATCAGTGTGTAGCATTTGGGCATTATGGGAAATAAAAATCAAATGAGAAAGGTTGGAAAAAGTAATTTGAAACGGACAAATTATTATTGAAGCACCCTGTATAATTTCAATTTTCGTATAATAGTGTTTAAGAAGATAGTGCAATAAATGGAAGTTCTATAAAAATCATAAATTTAGAAATCACAAAAGCATCATTTTATAAGCCACCAAAAAAGAAAAACAAATTTCAATACATTTCCCATAACATATTAAGAATGCTTTTGCACATTAAAAAGATTCCATTTAATAATACACCTACTTAATTACAGATATGTTACAATGTATGCAAGATTCAATAAAAATCGAGTTTTACAAAGTAAAACAAAGGAGAAAACCATGAGTTCATGATACACACAGAGATTACATTACAAACCAGACATCATTATACAGAATATTGTATTCATTTATATCGCAGTCATGCGAGGTTATCAAAAGAAATCATGACTCTGGTATCTTATGCATGTTAGGTATATTGTTCGCGCCATATCGCTCTCGCGACGTTGTATTCGTTATCAAGCCAGACAATTAAAGATAAGGAGTAGCATAATTAATAGAGAGTCGATAAACAACCATCCACGAACTCGAACGTGTTTCATTCATTTTCAATATTAACTTTTCTATAATGTCTTTCCTACCATAATCATTTCCTTACTCCGTTCCTATATACCTATGGGCAGAAACAGTGGTGAAAGGTGCCGCGTTAGTGCTCTGTAGTGCTTCGGTAAGTGTTTTAAGTATTTGTGTGACTTTGTATTTAAAATCTGTTTCCTTTCTTTTACTCTATACAGTCCATGCTCTACCTTACAACCCCTGGTTTACTGCTACTGCACTCCAGGCAATTTCTATTGCATCCCTTGACGTTCCAAAAGGCGCAAACATATATATTAATAACATAACCCTCTGAGGTAGAAAAGTGGGGATAATTCCTAGACAGTCATTTCAAACAAAAAATTTTCAATTCCTTAAAAGTCATCAACACAAACAGATTGGATGTGTGTGCGTGCGTGCGGTAAAGAAAGTAACGGTTAATTATGAAATAATAAATGAGGGTCCACGTGACTGATCATGCGTTTTTGACCTAACCTACAAACCCGTGAAGATTGGGGTTGTTTGTTTCTCAGCAAAACAGATTTGGAATTCAAGACCCTGAACGTTAGCATGCTATGTCTTGGTTCAACGGAATTCACAGTGATTTGTCGGATGAAATTGTAAGGTAAAACTGTTGAAGAATTAGATGTGTAATTTGAACTGTATTTGCGGTTACCATTTATAAAGTATTGCCCAATGGGTAGTGTTACATTATAAAAAAAATAAGGTTTGGAGATTGTGAATTAATGATAATTATTTAAGATATTTAACCCAAAATGCATTAAGAATGAACTGATAATGAATTTACCATTTCTGTTTATTGTATGTATTTTGTTATAAGGATATTTCTAGGTCTCTAACCTGAATATTAATGTAAGTACATTTAAAAATTGTTTTAGGCCGATTTGCTTACAGAAATGCACAAATAATGCTATTTTAGAATAGATTTAAGCAAGGTGAGGTGAGATTTCACAAAGATAATACCATATCTATGTGACGTAATTAAGGTGTTGGTTCAGCAATTGTGTTGCTCTGCAGTGTAATTCAATTTTAATGTGGATTTTCTTTTGTAATACTACGGTGTCTAATATTAAACTAATTGACTAGTGTTTGTGCATATGTTTTGCATTTATTTGTGATTTGGCACCAAGCAGTAACTGGAAAACAATAACTGACTACTAGTTCTAATAGCTTGTGTTATAACATTTAATACACCATGTGCATTTTTATCAATCACGTGCCTGATAATGAATTGTTTTAAATGTAATGCTATAACCAATATCAATACAAAACCATCTGATGGAGAAACTTTTGGCATTCCATATGACTCATGCAATACAATATGTAAGATATGTGCTAATATTAGTCCAACTAAAATAAGAGCTATTCTCTTAAAAGAAAGAGTATTAATCTTTAATTGTCCCGACTGCCATAAGGATAGAACCTGTTCAGTGAACAAACTTTTACAACTAGAAACCTCTGTTTCTTCATGTTTTAAATGAATGGCAATCCATTATCATGACACTTAAGAACCTAAAAGGCAGTAATATTCACTCAATTACTTGTGACGAAGTTAATGCTAAACTTACACCAAGCTTCTCCAAAGTATTTGATGATAAGCTGTTAAACATCTGTTCCAGCCTCAAATCCACTCCATCTTCATCCATTAAGTTATGCCTCTGCTGCTTCCAATAACACTATTATTATCAAACCCAAAGACCCTCTACAGAGCAATTCTGATACCAAGTCCCAGCTACGTCAAAAAGCTAATCCAGCTGTTAACGATTTTGTTATTCATAAAGTTAAATCTATTAAGAATGGTGGGCTTGCTGTAGAATGTCCGAGTAAACTTGATGATGATAAAATAAAGAACCTTATCTCCAACAATCTGTCTGACAAGTTTTCAATCAGGGACGCCTCTAAGTTGAATCCTCGTTTGTGTATATCTGCTATTACTGAGAAACATAAGTCAACTAATATTAAGCAATTTATAGTATCCCAGAATTCTGATGTACTAGGTGAATCTGCAAATATACAAATTTTAGACGTCTCCCCTGCAGAAAAAACAATAAAATTTTCCAATGCCTTATACAAACTGACATTACTTCTTATAATGGTATTATGAATGAGCGATACATTTGTATTGGGTATGATTATTGCCCAGTCTTTGACGCTATTGAACCAAAACGATGCTTTAATTGCCGCGGTTTCGACCATTATTCCTCCAATTGTAACAAGCCAATAATGTGTCCTAGATGTGCTGGTCCCCACAAAATTGGCGATTGTCAATCAGCTGAACTGAAATGTGGCTGTAAATTAATTGCGGTGTAAATTTCGAAAAGCTAATTAGGAGAGAAAAAGTGGACTGTATTAAATTTAAATGATATTGTAACAAACAACAAATAATTAAATGTTCTTAATCAAATCAAAGCAAAGTGTTTACTATAAAGCATTCACCTGGTTGTTTATGAAGTCGTGCCAATGCAAAGAACGATGTAGCATCTACTCTTCTCTTTGGTGGATAGATCGAAGCACATTTAACGATAGCGGTTTAGCAAAGCGGTTCATATACAATAACGATGCGGACTGTTTTAACGACGAAACGAGACTCTCAACAAAGCGGTTCATACGTAATTAGTTCTACGTATAACGAGTAGAAAAATGCAATGCGGTCAATTCGAAAGACAAAACAATACTCTTCTGGCTTCGTAGATTTTTCAATCGATACTTGTTTGCAGATGCGCACTAACACACGGAGCTTTATCACTCACGGTACTTGGCGCATGCTTAGTAAACACATGGGGCTTTTGCAATAACAAATTTAAATATACCACGGTGAATTTAAAATAACCAACAAACTCAATGTATTAATGAAATTTAGTTTTAAATTATTTACATAAAAACGAAACAGTGGCAATTGCACGAATTCCTTATTGAACAGGAATACTGATGCCAATGTTTTGAATGATAATCATGCGGCATGGGATCACTCATGTCCTACATATAAACAAAAAATTAAAGAACTTAAATCAAATCTATTTAAACCATAGCAATCAAAGCAAACTCCTAATACTGTCATTAAAACTGTTCAGAAGGTCATATGTCTATACTACCAAAATGTTCACAGCCTTAAATCGAAAGTGTTCGACTTGTATAATGCATCGCTCTGTTGTGATCTGGACATTATCGTGTTGATGGAAATTTGCCTTGATTTCAGTTTATGTGATGCAGAGTTATTCTGTAACAAATATAATGTTTTTTAGAAAAGACAGAAAATTTCACCTAACAGGGCAATCTATAGGCGGTGGAATCCGTCGTGCAGCAGGTAAAGACTTTGCTGTTACCTACCTTAACTTAGACAATATTGAATCATTACACTCAAACATCGATATCTTAGGCGTCAAAGTCTCTCTTTATAACAAGCTATATATCATAATTTTGTATATACCTCCCAATCTTCCTGCTGTTACCTATGAGTCGTTTTTTGATTGTATCACCAATTGCTTCAGGCTACTAAATGATCATGATTTATTGATTTTTGGCGACTTTAATATACCAATGTACATTAAATCTGCGAACAATAACAACTATAATGATACTTATCTCTAGCAATTGATAAATTTTATGGAATTTTTTAGTCTCACTCAATATAATTTCGTATTGAATGACTATAAACAAATTCTTGACCAGATTTTCCCAAACTGCAGCATACTAATGGAAAAATTGAGTAATAGTCTATTACTGGAAGATGATCCTCACCCCTCACTTGAAATAAAATTGCCTATAAAAGGTTTATGGTTCCAAACACAATCTTCAATTTAACTTCAAGAAGGCCAATTTTACAGCTCTTTACCATGCCTTAAGTATGGTTGATTGGGATGATATCCTGCATAAGGAAGATGTTATTGATGCTTGCAGCTACTTCTATAAGATTTTGCGCTCAATTTTTGTGAACAGTCCCTAGAACATCGCCTAGGAATAATAACTATCCACCATGGTTTACAAGAGATATCATGTATGACATCAAAAATAAATCTAAAACTTGACGTCTTTATAAAGCTTATGGTCATGATCAAACTTTGGAGGAATTTAAATTGTTACGGACTCGCATCAAGCATAAAATACAAGCTGCCCACAAACACTATCTATTATATATTGAATTCAACCTAACAGACAATCCCAAACAGTTTTGGTCTTACATCAATGGTAAGAAAGACATTAGCAGTATTCTTGGCAACATGAAATATGATAATACTCATTTAACTGATTCATAGGCCATCATTGAATGCTTTCGTCCACTTTTTTCAATCAGAATTTATTTCCTCAACAACATTCAGGGAGGGTGATCAGAAGAATTTTACAAGACTGCCAACCACTCCCCCCTTTCTGTAGGTGACATTTTGTGAGTGCTTAAAAATTTTAAACAAAAAATGACTACCTGTCCAAATGGTATTCTTGCTTTTTTGCTACACGATTGTGCCTATCTTCTAGCTAGACCTCTAACTTACTTGTTCAATCTGTTGTTTAAAAATTCGGTGTATTCTAGCATTTGGAGACATTCTAAGATCTGTCCCGCTTTCAAGAAAAAAGATCGATCGGACATAGGTAACTATAGACCTATTGCAATTCTATGCAACTTCAGCAAGATCTTTGAATCTTTATTCTTTAATTATCTGGCATTCAGCACAAAATCACAATTAACACCATGCCAACATGGATTTACTTTAGTACAGTCAACAGTTACTAATCTCATATGTACAAGTAATATATTTCTGAGAGCTTAGGTGACAGAGGCCAGGTGGATGTAATTTACATGGATCAATCTAAGGCTTTTGATCGACTTGATCATGGGAAACTATTAGTAAAATTGTATAAACTTGGCCTTACATTAAGGTTTATTTAGTTTCTACAGTGCTATTTGTCCAAGAGAGTATCAACCGTTACATACAAGTAATATGTATCCAGTAATATTGCTGATACTTCAGGGGTGCCTCGAGGCTCCGTTTTGGGGCCACTGCTTTTCAATCTTTTTATTAACGACATCAATCAAAACATTATTTCTAAGCTATTATTATATGCCGACGACTTCAAATTGATAAAAAGTATCGATAGCCTCGAAGATTGCATGACACTACAAAACGACTTGAAGATGTTAACAATTATTGTATTTATAACTTACTGAAATTGAATACTGATAAATGCTTCTTTATGTATTTTACAAGAAAGACGAAGCCAATAATTTTCAACTATTCTCTAAGTAATGTTATATTAGAAAAATATAATATATACCTTGACTTAGAAGTTGCATTTGATCCAGAACTTACCTTTGTTAACCACATCAATGTCATGAAAGCTCAAGCTTATAAAACCCTTCGATTTATTGTGCATAACTTGTTACGTGCCAAATGGGCACTAAACACTCCTTAGCTTAATTTTGATGTGCGGGAATTCAAAACTTGGCGTGTATTTCCGTCACGTCAGAGTGCGTTTGCACCAGATCGTGCGACGCGAGTGGCGGAGAAAAAGTGGGAGAAGTTTCCGGGGGACTCTGTAACGTGGCTGTGTTTGCCTGAGACTTCCAGAAGTGTGGTTGGGTTTCGGTAACGTATCGTTATCTTTTATTTATGTAGATCCTTGCCTTTGTTTATCTTTGTTTTGTCGTCCTGATAAACCTGTTCCTGCCCTTTCCCTACATAGGTAGAAGGTTATTGGTAAGCAGCCTGCTCGAACCGTCGTCCACAACCCTAGATGAACGAGTCCTGGTAGCAACAGCGACTGCCGTAGCTGGTCGGAGCACTTTGGAAGGACGCTGGGCGTACCCTCCGGTGAATATCTTAAAGGGGCCATCAGCAGCTCTGATGGACGTGCTGATGTCATCTTTATTTAACCTGTAAGAAGCTGTCCTATTTATGTAAGTACCTTATTTGTTTATACTGCATTTCGAACATTTATTTATTGCGTAATTGCGCATTTAATTTTGCATGTTGTGTGACGTCATTGACAGATGGGCGCGCTTAAATCTGTAACCAAGATAAGGGTTACCATCTGCCGGTGCGCTACGTAATCTCACGCTTGCGGGATTGTAACTTTAACTTTTAAATTGTAAGAAACTCGGCTAATTTTTGTGACATGCATACAATGAAAACCCTATATTTTGCTCTTGTTCGACCAAAGCTTGTATATGCAACGACGATGTGGAGTCCGAATTACCAATTATATAAGTTAAAAATTGAAAGAGTACAATGGAGATTACTTAAATTTTGGTGCTTCAAACGTGATAGTGTTTACCCTATTCAAGGAATTCCTCAGCTACACTTGCAGTTAAGATTCGGTGTACAAGATCTTGAGTTAAGGCACAAGATTTTTCTGTACTCTTTTTATTTAAACTTCTTCATGGCAGTATTGATTGCCCCGAGATCCTTAATTATATACAATTCAAGGTGCCACAATTTCAGTTTTGAGACAACTTTCCATTCTACCTACAAACTGTAAAAACTAACTCCCTCCAATTTTCGCCCGTATTTGAGATGTGCAATAACCTAATTTGTATTTGACCAAATTTGACATTTATTGTTCAATTGTGGCTACTATCAAGAAAGTGATTTTAAATGTCTTAGTTAATTTAAATTTTAGCTACGTAATTTGTTATATTTTATTATTTTCTATGTATCAAGTTTGAATCCTGCTCTATTATTGGATTTTCTATCTGAGCAGATGCATGCTAAATAAATAATTAACAATCTCAAGGTTTACACATCGGTCAGAGGAAATTCTTTAACCCATACGTAGTTGGCACACTTTAAACTTGACAAGTCAAAAATTTAACAATGTAAGTACTAGTATAATAGCTGAAGTCATGCCTAGGTAAAATTTGGATCAATACTAAACTTTATTTAACTTTCTGCCATTTATTGCTATAGAAACCCACTCCCGCACCACTGTAGTCGGCCGGCCCATTCTTAGTTTGTTACGGGATTCTCGCCCCTTTTGGGCTATTCCAAATTAAACAACTTAATGCTTCAAATACCCATAACAAGTTACTTAATAAGTATTTGTATCTAGCACTATTTAAACAATCCACAACAGTTTATGAGTTAAAAATGTCACCAGTCAATTGCATGTGGCTCATAAGTAAATTTTAAAAGATACAATAGCACCTTATCTTCCTATTCTTCACTGCCTATTCTATGAAATGACAAGTCGCAACTTAAGTTGTACTCCTTTATTTGAATTCTCCTTATGTTTATTTACTTCTAAAAAACTCTTTAATAAATTCTCTAATTTGTTTTAGTGTAAAAGAAGAAAGTGACAACATTTCACAAGATGGTTTGATTAGAAGAATACTAAAATCATATGGTAATAGTATAGTGATTCTTTTAACTGCAACAGGTATACTTCTAAGTATGTACCATGCTTGGAAATAATGTCATTAATTTAATAAATGATTATTGTATATCATATATTTAAACGTTAGCTTGTAAATATAATTTTCAACAATCTCGTTAGGTTTATTAAACAGATCCAATAATCAAATTTTAGTAGCTTCATCAGTTAAAAAATATAAATGATTAAATTCCTTAAATCTTTCAAAATAAATAACTAATTCACAGTGTTTTGTGTGTGGAAATAGATCAACTGCAACAGCTTTAACTGGAACGAAGGGTTCACCATGCATAGTTTTGGATTCGGGTCGTCCTAAATCGATAAAATTTTTAAAAGCTGCAGTAGGATTGCACGATATATAAATTAGCTTGTTAATCTTTTTAGTTTTTCGTAATTGCAAAATAGCTTTTTGTTCTGTAAAACAAATTTATAGATGTTTAACAAATAAGATACATTATATTACGTAGGCCTGCTCTAGGTGGATCCACAATAGCAATTACATCCTCATTTCTAGCTCTATACAAAACAGAGTTCAAAATTTCTTCAGCTTTACCAGCAAAGAATTCACAGTTATCAATGTTGTTAGTTTTAGCATTTTCTTTAGCATCCACAACTGCCTGTGGTATTATTTCTATACCAAGTACTTGATCACATTTCTGTAAGAATTGCAAAATACTGCAGTTAGTAATAGTCAGTTAACGTACCTTAGCAAAACACAGTCCAATAGTTCCAGTACCACAACATATGTCAATTACAGTAGAATTTGGAGTTGGATCTGCCAGTTCGATAGCTGATTTATATAAAATTTCTGCAGCTGAAGTATTTATTTGAAAAAAGGCCTCGGGAGAAATTCGAAAATCAAGTCCCAATATTGATTCATGTATATGTGTAGCTCCATGAAGATGTTCAGCTAAACTTACATCATCATTAGCTTTCCTAAAACAATATTCTTTAATTTAATTGCTGTTGGAAAACTAGGACACTTATTGAAGTTAACACAATAGTTGTATGGATGTAATCATTAAAAATCTGCACACCTTACAATGCTAAATAGAGTAGAATATCTTCAGATTTTATTATTTAACAGTACATCATTTGTTTTTGTGTGAAAAGACTAAGATTAATTTATGTGAGGTCGTTACATTCTATTTCATATTTAAACAATTTAATGCCTCATTACTGTAAAAACATCATTCAGTCCCAATCATTTATGCTACACTTCTGTAAATTTAGTACACGTAGATAGGCAATCGCCTATACGTGTCCTTCATTAAATCCCCGAGGTTGGTTGTCTATATTCTTTTCTCGTACATATACAAGTTTATGTTACACTTTCTAGTTTCTTATCTTACATGTAAATTGGAGTGAGTGAAATGGTTTTTCCTGGCATTAATATATTATTGGATTTTAAAAAAATTTCTTGGGATATAAATGTAATTTCTGTTGCAGATGTAAATTAAAAATGTATTAGTTTCGTGTTGTTGTTTTTTTTGTTGGGCGAAATAGAATGTGTACATTTTAGTAAAAGTTACCGCTTACTTTTAAAAACAAAAGTTGTATTTTTCTCAACCGTTTGTTTATCTTATGTGACACAGACAATTTTAGTGATCTTTCGATAAACAAGTGTTCGTTTTGTTGTTAAAAACATAAAAACCACTTCAAGTGAGATAAGAGATGACCAATGTCAGCAAGCAGTTTTCAATCCTAGAATAACAGATGTGACATGAAGTGAAGGATAACATTTAAAATGGTAAGAAAATGATTGTTTTGTTTAAGTTTATAAGCTTGACATTTATTGTATAACAATGAAGGTGTTGTGATTTTTCCTTTTTAAACATACCTTTTTAACAGAAGACTGTATTGGAGACTGAATCAACCGCAGAACACTATAATTAAAAAGGTTGAGCATTAAGATAGATAGTTGGAGACGAAAAGTATGACAAACTTCAACTTGAACTAATATCTAAAATCCTCCTATGCAAATCGTTATTAAGCTTTTCTTTTTGATCTCCACTCTACAGCTAGCTAGCTAGCATGGCATTCTTCCGTTTCTTTTTTTATTTTGGTAATCGGTGCGGACTACTTACGTTGCTTTGTTTCTTGACAAACTTAGCTCTAAGTATCTTCATTATGTTGTGATTGAGAGAAAATGACAAACATAATTTTGTTGGCAAATTCTATAGAACCAATTACAGAAAATCAAGTTAAACTGTAAATCATTTTGAAACAAGGATCTGGCCGACCGTACCACTTCACATTATGCTGCAAGGTGTTTTAGAAAAGAAAATTTCATACAATTCTAAAGAAGAAAATGTACCGAATGTGCCGCAATTGCAGTTTATAGAAAGGCTTGGTATTATTTTAAGGCAAAAACATATCAAAGTAGATGTACTGTCAATTGATAGAATTAAGTTAAAACTTCACCCAAATATCTCGTTTACTGTTTGGAAATTTAATTGCTTCTGCCGAAACTATTCGGAAAGCAGCAGACTATAGCATGATTGTGTGTAAAAAAGAAAGTAAAAATAAATTTTCTTTGTAGTTTGTAATATGTTTAAGTACAAATTTTATAATAAAGAATATTTGCCGTGAAGATTTTTAGTGATCACACTCATATTTGAGCACAATTATTTGCTAAACAACTATTCTAGATTAAAGTATCTCATAGGTAACGGTTGGTAATTTTGACCACGAATGGGCATAAGGTAAGCAAAAGCTATGTCAAATGAACTACAGTAAAAATTAATTGAATTCCCTGTTATTCTGTTGCTTTTAGAGTCTTCCATAAATTATTAAAAGACAAAAGTAAAAATTGAAAAAAAACAGTTATCATAATTGAAGATCCAGGAGCAAGAAGGAGATAAGTGCACACATTTAAAAAAAATTAGATAAAAGCGAATATAAATAACTAAATATGCTCTTTCAATCTGGTGTAAAAATGGAGTACCTGCTATTAATGGCTACTGAGTTATAACAAAGAAACATATCCCTTGATGTTGTCTGGTGCAAAAACAGGTGCTTCTTATACCATTCTCGCACAAGAAATTTATCTGATTTTATGATACGCCTACTATATCACCTTCCTGCAATCACAATGCTGCCATTTTTTACAAACAAATAGACTATATTTTAAGAGTGATGTGTTTCAGTTCCACCATTAGTCTGTTTAAGCGACTTTTAGTGTGCATATGTGCTACTTTTAAATTTGCAAGCTGTTTTCGTGCATTTTTGTTTGTTTTTTTGGCATTGTTAATGAATAACTATAGAAATTGTTTGAAAAACCGCACGAAATGTGAGTACAAAATGTTTAACCTAATATCACGAAATTGGTGTAGTTAAAACGAAAATACACTCACCTGAGGAACTGTTTCACTTTCAACACAAGCGACTTTCTGCAATTAGTCACCACATAGATTGAAAATTGCTGGCCGCATGTCCTGAAGTTTACAAGGCAGCACCTTTTATGTCCACCATGTTGTACACCAAAATAACAAGTGATAAGATGCACTTGTTTTTGACAAAATATGTTGGCGGGAGTGATAACGTCCCAACACACCAATTTTATAAACACGAAAAAAAAAAATTTGAATTTGAATAATGAAATTAATTAATCCCGAACAGGCATTTTATAAATAACTATGGATGAAGAAAGTGAACAAGGACTATGTAGTGAAAGCTGTGAAAGTGAAAAAATAAACAATTTCAAAGTTTTGGCAATGAATATTCAGCCCTCATCATCACTGCATGTTATGGATTAAATGAGCATAAAGTTCATTGAATTTTAATTTGTCCTGAAGGTGTAGGGACTCCGTAACGATATAAGGGTGCAGTTTTACCACTATAATTTGCATTGTAAAATCAATATACACGATTCCGTCACTAGTTCATCCAATCCAATAATTATTTTCACTTTGATTACATAAATAACAATTTTAGTTTGTAAATGCATAATTCAAAATTCTTAAACATAAAAACTCAATATATTCACTGTGTAATTTCAAGGTATCCAATAACATTTATGTTTGCTTGCAATCATTTCTTAAATTAGCCAAATTTAGAAAACCCCTTTGCATTAAACAAGCCACAAGGTTTCAATTTAATGGAGGGGCGACTCGCACGTTCCAACCCCATACGTTTTCAAATAGTTATCACGACATTATATCCGTGCACCGCGCGTTTGTGAAACTATCCTGCATCCGCAGGCATATGCTATTGTTACATGTCGATCGCTGCCTACTTCCCTTTGAAATTCCAATCAAATTCTTCTTGGAGCCTCTGAATCTTTAACTTAACTTGTAAACGAACATTATATCAAGTCCTCATATAAAAACTAACATTGTATCAACCCCCATTTTTCCATTAGTGCGTATCTCTAGATTTTGGTGTTGATTGATTACTCGTCCACAATTAACTGATTATTCATTCTCCGTTGGATATCTAATTGCAGTATTATTTTCCCACTCTACTTCTTATGTTCAGTCCAGAGATTTATTTGTCATTGCACAATCTTGCTATTAGTTTATGAAATGAAATGCAAAAAGTACATGCTATCATGTGTTTTACTTAGGTTGACATTTGTTTTCTTTGTAGGCATTAATATAAATGAATACACTGTAATGTATTGAATGAAAAGATTAAGTCATCTGCAATTTAATATGCGTGAGTTTCTCTTAGTCAGAGTTTGGGTTTGGTTCATGGTAAATGCAATTATGTAATATTGAAAGTATGTAACATTGGATTTAATTTATTTAACTAAATTTTCTAAAAGTTTTCTTAAAAAAATGGCATGCTTCCACTACCAAAGTTTACAGTTATAAATGTTTTGTTTACTTTTTGTGGTTTTGAGTTGAGTTTAATATATACTTAACAGGGACAGAACGCTTTAAAGGATTGTGATTTAAATAGAACTACCAATTTTGAACACTATTATACATGAAATCAAAATTATACAGGGTGCTTCGATAATAAGTTTGTTCATTCAAGATTATTTCATTCCAACGAGGCAGAACAAATAGACGAGCAAAGAGTTAAAAAACACATAGAAAAAAAGAGGTTAAATTCGGCTGTATGAGAAAAAATGTACAAAAAATTAAAAAGACCAGGGGTGAAACTTATAAATCCATGACCTTAGATAAAACTGTACCCCAACATAAACAAGGCAATAACTGCAAATGCGAAAAGAAAAGTTTAGACAAACTTTCAACAAATGAAACATAAAATATAATTTTAGCTTTTAATCACAATGCCAATCAAGAAAAGCTCATATTTGCCAAGCCTAATAACAGTTAGCACTGCTAAAAGATGCAGTAAGAATGAAGGAAGCACCAACTTACGAAATTTCACTTACACATCTAAGGTACTTTGTTTAGAATTATTTTTGTGTTTTTACTAAGTGTGCATTCATTTGTTCTAGTTGAGAAAAGGTGCATTCAAATTAGCTGTCTGTAAGACGGTTTTACCTTTTGTCCACTGCATGGGCAAAAAGCATCTGGAACAAGTATCAACAAGTCACCTACAAACTCACGTTACACCTGTTCAAGATAAGAGAGGTCGACACTCTAATAGAACTAACTTAATTTCAAAAAATTTAAGAAAGCAAATGCATGACCACATTGATAGTTTTCCGAAACAGGTGTCACATTATTCTCGTGAAACCTGTCTGTTGATTTAAATCTCACAATCATGATATCTATCTAAAGAAATTCAAACTGGAAACTTATAAATTAAAACAAGTAAAACTTTTGTTCAAGACAAAAATCTCGTACGATTTTCATGGTAGATATTTCCACGAAAATTTTAATATTCGTTTTGGTTATGCTACAAAAGACACTTGTAAAAAATGCGACACTGCAAAACAAAATTCAAAGCACATACGGAAGAAGAGAAAAAAATTTGAAATGCAAACTCAAAGGAAGCAGAAAAATTACGAAGTTGACGTTTGGTGTTTTGACTATCAGTAAAATATGCCTCTACCTAGTGCATACACGTGTTTTGCATAAGAACAGCTTTTTGTTTGTGCAAGTGCATTTAATTTAATTTATTAATAATAGAAATTACATAATGTCTATCAATTTTTTAATTACTTAATGATTACTACTAATTTTATTATTGTGCAGTTCTTTATTTTCTCTATAGGTTTTGCCAAAAGAAAATTTTATTCTATTATCACTATTCATGAACTGCTTACGACTAACAGAAGCTGCTAGGTGCTCTTTAGTTTGCTGATTACGTTTACGTGGAACATTCCCCAAATTATTTAAATTTATAACTCCATTCTTATTCCATACATTTTTATGAACATAAAACAGTTAACATGGCCAACAAAACAATTTTGATAATTTTTTATACCGTACAACCAGGGAATCTTTCTATATTTACTGTTATAAAATTTAAGTTTAATTGTCTTTCGTTCTTGTACTAAACTAGGTAAAGGAGAAGTAAGTCTTCCTTTAGAAATTATATTTCTTTTTTCAGCAAAATTTAGTGAACTAATGAATTTTTAAATAGTTGTTCAACAGCACAATTACATTTGTTCACTTCACTAAAATTCGTCGCTTGCATTTTTATGAAACCGGAATGCTGTAACTATCACTTCTCTATAATACACTATCTACTATTTAAATTACATTTACAAATAATTTTATAAAGCTATAAAATATGCAATAAGCAATAAACGCATGACCACTAAAAATAACGAACAAAAACATGCATCTAAGCGAATTGACAGAGTGCAATTTCAAATTCGCAAGCCAACACCATCACATCCTCATCAAGACGGTAGTGCAATGTATATACTTCAATATTAAGGAGCTGTGCACGAAACCCCTTACTTGTACTATACAACCAAATAGGATGAATTAGTCTAGTCTTTCATATTATAGCAAAATTCCTGGTAAACTTGTTTTTCATACATTACATTGCTTAAATGTCGTGGCTCTCGCTCAGGTAAACATTAACAAATTCTACAATCTATAATTTAAATATTTTGGAAACAAAAATTTATATAATGTCCTTTGAAAAAATGTTATTTTTTATCGTTCTTAAAGTGTATGATGATTCTCAGATTCTGTATGGGCATATAATAATAATAATATCTTTATTGCAAATTTAACAATTTACAAAAATTAATTTTCCATAGCATTTAAGGGAAAGAAAAAAGAAAATTGCAAAAGGCGAAGTTCAGATGCTTTCACATAGGTGAGAGCCATGTTCTTCCACTTAATCTAGTGTTCGACATGTAGATATACATAATTTGACATAAAGTAATTTAGCTAAATAAAAATAAAAAGACATTTTATGAAATTAACTACTATGTTCTTAAAAGTATATGTGCTTAAAGTTAGATTGTTCGAATTACATTATTATTCGAGAATCATCTTAGGAAAATACATGATGAAAGACGTGTTATTAATTTTAATGTCTATAAACGGCAAAGTTCGTTCTCTAAATGCTTTCTTTCCAAAGTACATGATATTAGATTTACTGGGATTTATACATAATGAATGATTCTTGGAAAATTTAACAAGATTTTGTAAGTCACAGTCGATCTCATTGACAGCTTTATGAAATTCAGAAGGTATAAAAAAGATATAATTGCATATCACCTACGTAGAAGTGACACTTGCTATATCTCACATAGGTAGAAAAGTTAGCAGTGTGTATAGAAACGGCCCCAAAATAGACCCTTGTAGCACCCCGGATTCTACTGCTACTTGAGTTGAAAGGTCTTCATCTGCTTTGACTAATTGAAATCTTTGCGTAAGGAAGCTACGTATTAGTTTTACAGCCTTTTCACCAAATCCAAAATAATGTAATTTTGCTAGCAAAAGAGTATGATCTATCATATCAAAGGCCTTAGAGTAATCTAAAAGTACCAATAAAGTAAACAAATTGTTATCTGTAGCATGATAATATCATCTGTAATATACAGTAATGCAGTGGCCAGCAGGTAATATGCTTTCTGTATCCAGCTATCTACGTATCTGCCCTTTCATGACTTTCTCCAGTAATTTGGACATAGCTGGTAAGATACTTATAGGGCGCAATTCACTAAAAGAACTGGGCAATTTGACTTTAGGAAACGGTATTACTTGAGCAATTTTCCAATCACGAGGAAGATACTAGGCAACAATTTACTATATGTAAAAGATAAAGAATTAAGAATGGGCAACGCATCTTAATCATCTTTATACTAATACGATCTATTCCCGTCGAATTAGTAGTAATTTTAGCTAGAACTTCCGTTATTTCTGCATCTGTAACAAGTGAAAAATGAAAATTGTTTGAAACATTGGATTTTAAATTTGTACTGTTAAAATGAATTAATTCTTGTTTTGGTTCTGATTTATATTTTGTTACTTCATTTAAGAAGTAATCATTAATTTCTTGTGCACAACGAAGATGTTCATAAAGTGATACATTTTTTATTTTGCTATAAATGTTAAGCGTTTTAACATCTATCCACAAGTTTTTTGTCTAGTTTTTCCAACGATCAAGTGGAAGCTTGCTTTTTTCCCACTTCGTACAGCCAGGGTTGTATAGTTTCATAATGCTTTATAATTGTTCCAGTGTATGGTATCCTTTGTTTTCCTAAACTTTTTCAGCACCTTGTCTCTTAGTGACAAATGAACTCGAAATTGTTCGTGGTTATGCTTACAAAAATCCCAGGATATTTTAAAAATACCACGTGATGCAGTAGGTTCAAGGTTAACAGAACAGAATATAAGAGAATGGTCAGAAATATCATACACATATTTTTAATGCCATTTTGCACAAAGTATTCATCATTAGAAGTAATCATTAAATCAACTAAGGTAGCCGATCTATCGGTTTCTCTAGTAGGTACATTTATTAGTTGTATCGCCATTGAATCTCATTATTTAACCTCAAATGTATTATTAAAGCAACTAACAAACAGTAAATAAAAAAACAAATTCAAAATATATACTCACTTTTTTACAATAGCTTGATAATACAAGGAAGAAACATTTGCTCCTTTCCCTGGACCATCAAAAAAATAATCCACCAATTCTTTCTTAAATAATGCTAGTTTATCTTCTGACAAATCTTGAGGGTGTATTCCAGCAACTAACATAAGTTGATCATTAGCACAACGTGCTGTTAATTGCCTAAAATGTCCAGATTGATGTTCAGGATTAAAAACAGACAAATTGGATGATTTTACAAATTCCTCATACACCTGTAAAATATAAATTATAATTATATAAGCTCATATCAAGATACACAACAGAAAAATCTAACAACAATTGATTAAAAAAATATAAAAAAAATCCCGTAATTGCAAATTTTAAAACTTGATATGTATTTCGACCACTAAGTAATCATCATTGGTAGAAAAACTTAAAAAATAATTAAAAAGGTTATTTAGAAACCGTTCAAAGGAAGATTTTTAACAGATAATTAGCATATTGACTATCAATCATTAAAGGAACCTCTACCTAGGCGTAATCATAAGTCGTTTTTAAATTTTAGACTTTGAGCCTTTATATATACACACACACTATATATTGACGAGTTAAGGGGTCAAGAGAGGTAATTGAAACCCTAATTCTAAAAATAAATCCCACTAAAATAGAATAGAATCACGAAAAAATAGAATTTTTCGCAAATTCATGGTTACGCCCTGTATAATACAAGCGTACCTTTATTGATTGATGTACAATGCAAAAAACGCAAATTGCGCGTATATAAATAATCACCCTGTATGATATAAGCATATTGTAAATAAATAGCAAGTAATGTAAATTGTAAGATACCGTAAAACACATTTCAATGCAAAAGCAAATCTATACCTTTTTGATAAAATTTGCTGTAAATAGCTTTACGCATTTAGCATAAATATAAATAAATCAATATAAATAATTTCGTGTATTTACTATAAAACGAAAACCCTTTTGCATTAAAAAGCAATCAAAGTAAATTAATTAACCCGTGGATTGTAGCAATTGATTCTGAATAAAGAACTTTCTAGAATATGAGTCATCGGTATTTAAAACTACGTATAAACTCATTAAATATGGAAAACAGGGGCAGAGAACGCGTCACGGATACCTAGAACAGATAAGAAGGTACTAAAATGTCCAAATTTTATATTCTAATTGGGTATTCTGATAACCTTACATCATAATGTTGTTCGAGATTATACTGGTGAAATTTTGGGAAAGAGACAAATTGTATATAAAGGAGCGCTTATCATTCCGAAAGGGAATTCATTCATTGAATTTGATCCGATGCAGTCGACGCTTAAAGTATATCAATAAATATTATTTTAAAACGCTAGCTGTTGCTTTATAGATATATGCAGAAAACATAGTTGCGAGGTTGCAATGAATATTGAAGTGATGTTTTTAAACCCAAATTACATATAAAAATGGAATTATTAATTAAGAAGAAAAGGCAAAAATTCTTCAATATAAAGCTATTTTAAAAGATGTATCAAATAATTGAAAGGAAGATTTAATCCAAAAAGGTACTTTGATAATTGCTGTTGGAAATCAGAAATTTTAATTTTGAAAAACTTGTAAGCCGATTTGGAGATCAATTTAAAATAAGAAGATTTTTAATTATGAGAAGTGTTTTGTGGATTCTGCAAGTATAAGTGTTAGACTTATTTTTATCTGATATTAGACTATTTAGATCTAGTTTAAGATAATCCTAATAATTTTTTTGTGTGAGGGATTTTTTTATCAGGAGTTTGTGTTCAGAGTTCAATATACTCTGACCTTTAATAGATTATGTCAAGGATTTTTTCTGGCCAAAACAAATCTTACCTGCGTGGAAATAATTTATAACAAGTGAAAGATCCTCAAAAGAATAAGTTTAATTCTATAAATGTAAAATAAGGTAAGCAACAATATTTTGTGACAAAGACTTCCTAGAAATTATTTTATGTTTGAAGAAACGATGTTGTAAATGCTTTTGTACGAAAGAAGATATTTCATATTATATAAATGCTTTGTGATACTGCTGTGTTTTATTTCATTTTGCAACACTCCGTAATTTTCGTTGAGCTAGCCAGGCAAAGTGAAAAACGAAGGTAAGTGAACAATTTCAAGTTCACAAACCAGAAGTATCCTTCCACAGCACTCTTTCAGCGACGCACCCAACGCGAGGTCATTTTCATATCAATCTTTTAGTGGCTCCCAACACGCGGCATTATCACAGCACTCTTTTAGTGGTACCACAACGTGCGACCTGCCACAGCACTCATTGAGTGGCACCCCACACATGCCCACACATGGAGTCTTTGTCACAGCAATATATATATATATATATATATATATATATATAATGCTGTGATAAGGGGTTGTTTAAGGGTGTAATCAAAAATTATAATAGGAAGCAGAAAACTGCATTTATTTAATAGAAAGTTGAGAAATGAAGATAGTTTGTAAATAGTAAGCAGTCAACATCCTGTATATAAAGTATAAATAGTTTTAAGCGACGCAAATAGACACACGAAGACGCATAGTTAGCGTAGAAACCAGGAACACATGCATTAAGTAAATAGTAAATATTTAATACCCTGTAGATAGAGTTTTAGTTAATTTAGGTAAGGCAGATGATGATATTTTTCAGTGCAAGCACGCGTATTTTATATGTAAACATAATAAAGTGTAATTAAACACGCATTCAAAGGAATTCCAGTTAGTTAGGATAATACGGAGATAAAAAATAGAGCTTCGAGAAGCATAGTGTAAATGCGTACAAGTAGTTAATAATTTTGATAAACAAAGGTGATTAAAAATTGCGTAAATAACAAGCATATATGAAAATTAAAAGTCGAATTGCATCAGTTGTTTATGTACAACATGGAAAAGCGATTAGATTCGTCAAAACACCGCATGTTTAATAACAAGGCACCTGCGAGCAAGCCACAATTATTTGAAGGCAGAGAAAATTACATCAGAAACTACTTTAAATGCAAAGACTTGATTGGTTAAAATTAGCGACGAGCTTGTAGGCCATACCCACTGACGGAGTAGGAGATCAATCATATATTAACAGGGACAGTGATAACGAACTCAGTTTTCAACTCAACAAAGGCCGAGGTGCGCCACTCTGAAACAAAGTGTGATACGTAAGAATAATTTAAAGTGAAATTATTGTTTAAGTGCTAAGAAAATGAAAATTACGATTGCCGATTAAACGTAAGCAGATTTTGGGGAATTTATTTAAACTAAAACATAATAATAATAGAGCTTCGAGTCCGGGGAATATAAACTGCGAATTCTAAGTCCGTGGAGAATGATGATCCAATTTCGAGTCCGGGGAATATAAATTACGATTTCTAAGTCTGGGGAAAATAATAATACAAGTTCGAGCCCGGTGAGCATAAAATCCAAGTCTAAGTTTGGGGAGGATGATAATCCAATTCTAAGTTTGGGGAAATTGATAAGAAGTAATAAGTCTGAATGAGACGACAATAATTTGGGATGCATAAGTATAAGTTTAATAATGGTAGTCCAGAGGGTGATGACAATAATTTAAATACAATGGTTTATATTTCGAATGGGTATACAATAATTCTGAATTAGTGGATGGTATAATGCATGGAAAATATTAGCTGATAATGGATGCGTCGATGCGAAGAAAATAGACCAGGTTAGATTTTTAGTTATAAGACATTATTTTTCTATTTGAATATTGAATTTGCTTAATATAAATAAATGTGACGAAGTCAACAAAACAAAGGACTTGCATACGTATAAAGTGCGTTATATGATAAAAGGTTTTGAACGTTCCAAGCTTTTTTTTTATAAAAAAAATAGATTTTTTGGTGACTTTAGATAGATTGAATAGTATATGATTTTTGATAAATGAGATTTACAGCATTAATTAATTGAAAACTGTATTTTAATAATTTTCGAAAATCTGTACATAATATTTGTTTTCATTATATGGAATTCAATTAACTTCATTTTATAATTCTAAATAAACGCTAGTCGAGGTCAAAAGGATAAAGTTAATGGGAGTGTGATTTGATAATTTAAACAATAAAGGAGGCGCTATAAGTTGAATACGCCATTGATAACTAGCAAGGCGGTATCACATCAAATTTTGTTATTGGTCGATACAAGGTCGCCCAAACGATGGAGCATAAATAATTGAGGGATCATAGCAATATATATATATATATATATATATATATATATATATATATATATACAGGGTGAGTTTTTAGTGTGGCAACGGTCGATAACTCCGTTATTATAAAAGCTACGTAAACCAAATTTGGAGGCATATTAGGCATGCCTAAAGTCCACATTTTAAAAATATTTGGAAGCATACAGGGTGTTTCATAATTCCAGGGCATATTAAACTTATATTTTTTTAAATGGAACACCCTATATATTATTACATTTTTGAAAAGCCCATAAAAAGAGCTTTAATTTGATATCAAATTGTATCTGTCTATTCCTTTTAGTTTTTGAGATATTCAACTATTTTTAGAAAAAATGACCCCGATTAGATACATTGCCACTGCACTAATACACAACTTACGTTAATTTTCAAGACGCAGAAAATTTTACTATATACCATAGTATATTTGTAAATATCATTTTTGTGAAATTTCTTCACAGTATACAGGGTGTGTCAGGTTTCGCAAAATGCAATTTTTAAAATTTTTTTTAAATGGCACCCTACCAATTTTATTGCTACAATGGATAGTTCATTAAGTGTCCTTTCATTTTTGTTAAGCATTCCCTATACCTAAATCCATTGCTTTCTGAGATATTTTTGATTTTCTTCAAATTTTATGAATGTTTTTAATTTACATAACTAAAAATAACTTACTATTGGAGAATATTATAAAACAATTAATACATTTTGATTAACAATCAACTACAGTTATTCAATAACAATTTTCACTAAAGATATAACAACCTACAATAATACGCTATCAACAGAATTCTGCCAGATCAACAATATGCATTTTATAGAAAATGTTCGAGCAGGAAATCAGGCAGGCTTTGAAAAAATAACTATTACATGTAAAGTGTCATTTAGGTTTATTAATTGTAGGGTGTTGTCATTTAACAGGACATCTCTCTTGGTATATTCTTGATGCAAGTAGGAAATTTTTTAAACTTGCTCACAATACCCAAATCATATTTATTTGTTATTCCACTGTAAAATTCATTTTGAAAACTCCTTCAAAGATTACATTTGAAACAGAACTAATAATGTGTTAAATGACAACATACTACAATTAATAAAGCTAAATGACACTTTACATGTAATAGTTATTTTTCAAAGCCTGCCTGATTTCTGCTCGAACATTTTCTATAAAATGCATATTGTTGATCTGGCAGAATTTGATAGTATATTGTAGGTTGTTATATCTTTAGTGAAAATATTATTGGATAACTGTAGTTGATTGTTAATCAAAATGTATTAATTGTTTTATAATATTCTCCAATAGTGTTATTTTAGTTATGTAAATTAAAACATTCATAAAATTTGAAGAAAATCAAAAATATCTCAGAAAGCAATGGATTTAGGTATAGGGAATGCTTAACAAAATGAAAGGACACTTAATGAACTATCCATTGTAGCAATAAATTGGTAGGTGCCATTTAAAAAATTTTAAAATTGCATTTTGAAACCTGACACACCCTGTATACTGTGAAGAAATTTCACAAAATGATATTTACAAATATACTATGGTATATATAAAATTTTATGCTTGAAAACCTTAACAAGTTGTGTATTAGTGCAGTGGCCAATGTATGCCTAATCGGGGTACGTATTTTTAAATAACAGTTGAATATCTCAAAACTAAAACTCATGGATATAGACAGATACAATAATCAATTAATATTTATGGGCTTTTATAAATTATAATATATAGTGTCATTTAAAAATATAAGTTCAAAATGCCCTAAATTCACGATGAAGGAGCCAAACTGTATGCTTCAGGAAGAATAATGTTTTAAAATAGTGGACTTAGAGCATGCCTAATATCGCCTCAAATTTGGTTTACGAAATAGCGATTTATAATAACGATATATCGATTGACACTAAAAACTCACCCTGTATATATTGTATGTATATATATATATATATATATATATATATATATTATGTATATATAAGCAAAAATCACCTAAAATTTCACGGATGAAGGAGCCAAATGCACGGCGCAGGAGAGACAGTAATGTTTGTAAAAAAATAATAGCCAGACAGAGCAAGAAGATCGACGTGGTTTAAGAAATAGACACGGGACTTATAAAACATCTAATATGCACGGAGACATCCTAGAAGCAAACTCGAACTTGAATTTGGTATGGTTTCACAGTGCGTGGTGCATTTTTTAAATATTTGTGTGTAGAGTTTCAAACAATAAATCAAAAACTGCCAATAAAAGGGTATCCAGCACTGCTGTAGGTAGCCAAATCTGTACTGTCAAAATCTAAGATGACAGAATTATTTTCATGTTTTAAAATAAAATGATATAAAATACCTAATATACATTTTTAGTCTTCAAAATAAATTAGGAATCTGAAAATGCATTTTTAAAGAAAAATAATTAAATATGTTTGACAGAAACAAACAGACCCAGCCGAATAGTTACAATTGTTCACGAAATTTGCATATTTCGTAAACACATAAATAGCACAGACGAGATTGCCATATTTGTCAAGTGCAATGGCTCTGTACTAACAAATCTGAATAACATGCACATTGTTACGAGTTCGATGTCCGAGGCGATCTTTCTTTTGACATTTTAAAGGAATAGTAAGATTTGACTAACGAAAGTGTATTTGTTTTAGGGTGCTGAGATAAGTTTTGATTCTAATTATTTGTATTTAAACATCCACGGAGTGAAAGGGTGGTGAGGCAAAATGTGGCCACTGTGAAAGGGGCCTGTCGCAAAAGAGAGCTGCCGTGAAAGAGGGCTGCTGGAAAAGAGGATGATGCAAAAGGGGACTGGAATGAACGGGGTCGAAGTGAATGAGATCGGGTGAAGGGGCTGAGACGAAGGGGGCGAGGACAGAAAGAGGGCCAGGACAAAAGGGTGCTGGGACGAAAGGGGGCCAGGGGAAAACATCACTCCCACAGGGAGTGAAAACCACTTCTAATCTGTGCTATAAATATTGAATTTTTGTTTGATATGAACATTGTTATGTAACTGTATAGATGTTTTTCACTAGTCAGGCAAGCAACTTTTATAGTTTATAACTCACAATTTCGAAAAAATGCATGCTATATCGCACTTAATTTTGATGTACTCGTATGCGTACACTAGAAAGATGCGATATACAAAAATAATTTACAATGTGGCTCTTTTTTAATGCAAATAAACAAAATGGATTAACTTCTCAATACCCTGAACATTATTTTATGGCAGATCATACAACAATCTACAGAGTGCTATAGACAATTTGCAGAATGAACAAGACATTGATATTGTTATTCCTCCAGATGCAGATTACATGACAGACGAGGATGAGAAAGATGAGATTAATATGCAATCCAATGAGCTGGCAAATGATGTACCTAGCTCAATTGAAATTTTTTCATGTAAAGCTTCAGGAGATGAGTCAAAGCCAGGCATTCTTCTGGTAAAATCGTCAGTAACTTCAACAAAAAGAAAATCGCCGTGGAAAATAATCCAAAATAGACAAAACTCGATATCAGTATGAACAATGGGAATGGGTACATCGATAAAGTGAAGTCAGGTCACAATTGATACCTTTGAACCCTGTTGAAATATTCGAAAAGCTTTCTGATGAGGGTATTGTGGATCTTATGAGAGTGGAAACTTTGATGTATGTTTCTCAACGGAATGATCACATATTTTCGCTCACAAACAACAAAATGAAAATATTTATTGGGTTACTACTAGTGACTGGCTATCTTCACCTACCAAGTGAGAAACTTTATTGGTCTGTAAGTGAAGACTTGGTCACACCTATGGTGTGAAAATGTATATCTCGCAATCGATATTACAAAATAAAAAATATTTTCACTTGGCTAATAATGAACACATTGATAAATCTGACAAAATGTTCAAGGTACATCCTCTAATGGATAATTTGAGCAAAAGGTTCTAACAATGGGGCGTATTTTACTTAAAACTGTCACTTGACGAAGCGATGGTTAAATATTTCGACCATCACTCTTCCAAACAATTTATCAAGACGAAAACCTGTGCGCTTGGGTTATAAGAAATTGATGCTCTGTAGTTCTATGGGGTACTGTTACAAATTCCATATGTATTGTGGAGCAAAACAAACTATCACGAAACCTGAGAATATGCCATTAGGATCACAAATTGTCACAGACTTTTTGGAAGCTGTAACACATTCACAAGACCATATCGTGTATTTTGACAATTATTTCACCAGTTATAATTGTTGTACACTCCTCGACAACAAGATTATCGAGCTACATGCAGCTTTAGAGACAACTGCACAAAAAGAGTCCTTTGCCAGATCAAAAATAGATAAAAAGACCTGATCGTGGATCTTTCAACTATAAGTAAGATCAGCAGACTTCAATACGTGCAGTAAGATCAAAAGACAACGGTATTGTAACAATGATGACCAATTTTGATAGTGTATTACCCTTGGCAAATGTAAAACATTGGTTTAAAGAAAAAAAAGAAGAAAGTTGACATCCCACAGCCTCATCATTTTGCAAATTATAATATAGGAATGGGAGATGTTGATTTGTTGGACCAGAGTGTCAATAGTTACCATATATCTGTTCATGGTAAAAAATGGTGGTGCCCCATATGGACGCAACTTGTTAAAGCGTGGCAATTACATTTTTAGGCTGGAGGGAAAATCGACCTACTTGACTTCATAAAGAATACAATTACACATTCTATGCGAGTTCATGAAAAATTAGAGCATTCATGACATTCAAACACGGTACCAAAAAGCAACATAGGTGATCAAGGACATTCTCCGAAGAAAATAGAGAAGCAACTGAAATGTCGTCATCAAGTGCAACGTAACACTATGCTTGTAGAGAGACTGTTTCATTGAAGTGAGTCCTGTAAAACTATAAGCTGTATTACACCTTCCAATTGATATCTATATTTTGAAAAATGCAACTATTGATAAAGGAATAAAACCTTGCCAAAACTCATAGAAATAAAAAATTGTAAAAGCAACATATTTAAAGAAAAAACTTTGTTTTAACTAATTGTTTGTTATGTGCCTCTTCCTGCATGGAAATATTTTCGTCCGTACGTTCTTAAATCCTACATTTCTTGCGTTCTTTTCACGGTCATAAGAGTATTCATTAATAATTTCAACTACTTCCTCAATTTGAACAATTACTTATTCATCACCCTGTAGGTTTTATTAGTATATCCAGTTATAAATTTAAATACTGCAGATCTATTCTATTTCAATATAGCATTAAAAGCTGGTATTTTATTATTAAAACATTTGTTTTCAGAGATATTTCAAGTGGTACGTGTTTTCTACAAGATTGTTTGCAGACATGGGCTTTGATTCATTGTAAGTTTCTGATTTGCTTACCTTTACGCTGTATTGCAGATAAATTATACATTGGTCTATGCTACATTTTCTATAATTTCATACTGAAAGTTAGGCAACCCATTCTACGGGTACTGAATATCTCATTGAATTTGAAGTATATCCCCTGTTGCATACTTTAGACACGTGTTGTTTTGAAGCGTTACAACAGAATCAGGTGTTAACCGAGTTTTTCACTTATCGTTCGAGTTTGAGTTCCTTTGTGAGAATGGAACCATAAGTTGGTTGTATGATATATAGCTCATGAATTCCTTTTAATAAACAGTTTAGTTTCATTTGGGTAAAACTTGAAATATGCGATCTTCTTTAATAAAATGGCAATTCTAATACCTAGAAGTAGGACAACACATTTTGGTTGAAGATATATAAATTCAGTTACCACTAATGTAAAATGTGATCCAGCAGAAGCCAACCACAAAAAGTTCTTGTGCCCAACCGTGAATTATCAGAACCTTCAAGACCACAAGCTGACAGCTAAAAAACAGGAATATCATGCCAAGCTGTACGACTTGTTTCTTCTCTACATCATTTTGATAATTTTCCTCAGTGAAAATTGGGTCTGGCTTTTCGTTGTTAAGTTTTTAGGTTACTCATCGCATAATTGGAGTGTTTCCAATGAGGAAATTGCACTTACTTCGCTCAAATCGTTAGAATATGCTAATGCAGCGGCTGTTATTGAGTATGAATTATTAAATAAGAGCAAACATTGTTGTCCATAAAATTTTCTATATAAAAATTTAGAGTTACACTATTGTTAAGAGGTAATTTTATTGTCTAATAATTTTTTGTTTTGTTATAGCTGCGGTAAAGTGTATTTCGGCGAGTAGATGATACTTTTTCCTTTTTTTTGCCGGTGTCTACTATTACATCAACTTGTTTGTACTTATTTAGTGCTTGTAGACACTATGTAAGTATATACATTTTTTAAATCTGCTTTATGAGAATATAAAGTTTTTAAGAAATTGTATTAAACAAGTGACTGAGAACAATCCATAAAATATTTATTTATTAACTTTGTCTTATGTAAATATTAGGTTCGAGGATAAAAATGAGTTTGGGATAGTCAAGAAATGTATTATTTATTTTTGTGTAGATTTTTGTATTGTGTAAATTCTCCGAGATATGTTTTGGATAAATGTTGTTTTCTACGCAGGTTGGTTTTGCTTTTCATAATATGTTTTTTTTTTAAATTAGAGGTGTGTAAATAAAATTCCCTTCTTGAGGTACTCGGTGCGGACTATTTTCTTTGCTTACTTTACTTTTCTTTCTAGTCTGCACGGAATACCGTAATATGTTTACTACTAGTCAAAGCCTAACAATATACTTTTTCGTGTAATTATATGTACAGTATGGTAGTTAAATTAATTGACCTATATGCATCATGAAACAAGTATGAGTTTGTTCGTGCTTCTGTTAAAATATAACAACAATTGGTTAGATTTCTTTGTTTACTTTTAATTCAAAAAGAACCATAATTAACTGAACTCTAAATGCAAAAACAAATTTTTGATGTCACAAAAAGTTTAATTGTATCAACTACAATCATAATTATCACTACTGTCTCCAACTTCATACATTAATCTGAAACGCCAATATCGCACTTAGAAACGTTAAAATAATTACATACATTTTCACTAATTTCAAAATCGTTTCTTGTAGAGTATTAAAACGAGAAAAATTTGCTTAAACTTACTTTTACAGCCACTTTCATAGAGTCAGGAATATGCAGTAAATTTTCTACTGAAGCAACACCTGTTTCACCAGTTACGTAGCTGCCTATACGAAAACCAACTGTAGGAAGTGTAGTTTCTTCATTAACGCCAACGGTAAATTCACATTTATTACGATACCTTAAAATAACAATAATGTACTAAAATAACAATACATAAGAATATCACAAACCCATCAGTTTGATTTGAATATCTTATATCTAACAATTCACAAGGTAGCTGATTATATATAGTTTTTTTATCATCACACCACATCCTTAAATCGGAATTTTTATGAACTAGATCATGTCCAAGCTTGATCAAAACTTGTCGAATATGTTCTTGCTTATTTTTTAACTAAAGAAAAAGGAGTATCTATATTTCAATTAAATAAAATCAACAAAAACCTGTTCTTGATAAGGAATATTCCATAAAGGAATGGTCGAGGTCTTTAAACGTTCCTCCTGCGAGCCAACATCCAATTTTAGCCGTTTGTTTGTATTTTCACTTTCTCCTAGTTCATTACGACGTTTAACTAAAGGGTCAGGTGCTGGTTTGGCTTTCTAATTAATAGTTTAAAGTTAACAATGTTGCAATAACAATACTTACAATTGCTAATAACTCCTTTCCTTTCCACTTAAAACTTGAAATTGTTTTTATTGCAGTTTCCCGGTCTTCCTCATTGCGAAAACAAACAAATATATACGGACTGTTGCGTTTAAGAAACTTTATTTTATTGGACGCTAATTTTAGTTTCTCGTTGAGTAATTTTCTCATTTCCTATAATATGAAAAATTAATTAATAATTTCGAGATTATCATAAGATACATTTTATTCACAGAATTATCTCCTTTCAGTATGTTACATTTGTATGGTTGTAATGGGAGTTAATTTTGATATTTATTCGTTTATTTTATTTAATACTAAATTTTAATGATATTTATAATTGTAAAGAAATTGGTTTTAACAATCCCTTTTGGAATTTCTTGTTCTCACTTACTGAGTAGTGATTACAACAGTTAAATTTATTTACTAATTTTTCCTTCGATAGATAAGGACCAGGTCGCTGATATGAGTCCAAAAGCTGGAAAATATAATGAACAAAAACCGTTTTGTATACACACTATTTAATCAATTCATAATAATTTTAAACAGATGACAGGAAAATATGTCGTAAAATCGGCATAATATTTTATATTATTTCTGTGTTTTAACAAGATAAATATGGTTGATTGATTGAGTTCACATGGCGACGGTTCAATTCTTACAACTACGATACTTGATATCTGCATTTAAAAATTGCATGTAATTTCAGCTCACACACTACACAATTTATACTTGGATAAAATACAATAATTATTGCATTTAAGGAATTGAATTTAAGTATTTCAATTTAAATATTTGAATTTAAGGATTGGAACATTGGAAATTCTATTTTGAACCACACACAACGAACAGACAACTTGTACTACTATATCGCCTGTGTTATCTGAAAATAAAAGCAACTCTTAAGCGGGGCGTGTTTACAAGGACACATCAAACAGCATTTGAATTAACATGAAACCAGGGACTTGAGAAATATTAGAATAAAGAAAAAGTCAAGTGAATTCTCAACAATAATTATTATCATCTTTATTAATTCATGTAAGAAAAGGGAACATCACCCTTTATATGGCTAATTTATAATCTTCAACTGAGGCACAAATAGAGGGGGAATTTAGCTATATGTATTTAACAATCAACCTCTACTTGACAAATAAAATTATTATTGTGTATATAAATTAAAATATCGTTTTTAATAATATCCGATTTCTAAAAATATTCGCTTTACCCTATATTTAAAACTTTTGGGTGAAACCCATTTGCCTGTGCCTGGCAACGTATATTACTGCTTAATAACATCATTAAATCTGTGGAAAATGAAAAAATAGGAGAAATAGAAAGACACGATACGATCTAAGGCATTTCTGGGGAATAGTACGGGATATACTACAAGCAGAGATAGGAAAAGAAAGGTAGAAGTAGACTGAGATCAAACTTTAGCACACATATAGTCTTAGATGCAGACTGTGTAAATTTCAGGGAAATGTGTAGGTTGGTTCAGACTAGGAAACAATGAGGGTACGTGCCCAACCAGTTCTAGGACTGAATACCTAATGATGATGATGAACATCATTAAAAAACATCTTTGAAAAAGAACAGAAGTTTAACATGTTATAACATTTGAATGTAACGAGAAATAAAAATCAGATGAGAAAGAAGGAAAAAGTAGTCTAAAACGAACAACTTATTATTGAAGCACGTAGCATAATCTTGATTTCAGTATAATAGTATTTAATAAGCCATTGCAATAAATATGAGTTCTATAAAATCATAAATTTAGAAACTACAAAAGCATAATTTTATTTGTGTACCATTCATTTAAAAGGAATCTTTGATTTATTAATTATATTAAAAACCACCAAAAAAGAAAACAGATTCCAATACATTTCTCATAAAATACAAACCGTTTGTATTTTGTATATTAAAGATATTCCATTTAATAATACACTAACCTAATTATAGATCAGTTACAATGTATGCTAGATAAAAATAAAGTTCTTACAATGCAGTTACACACAAAGAAAAATCCAAGAGTTAATGAAACCCACAAAGATTAAATTACAATTCAGACATCATTATACAGATCAATGTATTCATTTATATCACAGTTATGCGGGGTAAGCAAAAAGCAACCATGACAGTCATGCAACTTCCACATGTTACGTATATATTAATAGCATATCCCTCTGAGACAGAAATGTGGGGATAATGACATCCTGAGACAGTCACTTGAACAAAAAAATTGAAATTCTTTCAAAGTCACCTACACAAACAGATATGGGATTAGAAAAAAAATAAAAATTTGGTTTGTCGTAAACACTCTGTTAATTATGGAATAATAGATGAGGATCCACATGATTGAGCATAGATTTTTGACATAATCTACAAACCAAAGGAGATTGGGACAGTTTTTTCCAAAGCAGAATATTTTGGAATTCAAAACTCCAAAGGATGAAATGATATCTCTTGGTTCATTGGGATTCAGGACGTGTAAGGTAAATTTATTATAAACGTGAGGTGTTATTTGGATTGTATGGGTGATGGCATTTATACCGTATTGCGCAATGTGTAGCAATACATTTTTTAAGGAATATAAGATTTGAGCATTGTGAGCTTAATAAAAAGTAATTAAGATATTTAACCATAGAGGTTAGATACATCAAGAATAAATTGATAATGAATTTTTCCAATTTTTGTTTAATGTGTGTATTTTGTTATAGGAATATTTGTAGATACTAATCTGGCCATTAATGGTGGTACATAAGTACATTCTAAACTTGTTCTATATCTAATTGTTTACAGAAACGCTTAAATAATATTATTTTAGAATAGATTCAAGCAAGGTGAGTTGAGACTGGTTACATTTATTCAAACAGGCAGGTGACTTTTTGTAAGGAAATCTATTTTACCAAGAGAATACCTCCTAATTAACACGTTCGCTGCTATGGACGCACATGTGCGCCTGGAATGGTAAGGCGCGCTTGCTACGGACGCGCTAGCGCATCCTGAGTAGACCTAAATTATTATGGTTAGTATCGCGGTAACGCTTCAAGTAGGTTGGTGTGTGTTGGTGTACCATATATATAGAGAGTGAAATTACGCATATAAGTTGTCATTTGCAATTCTGTAGTCTTTGTGGTTATTTACAATGCATTCTGTTCGTGACGCAGATGCAGGCCCTTCTACACCAAAACGAGCTAAATTAAAGTTTAAGAATCCAAAAAATTTAACAGGTGATGAATTATTTCAAGCTGCCATGGCTTCTGCTTCTGAATTAGAAGACAGTAGCAATTCATATTTTCCAGATGACGATGAATCCACATCTGACAGTGACACGATGTTGTCGATGGTAAGGTGTAGGAATATTCTTTTGTAAGGTATATAAATTACAGCTGTACATTTTTATAGAAAATATTACAACTCAAGCATTTGATGAGTCCGCGGCATTAGTGATTCGTCAAGCAAGTGTAAGTGACACTGATTGGAAAGAAGATGGCGTTATGAAATCTTTTAATTTTGCAAAAAAATCTGGTCTTTTGATAGGTATCGGTGCAAATGCCACCCCATACAACTATTTTCGAATGTTGGTCGATGATGACATTTTGCAGCAAATAGTGAGCGAAACCAATAGATATGCAGAATCCGTTTTTCTTGCCGAATCCACCTCTACACACTCGCGTATAACAAAATGGACAAACACTACAATATCAGAACTATTGCAGTTTATAGGATTAGTGTATCACACCGGTACTATAAAATGCAATAAAATACAGGACTATTGAAAAAGACATTGGCTGTTTGGATTTGATTGTTTTTCAAAATATATGAGTCGTGATAGGTTTTTGCTAATATTGTATTGCTTGCATTTTTCTAAGAATCCAGATCCGGGAGAAGAAGAGCCTGATGATCGTTTATACAAAGTTAGGCCAATACTAGATTACTTCCAGCAGAAAATGTTATCTGTATATTATCCCGCAAAAAATATATCCCTCGATGAGTCGATGCTGTTGTGGCGTGGTAGACTTGTTTTTCGCCAGTACCTTAAAAACAAGCGTCATAAGTATGGCATCAAAATTTACATTTTGAGTGAACCTGAAGGTTTGGTTTTGAACATGGTCGTATATACAGGACAAATGGATCATTTAGGAGGTAAAGGGCATACTGACAAGGTTGTTCTACATTTACTGAATAACTTTCTTTACAACGGTCATTCAGTGTTTATGGATAACTTCTATAATAGTTACACATTGGCACTGAAATTGCTAGAGAAGGATACGCATTGCACCGGCACGCTAAGATCTGATCGCAAAGAATCTTGTAAAAAAGTAGTGACAGCTAAATTAAAAAAAGGGGAAACAAAAGCAGCATATAAGAACGCAGTAATGATTGGGAAATGGAAGGACAAAAGAGAAGTAACCTACATATCTACAGAATTTAGGAGCGATATGGTTACTATACAGAAAAAGCGTGCGATGATAAAGAGAAACCACTCCCAATAGATCAATATAATAAATACATGAGTGGAGTTGACCGATTGGATCAAATGATATCCTATTATCCCTGTTCACGCAAAACGATGAGATGGTACAAGAAAGGTATTCATGTCCTTCAAATACTACTCCATAATGCATTTCTTCTTTATAACAAGTTTTCTGGAAAAAGACTTTCATTTTATGACTTCCGATTAGCAGTTTTGGAGGAGATTTTGCCGGAACAAGGTACAAAACATTCACGACCTGTCAAGTTACTCCCTGAGCATCTACCTGTAAAAATAGAAACCAAGAATGAAAAAGGAAAAACTCAAAGAAAGAAATGTCGAGTATGTGCAAATAAAAAAATTCGAAAGGATACAGTATACCATTGTAATAAATGTTCCGATAACCCAGGGCTATGTTTAGAACCGTGTTTCAAAATCTACCACCAAAATAAGTAGTGCTTTTTCATATTCATCTATTTGATCTATCTGTAACTGTTCTGTTTTTTTAGTGTTCATATATTCTACATACTTTGTGTAAATATACTTATTGTAGAGTTTTTATCAAAAAAGAGTCACCATTATGGCTGTACTTTTTTATTTAGTTATAGGCGCACATGTGCGTCATGCAGCACACTACTTAGAATGCTGAACCTATATGCGGCAGACGCGCTTGACATGAATATCTGACAAGCAAGTGACATATGCTTATTTTAAGTGTTTTTACGTTATGCGTGACAAAAAGCAGATTCCTTAAGCCCAAAAAACTTAACAGTTTATTTCGTGATTCATTTAATGATAGAACGCAGCGAACGTGTTAACAATCACCTGGTTTACACGTCAGCCATAGGAAATCCTATTAACCCAGACATAGTTGGCGCCCTTTAAAATTGATAGATTAAAAACCTAACAGGATAAGTGCTAGTAATAACATAACTAGAAATCGCACCTAGGTAAAAGTTTGATCCTTACGCAAGTTTGTGCGATTATCTGCCATTTCTTGTTACAGGAACCCACTCCCGCACCATTGAAGTTGGCTGGAGCATCCTTATTTTGTTACGGGATTCCTGCCCCATTTGGGCAAATCCAAATTAAAAAATTTTATGCTTCAAACACCCGTAATAATGTAGTGCATAAAAATTTTAGGTTTAATATTAACTGAGTGATTACTGGTTCTATTATGTTACGTTAGTTTGAATTTTCTTCAAGTCAAAATAATTCAAATAAGAACAATATATAAAATTGCATTAATTAAAAAATGAAAGAGCTAAAGGTAAACTACGTTCTCTTTTTAAGGCTAGTATTTAAAAATTTTGGATTGAGTATAGCATTCTCAACTCTTTCAATGCGGTGATGCATTCTTGTGCATCAATTGCTACATCAAGGAAATGCACAAGGATCCATCACTCTAAGTAAGTAAGTAAGTAAGTAATTTATTGTCCAACAGAAAATTCCATTAATAAGACACAATACACATTTTACAATAAAAGTATGTTTAGGGTATAAATACAATAAGATATTAATATTAATACAAATTAGTTACATAATTATATATATAAAGTAATTTCTTAAGTACTCACATGTTAATACATATTTTCTTTTAAGCTGCAGTACGAATATAATCTACATTTTAATATTTTTCATGTACACATTTATAATTTCATTTTTAGAGTCGTAAAAAAGATCTATAGAATCCCCGAACAAATTAATTAGTTCAGACATTCTGCGAAATGGAGATTTAAACATTAAGTTTGTATCAGGTATTTCAATTCTGAATGTCAAGTGATTCCTTGAGGAATAGCAGAGAATCCTTAATTGCAACTTTGCTGGTAACTCTGAACTATCAATTTTATAATGAAGAAGCTTATATAAAAATGTAATTGAATATAATTCAGTTCTAAGCTTTTGAGAATGCATGCTGAATCTTGAGAGAAGTTCATTATAAGGAATACCTCTTTCTGGATAAGCACCGTCTAATTTAAAAGACAAAAATTTCAAAAATTTCCTCTGAACAGATTCAATTTAGGATATATGTATTTGGTAATAAGGAGCCCATACAATAGATGCATATTCCAATTTCGATCTTACCAATGATTGATATAGCAATATAAGAGTATTAGGATTGCTAAAGTTTGCCGAGTGTCTTATAATAAATCCTAGTTTCTTCATACTGCTAGATACCGTTCTGTTTATGTGTTCATTAAAAGTTAATTTATTATCATAGTAGACACCAAGGTCCTGCATAATGTCAACTCTATCTATTGTCTCCTTATTAATCGTATAATTGAATATGATTGGCTTTTTCTTTTTTGTGAAATTTACAATTTTACATTTCTTGACATTCAAGTTCAGCATATTAGCTGTACACCATTCACTCGTTTCAATAGTATGGATTGTAAAGCCTGACAGTCACGCAAATCCTCAACAATAGAATAAATCTTAAGATCATCCGCAAAGCATAACGTTTTAGAAAACAGAGCATTCAACAAATCATTGACATATACTAAAAATAAGAACGACCCTAAAACAGATCCTTGCGGCACTCCTGATGAGGGAATATATGCAAATGATTCATATCCACCATAAGCTACTTTCAGCTGACGATTTGTTAGGTATGAAGAGAAGAGCATTATCAACTTTGGATGCAGACCTAAGTTGTGAAGTTTGATTAGCAGGATGTTGTGACTTACCTTGTCGAAGGCCTTTTCAAAGTCTGTATATATAAGGTCAACTTGCTGGTGATTGTCAATAGCCTGGATTAGAAGTTCAGTTAAAGTTATTAAATTTGTTAGGGTTGATTTTTTCGGTAAGAACCCATGTTGATGTGGTGAGAAGTGCACTTGGTGCAATAAGGCATTGTAGACTACAGTTTCAAATATTTTTGCAAAGTTAGAAATTATTGCAATTGGCCTATAGTTAGTGATATTTGAGGTTTCACCAGACTTGTGCACTGGGCAAATTTTAGTTAATTTCCATACAGTTGGAAATTTAGAAGTTAATAAAATAAGATTAAATAACAATTTGAGGGGATATAAAAGAACAGAACTGCAGTCATGTATGAGAAAGCCTGGCATTTGATCTAATCCACAAGTTGATTTGTTTTTTCATTTCTTTATGGCTATTTCAATTTCTTTTTCTGATATGGATAGTATGCTTACAGTGTTGATACAATGAAGTACACTTTCAAAAATGAGAGAAGGAAGGTTAGGTAGTTCATAAGTTGACCTAAAATAAGTGGCAAAGCCATTGACTATCTCTTGGCCATTACCAAATACATCAGAATTGAAAGTCATAGAGCCTGGGATCCGTGACTTCTGAGATTTGGAACGAACAAAATTCCAGAATTCTTTGGGATCATGTCCTATATTTCTTTCCACTTTTGTAACAAAATTTGCATATGCTTTTTTTATATCGTTGCGTAGAGAGGCCCTAAGTGTACAGAACTGTTGCCGGTAGTATGTGAAGGAAGATTTTTTGTATTTCTTCCAAAACTGTTGTTTGAGTTTTAGGTCTTGAATAATTTGTGGAGTAAACCAAGATGGAAAATTCATTTTTTATTAGAGAATGTAGGAACAAATTTCTGAAATAAAGTGTATATGATTTTGTAGAAGATTTCTACGGCTTCATCTACATTCTGACAATATTCAAGATTTGACCAATCCGTTGCTTGAGGCAGCATACAACCCAATAAGATTAGCCTTGCGAAAATTAAAGTTAGGCCTGAGGAGTATAATTAAAGTTGTGTTGTTTATCACAAGATAATTTAATAGTCATTGCAAGTGCCGGATGATGATTGTCTTCGGCTAAAAAGGGAGACCAATTATTCCAAACTTTTAAAGTTACATTAGAAAATACTAGATCTAGCATTCTGCCATTGAAATTTTTAATTATATTATATTGTGTTAAGTTAAGAAGGGACACATGATTAAATAATAGATCCTTCCTTCTATCAAAAGGCAAGTCTGCTACATCCGTGCTATAGGATGGTATGTTAAAGTCCCCTAATAATAGTAAGTTAGAATTAAACATACAAGGCATACTTTCTAGTAATTCTAAAAACAAAGCATACTTATCATAGTTTAATCTAGGCGGTATATATAAGTTAATTACACTTAAGCTAATATTATTCAACATTACTTTACATCCTACTACATCAATTTCAGGAATAGCATCACGCACAAAAGCGAAGTTGAGTTTAGAACTAGAAAACTTATTAGATATAGCTATAACTACTCCACCGCCTCGAGAAACATTACATGAATCATAATCACGATCACATCGATACATAATATAGTTTTGCGGACACCATTCACTATCACTAATTCCTTCACGAAACCAAGTTTCTGAGATAGCTATTATATCATAATCACTATTCAGAATCGATAAGAGACAGTCAGTCAGTTTGGATTGCATTCCCCAGGATTTTCGTAGTAACAAGTTAATATAAATGGAGTTTTGCTGCTGGACTTATTTAGTTTAAATTCATACTAGTAGTACTAGTTTTAATAATTTTAGGAATACCCATAATATATTTAATTCTGATACCCTGCTCACCCTCTTTTATACGTTCATCTAATAGATTCTTTAAATTGCGATAGTGATCTATTTGTAATGGTGTACGATCTGGAGACATAAATACATTTTTGTATACTGCAATGTTTTTAAGATATTTAGACTGACGTAGTAAATTTCATCACTATTTCGCGAGATCGAAAAATAATCTTTAATGGTCTAGGATTAGGTCTGTTAGCTACTGGTTGGTCTAATCTCATTGTTTTTACAATGTTGTCGGCAATATCAGGCTCATTTAGCGATGAACAAATTTGTTTTATATATGCCTGATCAAAATCAGTTTTTTGCAATGATTCATCACTTGATTTTATATTTGCATTATCTTTTATGAGCGAGTTATTTTCTGGAGCTCCAAATATAATTAAATTGCATTTGCGCTTATCCCTTTCCATCACTTCTAAAATTATACTCTCCTGCAGTTGGGAGTGATCAACATTCATGGGTGTTGCTTGCACGGGGATCTTTTGATGTAAATTCGTGAGAGCCTCCACTTGAGTGATAAGTTTCTCTACTTTCTGGATTAAAGAGTGTATCTGGAGTATGCAAGTTTCACAATCCGAACAATAGAATTTTAGTGTACGCTTTTTCAGGGCCAAACATCTCACCTCTGATGCTGAAAGATCTGCACATTCATGGCAGAATTGTCTTTTGCAACCATCACAGGGATGACATAATTGTTCATCAAATTTTTTAAGACATTTAGAGCACTGGCTCATATTGATTTATTATATTAAATTATAAAAAAGGATATTATATGGTTACAGTGTGTAAAGAATTGTTAAAAATCAGAAACTTGTTACTAATAATCCTCTTCACAATTTATATTAAATGCTGTTAAACAATTATACAATGTTTAAGTATGAAACATGATGAACATATGTGCAAGCACAATTATTAAACCAGATGTAGATGTTGGTTTATTTGATTAATAAAATACCAGCATGATAATCTATTCTTTTAGTAATTTGAACAACAAAAACCAATTACTTAATGATACATACGCAATTGAAGCACATAAATTGTATAGTAATATTCAGTAGCCTTAAGTACCTTATCGGGCAGAATTTTAATTTTATATTCCCAGTTTTACTAATAAATATCAAGTTTAATTGAAGAGCACTTGATAACACTACATTCACTATACACTATTTCATTTGTATATACGATGTATCAAGTGTATGCATCAATTCAGGTCACAGTGGTGGTATCCATATATTGAAGAGTATGGAGTGACACCTACATATCTATTTCTCTAAATACTAAAGTGGACTTTATGTAAGTGCACTTAATAAGATTCTATCTGTTGTAGGTGTCTGATCATTTGACCTTTATTTTTTAAAATCATGCACTATGTCATTGGAATTCGAGTGTAACGATATTAATATAGAACATGACGATTATGTTACACCAGAAAGCAGTTTGAGCTCTTATGAAGATTATTCCAACACCAACAAATCGAAGGATGAAGAATCTCTTCAATTTTGTGATTGAAACTTACTTCTAATCCATTCCAACAGACTTTCAACCTGCTCTTGATATAGAATCTCCAAAAAGCTGAAGAGAATGTTTCAAAGCATTTATTTCTCCTAAAATAGTAGATTCACTCTGCAAGTGGACTAATGCGCACGCGGCAATGCTTTTTAAAGCGAATGGCAATTTGGTACTAGAAATTGATGGTCTATATTGGAAAATTGTAACTAGAGCCGAAATGTATGTATTTATATCTCTGATATTACTAATGGGAATGTTGCATATTCCTGGCATGTATGATTATTTGAAAAGGGGTTTCTAATTGGTGGATCTCCAATGTCTTCATCAGGCATAATGAACAGAGATATTCTTTTTTATACTAAAATTCCTCATATTTAATTCTCAAATTCTACAGTTAGAGTATGCCCAGTTACAGTTATTGTTATGTTTTTACAAGTTAGTTGTTGACCCAGGAGAAACATGTGCTATAGACAAATGTTTGATGTTGCATAAAGGTCGCTTGTATTTCAAACAGCATATAAAAACTAAAAGATCATGGTTTGGTATAAAGCTGTTTTGTTTATGCCTAAGTAATCTTAACCTAGAGGTTATAGATATAATTTTGGAGTGTACATTGGGAAAGATATTTACGATATATCGTATATTAATGGTACCAAAAGATTATTGTTTACCTTATGTAAAACTTACTTGGTGGAGATTGAAAAGTTATATTGGATAACTGGTATTTATCAGTATGTTTGGCAAAATTCTTGCTAACCAAAACCACATCATTGGTACTATCAACGTAAAAGATATTCCTAAAGAAATGATAGAGTTTCCATTAAAAAATATCAGACATGTTTTGTTCGTAAAGATGCTGTAGTGATTGTTCAATTTTGAGATAAGCACGATGTTTTTATGTGCTGACAAGCAAGTTTACGGCTGGTTTTTGCAGAAAACAAAGATATGATACTGCTGCAAGTTAAAAATTATTTTCAAGAAGCTTCGATAGAACACTATAATTCAAATATGGGTGCAGTGTACACTGTTGATAAGGATTAAGAACTACTGGTCCAAGAAGTTAGATATTCATGTTATATACAGGATGGTAGTAGAAATAGCATTTATTTCACGTTTTAATATACAGGGTGGTCCAAAAGTACTGCATGCTTTAGAAAAGTGTGTGTACAGCTGCTTAAGTTAACAAAAATATAGGTTTTATGAGTCATAATGAAAGAAAACTGCATGTACAAATCTGAACATTGGGAATATGACGTGCTGCGCCTAAAATTTGCTTGAATTGTGTGAGTTGTCAGAACCGAATGTTTTCACTCCTACAAGTACATTATTATAACCGAATGTTTTCACTCCTACAGGTACACTATTATGACCCAATAACTGTGCACTGTTGAAATTACTCCAGTACACACAAAGATGTTGCATGCTACACTTTGTCTCTCGGTACCCTCCGCATGTGTTAATTGTAGAAGAGTACAGTTGTACATCACAAAATACAACCGAGAACAACACATTTTTATGCTAAAAACTGTGTTCGAGAAGTGCGCAGGCTGTAATAAATGAATGGTCAAATAATTTTCAGGATGATCATCCAAAATGCGAAACGTTCATTATTCATGCCAGAAGTTCGAAAGATTTGGTACAGTAGCAAATGCACTATGAACAGGAATACCTTCAACTGCATTAATACAAGAAATGTTAGAACGTGTAGCAGAACAGTTTGTACAAAATCCAGGTTCATCTTCACGCAAAGAGTGTTTGCAAGTTGATATGTCTCAATCATTGTACATAAGAGCTAGACGTAAGTTAACATTCAAATGATGTAAGCCACAACTCATTCATGCTTTGAATGAAGACAAATTTTGAGACAATACGCCCTTGCAAATTGTATTCAGCGTCTCAATGATTACATAAATTGCGAGGGGAAGCAATTTGAGCATTTGTACTAATTGTATTTAGATTGTTTGGCACCATACTTAATAAATAATTCATATTTACAATGATTTATATAATTTTTCTTGGTGTACAGTGACTTTTGGACTACTCTGTATAACATTTACAAATGTCTAAATAAAACAAGAACATGTAAAATAAATATATAACGTTTACACATGCCAAAATATTAGAAAATACATTTAAAAATAAAATTCATATAGTTCAAAAACTTCGGTGTTCAATATACAGTCTAGATTAACTATACATATACAAGGTGTTTTAAAAAGAAACATGGCATAAATTACATGACCTGTAGAACTATGAAAAATAAGTAGGGTTTGTTTAATAAACATAGGTCATACGACTCTTCATTTTTGTGTTACGGGGCCTTAAAGTTAAAAAATAATTATGTCCCATTACTTTGACAATAGTACTAATGTTTTTAGTAAGCTTAGCAGACAGTTTAACTGATATAAAAGACACATAACTGTAAGCAAATACCTTTGTGCACTTTTCTCAACGGTGTACAGCAACATTCTGGGACCCCTTAACTCCCCTATTAGCACGACACTGCTTAAGGTTCAATTTTGGTTGTGTTTTTTGAATGTGGCAATGATTTCTACATAAATAATGTATTCTTGTTTAACTTCTTAAAAGATGACATTTGCTGAGATATCAGTATTATAGTCGAAACCAGGAAAGAAGTCGTCTGCGTCATCGTTTGTATTCGTATGAATTAAGTTGAAAATTTTAATACCCAATAAATATTCAGATTCGGAAGTTTCCGTCAAGCTTCGCGCATATACAAACCGTATTAAAGCATGGTTGCCAATAATATTTTATTTTCATAGAGGTAGTTGCTTTAACTATTTTTAAATTGGCGTCCTCTTGTTTTACGAGTTTAATGAACTCAGTTAAAATAAAACACATTTTCATAAATTGAGTTATATATATTGATCTGAATAAAAACGCACAAAAACTGTAATATAAACTATTTACGGCAGCTGTATTGAAATCTTTCTCCGTACAATAACTTTGGCAACCTTGCTTTACGGAAAAATTAACGTTTTTGTCTAGTTGACCATAATTTTACCAGAGGTTCGCCTGTTAAGTATTAAGATCAAAACATACGGACATATACTTGTCTCTGTCGTTTTCCCAGATGAACGTGTTCACGTATGTCTTAATTTAAAACACGTACAAATTGTATTACTGTCTTTATCATATATATTAGTTAAGCTTTTAAATAATCTTAAACGTATGTTTTGAACCTATGACGTAGAGGATTTCTTTCGTGGTTTCTACTATACAAAGAATGTGGTTAATTATGGTAGTTTGAGTTTAATGAATTTTAACACTTACTAGAATAAACCCCGTCGAAATTCGACGGCTATTTTAACATAAATGTAATAATCTCTATAACAGTTTACACCACTACTAATACTTAATTGGAAATGACCTATCAGTTCCTCATACTTCGTTTGAAATCAGTAGCATATATAAATCCCATCAAAATTTGACGGTAAGACATTGTAATAACCACTACAAATATCACCTGTAAAGATTGTAAACAGTGTTGCCAAATAAATACTCAAAAATGTGTTTGTGGTCGTCATTATGTATTTTAAATAAGTACTCAAGAAAAATTTAATAAAATTCTATATCACCAGCGTATTATCCATCTACAGACAAACAATTACTAAAATTGGAACAATGTGACATTCAATTATAATCGAAGTTTATTAAAACTAATGTATTAACTAAACAATTCTGAATGTAATAACCTCAAAGGAAACACAATACAGTTATAGAAGCACTATATAGGAATCTATAAAACAACCATAAAAAGCAATGTACACCCGATAGAAATAAACTTGGATGCCATAAGTACCTCAATCTCAATTCATCATATACACAATGTGTTTTGTGTTCATACACACGCATCGCACATTCACCTTTCTATAAACAGTATACTTCGTCATACTTCATTTTAAATCGATAACATTCGCGTTGTGTTTAATGTGAACAATTATGTTCAATATAATGATAACTTTAAACGTCGTTTTCACTATTAATATTACGCTTTTTGTAAAAAAAAATACCTACTTCGGGCACATCCACAAATAAGCGTTAATTTGGTACTTGAACGATGAAAATCCGTTTAAGTACGTTCTTCAAACTAAGCATTACAAGAAACGGCTTAGTAATTTAAAATATAGGATACCTATGTAAAGTTAAGCAATCAGCAATAGTCTTATTAACATGATAACAAAATTGATTTTTTAAATCTACCTTAAAAAATAATGTATGTTTGTTTAAGGTTCCTTATGCTTTTATTGATAGTTTTTGATTTGATCCTTTAAAAATGTAGTACTCTTGAGAAAAATTAATTACACTTAATTACATAAATTTTAAACAACACATTTTTGTCTATTAATTATCTACATTGTTGAGGCTTTTCGCTGATATACTCAAAATATTTCTTTAATGTATAGAATGTTTGTAATTCAGAGTTAAAAACAGTAAAATATTTTATTTAATTACTAATACTAACTTAATAACATCGTGTGTTGCATCCTGCAGTAAAATTTAAGTTGTTTTCATTTCTGTTAATATTAAAAGAACCATCACCTTTAGTTTAGATATTTCTACTCATTATAAACTGGTTGTATTGTTATGTTGTATATATAGAATAGATTGATACCACGCTTGTGTTTGAATGTCACACTAATTAATATATAAGCAAAGTCCGTAATTCTCATTATAAAGTTTTATACCATTTACTTATGTTATGTTGTTGAGAAAGGAAGACCACTCAACTGCAGTTTGTTGGAACTACAACTTTGGAACAATATCTGCTAGAGCAGCAGTTAGGATCCATCCAAATAAAATAATTGGTAAGTTCTTTTTGTTGTGTGTATCACTCACAAAAGAATACACATTCCCTTATACAGTCCTACTTATTCAATTTATCTGGGCCAGTTAAATCCAGAATGCGAAATAATCCCTCAAGACCCTGTATTTTATGGTTGTAATAATATGAAAAATTAATTTCCTTAAAAACCACTATAAGGTTCTGTATACCAATATCCATCAAAAATATTTATATATACTGTTGCTCAAATTTGGACTATCCTATACATATCTAACAAATTCTAAATAAGAAAAATTTGAGAAAACGTTCGAATTGTGTAAATATTCATATTCATAGTAACGTACTTAGCAGAAAACACTCAGTATATTAAATTGTAGTTTTATTTTTATTATGTATCTTAATCGCGTTTTTAGATAAGAATAATAATATATTCCGCAAGTAAAAGAGAGTTTCTCATCCATAAATTTTGTGGATCTCAATAGAGTGCTCAGTTTGAAAGCTTCGAAAAAGGAAGAGCCGGATAAAAAGACTGAACAGAGTGTAGAAGGTACTCAGGAATTTAAAATGATGGTTCCTTTATTGAATTTAAATAAAAATATGCAGGAACAAAAGGAAATGAGTGAAAAGAATGAAAAAGGCATGTAGGAAATGAGGGAGAAAATGAATGAAACGAATGAAAAAATGTGTGAGAAATCAAAGAAATGAGTGAGAAATTTGATTAAAATACCCAAGAATTATGAGCAGAATTCGGAGAGAATCTAGCAAAAGTGGGGTAAAGTTTAAAATCAGAAAACGAAAATATGAAACAAAATTTTAAGAGACGAGTGATAAATTAATTTTAGGTTTAAAAGAGACGAATAAAACCATAGATGAAATGAAAATCAATGAAAATCAAAATTAGAAGGGAAAATGGTACAGATTTTAGAAGGTATGGACGATGTTAAAGAGGAAATCGCACAAATAAAGTCTAATCGAGAAGCGTGTGAGAAAGAAATGAGAGTGGAAAAATTAAGAACTTAGATCAAAAAGTAAATGAAATTGAGAAACGGTGCCAGGCTGGATTTAAAACACTAAAAAATAACTTAGGAAATTTCAAAACAGATTTAGCAAACAAAGTATAAATTTTAGATGATAAAGTGAAAAATATGAGTGTTTGGAAACCCACGAGGTAGAGTCAAACTAGTGTCCAAATTTTATGGAGATAATATATTAAATCCCAAAATATTTTTAAATACTATCAGGACATTAGTACCAAGTAACTTGGATCAACAAACAAAACTAAATATAGTCAGATCGATCTTGAAAGGAAGTGCCGAGATTTGATTTGGCCTAATAGAAAGTGAATTAAGAACATTTAAAGATTTTGAAGTTAAATATCTGAAACAATTCTGGGGGGACAATCAACAATTCAGAGTAAGGAATAACTTAATTATGGGAAAATACAAGACCGATTCAAGCATGGTAAGGGAATCAAATGCCATACAAAATTCAGTGTAGCAAAACAACTCAATCCTCCGTTGAAAGACAAACGAATAATTAAATATCTCGTACAATATTTTGAGGCAAAGGTTGGGCAATGCATAGCTTTGAAGAACATTGCAGACCGGTATGTGTTTTTAGAATACTTGCAAAGATATAACAATGGGTCAACCCAGAAGAACAGAGGGTACGACTAGGAATCAACCGATAAATTTTGCACAGGACCTAAACGTTTCAACGGCAGAAATTTTAATAGGGCCAACTTGAGTCAAAGTAACACACCCAGAAGTGATGTAGGAAGAGATAATGAGAGTAGAATTACTGAAAATAGGAGTACAAACAGTGAAAACAATAATAATAAAAATTCACACAGAGATAGTTCCACAAAAGAAAATAACAGGACATACGCGAAATAATAAACAGATCAGGACCATCAACTGCAGGAAAGGATTTTCAATAAGAGACCGACCAAGCACGCACGTCAAATTTAATCAATATGAACATCAATGTGAGATTATAAAATTTGATTTAGAAAGTGATGATAACATAAATAAAAACCTATTACCTATTTTAAATTAAAAAATTTAATTAAAATACTCATAGATAATAGAAAATTTTATTAAAGATAATGAACTGATACCTGCAACGAAACGGAACTTAGTAGCACCAAACAACAGAAAGTTTACGAGTATAAATAGTATGGTAATCTTAAAATGTGAATTAGGGAATATTAAGTTTGAGCATGAATTTTATGGTTGTCTCTAGATTGAGAATGGATGGCATATTTGGGATGGATTTAATAGATGAGTCGAAGTTGCGAATGGAGGCAGGGAATAAAATGATTATATGTGAGGATAAGTATATGAAATGAGATGATGAAGTAAATGTTGAAGTCGATACAGACTGTGTTAATTTAAATCAGTGCGAATTAGAGGAAGTAATAGAAGTAGAGGTGTATTGAGGATCCAGGTCAAATACAGGACAAAGAAAAGCCAAAGTTAGATAAGTATTCCAAATTAGGAGATGGAGAGCTGGAAAATGAAGATGTGAGAATTACTACAAGATATGATGATAAAACAGATGGGTTTGAGGAAAAATTGAATGAGGAAGATAATAATTTAAATGGGAGTTATGAGTGAAAAATTAAGCACTTATGTTGTGAATCATTCAGTTATAATAAAAAGAAGCAAGGTTAATAAGAAATTGTTTGAATGTGAAAAGTATAAAGCAGCGTAATAATAAACAGTATAATTGTCCAACGTCAATAGATAATATCTTGGTGAAATTAGATAAGAACGTTTTTTCGAAGATTGATTTGAAAATTCATTTTTTGAGATGAAATATAAAGGATTTTTGGTAGATCGGCGTATTTACCAGTTTAAAAAGTCCATTTTGGTTTGTCTATGGGCACAGTAGCATTAGTAGAAGCTATGCAGTGTAACTGAACAATTTAATGAAGTTTTAATACAATATGAGATTGAGATTGTTATATTTAGTGAGAGTTTTCTGCAATATTTTGTGAATTTGATATATGTAGTAAGAACTTTTCTTGAGACGGAACTTGGTACCTAATAAAGCTTTGTATTAATATGAGAGAATAGAGAAAATAAAGGAAGATACTGAAAAAATTTAAGTGATAGAAGGATGGAATTAGAGGACGATGATTTTAATTTAGAAGGACTTTTAGATTTTGAGTAAAACTTGAACTATTTGTCAGAGAGGCCATTATACGAAGAGAGTAATGCATGTGTATTATAAGTTTAATGTAAATAATTGTGTATAGTAGATAATTAGAAATAGAAAATTATTCATCAATGTCAACTTAGGGGGATTGATTTTAAATTTTATATTTCAATTTGAGGAAAAATGATGTGATTAGGGGTTATAAAAAGGTGTATGGTAAACAACTAATTGTATGTAGCCCCACAAAAAGAAATAGGACTAAGTCGGGTCTGTTGACCTAGCGGGCCGATTTACATAACTCTCTCTTTCAAACCATCTAATTGGAAACATGTTATTAAAAAAATTACGAACCTCACGATGATAATGAGGTTGGGTTCCATCTACTCAATACCATGTGGTACTTCTTTTCTCTACACGAATTTCATCCAACAATACTGGTAACTCATTTTCCAGAAAATTCAGAAACATCAAACCATTTTATAGACCATTAAAAAATAAGGGTCAATTAAATATGGACCCATTATTCCATCCCACACATTCACTGACCATTTATGCTGATTATTTATTATTCTGTATAGATGGGGGTTTGAATTTGAATAATAATGGAAATTATGCCTGTTCACATGTCTATTGTTATGGAAAGTGCATTCATCATTATATAAAAAATTATCAAAAAATTTTCATTTTCTGCTTCTTCCTCTAGCACCCACATGAAAAATTCAATTCTTTTCTGGAAGTCATTTCCATAAAGTTTTTGACACAGTTGGATTTTACAAGGATGATATTTGTGTTTTGTAAGTATTCTTGAAATATTTGATTGGCTAATATTTAAATTTTTTAATATCTATCTGGTTTTGATTCACATAGGTATTTTCAATAACAGCCAATTACTGTAAGAATATTATTCTCATTATCAGTTACAGGTTTACTTTTTTTTGTATTCGACACTTCCAGTTTCCTTAAACTCTTTTAAAATGTTGTTAAAAACTGTTGATTTGGGATGACTTCTTTCTAGGTATCTTTGAGCATATACTCAAGAAGCCAACAAACAATTTTCATGACATTTACTCAATAATATCAGTATCATATCAATGTGTTCTTCTATTTAGTAAATCTTCACATTATTAATTTTAGTGTGTAAAACAATAACAGCCCACACGATAAATTAACAATGTCAAAATGTCGAAATAATTCTACTCTTCAAAATTTGATAGGCAACTAGATAAATCTTTATTTTTATTCAAAATTTAACTGCAGTATGCAAGTAATTAGCGAATTCTGTGAAAATCTGAAGAGTTAGATATTGGACATTCTTATACGATTCGATAGGAATTAAATTTCGCATTTAGTAACATTAAAAAATAAGAATGTATTTAGGTTAATTAACTTATAGTAACTTGAACTATGCAAAAGATTAAATTAGATTTCTGAACACTCTATATAAGATACATAAATTTTTATAGTGGGAGTATAAAACATCAATTCTCACACTTCAGTAGAAATTTCGCTTGGGTATGCCTAATATTTGCTTTGTATTTAATATCTTAAAATTAGGTTGTTTTTTGAAAAAAATTAAAGTACCTCAAAAACTTTAAGGTTTAGGTATAACAAACCTTAATAAAAGAAAGACCTTTGTGTTGACAGTAGAATCCAAAAAAGTAATAATATCCAGGGCTTTCATATAAAAAGAAATAACATTGTTATTTATTTAGTGTCTGGAACGCACTGTATAATTTCAAAAGAATTTTAGAATGTACCTCTAATATGCCTCTATCCATATGTGAAAGAAACTTTTTAAAATATTTATTAGTTTACCTACAATGTTCTGAGGTGTATACCATGAATAACACTGTGTATATAGACATACTCACGCATGCACGTAGGCATGCCCCCCCCTCCCATGCATGCACGCACCCACACACACCACTCCCACCCCTTTCCACACACACACACACCACATGCACGCATGCACCAACACACACACACACACAGGGTGTTCCTAAATATCATGTATATATGGAAAGGTGTAATTATTTAACTTATTTCATGACTAAAAATTTATCTAAGCATAGGTCCACAAATGCTTCGTTACCAATCTGCAGTGTGTTGCAATTTCACACTGTAGGGTTTACATCATTAGGTATGTCTAATAATTGTGAGAATCTACCGGGTGATATTTTTCAGAGTGTAACAGTTTAAATTTTTCTGTTACCGATACTGTTGGTTAGGCAATATATTCTACTTACTTTGGTAGATAGACAACCATACATACAGACCTCGTAGGAACGTGTTTGGTTGAAGACAACATTTTAGAAACCATCTATGCTTAGGAGGGATATTATCTACTTGGTTAGATACGCGAATTTTGTCTTCCTTTTTAATTTAAGCCCTGCACAAAAATGGGTCTTGCGAATTGTGAACTTGAGCTTTGTCTGAAAAGCATCAGGTGTTTAAGGGCTCCCAACTTAGATTATTCATTTTGTAATAATGTGCAAAGCCAAAAGTGGGCAAGTGTACTTCGCTTTTATTAATTTGAAATTGTTAAATCTAATAAGGGTTTTTCACTTCAGCACTTAATTACGGATTCACGAAAGTGGCACGTAATTATGGGTTCACGTGACATTAAATTATTGCGAGAAACACACAATACAAAATTTTTCCCGGAAGCACGTGGAAATAGTTTTGATCCTGGCTTATTCACTCTGGAATCCGAAATATATGTTTTTAATAGAATCGTACATGGTGAATTCCAACCCAAGAGTTTGGAAAACCCCAAACATTTTTTTTGTTGCCATTCTGAACGCACCCTGCAATGCAGCCATCATTTCTGAAGAGTATTTTAAACAATTTTTGGTATAACTAATCTACAGTTGTATAAGTTATTTCGCATGGAATCCACAAAAAAGGCGTTTTGGTGATGTAATCGTAAATTATGGAAAGCCGTTAATCGAGCACGCAGTCCAGTTGTGTTTTTGAAGCTGTTATCTTCACAGGTGTTGTCCTTGGTCGATCAATACTAGAAAGTTCTGGTTGAGGTCCGCTATGTAACATCAATATCAACGTCTTAAATCAGGTGACAACTAACTATCTACATACCAAACCACGCAAACAGGTATTTCGAATTTTATTCAATTTTATAATGGTAAAATTTTAACTTTCTGAATATTTAAAACTGTACTGTAACATTTTTTAAAGCAGCACATGAAATTTCACTAACCTAAATTTTTTTGCTTGAATTAGTTACTAAACTAGGGACTTCAATTTTGTACAAGTCTGAAATAATTAAAACGAGCTCGATTTAAATACTTGACGATTTAATTCCATATTAAAATATCTAACAAATTTTTATGCTGTTTGCATTGCAGCAATTTTTTTTTTATTTTTATTTTACAAGTGGCAACATTTCCATACTGTAAATACTGTAAAAAAAAATTTTGGTTGTACATATCATTGGTTTAAAGAATTATTTATAATATATTTTTTTTACTCACTAAAATAGTGGCAATGCGTTATTGGATTATTGAACTTGGATTAAATCAAGCGTATGGTTTTACTAGTAGGAATAACAATTAAAAGAACCCACTGCAGTCCTTGAGATAAGAGTACAGTTCATGAATATTTTAGCAAGAAAATTTTAACCTTATTATTTCTTTTAGAAAGGTAAATAATTATAAAGGTTACACGTGGCGGCCAACTTATTTTTTTAATAAATTTGGTAATCAAAGGATACACGAAGCTTTCAAAATTATTTAATGCAATTGTTATTTCTGCAGTAATACTGGTTAGTAGTTGCAGTTTGATTTAATTCAAGGAATTTTCCAGTGTTGTGAAATTAACACAGCCACATATATGCCATATATACAAATTAAAAAGTCAAACATTTTTAATTAATTGCACTACTATATTTTTATTTTACAAATACAGGTCGTGTAGGTAGCGTTGCAATAAACTAAGAGTGTTGAAGATTGTCCTCATGTTAATAGGAATCACCAAATTTTTGTATACAAGGATAGAGCCAATTGATCTTCTACAAACCCTGATTGGCTTTATTTATTTTTTGGTTTCAGTACCAACGAATATTTATGTAACAGCAAAGCTGTAATATTTCTAAATTACAGGTTTGGAAAATTATTTTATATAAAATAATATGCAGAAAGGCGATTGATTTGAAAATATTATTTAAAATTTTCTTAAATAATATCTGTTGTACTGTAGCATACTATTGATTGTAATGGTATGCTTGTGCAACCTGGTTTAATAGGGAAGGAAAGGGAGGTAAGACACCCCTTTCATACTCCTGCTTTTCTGAATTTTGGCCGATCGATTCCCATTACTGGAGAATACTATGGCAAGTTATCAGAATTTTCCAAGCAGGATCTCACTGTTCATTCAAAGGAACAGTTGATCAAGAATATGAATGAGCTTTCAGAACTATATAATGAAAGACTTCACAAAGTTTATAAGCGTAATAAGCACTATTATGATTTACGGCGTCGCCCCGTGCAGTACTTGAAAGGCGATTTCGTGTAGAAGAAAAATATGGTTCAGTCAAATGCCTCTGAAGGTTTTTCTCAGAAGCTATCACCCAAGTATATACGTTGTCAAATAATAGAGAAAAGGGGAACTGTCACTTATCGTCTGAGAGACAGTAAGGGCAAAGACATTGGTATTTGGCACGTTAAAGATTTGAAGCCAGATACGTAAGATGTAGGGGATAGATCTGCTGATTGTCCTCTTAGTTCCTGTAAGTCCGTATAGGTAAACTAGTCTGTTGGGGATGGGTTTTCAACTTACTATCCGGTTAGTTTGTTGGGACCCCATTTTCAAGTACGGGACTCTGGTTTTCTATTAGGAATTGTTTGTTATGAGTTTCTCATGTGGGGACGGGGTAGTGTAACAGTTTAAATTTTTCTGTTACCGATACTGTTGGTTAGGCAATATATTCTACTTACTCTGATAGACATACATACATACAGACCTCGTAGGAACGTGTTTGGTTGAAAATAACATTTTAGAAACTATCTATGCTTAAAAGGGATATTATCTACTTGGTTAGATACACGAATTTTGTCTTCCTTTTTAATTTAAGCACTGCACAAAAATGGGTCTTGCGAATTTGGAACTTGAACTTTGCCTGAAAAACATCAGGTATTTAAGTGCTCACAACTTAGATTATTCATTTTGTAATAATGTGCAAAGCCGAAAGTGGGTAAGTGTACTTCGCTTTTATTAATTTGAAATTGTTAAATCTAATAAGGGTTTTTCACTTCAGCACTTAATTACGGATTCACGAAAGTGGCACGTAATTACGGGTTCACGTGACATTAAATTATTGCGAGAAGCACGCAATACTAAATTTTTCCCGGAAGCACGTGGAAATAGTTTTGATCCTGGCTTATTCACTCTGGAATCCGAAATATATGTTTTTAATAGAATCGCACATGGTGAATTCTAACCCCTGAATTTGGAACACCCCAAACACTTTTTTCATTGCCATTCTGAACGCACCCTGCAATGCAGCCATGATTTTTGAAGAGTATTTTTAACAATTTTCAGTATAACCAATCTACAGTTGTGTAAGTTATTTCGCATGGAATCCACAAAAAAGGGAGTTTTGGTGATGTAATCGTAAATTATGGAAAGCCGTTAATTGCGCACGCAGTCCACTTGTGTTTTTGAAGCTGTTATCTTCACAGGTGTTGTCCTTGGTCGATCAATACTAGAAAGTTCTGGTTGAGGCCCGCTAGGTAACATCAATATCAACGTCTTAAATCAGGTGACAACTAACTATCTACATACCAAACCACGCAAACAGGTATTTCCAATTTTATTCAATTTTATAATGGTAAAATTTAAACTTTCTGAATAGTTATAACTGTACTGTAACATTTTTTAAAGCAGCACATGAAATTTCACTAACCTAATTTTTTTTGCTTGAATTAGTTACTAAACTAGGGACTTCAATTTTGTACAAGTCTGAAATAATTAAAACGAGCTCGATTTAAATACTTGACGATTTAATTCCATATTAAAATATTTAACAAATTTTTATGCTGTTTGCATTGCAGCAATTTTTTTTTATTTTTATTTTACAAGTGGTAACATTTCCATACTGTAAATACTGTAAAAAAAATTTTGGTTGTACTTATTATTGGTTTAAAGAATTATTTATAATATATTTTTTTTACTCACTAAAATAGTGGCAATGTGTTATTGGATTATTGAACTTGGATTAAATCAAGCGTATGGTTTTACTAGTAGGAATAACAATTAAAAGAACCCACTGCAGTCCTTGAGTTAAGAGTGCAGTTCATGTATATTTTAGCAAGAAAATTTTAACCTCATTAATTCTTTTAGAAAGGTAAATAATTATAAAGGTTACAAGAGGTCATGCTCCTGTTTTCCCCTGAACTTTTTTGCAGTGTACCACTAGTATATTTTAAAATAGAAATTGAATTTCCTGCTTTGTTTAGAGACTTTTTGGTCTCTTACAGTTTTTTCATACCTGCGACCGTTATCAAGAGAAAAATAAAAAACGATTTTCTGTACATAGCTAGATAAAATATTTTTTAAAATGGTCTAGTAGGTTCTGATTTTATTCTGGACATTGGCTTGTTTTTATTAATGTCGATAGTCCACATTTGAAATCGTAACTTGTGTGTGCACATGTTTATAAAATTAAAGGTTTAAGTTGTAAATTGTAAGGTATAAAAGTGATTTAAATACTCGTTTTCATTTCATAACAATGCCAAGTTTTACGAATTCTGAAATGCCTGAGATGCATTTCATCATGGCCCTATAGCCATAGGAATGGAAAGGTAACAGAAGCCAAACATCTGTTCATAGAGCGCTATCCCAATAGAATAATACATGATTGACGAGTATTTATGGATATTCATAGGCATCTTGTAGAAACTGGAACTCTTAATAAGAATACCAATGATGCAGGTGTTAGACACCACAGATTGAAGAAGCTGTTCTAAATGAAATAGAAGGATGCCCTGACACTAGCACCAAAAATCAGTGAGCATGTAAATATTAGTCATCAATTTGCTTAATGTACACTGTGTGACTCTCTGCTATACCTTTGCCTCATTCAAAAGATGCCGGCGCTCCTTCTTTGTGATTTCCCTTTAAGAACTAATTTCTACCAGTGGTACCATTTTGCCAACGAAACCAATTTTTAAAGAAATTCGATTATAAATTTTCGTACCAACCACAAATGGGCTGAAGAAAATCGAAATGGAATTGTAGACACACATTTTCACGAGCAGTTCCCATTAAATGTTTGGGGTGGTATAATTAGGGATCATTTGAGTGAACTTTTCTTTTTACCTGGTCGATTTACTGGTCATTTACAAGCATTTTTTGGAACACAAATAGCCTTTAATATTCGAACACTGCTTCCTTACGTATCTCACACTATACAACTGTATCTTTCTACAATAAGAAGTTAACTAAATTTGAAACATTACGGATTCGAAAACATTATAAAGATCAATGAGCTTCCTTCTCAGATGATTTCGATGGGTTCGGCTTTTTAACGCTTTGCACAAGTAACCAAAGGTCCTCAAGATTCTTTTCTTAAAACTGTGAAGTCACTTCAGTTAACAAATAAAAAGAAAACCAAGATAATGTTGAATCTCTATTAACATACTCTTAGATTAAATTATATACAGTAGCTAGCCTTATTTACACATAATTAAATGTAAAAGGTAGTTCACATACAAATGTACAACGTCTAAGTTTGTAGTTAAATTACTATTTAAGAAATAATTGAATAAGCAAAGTTGTTTTAATTTAATTAAATGACACCTACACCATAGTGAATGAGTTCACACACCAGGCAAATCAAAACTAGAATTCAGAATTTAAATAATGTTAATTGATTCAATTGATCAACAACCGTTTAAATGAAATTATTAAAACAACATTTGGAATAAGCACTAAATAAAAACTTTTAGTCCAACCAAATTTTATAAGCATTTATAAGTTAATGAAATTTATTGATTACTACACAAGCTTGCACTTTAATAAGAAGCTATCCTTCCAGAATTAAATCATTAACCCTGTATACAAAAGAAATTTTTGTAATGTTTGCAAAAGTCAAAAGATTTACTGACAGCAAAATTTTTAAGATTATAGAAGTTGTCAATGAATATTCGATAAACGCTCGCCCTTCTTGGTTAGAAATGTAAAGATACCATAAACACCTGGAAATTACACTAAACCAGAACTATACCATATGTTGATATCGATATGCTTATCTCACCACAGGCAGAATAACATTTGATAATGTACATAATGAACTTCCCTCTGGACATAAATCTTGTCTTCATCCAAGTGTGTTAAAATCAAACCCTTCAACCATCACAAAAGTGCTTCCTTATTCAATATATGCTAATAGAAACAATTGGAACAAATTTTAATTAAATCCTGATTAATAATTGAGCGTTCCTTTTCTACGATCCAACACTAAGGAATTCGGTTCTGCTATGTTCAAAATATTGCATACACAACATAAAGCGAAATAAATACCGCCTCCCAGATGAAGCTAAAATTACTAATTCCATCAATTAATTAAATTAGAAAAGCTTGCTAATTTATTCTCAACCTGAAACCTCTCAAGTAAAATTACTTTCCAGATCAAGAACCATACATAAAAAAACATCTTGACTGGTTGATTGTTAAACGAGAAAACCCGAGTTGCTCAGACGAACTCGCTAACCTGTCCCTGCCCTATTTTTTTGTAATAAAAGTGTGACAAAACATGAAAGTGCTACCCTCCCTTGACTATTAAGCATCAATACAAGGTGCAAACAAGGCTGCCTACCTTTAAATTTGCAACAGTAAAAACATACTGTTATAACACATCTCTTTTGCTGAGAAATTAAATGTGGTATATGCACCATGGCACTCCACAACACATTTTTCTACTATGGGTTGGGAGTATTTAAAAGAAGGAATGAGAACAAGTAGATAGGACAGAGTGGACCTGTCATGGCTCCCTAGTTCACCTGACTTAAATAGCTTTGATTTTTCCTATGGGGGCATCTCAAACCTTCAGTGTATATAACACCTGAGAATACGATTGATGACTTATGAAATCGAATAATAAATGTATTTGAAACTGTACGAAATATTCCGGGGGTGTTCGAAAGAGTACATGTATCATTTAGAAGACGAGTGGGTACTTGTATGAGTTGGAGGAGGTCGCTTTAAACAGTTGCTGTAATGTTTTTTTCTTCAACACCCAGTAGATTGGTAATGAAACGTTTGCAGACCTATATTTATATTAATTTGTAGTAATGAAATAAGCCAAAGGATCACACCCCTCCGAATGTACATGATATTTAAGAACATCATGTATATGTATATCATTTTGAACATACTTTAACCCTAAAATATAATTTAAACATTTTCCGTGTAACACAATCTGGTCAGATTATAAAAACAAACAGTATAATGCTTTGAAAATTAATGCATTCGCTTACGTTTTTATTAATTTTGTTACTAGCCATCTGTGTTATTGAATACTAAAAGCTTCTTAAATTTCCATAAATATAGTGATGAACAAGCCATTCGTTGTTCTTTAAAATGATTCCTCTTTTAATGCATGAAAGTTACATAATCCAGCAAATCATTTTGACTAACGACTGTCAAGATTCTACATCTCAGTCGTTGGCTAGTCCAGTTGCTTTCGCTACCTCATTCTGCCACATCATGTCTATTCATAGCATACATCGTGCCTGTAAATAACATATCTATCAAAATTGCTAATACAAATTATTCACCATATTTTGATGAATGACAAAAAGTTATTTACATTACTACATTTATTTTTAAAATGGTTTATATAAAACATAAGGGACAAAGCATGTGTTTTAAATATATGCAACTAAATAACTTTCTTAGTAATTTGTGATGTTGTGTGTATGGTAAAATTACTTTTTTTTGTATTTAAATATTATACTGTTGACCATGAAAGTTGGTGCCGAACTAGGAGTGACTATTCGCAGGAGTAACGAATATACTGCTAGTTGTTTAAGCAGCTCTAATGGCACATTTATTGACCCAATGTTAGGTTGTTCTTAAGCTACTTTCTACAGAATAATGCAAAATTTTGTTTTAAATAGCATAAAAATTTGGTTAGCGCTATGGTATAGAAACTAACTTAACTTTGATAGTATGACACTTGGAGAGAGTTACAAAAGAATGATGTATTCTTTCAAATTTTGGCAGAAATTATTCATGAGGTAATAGAAAGGTCCATTCTAAACAGACCCACACCTTGAAAAAGCTGTAAAATATTAGAACAGGTAGAATGGCTTGAGTGTTTCGGTGAGCTATGACTCGAATTATAGCTTTAACCAAATTAGTGATGTCTTTAGTGAGAAAATAGATCAAGACATCCCCGAAAGAGGGCAGCAGCTTTTGCAGTACTTACAGTAGCAGAGACCATAGGGAGTCGGTATGGCATTCTAAGACCCACTACTGCGACATGGAGGGCAACGGGAAACCATCACGTTACCTCCCAAGAACACAGCGTACCAAAAATGTTTTAAAAAATAATTACATTCTTTGTGTTATACGATTCAAGAGTTCAAATAGTTCCCAATTTGAATCTCTGCGAGAAGACTGCTTCGGCTGATGTGATTGGTAAACTCAATAAGAAGAAAGGAATAACGAGAAACATCTTGTAAGTCGGGGCGTGGAATGTTAGAAGCATGAAGCAAGTAGGCAAGCTAGAGAACCTGAAAATTGAAAGAGATAGGTTAGCATAAGATATACTCGCGATTAGCAAAGTTTGGTGGCCAGAGGCACGGAATTTCTTAACCAACACTATAGGATAATTCATACAGGATCAGAGGAAGGAAATTCGAGTGTAAGAATAGTTATACGGAAAAGGATAGAACACTATGTATAAAACTATTTACAAAAGAACTAAAGAGTATTCATGGATAGACTAAAACATAACCCAGTAAAATACGGTAATACTACAACTTTACATGACCACCTCTAGCTACAGTGAGAAAGAAATAGAAGCGATCTACAAAGATATTGAAGACATAATAAAGTTCGTAAAAGAATATAAAAATTTAGTAATTATGGAAGATTTTAATGGAGAGGTGGTAGGTTAGGGTAGGGAAGAAGCAGTAATAGGTTTATAAAAATATTAACCATCACAAACACATTATTTCAACACCATGCTAGAAGACAATACACATGGAAGATGCCATGAGACATGGGGAGATATCAAATAAATTACATTCTTTTTAGACAACGGTTTAGGAATCAAGAAAAAGACTGTAGAAGATCCAAGAAGCAGATATAAACACTAACCACAAAACGGTAAGTATCAAATCCATGCTTAAATTTAAAAATTTGAAAAAAAAGGAACAAAAAAGGGCACTTTGACTTTGAGAAACTAAAAGATAAAAGTACCCACAAAAGAGTTGAGGAAAAATTAAATGAATTGCTGAACGACATCGGAAACAATTTCTGGTACTAAGTAGAAGCAGAATGAAATAACATTAAATCCAGCTTACAAATGGCTGCCAAAGATATTCTAGAGTATAAACAAAAGGAAAATAAGAAGCCATAGATGACAAAGAATATTCTGAATTTAATAGAAAAAAGGCGAAAATACAAAAACAGACCAGACAAAGCAGGAAACAGCTACAAAGCTATAGAAAAAAGAAATTATTAGAAAATGCAAGAAAGCTAAAGAACATTGGATTGAGAAAAAGTGCAAAAAGATACAAACTAAGATGGAAATAGGAAAGACAGACAAAGCTTACACACTAATTAGAATGAATTTTAAGGATATAAAACCTTATAGCAAAAATATGAGGAAAGCAGAAGAAGACATCATCATAGAAAATATAGAAAAAGTGGGTAGATGGCAAGAATATATAGGGAATTTATATGCAGGACGGCAACTAGAAGCACTAGAACAGGAATCAGACATTAAAAAGGATGACTTGGGATATCCTATACTTAGAGATGAGTTTGAATTAGCATTAAAGAGTCTGAAACACAATAGGGCACTGGATGTAGATGAAGTGCAAGCAGAAACTCTAAAAGTCGCCGGACAAGCCGTAACAGAATATGTATAAGACAGGCAAGACACCCAAAGATTTCAAACGTAACGCTATAGTCAATATAAAAAAAAAGAAAGGCGTGGATAGATGCGAAAACTTTCAAACAATAAGTATGACAGCACACGTGTCAAAAATATTAACTAGAATTGTATGACGACGGATGAAAAAACAGGTTGAAGAAATATTAGGAGAAGATCAATTTGCGTTTAGGCAAAACAGAGGAATACGATATGCCATTTTAGCTTTAGGGGGGGATAATGGAGAAAACAATAGAAAAAGTAGAAAGCGAGTATATGAGGTTTGTAGATCTGGAAAAAGCATTCGACAATGTAAAATGGAAAAAAAATGTTCGATATACTCAAAAAGATTGGAATGAGTTACAGGGATAGATGGATAGTCAGAACTTGTACAAAGAGTAAACAGCAGTAATAGGATTACAGCAGGAACGTGCAGAAGTAAATATTAGGAAAGAGGTGAAACAGGGATGCACTCCATCTCCGATAATTTCTAACTTGTATATCAAAGAGGCAATGAATACTGTCAAATGCAAAAATACATTTGTAATTATTATGCATGGGCAAATGATTGATATGCTTAGAGTTGCAAATGATATAGTGGTATTAGCAACTAGCAAGGAAGAGTTGAAACGGCTCTTAATGAAATGGAAACAGTACTAACAGAGTGATACGGTATGAAAATTAACAAAAATAAAACTAAAATACTAGTATTTAAAGGAGGGGAAAAAGTCAAAAGCTGCTATGTTCGCAGAAACAAAGAAAAAAATCGTTGAAAGTATATGCGTGAAGCAAAGCACTGTATGGCTGTGAAACACAGATAGTGGAGCCAGAATTAAGCTTGAACACTTGTTAAATGTCTGTATGCACCATATAATGGGGTGTATAGGTCTTCGGAAGTCTTCAGCTTTCTTTGGGAAGCTTCGGAAGTTGCTTAAGAGGCCCAGTGTGAACTTGAACAATGATGATTAGGACATATATACAAGTCGGCGAGTTCCAGACATCATCGGTGGTCTTCGGATCTCTTCGGTAGTCTTCGTGGTTTTAGTGGTGGGTCAAAGTTACGTTAAAAGAAATTATGAAATGAAATTATATGCACTTAAAAACTACTATTTACAATATATACAAAAAGAAAGGGGTCAGAAGGTATTCAGTTGTCTTCTGAAGTCTTCGGCGGGCTTCCTGGGGGATGAGCTTCTACGAGGATGTAGTTCCTGTGGTAGAGCTTGACGGATGCAATCACAATAACGACTGGTCGGTGAAGTATGGAACGGAGTTTAGCGGTCGTACGTGTTTGTTAGTTGTGGATTGATGAACTATGATGACGGCCTCCAGGTACGGCGGCGGGTAGGGTAACGTTTGGATAGGATGCAGGCTATGAGCAGCACTGCTTTAAGATTTTAGCAGGCTATGACGAGCGCTACTTGGAAAGGTCTGCAGGCTATGAGGAGCACTGCAGAGAAGAGAGAATCCCAGACTATAAGAAGTACTAGGACTGTCTTCTGCAGAAATCGAATTTATATTTATATAATTCTGGTCTTCGGAAGTCTTCAGCTTTCTTTGGGAAGCTTCGGATGTTGCTTAAGAGACCCAGTGTGAACTTGAACAATGATGATTAGGACATATATACAAGTCGGCGAGTTCCAGACATCATCGGTGGTCTTCGGATCTCTTCGGTAGTCTTCGTGGTTTTAGTGGTGGGTCAAAGTTACGTTAAAAGAAATTATGAAATGAAATTATATGCACTTAAAAACTACTTTTTACAATATATACAAAAAGAAAGGGGTCAGAAGGTATTCAGTTGTCTTCTGAAGTCTTCGGCGGGCTTCCTGGGGGATGAGCTTCTACGAGGATGTTGTTCCTGTGGTAGAGCTTGACGGATGCAATCACAATAACGACTGGTCGGTGAAGTATGGAACGGAGTTTAGCGGTCGTACGTGTTTGTTAGTTGTGGATTGATGAACTATGATGACGGCCTCCAGGTACGGCGGCGGGTAGGGTAACGTTTGGATAGGATGCAGGCTATGAGCAGCACTGCTTTAAGATTTTAGCAGGCTATGACGAGCGCTACTTGGAAAGGTCTGCAGGCTATGGGGAGCACTGCAGAGAAGAGAGAATCCCAGACTATGAGAAGTACTAGGACTGTCTTCTGCAGAAATCGAATTTATATTTATATAATTCTGGTCGCTATCCTTTCTGTGTTGAAAAACATTTATCAGAGCTTTAACCAATGAATTGCGTTGTCGATTTTGATTGTGAACAAAGATTATTCAAATTTTAATAAAACAAGATTTAGTGGGAATTTTGGATGTTGTTCTATTTTCAGCACGTGCACTCTGATATAGTCAAATTTACATTCGAAATTCGTTCAGTGCATTGCATGGGATCATAGCGGTAACATTATATTTAGTAACAATCAACTTGAAAAGTGTTTTGTAAACAAAAGAACTATGTTTGCATATTTTAGGATAACAAAACTAAGTGGATTTAACCACCATAATTAATAATAGTCTGTATTGGCACAGCAATCAATTAATAATAATCATATATACATAGCAACAGAAACCTAAATACACTAAATACTTATCATATTGATGCAAACCGAATTCATTCAGACTAGAAACTACTGAAACATACAAGTACACAAAAATGCATATATACACTAGTGCATTTAAATACAAAACCCCAAACTATTGAATAAATCTTATAGCCTAGTGTTACTCTTAACAGTTCTAGAATGTAGGCAATCTACATACTGTTCAGGAGTAAAGCAAACAGCTGTCTGTCATCTTCATATTCCTTTGCACAGACAGTGACGGGTATGGGTAGCTACAATAGGTACCCATCTCAGCCTAAATTGACCTACATCCAAAACAGCAGCCAGTCAAAATGTGTTGTAACGATACATCAAGTTTCCGTGGTATGATCAAGCAAACATTAGTTCGAAGAACTGAAGAATATTGGCTACAAATATATTACCATTTCCTTTAAAGAAATATCACCTTTCAATTACCTACTAGTCACGTAAAAAGGAAAGCATGTTTTTCATCATTAGGATTTGCAACTGCCCGGATTTCTTTTATTTAACATAGAAAACTAACGTAAACAGGTGCTAAATATCTGGTGAAGTTGTTCAACTAATGTAGTTATAAAATTGTTCTCTGAAAAAATAATCACAAAAATTTCATATAGAATAGAAATAAATTTGAGCGTATGTTTATCTTTCAAAAAAAAAACGCAGCTGCTTTACCAAACTACCATTAAACTAGCAAATTTCAAGAAATTCATAATTAGTAAAAATTCCTCATAAGGGACCAGAAAGAATATAAACAAGTGAATTCGTGAATTAAATACAAGACGAGCAACGTTGGTTGCCTAACAGAGCTAACCAGAACTGATAAAAGTAAAGAAAGGACAAGCACAGTTGGCTGCCTACCTGAGCAGACTTGAAATAATAAAACTATAGCAACCCATATATTCAAATAAGTAGAAACTGAAATGCTTCTTATAGTAAGGAGGTAGTAAATTTACAAATACGAAATGGCCTGTAACAAACCCTCTACTAAATATTTTCGGTCATTCTAACATTAGTTTTCTATAATAGGTAACCTAACACTTAAGAAAACACTCTGTATACTTGTTTACTAATAACTTCGAGAATACTATACCCATCATCAAACGTTAGTTCGCATCTGTTGCGTTGTCAATGAAAGTTTCAAGATGAGATTTTGTGTGCATGACACCAGAAACATTAATTAATGCAATTAGAATGTGCAGATATATCCTTTCAAAATTCCTAGACTTCTCCATTATAACATGTTGTTTTACTGTTACAACTTCCTGATAGTTAAGCAACTTTATTTACCTGCATTTTCAAATATGTTACAGTGAGAAGTAGTCGTACTTGTCTACCATTTCAAAAGTTTGTGTGGAGATTATAAAGCGCTGCATTGTGTTCTGTGACATCCCACTTTTCAATCAGTTCTGTTCTTTATTTGGTAGAAGATGGAACGTTACTTTTGCTGTGGGAAGCATTTCCTTTTAGCAATAATTTCCATTACCAATTAGAGCAATTAGTTCTAGCTGCCAAGCATTCAAAAGTAAATTTAAAGTTACGTCCATTCTATGTGTGAGCACGTGGTTCTTGAAACTGTTACGAGTGTGGTACACTTCGAAATTTGTACTTTGCAGGATGCTGTCATAAACTTTTGAAGCATCAATATTCATTTTGTAAATGATTTCAGTATTGCCCTTGAGCAATTTCAATTTTGTTGAGAAAATTAATATAATTGCCAGGTGCCATATGTACATTATCTGCATCTACTTTTCAAGAGCACCTTTCAATGCCATTTACATAATTTAGTCAAATATTTATGTATTTACCGGTTTGATACGGTTGGAATGGTAATATATGAATAGTTGCGTTGCTTGAAACATTCAAGTGCAGTTAGTACTGTCAAGTTTAATTTTGTTTCAATTTAGTTGATATTAATTTTACAGAAGTAATATTACAAATCAGTGTTCTATATTTTGTAAATATAACTTGCAAAGGCCTGCAAAACATGGGTTCATATTTAGCAGGTTTAATTTTGCCAACTTCTTGATAAATTTGTAAATAGAAATAAAATATACTTTTGATAAATTTATTGGTTATTTTGCAATAATAATAGCTTATTACTTTTATAGAATTGATCGTGTTGATATATTTTTTAAGTAACTTAAGAGGATTATTTTGTTTCTGTTAAATTACATATCAGAACTGATCGATTAGAACATTGATTGTTTCGTTTGAAAACATCTAGCTAAGTTTTCAATTGTGGTATAGTTTTGCAAGACATAAAAATCTGATTGCCATTACAGGAATAAAATCAAAGAAGTCACTTTGCAGCCCTGAGGTTAAGGTCTCCACCTTTCCATGCATTTGTTTAATAACCAACAGACGAGAAAAGGCTACACTCTGTTAAATTTATTAACTACCTGGGCAGTTTTTAATTTTTAAAACGAATTACCTTTTAAAAGTTATGATGCACTTTTAAAATTTTTATTTCTTCGTTTAAAGATCAATTTGCTTTTGTGCGCCTCCATAATTTTTGTGGATTATGGACACTGAATATTATTAAAATAATTAATACACCCATAGAATTTTTTTGCTAATATCGATTGGAGATTGTAGCAAATGGATATGGGCTTTAAATTATTTTCATAATTTAATTTACTAACTTATAATAATCGATATTTCTTCAACTTTTCCAGAAATATGAAATTCTCTGACTTTTCTCACTCACTTGCACTCCTGGTATTAAAATTTGTAGATTGCTATTTAATCTGCATCTGCATCATTTTTTTATTAAATAAATATTGGATATGTTCATTGTTCTTTTTTTGGATGTTTAGTGTTGGATCCAATATTTATTTAATAAAAAAATGATTAGCACCGAGATTAAAAATCAACTGAAGATCAACAACTCTTTGCCTGGAAAGTATTATGGATTACCCAAATTACACAAACCCACAATGGAATTGCGACCAATCATTTCTTGTATCGATACACCAACATATCCTTTAGCCAAATGGCTAGCCGAGATTCTTGGCAAAGCCTTTCCAATTGCAACAGGATATAACATCAAGGACAGCTTCAACTTTGTCACTAAATTTAAAAATTTTCAATTACCAGATAATCACATCTTAATTTCTTTGGATGTTAAATCTCTATTCACTAACATACCGCTCGATTTAACGCAAAGAATCATAACTGAAAAGTGGAATCTAATATCACCGCATTGCAATTTATCTTTAGACAGTTTTAAAAGTTCAATCAGTTTGATATTCAATAACATGTACTTCTGTTATGAAAAAAGATTTTATTTACAAAATTTGGTACACCTATGGGTTCTCCCTCTCTCAGTTCTTGCTCAAATTGTTATGGATTCTTTGATTGATGAAGTTATACCACAACTACCGTTTCATCTCCCATTCTTTGCTAAATACATTGATGACATCGTTTGTAGCATTCCCAAAAATAAAATTGACATTGTGTTGGATACCTTCAATAGATTCAATTTTCACTTACAATTTACATACGAGATAGAAGTCGACAGAAAAATCCCTTTTCTTGATACTGTAGTCATAAGAGACTCTACAAACATCATCAAGTTTGACTGGTACAAAAAAACAACAAACTCAAATCGTTACCTAAATTATTATTCTAATCATTCTTACCAACACAAGATAAATACTATTTTAACCATGAAGAATAGGATTCTGAAAATATGTAATCCCGAATTTCTACAAAAAAATCTTTTGGACCTTCAACGTCCCTTTATTAACAATGGCTTTCCTAAATCCATAGTAAATAGAATTTTATTTGCAGACGTCAATAAAAAACAATATAAAGAAATTAAAACTGAACTTGCTACCACTCATAAAGCCATCCCTTACATTCAGAAACTCTCTCCATCTTTAGCAAGAATTTTAAAGCGGAATGATACTAAAATTACATATACCTATAACAAAACAATAAGAAATTTATTCACTCAAATCAAAGATAAAACAGACAAACAATGGTTAAGCAATGTCATCTATCAAGTGAAGTGTTCATGCGGGGGCTTATACCTTGGGCAAACTAAACAGTACATTTGTAGAAGATTAACACAACATAAAAGTGACGCCAAAATTGGAAAGATGTCTTGCGCCCTATCGTCACATGTCCAAACCACTCGCCACAACCCCAATTTTATTGATTTTAAAATAATTGAAGTTGAACGTGATTATAAAAAAAGACTGTTTTTAGAGTCATACCATATCAACAGGACTAAAAATAATATAAATTCCAAATGTGATATAGACAACTTAAGTGCGGTTTACACTTCCCTTTACAAATTTAATAGTTAAAATATACAATCCTATAGATTAAGTTATTTGATTCTTTAGAAGGCGTATGCCTTATTCTAAATTTGACATTTTGTATTATTTTTCGATAAGTTTCAATCAAAATTTTTCACATTAATTGTTAATATTTAGTTTTAAGATTTTTTATAGTTTAAATGTTTTTAAAGTTTGGATTATTGAAGATTTCGCTAGTTGAAGTTAGAATGATAGTGTAAATTTATATGTAAGTTTTCATTTAAGCAATTTTATTTTAACTGTGTCACCATTTTAGCCTTGAAAAGAACCCAAAGAGGTTCGAAACGTCAGGAATAGAAATAAATACACCTTACTTGAAGCATTTCTTTCGAACTAAATAGTTCCCAATATTTTAATTAGACAGCCTATAGTTTATATTTAAAGCAGTTCGTTACTTGATTTGTCAGATCATATTTTATATATATATATATATATATATATATATATTTTCAAACACTTTAATACATAATCACTAAGTTATCAAGAAACGACATACTAGTATGGTATTTTTATTAAATGTATCAAGTACAGAGTGTCCCAAATTGGATGCGGTGAATAGGTTATTATTAAAGGTACAAAAAAGGTATTTGCATGATTACAACCACTTTTTTCCGATCAATTCAATGACAATTGTTTGCATAAAACATCAAAGAGTCTCTATCATAATTTTTGACAAGCAATAAATTGTGTTGTTAGTTTTAAGCAAAGCAGTTCGTCTATTACAATATTGCAAAATTTGAATTTTCGAGAAATGCGACATGTTAACTGCATATATTGAGTGTAAAAAATTCCACTATCTGCAAAAGCAATAATGTATAAAGTATAAACTTTAACAGATAATTGTGTGGCTAATACGAAATAACTTATTACTAATTTCTTTGTATAAAATACAGTTATCTTAAAGACGCCAACTAAATATTAGGATGTTTAGGTTAGAAAGCATCGGCGGCTGATCGTATGAGGCAAGTGAACCGCTGCCTCACCTTTAATTTTATAGATCTTCTTTTCATAAAGAAAAATTCTATTACAACTTGTGCAAGCGTTCTCTACATAATTTTTGGTCAAATATATCATAATTCGATTAATAATCAATATTATATAATGAACGTTTGTAATACAAAATTCATTTCTAAATTCGTGCACGATTTCTGCCCATACACATTCATCTGAGGTGTTATAAAGCGTGCCACACTTATTCAACCATCCCAATGCATCCAAAGCTACATTATACATTAGCACGAAGCGTTTAACATGTCTATACATCAACCAACACTTTATACTCGGCTACTGGGGCTGTCTCATCACTTAAAGGAAGTCAGCCAATGGTCAGTAAGGATAATGAGTGTCAGACTTTGTAATAGTTGTTAAACTGCACAAAAAGTCAAAAATCAAGCATATGTTAATGTTAAATTAATAATTTTCTATTATTAAAACAGCTTAAACTTAGGTACTAGTACAACCATTAGTCTCAGTAGTGGTCCCGTAGTTTTATAACAGCTGACATCGTTGACGAGTTGGAATTATTTGCTTGTTTCGTTTTAAATTATTGTATTGTTTGAAATCTGTGTTTTGTTAATTCTTCAATACTGAATTGATGAACCGAGTTAACATTTGTATGTTTGGTGCTTCATCCCTTAAATAGAATAGATTACATACAGTTTAAGTGTTTACCGTTTAGTGTTCTTGTTCCTTATTTAGTACTTTACGTCTCGTGATCTTAATCGCGCGGCTGCGTGGCGTAGTGGTATGTGTGTGACTACTATGCCCAAGGTCCCGGGTTCGAATCCCGACGCGGTCCGCTTGAAAAATGTTAGGCGAGCATTTTTCACAAAAATACACCCTCGTTCGGATGAGAGGTAAAATGGAGGTCCCGTGTGTGAGCGTTGTCACGCACATTAAAGATCCCTACCTTGCTTGAAACAGTAAGAGTTTGGCAAAGTTCCAAATTTTTCAAGTAAAAAAAACCTCGCCTCCTGGCCAATGTAGTACCTTCAGGTGGAACATTGGAAAATCACATGTAAGGTTAATATTAGTCTATATAAACAAAAACTGCTTGTTATAATATAATTCAAATTGTGTAATATCGTTATATTGTTCCAATTTGAATTGATTTTAAATTTCGGCACAGGGTCATGTATCCCTTACATGATATTCTGTTATCTTTATTCGAAACGCCTTTTTCAGTGCGTGGTGAGTTAGAAAAACGGCAAATTTTATTTATGCACCCGACTCTTCGACTAAATATAGTTAGTACTGATAATCGACAAGATCGAAGTTTTAATAGAACTTTTCAGTTATCGTGGTATGAAACCTACAAATGGATTTGCAGAAGTACATATAAATAGAGTTTATATTGTTGGCCGTGCATTTTGTTATCAAATGTCAACAACAGCTGGACTTGCGGTAAAGGTTTTTGCGATTTAAAAAACATTTCGCGCAGTGCAAAAATGCATGAATGTTCCAAATATCATATAAAATTTTTTGTTGGTTTCAAATAACTTCAACAAAATCGAAGAACTACTAAATGCACTTCAGGAACATGCTGGTTTAAATAAAAAATTATATATAAGGAAATTGTCCGAAAAAACAGGTTATTGGTAGCAAGAATTGGATTTTTGGGGTCATGATGAATCTTCACAATCGCTAAATCATGGAAATTTTAAAGAAGTTTCTGAATGTTTGATTAAGCGAAACGCAGAAGTATCAGAGCACCTATCAAAAATGAGCCAAATCTTCACCAGCCAGTCAAAAACAATTCAAAATGAATTAATATCTTGCATTGAAGATTTTTTAACAGAATACATTTCCCAAGGAATAGCAGCTAGTCCTTTCTTTGCTTTAGTATCTGATGATACTAAGACTGACATTGCAGAGAAATCTCAGTGCACGATAACTCTTCAATTTGTTACTCGCGATTGTAAATTAAAAGAAAGGTTAAGTAGTGACCGAACCGCCAATGCTCTCTTCGAAGTAGTTTAGGATGTTTTAAAACCCTTTAGTTATAAAAAGTTAGTTGTTAGTTCCCCAATCTTACGACAGTGCCAGTGTTATGGCGGGCGAGCTAAATGGACTCCAGGCAAAAGTAAAGTCAATTGCACCCTATGCTCTTTTTACCCATTGCTGTGCTCACCGGTTAAACCTCGTTTTAGGAAAAGGAACACAAAATATTCAGCAGAGTAGAATATTTTTCTCTACTTTATCAGGTATACCAAGTTTTTTCCATTATTCACCTAAGAGATCAGTAATATTAGATCATATTGTTGGTAAACGTGTGCCACGAGCAGCAGAAACCATGTGGTATCCAAGATCAAAAATTTTGAACATTGTCGCAAGTGAATAGGACAACTTCGTAAAAGTTTTAGAAGCAATAGTAAATGATCTGACCTCGAGAGCCAAATCCATTCGCGCAGCTAAGGGATTCCTTAAGCACTTTAGTGAATTTGAATTTGCTATTTTAACTTTTATTAATCGCGAAATTTTTAATATTACTGATCTCCTTTTTAACATTTTACAGACTAAAGTTTTTAAATGTGTTATATTGTTCGCAACAAATAAATACAGCTTGTGTCTGAATTAACGAATTAAGGAATGAAGGCAAATTTTGGGAATGTTTTCGGCATGCCAGAAATTTAACAGAGTTACCTAATCGGCACGGAACAAAATCTGAGCAAGAGATATTTCAAAAAATACAACATTCTGTATTCCGAAATTTTAGACTGTATTAGTTTGCAACTTAATACACGGTTTTCCGATCTCAACAGCTTAGAATTTCTCGTTTTATTTGATCACTCTAAGTTTGAATTCGATACTACCAAATTTCCTAAAAATCTATGCAATCGCTATTTAAGACTTATCCAAATATTTTTGATAGGAATAGACTTATTAACAAACTTTGTGTTTTTTTTTTATAGAGACGGGCAGTTTAAAAATACACATTTATATACAACCCTGAAAATACATTCTTGTGACTTTGCTGATATATTTTGCCAGATTTTAAAAGTTCTACAATTAATTTTAACAATTCCTGCTACAAGTGAATAAATTGAAAGAAATTTCTCGGGTCTTAAATGCATAAAGTCATACTTATGAAATACGATGAGTCAAGAGCGGCTAAGTGGATTAAGTTTAATGTCTATAGAAAAGGAACTATTAAGCGAATTAAGTAAAAATCCACATTTTTATGAAAATGTAATAGATAAATTTGCAAAACTTAAAGACCGTAGAATACATTTGACTTATCAAACTTAATTTGCTTATAGTTAATAGTATAGCTATGTAAACTAAGGGTATTAAAATCACTTTTGTAAGCTTTTCGTTTCAATGGTTACTCTTGATTCCCAATGAATTCAAGGAATAATAAGAAAAGTACCTCTTATATAATTTAAAGATGCATTTATATTAAATGTAGAGTTTCTAAATAGACTCATTTTGAGCCTCACCTCTTGTTTAGGTCACGAGCCACCACTGTTAGAAAGTAATTTAAAACAGTTTGATGTTTTGATAAACCTATAAAGAAACAATATGCAATTAACAACAAGAGCAAACTTCTGTTATAACCTTAACATGTGTGGAAACTAACCCAAGAACATAATGTTGTAAAATTGAAAAAAAAGTTATTTCTAAATAAGCAGCTTCCAAAATATTGAAACGCAATAAACCTCCAGCCTATAAAATTATAACTATACATAGCTTGTTTCTGGACAATTTTCAAAGAAGAAGGCGATTTTGCTGATGGTAACTTTGTAAGTGTGCTGTTATTAACAATTTTAGAAATAAAATTATATGGTTTGATAAAACATATGTAAGCAGTGCTGGTATATTTAATAGTCATAAAAACCACCACTGCTCTACGAAAATACCCACCAAATGCTTAAGAGGTATCAACAAGTTAGTTTTGGCTTGAATGTTTGTTGTTACATGGTTGGTGATATATTTCGATATCATATTTTTTAAGGTAATCTTACAGCTGCTCGTTATGTTGAAATTCTGGATACAAACTTGCAGGAATTTACTAGAAAATATACCTGCTGGGAAATAGATGTGAAATGTGGTTCAAACAAGATATCACATTCACATCCCCGCACAATGCCAGAGTCACTTACAATTATTTGAATAGAGAAAATCCTAATAAATGGATGGGTACGTTTGAACCTGATCAGTAGCCGCCTAGATCACCTGACTAGTCAAAATTAGAATATTTCTAGTGGGATTTAATAAAAGAGGATATACTTTAAAATCGTCACAATACCATTGAAGATAGATTATGTGTATCTAAACAAAGCAGTATAATTTAAGATATAGATTCTGCATTATTCAAGTGTCTAAACCTTGTTCTTTTTTTTTAGAAAGATGGCCTATTTTACCTGCAACATTAAGAACACAATTTAGTGCTTATGCAATAATTATAATAGATGCTCTTTGACGTTTGTTATGCAAACAATTGTCATTTGATATATACAATTTGTTTCACGGTCAACTAATTATTACAAATGTCTGAAATTAATTTATTATAACAAAAATGGAATAAATCGCAAATTGAAAAACTATCTGCATCAAACTATGTATTTTTGAACAGCTCTTAAAAAGAGCTTCTAAATGGCAGTCAATTGCAATTTACATTTAAAAAATGCACATTCAATTATAATTACAAAATTGTTGTAAATTTTAAACATTTGAGTGCATTACTTTAATCTACATAAAAATTGTATAAAAAAACTAACATGCTTTTTGGATTACAAATAAAAAAGTTATATGAATTAAAAGAATTGTTAAAAATATAAAAAGTTGGCTGCAACTTGAAAACTAAAGAAGATCACTCATTTCTGATTTTGCCATTGCATTGAGTTCGAAAAAGTGGCTTGTAAATATGTAACAGTTTTTTGTATCTTTAATAATAACAAAGTTATCCATTAACTGCATCCAATTTCGAACACACTGTACATGAACATAAACATACACCCTCAAGAATCATTAATATTTTGTTCTAAATAATAAAATGTTAAAAAGCGGATATAATACTAATTTTCTTATATTGTTTGTTACTTGTTAAAAGTGACACGATTAGACATTCTCGCACTCAACGTAAAAAAGAGATTACAATTAGAAGACATACAAAGTAAATACATAATCAACATGTATTTGTAACTTACCCCAGCTCCGTAAAATCTAGGAAGGTTTTTTATTTCAATTTTAAATCGTTCTGATGAAAATTCGTCGCGATCTAAGTATGCATAGGGGTTACTTTCTTCAACTTTTCCACTTATAACATTTTCTGTAGTCTCTGTGTCGGTGGATTGTAAATCAGAATTTAAAACTGCATTGCTTTCCATTTTAATAACGATATTACTTTTCCAAATAATGAATATAACAATATCAAAATTAGTCCAATAACCTCAATAAAAAAGCAAACGTAACCTTTACAATTTCCAGACACTTAATGGCTGTGCTCACGCTAGCGGAACATTTAATAAATGCGGAAGGTGATTTAAAACAGGTCTTAACTTTCGAATGGTTTGAGAAAACAATCAAATAAAAAATAAAGCCAAGTTATTTAGTTAAAATACCTCCTACCCTGACTTGACAGCAGGTATAATTGTTATACTAAAAAATATTTAAAATTATTACCGCAGTTTGGTCAACTTAGGATTATCTTCAATCATTAACGTAAATATAAAAATATTTAACTAGCTGAATACATATAAAGTACTTGATGCGCTAATTTGAAATTTAAATGTCGAATAAAAACATATTGACTCCGCTAAATAACAGTAATTATATTAAACACAAAATTTTCTGAAGTAATAATATAAGCACAGCATAAGAATATAGCACAAAAATTAAATAAGAGGTAAGTAAAAGTTTGCAATTAGATCAACCACAAAACATATTTAAATAATGAGCATTGAAATGCAGTAAAAACTTAATAAATGAATTGAATAAGAATTAAGAGGTAAGTTGCAATATGATAAACCTTAAAATATATTTAAATAACAATGATTTTAAAGATTAATGACATACCTACCTGGAAATAAATTAGCAGTAAGGTAGAAGCAATATTTACGCCCACTATACCATTTCTAGCTACTTTCTCTAAAATGGGTTGTTTGCAATGATTGGATTAAGTAGAATACAGGAAATCTGCCTAATTGTTGCTTTTAGGACCCGTTACCCACGAACTGATAGAATCTGAGTCCGATCCGATAAGTCCCTTAATCTTAATCGGAAGAAGGGCACATACTTTCGGTTTAGACATTCCATCATATGCACAAAACCGCAGGGCTTGATTATTGGAGCATCCCAGACCAGCTCTTAAAAGGAATGGTGATATTTGGACAAGTACTATATTGACAAGCCATCTGCTACATAACCTTAAAATTTTGTAACGGTTAACAATAGGATGACGCAGAGCGACGAACTCATTGGAGAATACTTCATACTTTGGACGATCTCCGCATTTCTTTCGAAACTAAAATAGAAAATTTTCGTCCCGCTACTTCTGATTCTACTCACCTTTTCTACTCAACCCGATTTTGCTTACAAGTCTGCTACATTTGAGAAAAATACTTTTACTTTACATGACCGAACTGTTAAGATTCCTCCTATGCTTACAGGTAGATCAAGTACTTTTTCCGTACTTTCTGCTGCTTCTATTCCTGCGTCTACTTATACTCGTCAGGTCATATGCTTTAATTGAGATCAACCTGAACATGTTTCGGCACGTTTTACTCGTCCTCAAGTACTCCATTGCTATGAATGCAGGTATAAGGGAGTTACTCGCCGAACTGTTCGAACTGTCATCCTAATACTAATAGGTCTTCGAATAATACTCCAAATTGTGTCCTCAGCTCTAGGAGACATATTTCTTCTGCTTCTAATTCTACGTTCTCTTCAGCATCTCATATTGGTAATCCTACTACTACTACTACTACCACGACATACCTTTCTTCGGCAAATATGGGTTCGAACAAAATTTCTTTCGTCTCTAGTTCTACATCATTTTCCGTATATCTTTCTACTCGTCGTACTACCATTACATCATATCCTTTTCAGCCATATGCGTCTTCAAACTATAATACTGATATTTACGGTTACCACACCTTCCTACCAAATTAATAAGAACTAATACGAACCGAATTTCTTCCGTCCTTAGCTGTTCGAATAATGATCAAAAATATCCTACGTTTTCACTTCCACCTCAGATTGTGCCTCCTCCCCTATTGGTACCCATGCTTCAAATTAGTGACTTACCAGTAGCTACTCAAGAGTTCGTGTCCACCTTCTTAAATAATTCTGCTCAAGAAATTCCTGTCGTGTCTGCAGTCGCAGATATAGCTGAAGCGGCGATAACTTTTAATACTGTCAGTAAAAGTTCTGTTGAAATTAGAGAACCCGTATTATTAATGCCTGTATCTGTTGTTGTCAAAATTTTAGCTGTTCCTGTTTCTTTGTCTGCTGTTGTCGAGAAAGCAGTTCCTATTATAGACAAAAATTTACCTACTCCTACTCCTTTGTCTGACGTTGATAAAAAGTTATTTGCTTTCTTACTCCTTTTAGCGTTTGAAGTGAGGGGTCGTGTTTCACGGAGCTTGATACATGACGAAATTCGGCATTTAAACATTTCTATAAGTTCCTAATTTGTAAGTGATTTCGCGCCATTAATTTTAAAAAACTTGTGCGTGCATTTCCATCCTTTTAGATAGTTGAGTTTGCGCAAAGGATTGCGCAGACACGGAGTGTGCAGGAAGTGTGGTGTTTTCCGTCACGTGGAGACTAGTCAGCCAGACGTCGAGCCTAGTGGCATATGTTTGTGCCGTCTTCTTTTTCAGGGAGTATAGGTTTCTTTTTAACTACCTAATTATCGTTCCTCATACCAGTTTCCTGTGGTTCCGCTATAGAATAGAAAAGAAGAAAACGAATTAAATTTGGATTCAAGCGGGGGCAGAAGGATGACCCACGCCCTCAATGCTCCCCGCCGCCAGCTGCCGCCAAAATAGCCGTAATGCTGTGAGAAGTTCTACAGTTTACGTGAGTATCTTTAGTTTTCCCTTATAATTAAAATAAACATTTTTTGTACGTGATAATAATTTGATCAAAGGTATGACGTAACCGTTTATTGAGCAATATTTTGTAATTATTTATCATTGTTGCCAACAGTTGTAGTGGCTATCATACATTGCCGCCGGGACTTTAAAAAGTAGACCAAAAGTGTAATAAGCTCCCGGATACAAGGCTACAAGTAAGTGTTTATATAAGGTTTTCATTACTTTTATTATATTTTAAGCTTTGCTTTTATTGTATTTTATTTTTATTATTGTGCGGCATTAATGTTTAAACACAGGGCAGTGAAATAAAATTATAAATAATAATTTAATCCGTTAAATAATAAATAAATCGCGTTTCTCTTTGAATTTAAACTAACATCCGCGTTTAAAAATAAACTAAATTGAATTTCGGGCTAATAAAGTAAAAAACTAATAAACAAACACCCCAAAATAATTTAAAAGGCGTTTTTAATAAATTTAAAACAAATACCGCGTAATTCGTGTAAAAGACCGCCTAAAACCATCTAAAAGTGTGTAAAAATTTTATAGTGCGCGTATAATAAAATAACAATCTAAAAATCAAAATCTAAGCTCTTTGAAATTAAATAAATAGCTCAAAAACCGTAAATTTCGAAATAAATTAAATATCAATATTCCATATTTTAAGTACATGCGTACTTAAACATTCTTAAAGTCGGGTTTTCAGTGTAGTTAATGGGGTAACATTTGAAGCTTGAGTAAATACGGGGTAAGTGCCTTTCCGGTGCCGCATTCCAATAGCGCGTGTTTTTATTTGTTTATTACCATAGTTAAATTTAAAGTACAGTATTTTATAAATAATTTTCAAGTAATTAGCTTATTTAAATTTGATTTGAGGGTTTAAAAATTTAAAATAAATAAATAGTGTTGTTATTTGGTTCTAGTCGTTATTTTGACATTTAGTGTTTTTTGTATTTTTGCTAAATTTGAAATTTAATTTGAGGGTTCGAAGTTTAAATAATAAATACAGGGTTGTTTACGGTTTATCTTTAATTTAAGTGTTTATACTGGATCAACGTTTGTGTTCTTTTAGCGTCGTAACAATCAGGTAGTTGTTTTTCAGTTGAGTTTCCCGTTCGTTATTTTTTTGTAATTAGCTTTGTTATCATGGTGGTCCACCGGGATGAGGAGCCGATGCCAAAGAAGAAGAGGGGCGATCGGTCGGGGTCAGCTAGGTCGGAGGCTGAGGGCGCTGTTGGGGGCAAGCAGCATAGGGTCGTCTTGAAGGACGTTAGGTTAGGGACACAGGAAGAGGTTGAGGAGGTAGTGAAGGAGCCTGTGTCTGCGGCGGTCGTGTCTAGGAAGTCGGAGCCTCTTGTGGTGGTTGCGGTGCCTGAATTGCCCTCGACTTCGAGGTCCCAGCCTAAGATGTCGACTAGCAGCAACGGCAGCGTTGATGCTAGCGACCTCGATGAGCTGGAACTCTTGAAGTTTAGGGTGAGGAAGGCGCACGCGGCCGTCTACGGGAGGGTGCCGACTACCTCCGCCACTATCGTCGTAGAGGATAGGAAGATGATTCGGAACGCCGTGGATGTTATCCGCGACGTGACGAACCAACTAATGGGTATAGTTAGGGCGCTGCGTCTTTGTTTAGACAACTCTGGGAAAGCTAGTGTTATCGGAGGAAGTCCTGCGGCGGAGTTTGTTGTTTCAGGGTCCAGGATCTGCGGAGACAGGGAGTGTCGATGCCGCGCACTTCCTACGCAGTAGCTGCCGCAGGTGTGAAGCCTACGTTTGCCGTTAGGGTCGACGCCAAACCAGGTCAGAAGAGCGACGTTATGACGACCTTGAAGAAGAAGGTCGACCCAGCACGTGATGGATTTGTTGTAGTGGGAGCTCGAAGGACGCGTAGGCGCGGTGTAGTAGTTGAGTGCGCGGGTTGTAACGATGCCAAGAAACTGCAGTCGAAGGTCGGCGGGCACTGCAAAGAATTAGTAGCGAAGACCATCGAGTCGTTTTTCCGGGGGTCGAAGCGGTGACGAAGGCGGAAGAACTGGTGCGGTTGATCGTGAGCCAGAATCCCCGCTTCGGCAATTTGAAGCTGGAAGACCACCTGAGAGAGAAGTTCAGGTTTGGTGGAAAGGGCCCTAGGGATCCCTTCGCCAACGTAGTTTTCGAAGTGACCCCCACACTTCGAAGGCGCATATTAGCTGACGCTATCAACCTCAGGTGGCGAAGAGTATGGGTCCGGGACCTTCTCTCGATGACCCAGTGTTACCGGTGCTACGAGTACGGTCATAGATCGATGGAGTGCAGAGAAAAGGTACAGTGGTGCGGTAACTGTGCCGAGGTCCGGCACGAATTCAAAAATTGCCGGAAGGCAGTCCCCTGTTGAACGGTTTGCGCAAGGGCAAATGACAGAACTGGCGGTGGCGCAAAGGTCGATACGCGCCACGACGCCAAGTCGAGTAGATGCCCCACGATGCTACGGCTGAAGAACGCAATCACACGGAACATCGACTATGGACCGTGTTGCAAACATTTTTGGACTTTACTTTTTCTTGTTTTCTGAATAATTTTCTTGTTCTGATTGGTTTTTTTCACTTTATCGGTCCTTGTTCACTTCTCATCATTCCGCCCGCACTCCCCTTGTACCCCAACCCCGTGTGGGTTCGGGATTAGTATAGTCACACGGCAAGACCAGCTTGTTGTACGAGGCGACTAAAGCGGTCCAACACATATACACACACTTCATACACCTACAAATTTCTGCTTGGTTCTCTTTCCCTGCGCTCTCTCCTTGTACCCCAATTCTGTGTGGGTCCGGATTAGAATAGTACCACGGTAAGACCTACCTGTCGTAAGAGGCGACTAAAGCGGCCCAAACCCCCCCCCCCACACACATACACTCACAGACATTTTCTTTCGTTCTTGCGTTTCTTTGCTTGGTCCGCTTCTTGCAGTTTTGGTGCCGTTTTCTTATGGTTTGTAGTTTTAGTTACTGTTCCGTTTCTTTTGATCCACCGATCTTTCCCTATACTTCTGCTGGTTTTCCTACTGTTAGTTCTCATGCGGAAGTACAAAATATTTTGATTCACTTCCTGTGGTAGGTGCTTTCTAGACCTTTTTTCTTTTCTTTGGAAACTCCGACTTAGTCGACATTCGGTCTAGTTAACTATTATTTTCCTCGGGACTTTGTTTAATGCGATTCTTTGATACCACAGCTTGAAGTACTTCAATTATTTCTACCCAGCATTCTTGTCGTTCCCTTGCTTACTTTGAGGTTTTATAGTTATTGTCTAGTTTTGGCTTGTATTGTTGGTCTTCCTCCATGTTCCTTTTCTTACTTTTTGGTTTTATCACAATAAACCAATTTCTTTTCATGAGGTTGAAAACTTTACTGCTTCTTTACTAGATATTTCCGCCCTCCGCCAACTTTTTTTTCAGTGTTAGGCCACTTCCTCTTTTTGCTCGATGATTGCTACCTTCTACATTTCCTTTTCATATGTCCTTTATACTTTGTAATTTGGTCTGGTATACTAGTACCAAAATTAAAAATAGGTAATACCGAGTTAGAGGAGGTAGATGAATTTTGCTATTTAGGTAGTATAATTACAAAGGATGGAAGTAGCAGAAGGGATATAGTAGCTAGAATAGCTCAAGCTAGAAAAATGTTTTTAAAAAAGAAAAACTTATTAATAGCTAATAGTATTAGTTTAGATAATAGAAAAAGTTTCTTAAAGTCGTACGTATGGAGCGTTCTACTATACGGTAGTGAGACTTGGACAATTAAAGAAGTAGATAAGAAAAAGATAGAAGCTTTTGAAACTTGGTGTTATAGGAGAATGTTAAAGATTAGTTGGACAGATAGAGTAACAAACGAGGAAGTTTATAGAAGGATAGGTGAGGATCCCTGTATGTGGAAACAATTGAAGGTCAGGAGAGATAGAATGATAGGGCACCAGTTAAGACATGAGGGACTATTTAGTAAAGTCTTAGATTATAGACTACCAAATAAAAATAGAGTAGGAAGGCCTAGACAAAGCTATATTAGTCAAATTATTAGAGATTTAGGTTGTGAAGGGTATGTAGACCTTTTTAGACTAGCTCAGAATAGAAAAGAATTTAGAGCTGCGTCAAACCGACTTTAAGTAAGTTCGAATACAAAACAAAAAAAAAATAATAAAAATCAGTTAACTAAATGTCACCAGGACATAACTCACAATTAGTTAGCGGTCTGGCATGTTGGTAGCGTTTCGTTGCTTAAGCCTTACCATAACATATAATTTAATAAACGTCATCATGACATAACTCATAATTAGGTAGCGGTCTGGCATGTGGGTAGCGTTTCGTTGCTTAAGCCTTACCATAACATATAATTTAATAAACGTCACCAGGACACAACTCACAATTAGGTAGTGGTCTGGCATGTTGGTAGCGTTTCGTTGCTTAAGCCTTACCATAACATAATTTAATAAACGTCACCATGACATAACTCACAATTAGGTATCGGTCTGGCATGTTGGCAGCGATTCGTTGCTTAAGCCTTACCATAACATATAATTTAACACTTTTCCTTTTTGAAGCGGATAACCAGCTTATATTTCATTTCCTTATAAATGGTAATCATGTAAACATGTTAGAGTTCTTTAACAACCATCAGGTTGCTAATATCTATGTAGAGTCAGCTGGATAGGAAAAAGATAGAAGGATTTAGGAAGACCTAGACCAAACTATATTAGTCAAATTATTAGAAATTTAGGTTGTGAAGGGTATGTAGAGCTTTTTAGATTAGCACAGATTAGAAAAGAAGTTAGAGCTGCGTCAAACCGACCTTAAGTAAGGTCGAAAACAAAATGATGATGAATGATGATGATACTAGTTCTTCAAGCTGGATAAAAATTCTTTTGTTAATTTTTGAGTGTTTCTTGTAGTTTTCTTAAGCGAATTTTCTTTTGGTTCATCCTGTTAGTGTATATTGGGCATTCGAGCCGGATATAAGTTAATTTTTTGTTGGTTGTTGCTTTTTTTAAGTTTTCTCGAACTAATTTTCTTTTGTTTTTTTTTATTAATGTAGAACTTGCTTCCTTGCTTCTGTTTCCTACCCGACCTTTTAATTTGGGGGGGAATTAGGGGGGAATTTGCTACGATAACTTTCTGAAATAGAGACATTCTGCATTAAAATACAACTACCTTAATTAAAACCGCTAATCTAAACCCTTTCTTATGATATTCTCCCAAATAAAACTTAACAAATATTCCAATATTAAAACCGTCCTGCATAGAAATGTTCCCCAATACGTCGAATATATCCTATAACCGTTTATCAATTTGTTAAAAACCAAACAAGCATTTGCTTCTCCTAAACACCCTTCCTTGAAATACGAGCTAGTTAGTATATTATTTCAAATAGTTATTCGTTAAAAGATTAAAACTTCGTTATATTGGTGGGTGCGTGGATGAATGGGTGCGTGCGTGCGCGCGCTCGTGCGGGCGTGCGTGGGTGTGCGTAAGTATGTGTGTGTGTGTAAAAGATGGTATTGCTGGAGGTGATAATAAAGAAGTCCTAGGGCTATGGAGATGCTGGGGGATAACTATGAAGATATTGGCTCAAACTTAAAATTTGCAGGTATTTTTGAAAAATGTAAATGTTTTTTGTGCCGTTAGTAGAAAAGTTAATGTTTACTATGGAGGTATTAGATCGAACATAAAATTTATTATGCGCGCGCGAAATTGTGAGTTGCTTTTTAAAAAGGTGTTTGTAAAAAAAGTACAGGTGTGTATTGTTTATGTGCGCGCTAAAAACCAAACATGCGTACGAAATTGTGTGATGTGTTTTTCGTTAAAGACGTTTGTAAGAAGTTCAGAAAAAGGGATATTTCTGTAGAAGAAATATGCCCATTTTCTGCGGGTATTGATAATTTAATTCATTTATCTTATAGAACCTATATTGTAACAACGCAGAATAGATTTGCAAAACAATTGAACGCCCTGTAACAATAGATATGCAAATTGTGTGTAATAAATTAGAATACTTTGTACGAATCGGAGTGGTATTGAAACAAGCATTGTTATTATGCTAAGATATTTTGGCTATTTTGGTTATTTGTTTTATAAAGCAGTCGTCGTCTGTGTTCTTGAAATATTAATAGCATACTACACATACGAAGTCATAATTATGATGAAGGGCACACGTGCAAGCAAACTATTAATAATTTGAAAATGTGGATCTTGTTTCGTCATCGGCAATTATAAAAAATATGATGAGACAATGCACGAGTTCTAAATACTACTAAAACTAAAAACAATCAATAACCACATGTTTAAATTACAGGTTTGTGATTAAAATGACTATGCAAATAAAGAAAAAAGAACTAACAATTTGCGTTAAGAGCCTGAGATTTATCCCTACTACCATTACTAAATCTTCGTCCTAGTAAAAAAGAATATCCAAAATATTTATAATTTATTATTGTGTAATTAACCGAATGGTAAACATTGTCCTCATCGTATAAAATATATCAAGTTTCTCATGAACTAAAAGTACTCGACGCTCCTTCGTCAACGCGGGCAATTTTAAAACAATTAAAAAGTGCATGCAACGTAGGTCGAAAACGTCACTATAAATCATTGCTGCTGAACTTGAAATGTAGTCAGATCGTTACTAATGCAAAAATAAGCACGTAAGAATAATCAGAGGTGCAGGTATTAGCAATAAGAAAGAGTTGTAAAGGAAGGTACAAACAAACCACCCTGCAGCAAGTTCAGTTCACCAAGGAAAACCGTAAATAAACCAAGCCCTAAGTCAACAGGGATTCTTATTGACTGTATTTATCTCGGCGCTTCTATCCGATCGTGTTAATCCGCTTCAGTTTGGCGACATAAACCAGTTTTCGATCCGATGCAGCGTCTCCAGTCAATCCATTAAAACAAGTGGATTGTACTACTCGATTGGATCCGAATTCCGCATTAGACGACATTATGCAGGCTTGCCGATTTAAATAATCTATGATTATAATATCAACAGCACCTGATCAGGCCGGTGTAGTATATGTAACTTCAGTCGTATAAGCAATATTGCTTTTGTTTAGTCAGAAAGGTTAAGATTATTAATTATTCAAGGAATTATTTTATAGCTAGATTATCGATGAAGTGCGTAAAAAATATATTAATTTAGCAAATATTTCTAAACTATAAATGAGGTTATGTAAAAAATATATAACCTGACAAGATGCAAACCTTAATTACCTTTTTTTCATACTATAACTGTTCCTCTTCCTTTAATTCTACAGCACTGAATTGTTGATTCTATGATCCATTAAAATAAAGCACGAGATATACGCAATTTATAATAATATTAATATAACAAATGATATAAAAACCTTTTGGTATTAATTAAAAATTGTTTTTGTTAGTTAGTTAGTTAGTTTATAGTTTGTGTTTAAAACAAAAACGTCTATTGATTTGAAAAAAACGAATATGTAGTACTACCAAATTGTTTTTGTTCTACTTGTAACGTGCATTTTCGTAGTTTAACATTTTCCGCTATACTCAATTCGTAAATACATTTCTGTAACTACTATTTCTATATTTGATATTTATTAACTCGTTTGCGAATATTCTCTTTATATTATATTAAGCGATTATCAACTTTTACTCTCCACGATTCGATAGTGTGGTTAGGTGATCGAGATTGAAACACATTCTTAGGTGAATGCGTCGTATTATAATGAGTGGATATTATTGATTTTCTAGTTATCGATAAGAGGTTGTAATAGCAACGAGTTGATATAAACAGATGAGCAGTTGTAGTTTGTTCTTGGTTCCTATATATTAATTACGGTAAAAATACTGCTTTCCGTTTTGCTTTGAAAATAGTGAGAATTAATGCGGCATGAATTTTCGAATTGTTCATGAACAAGCACGACACGATTTTAGTTGTTTTTCTTGTGAAATAAAGTTGTATATTAACTGTAGAGAGGTAGTTCTTATTCCATTGAAGGAAAGATGCTTTATAGGCAAACGGGTTTACTCGACCGCACGTGCTTGTTACGGAACATCGACGGACGGACTTAGTGATTACGCGTGCTTTACTAATTGTGTTTTTAGTTGATTTTCTTTTGGAAATAAAAGTTGTAGAACTTGCTTGCTAAACTTGACCGATTCTTCTTTAGGATTACTGTGTGCGCGATCTAGTTTAGTGGTCCTTTTTTTTATCAGAGTAAGTGCAATAAACTTGTACAGAATTTTTAAAGGAGCCATTTTAGTCAGGTTTTAAACTCCCTTTTTTTAACTCATTCCGTATTAATGATACGTTAAATTTACCTTGCATTTAATAATAAGTAAATAAAACATGAACGTACATTTTTTTAAAGACGAGATTGTGAGAGTGATCGTGTTTTTAAATGTTTTACCGTATTCAAACAATGCCTTTACCAACTGAAATTAGCTTCAGAAGTTGACGAAGTTCTTTCTGCTGAAGCAGATCCGCAATACAAAAAATTCTTGGCGGATGTTTGGATCGGAATTATACTAACTTTAATTGTTCTTAGTTGCGTTGTTGCATGTGTTCCTGTCTGTTGTACCACAAATTCCAACAATGGAAAAGAAGGATATTAGCAACCAGAAATGCAAATGGAGGTGAAGTTGGACCCGGCGACTGTGAATCTTTGCCAAGCTACACCATTGCATCCGGTTTACCAAGCTATCAGGAGGCTTTAGATCAGTAGCCGAATTATTCCAATTCTATAGAAACTCTTCCGGGGCTCCTGGTTTTGTAAGTTGAACTATTTCACACTTGTTATTATTTTAAATATCTATCCGTTGTTTTGCAATATCCTTCGTCGTTTTGATACCTTTTACAATAGAATTGCATGCTATTATTAAAAAAAAAGAGAAAAATCAACAATACTGGACTACTCATATCAATTGTGCTTACCTATTTATCTTTTGTTAAAATTTTGTCTGATCTATGTTTAATTGGTGTGTGAAGAAACGTTTCTGCTACTCCCCAATATTACCTCACTTTGTACTAAAAATTTTTGTATTGCTTTTACCGTTGTTATATTATATAGATTAACCAAACAGTTTTTTCTTACATTCTACAAAGTACTGAACAATCTATGCTCGATCAGCATGCTATGCTTTTTCTTTATTTCAGGTTTGCAGGACTAATTTTTTTTTATTGCAGGTTTACTATTCTAATTTTTTTTATTGCAGGTATTGTTACTAACTCCTTACAGCCGCGTACATTATATGTTGGTCTGCTTTTTACAACCCCCCTAATCTCCGATTGAGCCCGGTCATTTCTTTGATTTTTTTGGTGTTACGCACGGCTACGAGCCAACGTAGCATAAATTTGGCGCCCAACGTGACTGCCTCGAAGTAACGTAACATACTAGTGACTATAAGTGATAAAATATCTTGTGTACACTGATCCAATCAATCAACAATCTGGGGTATCACATCTAACAATAAGTTCAGATCATTTTTATAGAAGAGCAAAAATCAACATAAAACTATTTAAAACACATTCCTTGGTTGCTCGACAATTTTTGCTCTGGCAACACTGGACGTGCAAGCAGTCGATGTTTTCTAGTCTCACTTTTTTATTTTGATTATTGATATAGTTCCTCCTCGTGCAGGTTTCTTCAAGGTCACCCGCCATGAGATAATAATACTACTATACCAATTCCACTTTTGGAACCATTCAGAAAGGAACTCGAGAGGTTACAAAAGCTTAAAATAATTGATCCGGTCGATTATCACACTCCTTGGGTCAGTCCAATTGTGATAGTCAACAAAGATGATAAAATTGGGTTATGCGTCGATTATACTAAATTAAATCAAGCAGTTTTGCGCACACATTTTGCAATAGGAAAAGTCGAAAGAATTTTGGCACAAGTACAAGGGTCTAAATATTTTAGTCGCTTAGATGCGACTTCGGGATTTTATCAAATTCGCCTAAAAGACGAATGTTAGCACGTAACGTGTTTCATAACACCGTACGGACGTTTAAAATTTAACCGTCTACCTTTCGTCATTACTTGTGCCCCGGAATATTTTTCCATGCTTTTATATAAAATCTTATGGGGTTTAGAGGGCGTTATATTTCATATAGATGATATTTTAGTTCATGCTCCTACCTTAAACAAACATAATGAAATACTCTTAGGGTGGGTTGTACCAACTAGAATTAAACCAGAATTATCTGTAACCCCATGTTAAATAGCAGGTAGGCATTGTAGAACTACTGATCTAGGAGTTAAACCTAAGTTATTTTAACCCACCAACTGCGATGGTTTAGCCGGGGATTAAGTATATATAACCTAACTTTTGTGTTATGTGTATCTCCTACTCGCGAGTGTCGGTCTGCCTAAGTTTGTAATTGTGAATGTAATAACAGTTGATTTGGTTTTATTTGTAATATATAACTTAAATAAAATGTATGGCTTTAGGAGGTGCTTAAGAAGTAGATGAATTGACTGATGATGAAGATTTCTTGGAAATGGTAGATGTTGTTTTAAGGGATCCACGTGTTATACGTGAAAGAATAGATCTTTTTAAAAAATGAAATGATTTTGAATTTAAGCAAAGGTTTCGTCTATCGAAAAATGTTGTTCGATATATTATTAATAAAACTGCAGCTGAATTTGCTCCAAAAACCAACAGGTATAACACTGATAATATAAATGTAGTAGTTCACCAATATGAAACATTTTAGAAATAACGCATTATCACCAACTGATATGATGTTATTGACATTAAGATTCTTAGCCACTGGGTCTTTTCTCACAATTGTAGGAGAACTTAGCGGGGTTGATAAAGCTACTGCTTCACGATGTATAACCACTGTCATAGATGTAATTGTCAGACTGTGTCCGGAATATATTGAAATGCCAACCACTAATGAAAAAATGATTAGAGTGCGGCAAGGTTTTTATAATATTGCTAAGTTTCCAAAATGTGTGGGTGCATTAGATTGTACACATGTTCGTGTACAATCACCTGGTGGAAACGATGCAAAACGTTTTCGTAATCGAAAAGGTTTCTTTTATTACAATGTTCAAGCTGTATGTGACAGCGAATTAATAATAAGGTATATTGTGTGTCGTTGGAGTGGATTGACACACGATTCCACAATTTTCAATAATTCTTTATTGAAAGCTAAGTTAGAAATTGAATCGTTTGGTGCTGGCAGCTTGGTGGTTGGGGACAGTGGTTATGGAAATACAAATTACCTAATAACCCCTTTAGGAAATCCTAGAACACCTGCTAAAAATTTGTTTAATGAGGTTCAAATTCGTACACGCAATTTAATTGAAAGGTATTTTGGAGCATTGAAACGACGATTTCTTTGTTTGGCATATGGCTACAGACACATAAAGTGGAAGCAATCGTTGTTGCATCAACAGTGCTACATAACATTGCAGTAACATTAAATGATGCAGAACCTCGAGTAACACGAGAAGAAGAGGAAGCTATAGAATTAACAATGAATGTCAATGAATATGGTGCGGACAGACGAAATTATTACTTCAACGAAAATAATATAATGAGACATTCTTTGATTATGGGCCACTTTGCACGAATGTAACAAATACCACCATATCAAATTTTATTTTTAAAATATCTAAGAGACTTTCAGACTTAACGGCAGTGTAAGGAACTGCTATTTGGTTCCAGATTTGAAACATATAAAATTGCAATTCTAATAAGAATAAGTTTTTTCAAACTATATTTATTTTCTAAGCTTTTATTATGTTAATAATCTTTTTGTTTAATCCTGATATCAAATTAATTTTGATTTTCTAGTTACACATGTTTAATTTTACATGTAATGTATATGTTTAAGTAGTTTCTACAAAAAGTACAGCTCTTTTATTTTTCACACATTTGATATTGTAATTATTAAATGTTTTTTCAATTTTACTCAAATAATAAGTTGTAATTATGTAATTCACAAATTTTTTAAAACGGGGTGATCTAAATTAATTTTTATACTACATTATGATTAAATCATCGCGAATGAATTGACTATAATATTTTTGTATAATACCTTTGGAATTAGTATTGATTAAATCTGAAAATTTGGTAATAAAAAGGTCACCTTTTATATATATTGTTGTGGATTCTAAGGGTTAAATTTGGGGTAAACAATAAAATTTCAACCACCCTGTATATAGAAAAGAACGATTTATTTACTCGCAAAATTAATTTGAGTCATTTAGGGAAAACGGACATGTATTGACGTATTTTTATAATTAATAATGGTATGTTAAAAATTACATAAAGAAAAAACAGTTTTAAAGTAGAAATTCATAATTAATTTTAATTTATTCTAATCCAACACGTATAAGCATAAGAGAACGTGCTTGCGTAACAAAATCAATAATTCCAAGGTAAATATAGTTCGTTTTATACAAATACGACGAAATATAAAGTCTAAACATTGTTGTGCTAAACGGTCGACAATTAACAAACACCTGCGTTTTAATAGGTTACATTCAAAGAATTCGAGCTTGTATTAAGATAGGAATTTAGAGAAATATTTTCAACTGTCAGTTTGGTTTAAACCACAAGGTTAACAAAACTCTTAAAGAGCGAGGGAAATGCACGATCGGTTATATACTACAGATAGAGACAGATATAAAAACGTTGATGTTGAAAACGCACGTACCATATACACGTGGAGAGGAGATAAGCTGTCAGCAATATCGATTTTCTATAACTCAAGTGGGGTTTTAAACGCGACAGCAAACATGCATAGGACAGAGATGAAGATAGTACAGGCAGGGTTTGTGATGACAGAATTTTATCATTGGCTAAAAACAGTCAGTTTTTCAAACGTAGACACACGCGAAAGTTGGGAGCGCTTTTGGATATACGGCACGTAGGCCGGAGTAAATTTCAGGAATTTTCAAGACGGTTGTATTAAAAGTTTTTAGAATTTAGATTTGAAAATGAGCTTTTCACTTGAAATGCGTCCAGGGGTAGGATTTTAAAACGATATAAATACTCACGCTAAATTATTAACGCCCTCTTGTCTTCTCTTCGCTTCGATATTACTTTACGACGATAAAGTAGTGAATGCTGACCATCATAATAGTAGAGCTTTTTTGTGAGTATTGTATGTGTTGATAATACAGTAAATATAGTGTAACTTATTAGTAGCGGGCATCTATTTATTAACGCGAAGTACGTGTAGTGTAGATTAAAATAATAGAGGTCCGGCTACTACTGTGCAAAGCTCGAAAATCAATAAATGGAAGCATGATATATGTGGGGTAAGCATCACAAATAACCAAAATTATACGCTGATATATGGAATGGTACTATGAAACGAGGCGCTTGGCTCGCAAATAGTGTTATTGTCTGTGAATCCGCTGAGTATCACAGCGAATGGTAACGAAGCCGAGGTGTTCTAGCGATCATCTTCAAAGGAATGGAGGCCTGAAGCATTCTCCAGGTAATTTATTTGAAATTTCTGTTGTTTGATAAACATTTGTGAAATTTTGGTGCTGTGTGAGTGAATTTTGGGATTTATTTATGGTTGTATAAACTCATTGGAAAAGATACATGTACTGGACAATTAATTAAGGTTAAATATTGAAAAAGGGTGTATTTAAAACTTACAAAATTTTATTCAGGATATAAATTGGATTGTAAAGGGTAAACGGGTCTATAAATTTTGTTTTAATTTATGCAAGGCGTAAAAAGCATATATAAACTAAACTGCGTTATTATGAGCTCACCATACCCAGTGTATAGTCAATTTAGGGTAATATGTAGGGCTCATCTACTCATATCTCATTGAATTTGTTGAAAATAATTAGAAAAATCTAGGATTTTAAAAACAAACCATATTTTGAGTTTTGTAATTAGTGGATCAAACTGTTTTTTATACATGTGAATAATTTATCTGTTAATAGCTATAAATAAAAAGTTGTATGATTGTTGTATTATTTGGTGATTTTATTGAATGGTGTGCGGGTGTGAAAGAGGAATGGTTGTAAATTTAGGTATCCGAGAAGAGGCATAGCTGAGCAATCCAGGGAAGCTGCTGAAGATTTTTAAAGCAGAAATAAAAAGGTAAGAATTTCTTTTTGAAAATTTTGCATTTTTGAAAATAATTTGATGACACTGGTGAAGCATAAAAGCTTCGTCCAAGAACTTTTCTGAGGTTTCACGGCAATCTTATGACGCCCAATTCGTGGGGCTCGAATGAAGAAGGTGAAGGATCGATGTAAAGACTTAATCTAAGATTTCACGGCAATATATATATATATATATATATATATATATATATATATTGAAATTAATAAGATGAAATAATAACTTAGACTTTTTAAGTAAAGCCCAAATGATCATTTCAAATCGAGCTAGTAATTGAAAGAAGGAAAATATAAGGCCTTTCAATTACTAGCTCGATTTGAAATGATCATTTGACTTATAAAAGTCTAAGTTATATTCATCTTATTAATTCAATACGTTAGTATTTATCAACTTACCTTGTGTAAAAAACTAATTATAATATTTATATATATATATATATATATATATATATATATATTATATATATATAAATTTCACAACTACAATTAAATATTATTATACAATAAATTTTACAATTTTCTTCGCAAAATTTGCATTTCTAATTCATGCTTGTCTGTATCCATTTTCTTTGTATATTTAAATTAGGCCTGCTGATTAGTTATATCTGCCTCATGCTTCTTACAAAGCAACTCTAACTTTACTTCATGCTCTTGCAAATAACACTGCTTTTGTAGATTAACCAGTTCGGTTTTTAACGATGCCCATTGGCTTAATTTATTCCTCAAGGGTTGTTTTTCAGTTTCACCTAGAAAAGAATATGCATTTCTAGGAATTATTTATAACCACATTTTTACCTCTGTTCCTTTGGCGCAACGGTTTAGAAATAGGAGTCCGCAGCTTGAATAGTGTATATGACTTCCATGTTGCCATATTTTCCACTTCAGTTGATTTGGTGGATGTAGTTGGCAAATAATCATGCATTGATGTGGCAACAATCACGTTATTTGTTTCTAATCGATGATCAGGTTCAACTAAAAAATATTAAATTTAGTTCGTAGATATACCCACACTATATTTTACCTTCTACTTCTAGAATAGAAGCTGTTGGAAAAATCAACATGCAAAGCAATGTCTTCGGGGGTACCTGGAATTATTTACATTACACATAATAGTTAAAACGTATACTAACTTATTTGGCCTTGCAACTGATGATTGTAATGAGGGTGTTGCAAATATGGAATCATCATCATATCGTGAAGATTCTCCCGTTATTTGTACGCCCATGATTTCTTGCACCATTATATCAATTTCGGTGTCACTGTTTGTTGAAGTTATAGGGGGTCCTCCACCAGTAGTGTATAGATTTTTTTATGGTCTGATAATTTTATGCACGATATTTTTTTTATATTTTTATATTTGTTTTTTAAAGTTTGTACATCCCTATAAACGGTACCACTTTGGAGGTTATATACCTTGCAAACTTTTTCCAGGCATCGTTTTTTATTTTGCTATTATCCGCGTAGGTTTTTTTGCTTTCTATTGCGGAAGTAAATCGTTGCACTGATTTCAATAATAGGATATTTTCTCTTTCTGAAAAATTTTCAGCCGTTTTCTTTTATTATTACAGTATCCTGTGGACATTTTAAATGTTTTACAAACTATAAGAACACTACACAGTACGAAGGGTGCGATATTATACGACTTCATTAAATTTAGTACTAAACTAGAAAGTTAGTTATCTATGACTTAAATTATAATACACGATCAAACAATTTTACAGAAATTTTAAAGTTTACAACGGCTGTTGAGGTTAAGTCTGTTAATCTTGAACCAATATCTTCCGACGTAACTAGGGGTCTATTCCTGGGTAGAGCAATGAGAAGTGGGGGGGTAAGTCGAATTCTGTTTGCAAACCAAAGTTAAGCTAAATCAAATAGGCGCCACCATGTCCTGAAATAATGACGATAGTTGCAAAGCACAGTTCCAAGGGCGGACGTGGAAACCCAAAGAACAAATGATCGCCTTCGTTAACAAAAACCTGTCTTAACAAAATAAGATGCAGCTCCTGTAAGAAATTACAATGGTTAAATAAATAAAAAAGTAGAACACTATTTGTGTCCTGTAAGAATATTTAAAGAAATAATAAAAAAGTACTTCCAATATAATATTGGCATCAAATTATTACTCAGAAAAAATTTTAGCTTTGTGTTATTAGATTTGATCGTACTTGACCAAAATAAAAGCCTTAGATTTTGAACTAAATGTTTACTAAAAAAACTCTTTTAAAATATTGGAACTTGTAACAAAAAAAATTTCATAACCAACTACATCAAAATTAAAGTTTTAACTTTCCTTTTTTCTTTTATTAATCAAGCTAATTTACTCAAAACATGAACTTGTTATACAACTTAAAGTAATAATGATTGGCAAGCATAACACAGTGAATTAAATTCTAACCTGGGCAGATCTTTTCAGGTAGATAACAAATTACTAATACCTAACATAATCAGAATTTGAACTTTCAATTTTACGTTTAATAATCAAAGTATAGATAAAGCTGATTACAAAAATAGGCATGTTTATTTTAATTGTATTACAGCTGCTCAAAGCGTTTGCTTTCAAGACAACATCTGTCAACTGTACAAAGTAGAAAAATATGACGCCGAAAACACATGTTGAACTTATCGACGGTTTATATAGAACAAGCACGTTACTTCAGAAAGCTAAATCAACAAAATTTCATTTCACAGCTTGTAAAACCAGCTCAACAATTAATTGAAATTTTTACAATTTACGTGTACTAAACATAAAAGCAAGTTAACGTGTTCTAAACTTTGAAACACATGCAAAAAAAGATCTTATAGCTATCTAAGAACCAAAAACTGCATTAGTTGCTTTACAACAAACTGAGACGGGATCTCCGTTCAGGCAAATTTCTTATCAGGCAAAGTTTAAATTGACTGTTCTTGTCGAATTACATTTCATCGTTGTTGTGTTCTAAAAGTTGCTTACGCATTCCAAAGGTTGCATCTTACGTTGCCGCATCTAAGGGTCGCTGTCCTACGTGTCGCATTTTTAGTTGTCGTATTCTAAGTTGTCAAATTCTAAGTTGTCATACTCTAAGTTGTCGTTCTCGAAGTTCTTGTTTTCTAAGTTGTCACGCTAAATAAATTACTTCAAATTACATTAATTCGTATAATATGTACTTTACCAACCGTTATTAGAAGATATCTCACACTTTATAAATGATTTGAAGGTTGCCGGCCTCTAGCCAAAAATACATGTTAACAAAGGTGATGCCCGTGGCCGACTATCCAACGTAACCAGAGCTAAGCGGTCGCGCCGCCGGAGGGAGAAGACGAAACAATCAAACAGATTTGCACTTGGAAATAGCTTTATGCGACACAGATATCTTATTATAATTAGATCGCTGAGGAACAATACATGCTTAACGTGCGATTCAATGCAATTAAATTACAACTTGAAAAATAAAATGTTACAATCTACTACCACCCACACACTACCAAAAGTGAAAGAAAACATGATTTTGACAGACGGAATTACCAACACACAAAAATTATGAACTAAATAACTTTGAATTTGCACAGCGTTAAATCGTATTAAACTCTGGTTAAATTTTAATCCTCAATTAGCTAATCTTTGAGTTAGCCAAGGTTTGTACAACGCATCCTTAGAAGTTTCAAACCGGATTAAGACGGATGGCATTACTTTAAATAAAGATAAGTGTCTTTTTGCCGTAGAAACTCTAGACTTTTTAAAGCATCGTATATCCAACGACGGTATAGCTGTAACCCTAAGTGAAAAACATTGAATATTCTTGGGGGCTATCCCAAAAGCTCAGTTTTACAAACATAAAAAAACTATTGCAATAAAGTCCGTGTCTATAAAACTTTGATCCTTCAAAGAAAATAATTATATCAGCTGATGCATCCTCCTTCGGAATAGGGGCATGCTTAATTCAGCAAGATAAATCTGGAATAAAGAAAATAGTCTGTGTTCACGCCTAAGCGGAACGGCTGGTTCACAATAACAAAAATTAAACGTGTAATAAAATGTGGTTGCATAAAAAACTTACCCCGTGTTCAATTATCACTTTACACTCACCACTAAATACATAATTGGTTAGACAGGAGAGGGTTGGTGAAGGAAGGGAAATAGAGGTGCTCACGTTGTTAATTAATTAATAATTAATGCCGACAAACCGGCGCGAATGTGATATTTAATAATGGACTGTGTTCTAAGAGAGAGCTGTGTCGACTTACTTATCTTATTGGTTGTAATCAGCGCTCACCTTTGGCGATGCGCGAGTAACAAATCGTAGTCGAGACATAAAAGGAGCATGCTTTTAATTTATATTAGGCAAGGCGTTAACATAACCGCCCATCTAAAACTGAATAAGTTTTATACCAAAACAAAATAAATCATTTAAAAATACACCCTAGAAATGTTAAGGTTGCTAGGCAAATTAAAACAAAACTTTAATACAACCTTAAAATTTTTAAAATTAAACGGAACATAAATACGAGAGAAAATAACCAAAATAAAATTTATTCATTCAAAGGGAGGATAATAAGCTTACTTATTGGACGTGTAAATAAACCTGCAGCGGTTTTTACAGATGCTACTCGTGGTATACCGTCACGACCAAAAAATAACTTTTCAATACGGCCAAGAGGCCAACACAAGGGGGTAGTATTTAAATTTTTAATTATGACCACATCATTTACCTTGGGCAATATGGTGGGGCAATGCCATTTATTACGTTGGGTGAGTTGGTGAAGATACTCGTTGGACAACCGACGCCAAATGGATTGAGTAACCTGACACAATCGCTGCCAACGGGAACGCAAAGTTATTTCCACCGGAATAGTAATTTCAGGTAGAGATAAAAGGGGACCGCCTATTAAAAAATGACCGGGCGACAGATAATCCGTACCGTCATTAGGATCGGAAGACTGGGAAAGAGGACGACTATTGAGTATGGCTTCAACCCTAGAAAAAATTGTACATAGTTCCTCAAAGGTTTGAGGGCGTGTACCTAAAGTACGAACTAATAAGGCTTTTGCCGATTTCACTCCAGACTCCCAAATTCCGCCAAAATTTGGGGCGTATGGAGGATTAAATTGCCACTTGATATGGCGGGAGGCTAAAGCGGCGAAAATTTTATCGTTGTTGGATTTAAGGAATATGATAGCTTCTTTAAGGGACCGCAAGGCACCAAGAAAGTTTCTACCCTGATCTGAGTAAACAACATCAGGAATTCCTCTACGAGCTGTAAACCTTGTCAGACAAGCTAAAAATGCTTCGGTAGATAACTCTGACACTACCTCGAGGTGCACCGCTCTGGTGCACATACAAATAAATATGCATAAATAAGTTTTAGACACCGGGGCATTACGACGATTAGAAGACTTGATCATAAATGGGCCGGCGAAATCTACTCCCACATGAGTAAATATTCTGGACAGTTGAACACGGAAAGGGGGTAAATCGGCCATGAACGGTTGAGCAGTTGTCGCACGGAAGGGCGAACAAACAACGCATTTGTGAATCCTCTGACGAACTAAGGAACGTATTCCAATAATCCAGAATTTTCGCTGAATAAGTGATTGCGTCATGAATGCACCTGAATGCATAGATAAAAGGTGATAATTATCACACAATAATCGCGATAAAGTGGCTTGTTTCGGTAATAGAAAGGGATGTCTGTTATCATAAGACAACAGGGAGTGACGCAAACGTCCGCCCACCCTAACAAGACCTAGCGAATCAATAAAGGGACAATTTTTGGAGTTGTTTAGAACAACCCTTGTTTAAATTTAGTTGATTTATTTCTTCGGCGTAGAACTGCTGTTGCGTAACTCTTATGATAGTTATCAATGAGATATGTAATTCATCAGAAGAAAGAGAGCCTGATAATTTTTATCAGAGTTCTTGCAATTGTAAATAAAACGGTTTACATATGCAACAGTACGCTGAAGCAAGGTGAGAGAAGAAAATTTATCCAAAATTGAGTGCAACTTTTTGTGTAGAAGTAACTAATATATTAGAGGAGATTTTATTTCTGGAAGAATTTCTAGAGAAGGAAATTCCAAATTCCTGGAAGCCGTAATTAGATCGCTACAGTTAGATGGGCCATGCCACCAGATATCGTTGTCAATCAACTGGTGCGCAATAAGACCACGAGAAGCCATATCGGCGGGGTTGTTTTCACCAGAAATATGGTACCACTGTTGAATGACAGTGTATTCTAAAATAATTTCCACGCGGTTGGCAACAAATGTTTTTAATAAATAAGAAGGAGTGTTAATCCACGCTAGTACCACTTGAGAATCGGTGAATAATTTTATTTCCTTTAAGGAATAAGGAAATTTATTAGAGATTATAGAATATACTAGACGAGATAACAAAACAGCACCTAATAATTCCATACGGGGCATTGAAAGAAATTTTAAGGGTGAAATTTTACTTTTAGCTTGTAGGAGATGGCAATTCGTGTTATCTGAAGTCGTGCCATGTAGAAAAACACATGCAGCATAACCCTTCTCACTGGCATCGCAAAACCCTAAAAGTCGGTACTGTCCCGAGTCTAAAAACAAACAGCGAGGAATTTTCAAATTTGATAATTCAGTAAGGCGGGAACAAATTTTCTCCCACTTCAAACACCAGTCGGTGTCCGGCGTGTCGTCCCAGCCTAAACGTTGTACCCATAATTGTTGTAAAAAATGTTTTATTAAGAACACCACCGGAGTCAACCAGCCAAGAGGGTCGAAAATTTTAGCCATATATGAAAGAACGGAAGTAGACCATTTTCAGGCATCCTGCCACCTCATTTCCTCCAGAATCCCTCATTTCCTCACTCATCTGGACCAATTTACATGTAAATTCCCATAAGGAGTAAATGAGGGAAATGAATCTCCTCCTGACTCCTCCTTGCTCTCCTCCTTGCTCGGACACCCCCACAACCATTTTGATTACATCACACCCGCATTCTTTCCATCCGCGAGATAAATCTTTCTCCACATTTCCACCCACGAGATAAACCTACCTTGTTTGGTATCAATTAATATTAGAATTTTCTCAGCTACCCGAATCTCTAAGAATTTTTTAGATTGCATCATCCCCCAGAGAGCTACCCTGATTTTAAGATTTCTTACCTGTAGCAACTTTTGAGCGTTCTTATAAATTTTTTTAGTCATGCGATACATCTTGTTAGTCTAAAATTTTATGTAGAATCCAAATCTGTAAACAGATTTGAAATCGGACCACGCCCTGCAAAGTTATACCCCTTTAAAGTCCTGATCTTCTAATTTTGCTATTTGCTCTATAAGCAAACCTAACAAATAGTTTTCTTCGTCTAGCCATTGCATCTTTCGAGATAAACCTATCTTGTTTGGTATCAATTAATATTAGAATTTTCTCAGCTACCCGAATCTCTTTAAATTTTCACATAGCACCATCCCCAGAGAGCTACCCCAATTTTAAGATTTTTACCTGTAGCGATTTCCGACCGTTCTTATAAATTTTTTATACATGCAATACATCTTGTTAGTCTAGAATTTTATGTAGAATCCGAATCTGTAAACAGATTTAATATAGGACCACGCCCTGCAAAATTACACACATACCCTCTGCGAGATAAATCTTTCTCCACATTTCCACCCACGAGATAAACCTACCTTGTTTGGTATTAATTAATATTAGATTTTTCCAGCTACCCATATCTCTTTAAATTTTCAGATTGCACCATCCCTAAGGGAGCTACCCCAATTTTAAGATTTTGTACCAAGATCAATTTCTAATCACCCCTCCTTTTTAATATCTACAATCCTTTAACCAAACACGTAGCAGTATTAACATAAATTAAGCATACGAAAATTTATTTTATCCGATTACAGTTTAATAAACTAATTACAATTTTACAAAGTATAACATTATTTCCTGTGCGTAGCCGAAAGTTTAACCTGTAACAAAAACAGATTAATGTGTTGTTTAAATAGACCTGTAATAAAAAGATTAATGTAAAAAAAGGAGACGTGTTTTCGGTTAATAAGACATATTATCGTTAATCTAACAATATGTTTTACCGTCCAGCGACACCACGTGGAGGTAAACACATTCAATGTAATGGGTTTTAAATATGAGAATGGGAGGTCAACTTTCACGTAATCATCGCGTGGTTAATAATTAAAGCTGTATATAATTTTATTTTAAACGTGTATATCTTCTCCAAACAAATGCGGTTATTATAATAGGAAAGTACGCTAAATACAAGCAATTAACAAATTAAAATTGTATTCCACCATTTTTCAAAAATTTTAAAATTTTACCGTGGATTATATTTATTTTTTAAAGTTATACACGAAAAAGTCCTTTCTTTAGTTGGTTCCATGGTTTATCTTTTTATTCGAGCTTAATTTTAAACGCTTCATCCTTTCTACCAATAGTTTGTACATAAGACCGTCTAGGTTTTCGAATTGTAAATGTCCGAAGTTGCCTTATAGTCTTTGATTCGCGACAACGATCCATCCTTCGTGTTTTGCAGCAGACATCTTTAATCGCAGTTTCCACTATATCCTGCATACGTACGTTGCTTGATCGACTTCTTCTGTCGGTATTGAGAAATCTTTTCTCCACCACTGTTGTAGTTGCATGTCCACCACTTTGGGAAAATGGTTGTATAGTGTAAGACCTCGGTTTAAATGATCCGAAAGAGCACTGCAAATTACATGTTTATGGAACCCTTTCACGTGTGTACGCAAGTTACGAAACCCGCATTCCTTGTTCTTGTTATCTGCCATTTTGATAAAACGTTTTAGAATAACCTTTTAAGTATCGGATTAATACATCCTTTTCCGCAAGAACGCACTAACAAAGAGTCTTTCCAACCGCAAATGCAAACCTTGTAGAACCCGGATGATTTAGTCATCATCGGCACATAAATAATCTTTCTTCATTCTCTATAAGATCGTATAACACATCTTGATGTTCGTAGTCGCAGTGTTTCATATCCAATCGTCGCACCATTCTCAATTCCAGTTGTCTTTTCCTTCCAAAACAGCGTATGGCATGCTAAGGAGCAATTTCCTTTAGCGTAAACGGATATTACACAATTTAGCTTTTAACTCTGGACGAATTTATGCGTACTTCAAATTCCGAAATGAATTATCCATCGAAAGTAGAATTAACGGTTGCAGAATGTCCATTAATTTCCTTTTTGCTTTAATGTAAGATTGTAAGATTTTTAATTTATTGAGCTTCTCGTAAACTACTATCTTCAAGCAACAACGCTGTAGTAATACTCATAGCCTAGCACATGCTATCAATTTTTTTGCTAGAAAGTCGACACTTTATCTGAGCCCGTGCAAAGCTTTGTATTTCCATTTCAATACGTACTGTAGCAGGCACTTTTCGTCTAAACAGCAGCTATTTGTGGCTTGTCCGACACTTTCGCACTTGGCAGTGGTACCGAGTACATTGGCGCTCGGAAGATAACCGACTATCGTCCAAATACGTTAAACAGGTCTTCAAAATTCCTCGTAAAGGTAGAAAAACAGTCAATCCATTAAACTACCGTCGCTTTATATTAAACATGTTTCAAGACCAAGTAGACGCAAATGTCTTAAACGCACCGGACAACGTAAAAATCAGTATATGATTGCCGAGCTTTAAACAACCAGATTTTATAGCAACTGACAAACATTGTATATCCCTTACTCTGCCACTGCTTTTGCCATGTTAAACAATCGCACAGTTTTATCGTTGGCAACCAAAATATTCCACTTTCTTCGTATAAGCCCTTATAGCAAGTTCGGTTTGTAGTAACACATCTCATCTTCTAATACCCGCAAATCTGTTACATCCAGTCAAAAGATAGATTATCTTCGAGTTCGTCTAATAACTGGTAGTTCCTCCATAAAGTTCAACCCATCTGCTAGTTCCACTTTTATGGAACACAATGGTGATTTTATTAATGCATTCGAGGTCTTCTTTCGATATTCTTACTCTCGACCATCGTAGGCTTTCCAAGCGACTAGCTTTAACACCATGCTAGAACAAATCGGTAACTTTCTTCGTAGATAGCTGTTAAATCACCACAAATTTCTTAGGATAAACATCCTTCGCAGATGTTTGTCAGTCAGAAGGTCGCAATTTTAACCAACATTATATGTCAAAATGGTTCTGTAATTGGTTTGTGTCACCAGTCACATCTGTTCGCCTTCGACATAACATATTACCAATATCTGTTACCAGATATGCCGCACTATTTTCTGTCAACAGCCATAATCCAAATCGCTCATTTGTCGGTTCACTTTTCCAGTTGAGAAACGTTAATCACCTTTGAGACGCTCATGTTTGTTTAGTACTATCGAATACTAATTGAATCAAAAGTTCTATGTATTCTACAGAGTCGGATATATTGCCGAAGATAGTCGAATTTATCGCCTAAGGACATCCATCCAATACGGCTACGTAATGAAATTTAATTCATGGGAAATTACCCACATGATTGCCCCATTTGGAATGACCCATGACCATAGTGACACGACTTGACCAATACATTCTGACCTTTTAACTAATGACTTTCTCCTAATATTCTGATTAAACCCATTACAACAAATTCTAATACTAGACCTCCATTAAATATGTCTTTAATTTTCCTACAACTTTTTTTGACAAGTTTATATTGTATTTATTATTTGCGGGTAGTCACTCTTTTAAGATAATATTTGCTAGGTATCAACTAACATTAATTTTCTAGGGACCCCAAACCTGTAAATGGATTTTAAATAGGACTTTCAAAGTTCCGTTTAAAGCTGAAACCTCAATTTTACCCATCTTTATTTACTCTATCTTTAAACCTTTCGTACAAGAATATGCTTTAACAAGTTTCCTAAATTAAAACCGCAGCCGGAATACCACGTGTAATGGTATACGTTGTCACCAGGATGAAAGTGAAAGATTTGGAAGGTGGGCGAGAATTAATTGGCATGTTAAAACAAATATAATGTGACAAAATGGTAAACAATTCTTATATTTTGTCAACCCCATGAGATGTTATATTGAATGTGGCCTTGTCATCTTTGAAAACCATTTTTTAATTATGTGGTTGCAAATTTCTTTCTACTCCGGAATACATACGCAAGCAAGACTCCACCAAATAAGAAATTGTGTTGCGATACTTAACCGCTCTTACGGAAACACATCCCTCCTGCGCTACCTGTGTCAAGCTACTCCTCGGACACTCAGCTGGCCAGTGTAAGAACTATCGTGAAGAGACTCATTTCTTAATAATCCTAAAATCATAGTCATACAAGTAAACATAAAACGTTAGTTGATTAACTTTCAATTGGAAAAATACCAAATATTAACGAATTTGAAAATGTTTACAGACATTGTCCCAAATTTTGGAGTATTTAGCTAATATTGTTAATTTAACGATAACCAAGCTTATTTTTACAAAATTAAATAAACCATTTTGGAATTAAATTTTAAAATTTGCCTTTAAAAAAAATTTTTAAAAAAAATTTTTCCAAAAAATTTTGGGTTTAAACAACTTTTAAATTTCCATTTTTCCTTTGTTGGTTTTTGGAAACATTTTTTGGGGAAAGAAATTTTTTAAAAAACCCCTTTGAATTAAAAATTTTTAAAAAGGGTGTTAATTAAAAATTTTGAAAAGGGAAACTAAAAAAAGCAATTTTATTGGAAAGGGAAAACCCCAAATTTTTGGGTTTATTTTAAAAAGTAGGTTTTTTAAATAAAATTTGTAAACAAAAAGAAATTAAAAAGGACCATTTCCCCGGGGGGGGGGGGGGGGGGGTTTTTTTTTTTTTTTTTTTTTTTTTTTTTTTTTTTTTTTTTTTTCCTTAGGGATAACAACAAATTGTTATTTCGGCAATTCGTCCTACTTTATTTAACGGAAACAATTTTTCGTATTCAATTTAGTATTCGATAGTAGCTAGAACGGTAAACATGAGCGTCTCAAGGTGATTAACGTTTTCAACTTGGGAATAAAGTGAAACCGACAAATGAGCGATTTGGATTATGGCTGTTGCAAAATATGTGCAACAATAATCTGGTCAGATATTGGTAATATTTGTTATGTCGAAGGCGAACAGATGCTGACTGGTGGACTACACACACCAATTACAGAACCATTTTGTGACAATATAATGTTGGTTAAAATTTGCGACCTTTTGGACCGAACAAACATCTGCAAGCAAAAGGATGTTTATCCTAAAAGAAATTTGTGGTGCATTTAACAGCTATCTACGAAGAAAGTTACCGATTTGTTTCCCTAGCATGGTGTTAAAGCTTAACCCTTTTCTGGAAAGCACTAACAAGATGGGCCAGAGAGTAAAAGAAATTATCGGAAAAGAAGACCTCGAATGCATTAATAAAATTAAAATCCTATATGTGTTCCATACAAAGTGGAACTAGCAGATGTTGGTTGGAAACTTTATTGGAGGAACTACCAGATATATTAGACGAACTCGAAAAGATTATTTCTATCTTTTGACATGGATGTAACCCAAGATTTTGCGGATATTTAGCAAGATGGAGAGTGTAATTATTTAACTACAAACCATAACTTTTGCTATAAGGGAATACGAAGAAAAGTGTAATATTATAGTTGACAACGATAAAACTGTAGGAATTGATTGTTTAACATGGCTAACAACCAATGCAAGAATTAAGATATAAAATTGTAATCAGTCTCTGGTGTTAATAAACAACTTGGCAATCATATACTAGATTTTTACGTGCCAGATGTCGTTTAAGGGAAACATTTGCGTCTACTTTGGCTAAAGAACATGGTATTACGCGATTGAAGCGACAATATACAATTGTGCAATTGGAAGCAATGTCAGTGCGGAACGGGTGTATAATCCCTTAAAAGACTGTTTAACGTTATTAAAATAAGTTATACTTCCTAAAGGCGCCAATGTACTGGTACCACTTGCCAAAATGTGGAGTAAGCTATCGGACAAGCTACAAAATAGCTGCTGTTTAGTGTTTAATAACCTGCTACAGTACGTGTATTGGGGAATGGAATCAAAGAAATTGACGGGCTTGCAGATTAAGTTGTCCGAAAACCAAAAGAAAGGGAAAATTGATAAAGTATGTGCTGGCTTTAGTTTTAACTATTTACCTGTAAATTATTTGGAGATAGTAGAGGAGGAAGACAGCTCAGATAAAATAAAATCTACACAAGTGCTACATTAAAGCAGGCAGTACATATTTTACACAATCTGCAACACCATATTCTACAATTCCAAAAGAAATAATCATTTCGAATTGGGGTTGATAGATACGCATAACATTCGTCCAGAGGTTGTACGACAACGCGTAAATATTGGTAGTAAACTTTATCCGTTTACGCTAAAGGAAATTGCTCCATTATGCATACCATACGCTGTAAGTGGAAGGAAAAGACAACTGAATTAGAGGAAATGGATGCAAAAGACGAAAATTGAGTACATAGGAAAACACTGCGACAATACCGAACAATACAAAGATTGTTATACAAAGAACATCTTATTAGAGAAATGATGAAGAATTAAAAGATTATTTTATGTGCCGATGGAGTGACTTAAATACATCCGGGTTCTACAAGCTGTTTGCATTTGCGGTTAGTAAGAAAGACTCTTTAGTTATGTAGGCGTTCTTGCGAAAAGGATGGTACTAAATCCGTATACTTTTTAAAAGGTTATTCTAAAACGTATTTATCAAATGGCAGATAACAAAGAAGAACTAAGGAATGCGGGTTTGTAACCTTGGCGTACACCACACGTAAAGGGTTCCGCTAAACATTGTATATTTGCCCAGTAAAGAACCTTTCGGATCATTTAAAACCGAGGGTCTTACAACCTATAACAACCATATATTCCCAAAAGTGGTGGACATGCAACTACGCAACAGTGTGTGGAAAAGGATTTCCCCAATACCGACAAGAAGAAGTCGATCAAGCTAACAAGATACGTATGCAGGATATAGTGGAAAGCTGCGATTAAAAGATTGTCACAAGCTGCAAGAATTACACGAAGGAATGGATCTGGTTCTTCCGGAATCAAAGACTTTAAATATACAGGCAAACTTAGGTACATTATTACAATTCGAAAACCTAGACGGTCTTTATGTATCAAACTATTGGTTAGAAAGGAAGACCTGGTATCGATTTAAAATTTAAGACGCAAATAAAATTTCTAAAATTAAACCACTGCAAACAAAACATAAAGAAAGGACTTGTCTTCTGTGTTATAACTTCAGAAAAGTTATCTGACACACAAATTTGTTGTATATCTTAATTCTTGCATTGGTTGTTAGCCATGTTAAACAATCAATTCCTACAGTTTTATCGTTGTCAACTATAATATTACACTTTTCTTCGTATTCCCTTATAGCAAAAGTTATGGTTTGTAGTTAAATAATTACACATCTCCATCTTGCTAAATATACCCGCAAAATCTTGGGTTACATCCATGTCAAAAGATAGAAATAATCTTTTCGATTCGTCTAATATATCTGGTAGTTCCTCCAATAAAGTTTCCAACTTAACATCTGCTAGTTCCACTTTGTATGGAACACATATAGGATTTTGGATTTTTATTAATGCATTCGAGGTCTTCTTTTCCGATAATTTCTTTTACTCTCTGGCCCATCTTGTTAGTGCTTTCCAGAGAAAACGGAGCTTAGCTTTAACACCATGTCTAGAAACAAATCGGTCAAACTTTCTTCGTAGATAGCTGTTAAATGCACCACAAATTTCTTTTTAGGATAAACATCCTTTTGTTTGCAGATGTTTGTTCGGCGTCAGAAAGGTCTAAATTTTAACCAACATTATATTGTCACAAAATGGTTCTGTAATTGGTGTGTGTAGTCCACCAGTCAGCATCTGTTCGCCTTCGACATAACAAATATTACCAATATCTGTTACCAGATTATTGTTGCACATATTTTCTGTCAACAGCCATAATCCAAATCGCTCATTTGTCGGTTTCACTTTATTCCCAAGAAGTTGAGAAACGTTAATCACCTTTGAGACGCTCATGTTTACCGTTCTAGCTACTATCGAATACTAAATTGAATACGAAAAATTGTTCTCTTATGTATTCTACAGAGTCAGGACGTATATTGCCGAAGATAGTCGAATATGTTGTTATCCGACCTAAGCCGACAGGGATGCGCATCGACATATATCCGGATATATGTAGGATGTAAAGTTATGAAATTACCCCATATGAAATTACCCCATAGGTGAAACTGCCCCATATGTAAAATTGATGACCATGACCATATGACCACATGACCACATGACCATATGACCACATGACCATATGACCACATGACCATATGACCTAATTGCTTTTAATGAGTTTTCTCATTAAAAACCCATTAACACTAATTGCTTTTAATGAGTTTTCCATTATAAACCAAGTGTGGACCTAGGTTAGATAAAAGGAAAATTAATAGGTTGGGTCAGCGCCGCGGCGCTGGCTAACCACTAATTCGCTGTCAACCTGAATCACACTGTTTTAATGGAAAAACTCATTAAAATGATGGTGCTAATGGGTTTCATGTAACTCGTGTAGATCATAGTCATGTCGATATGTGTATCGCGGCGTAATATCGTAATCATTGGTCTGGTCATGTGGTCGCTATGTGGTCATATGGTCATGTGGTCGTATGGTCATGTCATATGGTCATGTGGTCATGTGGTCATATGGCCATGGTCATATGGTCATGTGGTCATAGTGTGGTCATGGTGTGTCTGGTGGCAACCCTGCATCTCATGTCCGGTATGTGGGTGCGAACGGCCGGAGCAATTCGACATCTTCGGCACGTCGTGGGTGAGGCTGTTTTCGTGAATGTGACAACAGGGTACGTTGGTGACGTGTCGAACGTGAACGTTGTGGTGTTGATATGTTGCTCGGCTGACGCGTGCTGTTGTTCACGAGCGGCTGAACTGGTGCACTGTTCGGCGCTGTTGGTTGCTGCGACGCTGACATCTGCAAAGATGTTGTCTAAAGTGGCTGACTATCTACGAAGTTTGACGATTGTTTGGCGGCTGGCTGGGCTGCTGAAAATTTGGGAATCTGGTTAATCGTTAAAATCTTGTGTTCAGGTGGAACGCGAATGTGGTTGGAACACCAGACGAACTCGGGTGTTCTTTGACTGGATGTGACAGATTGCGCGTGAATGGATATGTGTGACGGCACAGGGCTTTGCTGAATGCGGTGACAATGGTTGACGATGACTGTGGGGTGTGTGCTGTGCTGCGGCAATGCAGACAGTCTGGTGCGTCTGGTGGTTAATGGGCGTCTGATCGTGCGTTAAAGCGTTACTTTGGCTTGCGGTTGACTGGTGCAATTGAAGCGTGGTGCGGTGGTGTTGGTTACGGATGTGGTTATCTAAAGGCTGTCGGTACGCCAATATCGGACAACTACAGCTGTGGAATGTTAAATGAGATGAATAGTGGCTGCAGAGGAAAAGAAAAGGAATTTGCAACTGTTACCTGTTGTTGGAGAATGAAGGAGGCTCGAAAAAAAATTTACAAATCTTCAGGGAGATGTTTACATCTGCAACACCTTCTGATTCAGAAATCATTCGGGGGTTTGATGGTCGCTCGTCCGGGGACAACACTCTTCCGTTTACGCTGAAAAATCCGTGTGCATACGCTGGTGGGGGGGGAAATGGAATGGGGAGACAAAGGGTCTGCGACTGCGCTGTTGTTGGGCTATAGAAAATGAGGAAAAGAATGATTTTTGGATGGACATCCGGGTTCTGGCTGTTTGCGGTGCTGAAAGACTCTTTGTGGGCGTTCTTGCGAGGATGGCTAAATCCGTATTGCAAGGTTATTCTAAAACGTGTTATCAAATGACGAATAACGAAGAACAGAATGCGGTTTCTGGCGTACTGCACGTAAAGGTTCCGCGTTATGTTGGGCCTTTCGGATCATTAAAACCGAGGGTCTTGTGGTTATGTTCCCAATTCTTTTGGTCATCCTGTTGCAGATGTTGTGGCGTCTAGTGGAATTGCATGATTTCTGAAGGTTGCGTTAATGGTTCGTACTGTAGCATTGCTTAAGAATTACAATTGTACAGTGTTGCACGTTTGTCTTAACGCAAATCGAATGTATTTTCGGTTCACTTTGGCCGAATAGTAGTGAATACCTTTGCTATATTTACCTTAGCTACTATCGATATAAATTAATACGCAAAAATTTGTATAAAGAGTGAGACTATATTTAAATGGTATATGATGTTATCGACGGAGCGACAGGACCACGAATTACGGAAAGTCGATGAAAGTTAAGGGTGCAACCCCATTGATTAAAACCTTGGGTGAAATGTCCAGTAATTCCAAGACCGGACAATACCAGATGCCATGCAAAAACATCTGCCATAGACCTAAGCTATGACTGAGAAATAATGGGTTATGAGAAAAAACCTATACAGGATGTTTAATGGGTTTATAAAACATTGGACTAGATAAAAAGATTAGGTATGAAGATGGTCTGGCTCCGCTGCTGTAAAACCGTATAGTCTTCGGTATGTAAACGTGGAATAGGTTGTTAAAACGTGTACAAATGGTCAATAAGAAGAGGGGTTTGGTTCCGTAAATAAGTGGTTAATTGTATTCGGTCAATAACAGGTCTAGGTAGTTCCAAATGGTGACAAGAATCGGTGTCATTGTCGAAGGCGATGTTATGCAACGTGCGTAAAGGGGCTGTTCCAAAACTAGCAATGGTACGAGGAAGTGTCGGATAATTGAAATATGGGTTTACATGTCGGACTGGACTTAGTTAAAGATTGGGTTGAAAAGAAGCATTTCGTGAAGTGGAATATAAATCGGTACGTGCAATAACGAAGATTGATGTTTTTGACTTGTGAATAAGTTGAATCCGGCGATAATTTAAATGGTATCAGTCGGTTATAATGTCGTCGACGTCGTTATAAAGGCTAAGTGAGCAAGTTCGACGAAAAGTGCTGGCGGTCTACAGTTCAGATGGTGCGTGCATCGCTGAAAAAGAGGTGGATTGCAGGCATTCAAGAAGTCTGCGAGGGATGTGTTTCCGATGTTGTCAGTGATAGTTGGACTGCGAAGTGAATTGTTATGCAAATAACATCTAAAAACTCGTAAGGGTATAATACGTTCATTGTAATCTTTGTTCTTTGGAAAATAACTCAATTCCCTAAAAAACTTTACTGTTAAATAAATGTGTACGAACACGTGTATCTTTGGGTTGGTTTGGTTAAGCATGTGCATTAAATGAAGATGGTGTAACAGTGGTGACACTTGAATTTTAAATGGTCGTCGTTATGAAGGTACTGGCAATAAGTTTAGACTCCGAAAGATGTGCTGCGAAAGTGTGGAAAGAATGTTGGCTATTTAGTCCGATCACTGTGTCGGGCGTTGAAATTAAGGCATGTGTTAAGCAACGGTGATGCTTGCGTCAATGTGGTTGCTGTCGTGCGGTGGGAATTCCAAAATGGTTTCCATGTAAGATGGCATGGTTCTAAAGAGCTTAGCATGAGTGGTTGAATAAGCTGCGTTCGTGATAACAGCGTGCGTGGGAATGCAGTGACGCTGCGATGGTGATCGGAAAAGGAAAGGATGTTCGGCATGCAACTGTAGTGTCGTTGAGATGTGAAAGGGAGTGCAAGAAAAATCTTCGCAGTGCAGCGTGCGATGCACTAATCTGCACGTCTAAGATTCTAAATGTCATTAGGGATATGAGCTCATGACGGGGGGGGAGTTTGGGGGGCAAAAAAGGGGGCAGGGTGGTGGTCTTAAAATTTGGGGTTTTTGGGTCGGGTTTTTTAAGGGAAAGTGTAAAGGGGGGAAAAATTATTTCCCGGAAAAATTTTTTCCCTTTTGGGTAAATGGGTTTTCCCTGCGTTTAAAGGGGTTTTAAAAAGAGGGGAGAGAAGGTATGCATGTATTATACAGTTGTAAAAATAGTTAGTTACGCGTAGCTCGGATGTGTAATTGATCACGACTTAAGATCCTCGGAGGTTTAAAATTCTCGCCCATTGTCGTTCGAAATGTTTGGAAATTATCAAACGGTGCGGGTCGAAGTTTAATGGATGATTGACTGAGTTTTCTACCTTTACGAAGGTTGGAAGTTGAAGACATCGAGCATCTATTTTATTTGGACGATATCGAGTACTTACCGGTTCTAGAAATCATGTGCGGTCGACCGCTATGCGAAAGTGTAAAAGCCACAGAAGCATAATTATCAGACGAAAAGTGCGCGATGTGCTATAGAAAGTATAAAAAGAAATGGTGCTTTGCATCGCTCTAACAGTAAAAAGGAGAGTGACTTTTCTAGCAATTACAAGAATGAGTAGCGGCGAAGGGTATGCATGTATTATACAGCGCATTGTTGCTCTAAAATATGTTAGTTTACGAGAAGCTCGAACGTGCACAAATTAAATTTCAATCTATAATTAACCACGGTCGTAAAATAGGAAATTAATGGGTAATTTAATACCGTTACATATACTTGCTTGGTGATTCATTTGGAAAATATTCAAGCCCCCATTTCCTAAAATATGACGTAGAAGTTATTTAAAATTAAATTGTTGTAAGTATCCTGTAGACAACAAGTTGGTATTTCTAGTAATGGTTTAAAGTGTTTTGGTTATAGTAGCATTGCATCTTCTACGCACGACTTGACACAACTTGTGCGTGTGCTACCACCCTTTGGATTTTTAATATGCACGCGATCCGTATAACATGGAAGACGTTTTCCGGTGTTTCTACTAACGGCATTCGCACCATCGACGAAGCGAACCAGGTGCATGCATTAGCGCTAAATGTATTGGACGAGCAGCAAGGTATGACATCATTTAGTTCCCGCCGAATCCTCAACATCGTTCGGTCGTCTGAAACCTTCGGTATGCATTCTATAAGGAACATAAATCAGGTACGCTCGAGTAAGCTTTTAGTTAGTTCGATTACAAGTTTAACAAAGTGCTATAGTGCGGGTTTTGTTTTGTACAAAATGGTACCTGCAAACGTTTATAAGTGCAACCCTTGCGGTGCTTCCTATACCTGGAAAAATGTCTCAAACGGCACCAGAACAAATGTCGTAGTGTAACATCGCCCAGGGTTGCCGTCCGCAGCAAAGTACTTAAACTCTGGTCTTGCGGTATCGCTTTACGAGAATAGCTCACAGCGACACAAGGAAAACAGCACGGTATGTCATTAGCAGTAAACGTTCAACGCCACCAGCTGTTAAAGGGTCTTGTACGAAACAACCACGAATTATGTGTACAGTATGCGATTTCGAAATGGAAAACTACGTACGCCGCACACTTAAGGAGCAACAAACATAAAATGCATCAGTTACCGCTACTAACGAAGATGGCGTAGAAATGATTAGCACAGCGTTTAACAACTGCATGGCTAGCTATCGCATAAATAACGCCAGCGTCGACAATGGAGTATCCGAGTTTCTTTGGAAGCAGAAGGAACGATTTATTCGATTACTTAATAAAAAGAATACAACATATAATCCGGAAAATCGTAAACATCATTCTAATACACACTATAGGTAGTCGTAACAATATTATGCTGAATTGACTTGTATTTAGCGTACTTCCATTATAATAACCGCATTGTTTGGAGAAGATATTTAAAATAAAATTATATACAGCTTTAATTATTAACCACGCGATGATTACGTGAAAGTTGACCTCCCATTCTCATATTTAAAACCCATTACATTGAATGTGTTTACCCACGTGGTGTCGCTGGCGGTAAAACATATTGTTAGATTAACGATAATATGTCTTATTAACCGAAAACACGTCTCCTTTTTTACATTAATCTTTTTATTACAGGTCTATTTAACACAATTACTGTTTGTTACAGGTTAATTTCGGTAGACGGAAATAATGTTATACTTTGTAAAATTGTAATTAGTTTATTAAACTGTAAATCGGATAAAATAAATTTTCGCATGCTTAATTTATGTTAATACTGCTACGTGTTTGGTTAAAGGATTGTAGATATTAAAAGGAGAGGTGATTAGAAATTGATCTTGGTACAAAATCTTAAAATTGGGGTAGCTCCTTAGGATGGTGCAATCTGAAAATTTAAAGAGATATGGGTAGCTGGAAAAATCTAATATTAATTAATACCAAACAAGGTAGGTTTATCTCGTGGGTGGAAATGTGGAGAAAGATTTATCTCGCAGAGGGTATTGTGTAATTTGCAGGGCGTGGTCCTATATTAAATCTGTTTACAGATTCGGATTCTACATAAAATTCTAGACTAACAAGATGTATTGCATGTATAAAAATTTATAAGAACGGTCAAATCGCTACAGGTAAAAATCTTAAAATTGGGGTAGCCTCTGGGGATGGTGCAATTAAAAATTTAAAGAGATTCGGGTAGCTGAGAAAATTTAATATTAATTGATACCAAACAAGATAGGTTTATCTCGGAAATGGCTAGACGAAGAAAACTATTTGTTAGGTTTGTTTATAGAGCAAATAGCAAAATTAGAAGATCAGGACTTTAAAGGGTATAACTTTGCAGGGCGTGGTCCGATTTCAAATCTGTTTACAGATTTGGATTCTACATAAAATTTTAGACTAACAAGATGTATCGCATGACTAAAAAATTTATAAGAACGCTCAAAAGTTGCTACAGGTAAGAAATCTTAAAATCAGGGTAGCTCTCTGGGGGATGATGCAATCTAAAAAATTCTTAGAGATTCGGGTAGCTGAGAAAATTCTAATATTAATTGATACCAAACAAGGTAGGTTTATCTCGTGGGTGGAAATGTGGAGAAAGATTTATCTCGCGGATGGAAAGAATGCGGGTGTGATGTAATCAAAATGGTTGTGGGGGTGTCCGAGCAAGGAGGAGAGCAAGGAGGAGTCAGGAGGAGATTCATCTCCCTCATTTACTCCTTATGGGAATTTACATGTAAATTGGTCCAGATGAGTGAGGAAATGAGGGATTCTGGAGGAAATGAGGTGGCAGGATGCCTGAAAATGGTCTACTAACGGAACGTTTAGAAATATTCCCTTTGAAAGGAACAATATAGTAGGTGAAATTATCAGAATTCAGGTTCCAAACTAGTCCCAATATTTTGATACCAGAGATTTCATCAGAAAATGCTACGGAGGGCTCTAATTCAGATTCCTGGAATTGATTTAAAAGAGAGTTGTCATTGCTGGACCACTTTCTTAACTGAAATTGGCCAAGAGGTAGGAATTTTATTAATTCAGATCGCAGCTGCTGAGCTGCCGCAACGGACATGGCTCCTGAAATCACATCGTCCATATACGTGTGATTCAGCAAGGCCACAGATGCTAGAGGAAATTGTTGTCCTTCGTCGATCACCAATTGTTTTAACACGCGTTGCGCAATAAAAGAGGATGGAGTAAGACCATAAGTAAGCGTGTTCAATTCGTACTCTTGAACTCCGCTGTCGAGGGAGGGTCGCCAGAATATATGTTGGTATATTCTATCTTGTGTACGTACTAAAATTTGGCGGTACATCATTCGTATGTCAGCACAAAGTGCTATTTTGTGGGAACGAGATAAAAATATTATTTCGGGCAAACCTGATTGCAGTTTCGGACCAGCGTAAAGACGTTGATTGAGGGACTTAGCGGTCGAATCATTAGCAGATCCGTTAAACACCACTCGTAGTTTGGTAGTACTGCTTGTGGTTTTATGAATGCCGTGGTGTGGTAAAATATAATCGGAGGGTTGCAGAGCAACATTCATGTGATTTAGAGATAGATATTCCTTGAGAAATGAATCATAAACCTTTCGATTTTCGGTTGAATTCCGAAGTCGCCGTTCTAAATTTAGATAACTGTTATAAGCAATTTCACGATTGCGCCCTAGAGGTTCGGCATTATCTTTGAAGGGTAGGGCTATAATGTAACGACCAGTTTCATCGCGAGTGTGGGTACTAACAAAATGTGCTTCACAATAATTGTCGTCACTATTCACAGCAGGAGGTTGCGAGACTTCTTCGAGCGCCCAAAAATTTTTTACTTCGCTTTCAAGAGGTTGCGACATTATACAAAGCGAAGTAGCGTTTGACGGTCTTTGCGGAGAAGGCACTTGTCTCAATAACACGTATCCAAAAATAGTGTCAATCGCTAGAGGTTTACCAAGACGGTTAGTTGCGTTATCCGAAAATAATATTCTACAACATATGTCCGCTCCTAATAATATTTCTACCGGAGCGAATACATGGAAATTAGGGTCAGCCAAGGGTAAATGTTTAAATCGTTCATAAATTCCACGTGGTAAAGAACAACCAGGGATATTATCTGTAAGTTTTGGAAGAATAGAGGCACAAAAATTTATTCGTTGATCTGCATAATTGGAAAGTAAAAAACAATCAACTAGCCCTTTAGAATTAACAGCGGTATTGGCTAGTCCACACACTTTACTGTGATTGCGAACATATTTAAGACCCAAACGTTGCACGCAAGCAGAAGTGATCGCATTGATTTGGGACCCTGAATCAAGAACGCACCTTACAGGTTGAAAATCGCCATTGATGTCCCAAATCTTAGCTTGAATCGTTCCTAAAAGCACTGTATAATTTTTAGGATTATTAGACACATTGCATGTAGAAACTCTCTTTCATATCGGATGTGGAAGGGGTCACAGGGGTTATCGGTCCCGAAGTCGAGACAGGCGACGCATTATGCAAAAAGGTGTGATGATATCTCGAGCTACATAACCCGCATCTTCCTTTAGAGTTGCAGCCCTTAATATGATTGCCTAAACATTTAAAACAACGCAACATTCTTTTTACCGCGGTGTATCTATCGGAAACATTTAATTTTTGAAAGTTTTTGCACGCGTAAATTGTATGCCCTTCATTACAATAGGGACACGAATTACGATCGCATTTTACTTGCGCATCGTTAGTGGATTCTTTTACAAAAAAAGACTTATTTAGATTATATTTCAAGCGCGGTGGCATATTTACGTTGACGGGTTTTAAAGCTTGAACACCTTCGTGCATTTCTGAGGTTTTATTCTGCGCGGTTAAAAATTCGAACAACTTAGCACAAGTCGGCACATTAGAATCCGCGCGTGCATCAAATGCATGTTGTAATTTAGGATCCAAATTACGATAACATAGAGAAAATAAAATAAAATCCGATAAATCTTCAACGTCGGGGGCAGATTTCAAAGTGCTTACTGCGTTGAAATGTGTATTTATGAAATTTGATAAGGAACCAGTAGATTTAAATTGAAGAATTTTATTCAAATAAAAATTAACAATTCTGCGTGGGGAGTCGTAGCGATCTACAAGTTTTTTAAATGCTTGCTCATACAAATTGGGATCTAACGCTAGATCAGAGACGACATTTAATGCTTCCTTATCGAGATACGATCTAAAATATAAATATTTTAATGAGACTGGAATAGATTTGTTTTCGTGTACAACACTGCGATAAGTAGTAATGAAATTATTCCACTTATCAATGGAACCATCAAAAACAGGAATTTCTAGGGGTTTTAAACATTCAACGGATGGGCCGTTAAATACCAGAGCATCCGCAGAAACCGATTTTGTCGAATTTTCTTTCAATTCTAAATATTTTGAACGAATTACGTCAAACAGATCATCGAAAGACGCTAGATTTAATTTTACATGTACTTTAGGGTCGGGTTTAGTAGCGTTAAATTCTATTATTGCTACCTGTAGTTTTTCGAGAGCATTTTCAATAATCGGAAGCCTTTGCATTTTTGCTTCTAATAAGTTTAATTTACTTACATTTGCGGAAATAGCATAATCCCATATGCCTTGCAAGCGACCAAATAAGGCTTATTGCTGAGCTTGCAAAGAAATGCTGTCGAAAGACATTTTCAGAATAGCATAAACTACACGTAAATATGTAATTGAATTGAAGTGTATTTTATAATTAAAATTGAATCCAAATATAAACAAACACACCTGTGCTGATAACCGTTTATCAACATGCAGGTCAAACTCAATTACGAGGTTAACATTACAATTCGATAAGAGTGAATTTATTTCAAATACTTTTAAGAGCAAACTTGTAATAATTTAACATAAAGCAAGCTCCCCTACAACCACGACGACAATTCTATCACGCATACCGGCCGAAGAGATCAAAAAAATAAGGTATGTTCACGCCTAAGCGGAACGGCTGGTTCACAATAACAAAAATTAAACGTGTAATAAAATGTGGTTGCATAAAAAACTTACCCCGTGTTCAATTATCACTTTACACTCACCATTAAATACATAATTGGTTAGACAGGAGAGGGTTGGTGAAGGAAGGGAAATAGAGGTGCTCACGTTGTTAATTAATTAATAATTAATGCCGACAAACCGGCGCGAATGTGATATTTAAAAATGGACTGTGTTCTAACAGAGAGCTGTGTCGACTTACTTATTTTATTGGTTGTAATCAGCGCTCACCTTTGGCGATGCGCGAGTAACAAATCGTAGACGAGCGTCTCGCGATAGAAATAACGTGGCTGTAATGACAGTTGTAAACAGATTGAGGTTACGTAATTTTTTTGTTTACGTAAATTGGATGAGGTCTGTGTTAATGTTAAATTGATTGTTTATCTCCTTATATATATTATAGGAGACGTAAAAAATGAATATTTGCCTAGATTGTGGTTCTGAATTTACGTAAAATAAAACTGTATGGCTATTTAAGAAAATTTCACGATTTGAATATAAGAGACCAGTTTCTATAAGCAACCAACTTTGGATAAAATAGAAGTTAAATTTAGTGCAATGAAGAAAATTAACTTTACACGAATGTTATCTATATATGTTAGCTCTTGTATGTAAACAACTTGGTATTTTGTACTAACTTGTTGCTATTCTAGGTATCTTTCGTACTTGTGTCAATATGCAGTTTAAAGGTACTTTGCTGGGATTTCTTTAATTTGATTTGTAAATTATTAATTACTTGAGTAAAATGTGTTTAATAATAGTAATAGAGGCTTGAGGTTTCAATAATTGTATTTTTATTTTTTAAAAAGTAAATACCTAAATTAATTAAGAAAGAAACTAATTTTATTTTGTCGAGAATTTTGTTTGCACTGTCAGTCGACTAAAATATGTAAAAAAAAACAAGGTAGAAAATTAAGATTATTTTGGTACTCCGACTAAAAGTAAAACTAAAATACTGCACTGTTAATATAAGAACTCTCAATCCGACAGATTTGACGAAATTACAATAACTTACCAGTGCTTGTAACACTGATAAAACAAAGTGAAAACTGAGGATTAAATTAGATTAGTCGCGTACTTGTAGGTTTCCCATCAAAATCGCTGGGATTGTAATAATTTTCAGTAATTTGTACATGTATTTCTGCGAGTGGTTTCCCCATCGGATTTTATTCCCAAACAAGAGAAAGCAGAACAAAATCTAACCTTATAAGCTTTAGTGTTAATTAAACCTACTTTCTACTGAGATAATACACTGTCTTATCTTAACATAAAATCAGGTGATGTATGATCAGATCTTGTATGAACATTAACATTAAGGTTTGAGTTATTAACCAAACCATCCCTAATAAAAATTTCTTCTGTTAGGGTAGGCTTTTTAAGATCATTATTCCTCGTTTTCTTCTTTGTTGAAAAAAGCCGCACCTGATGTTCGACTTTTTTATTAATATTAATCTCCTCTGTAGTTTTTAGATCAATAGATTTTGCTTTATTTAATGTGTCAATGATTTTATCAAATTGCCTCGTTATAACCAGATGTACGTCGTCAGTTAACGAAGCATTCTCACATAGGCCTATTATTAGCTCAGTTCTTTTTTTTAATAATATCATTTTTTGAAGATTTTGCTTCATGTAAAATATTACTGCTGAAAAGTTCATTAACGTTACTAATATGCAAAGGTGTCAAGATTCGATTTGTAAAACTGTATCGCACAAGCATGTACGTGTTTGCAAATGTTAAGCTTTATCATGTTGTCAATACAGGTGCATTGAAATGTATGAACACATATGCTGCATTTTGTACAACTTAGGCATAAACCTTCACAGGCCTCATCTACTCTGGTAACTTGATACTGTTGAAAAGCACAAGTGGACGACGTAACTAAAAATTCCTTATTTTCAAGACGTCTAATAAAATCTGATGTAATTGTTAGACTTGCTTTATGAGTTTGTTTAATTCTATTAATTTTGTCATTGGAAGTATTCTTTGCAAGTTTAATTATACGCTTAAACAAGCATCTAGAGCCATTTTCATTACTGCATTAATGCTTTTGTCCAAACGTTTTACTTTCCGACCTTCCAAATACACATACTTCAAAACTTTGTGCATTGCTTCAAGATACATGTTAGTGTTTATTCCTAAACCCAATCGTTAGCAATATGTCCAAGATGTTGGACGATTTGCATAATTATTATGAAAATATTCAGCAAATGATTGTGTATCAACATCGTCATAAAGATCTTCTACTACCTGATTTAAAATGTCATTAAATTTATCAATAGATACACACTGTAATAATACACGAAGGGATTTATATACTACAACTTTCTTTTCAATCCCTCCATTGATTTTTGACAAATTCTTGCGCTAATTACGATCCACATGCCAGGTACATAGCAACTGGTGAGGTACCTTGGCCATAACATAAGACCATGCATTATAAAATGCTGGAGCATCATCAGACATAAAAACAGTAGTTGATATAATACCCACTCTTGATTTAATTTTTCCAAAAAACAACTTGAAAATCATTTCGTCAGCACGATTTGAAAAACAAAATGCCACTGGGCACCCTGAACCAAATTCATCTACTGTCAATAGTGTGTAGAGCTGAAAATCGTAACTATTTGTACCGTGTGTACCATCAACGCACACCTTGTCGTTCCCAAATTTAAGCAACTGTTCATGTTGAAAAAAAGTGATTACGACTAATGCAAAATCTTGAACATCTAAAATTATTTTTGAGTCATTTGGGTTTCCTTCTACACCTTGGCTTTTATAATATAACACTGGGCAGTCGCTTCTTAAGTTCATCATCTCCTCTACCCAGAGCCGTACGCTAATTGCATCATTTAGGTGACGTTTCACACCATACTCAATATTGAAGTCCCTAACAATATTGTGCATATCTTTTGTTTCTAACAACAAAATTCTCTGTGAATTTTCTTTTTTTAAAGCAGAATCACGAACATCATCCAATATATGTTGAAATGTAATACCTTCCTTTAATTTTCCTGAAACACATCAATTGTAAAATTTCAAACTAGAACTTTATGTTCGAAAATACCTGCAAATTCTGCTTTACTCTCTTTACTTAAAAGAACTCAACCAATATAGTTGGTATGTCCAACATGAGTTGTCCAAAAGTCTACTGCAACAGACCCATCGTTCTTTATCGTCGCTTCCATTCTTGAGGGACAAACACTTCCAATTTTATTAGTGCCTCTGCTTTTTAAGCTTCTCAAACCCTTGCCTTTTGGAATGTAGTTGTACGATCGATGGCAATTATAGTACTCCTTTTTGGTGTCATCAGACAATAATTTAGCTGAAGTGTGAAGTATATACATTGCCAAAGATTGCTCCTGTTCTTGGTTTTTTCAGTTTTTGAACTCTGTTGAACAGAATAAAATTAGTATATAATTAACACTTTGCATAATAATCTTCAAACCTAATTGTGTATTAAAATGTAGTTGATCAAGTTTAGTTTCAATCTGATGTTCATTTGCCAAATGTTGTCGAAGTTTTTTATATCCCTTTAGATGTGTTGTACAATTTTCATAAAAGCACTTGATTCTTGACGAGTTGAGAATTATTGGAATACTTTTATGAACAGTTCTGCAATGACGACGTAAAGTTGCTTTACTGGTCAAGGATTTGCCACATGTATTACACAAAAATTTACTAGTTAAAGTAACTGGTTTCCTATATTTAAAATTATGAATCTTTCTTAAATGGGCATACAAATTCTTCTTTTGTGTAAACTCAAAACCACAATCTTCGCAAGTATTCATTTTTACTCCTCGTTTACAAATAACACGATTAACAAAATTAATAGGTAATTTCCATGGATCTCATTCACTATATGTAAACAAAAAATTACGTAACCTCAATCTGTTTACAACTGTCATTACAGCCGCGTTATTTCTACCGCGAGACACCCGTATCGTAGTCGAGACATAAGAGGAGCATGCTTTTAATTTATATTAGGCAAGGCGTTAACAGTCTGCTATGCTTCAATACTATTGTCAAAAACAGAACAGCTGTATGCGCAAATAGAGCGTGAAAGTCTAGCGTTAACATGGGCCTGCGATAAATTTTCAGAGTATATTACGGGCATAAAAGTAATGCTAGAAACAGATCACGAACCATTAGTGCAAGTATTATAAACAAAACCTATAGACGAATTAACTCCATGATTACGAAAGATTGCGGTTGAGACTGATGCGTTATAATTACGAGATATATTATGTACCAGGTAAAGAGTTAGTAGTCGCTGACGCTTTATCTAGAAACCTTACAAAAGAAAAATTGCCAGAAGACAATGAATTAGAACTGGACACTGAGATTTTTGTAAATCTAATTGCAATTTCGTTTGAAGTAAAACCTTATTTTTGGGATGAAATAGAAGTAGAACAAAATAAAGATCCTGTTTGTAAAAAATTGCGTGAGTACTCAAAAGACGGATGGCCAAGAAATAAAAATAAAATAAGCCCGAAGATTACACCTTACTACCAATACCGTTTGGAAATTTCTGAATGTGACGGATATATTACGAGGATCTCGATTACTAATTCCCCAATCGCTACAAGAAAAATGTCTAAGATTTATACATCAAGGACATCTTGGTGTGGTAAGTGCAAAGCCCGTGCAAAAACAAGTGTGTGGTGGTTAGACTTATCGGCGGAAATTGAAAATTTAGTTCTAAATTCCTTACACTGTATTGAGCATCGCCAAAATAAAAGAGAACCTTTTTTAAAAGAACCGTTTCCAGAACGTCCATGGAAAAAAATTGCAGTAGATTTATTTAAATGCAACAACTATTGGTACCTTATTACAGTAGATTACTTTTCTAGATATTTCAAAATATCTAATCTTCATTCTCTTACAGAAAAAGTAATTATATCCAAACTTAAAGATTTATTTTCAAGGTTTGGTATCCCAGAAATTGTCCGGTCAGATAATGGGCCGCAATTTCAAAACAAATTTAAACAATTCGCAAAAATTTACGAGTTTACGCATATTACTAGTAGCCCTTATTTCGCACAATCAAATGGATGTGCGGAAGCAGCGGTAAAAACCGCTAAAAACCTAATAAAAAAGAGTTCCGATATACATTTAGCACAACTCTCTTACAAAACGGGTTTAGTCCGTCAGAACTAATATTTAACCGAAAAATTCGATCTCCACTTCCAACTCTACCTAAGCTTTTAAATCAAACCGTAGATACTAGCTTGATTACAAAAAGGAAGGGAAGGTATCGAGACAGAATGGAAAACAATTATAATAGAAGGCATCAAGTTAAGCGTTTACCTAAATTAAATGTAAACGACATCGTTTGGGTAACCGATTTAAAATTATATGGTAAAATCATTCAATAATTGAATGAACCTAGGTCTTATCTTGTAGAGACTAACACAGAGACGTTCAGAAGAAACAGATTGCATTTAATCTTAGCTAAAGATTATAAGTTTGTGCAAAACAATTTTCAGTACAGATCGAGCCCAAACGAGGAATTTTCTGACCCTCCACCAGTCACTCAAGCGATGTCCAATAACAATAATATTAAGGTGCAAAATAACGATCAACCACTACCAGAAATAATTACTCCTGAGATCCTAGACAATCAGGTACAGAATGAAGTGGCGCTTAGATTAAGTAGTGATGTAATGGAAAAGGGAATTACTAGTGATAATAGAGAAAGGATCAAATGTCATTCTAGGCCAGTGAGAAATAAAAAAAGACCCGAATATTTAGAGGAATATGAAACCAACTAGCTTTTTTATAAAGGAAAGGATGTTGTGTTAAGATATTTAAATCTCGCGCGTGCCTGCGTGCACGTTATCTTTAAGTACTTGTCTTAAGATGGTCATTCTATTAATGTCAGTCAAATGACACACATGTCTAATAAACTGCTCTTTAATATACGTATGTATAAGTGTTTTAACCCCAACTTTACAAATGCTTTTGTTGGCAATTTAATGAGAAACTATAAAAAGCGTTTGTCAAATGAAATTGACATTCTACAGTTCAGTATTCTACTCTTAAGAATAAATCCCTTATTATCATAATAACTAGTTCTTAGGATCCTTTTTTCTATAAGCCTCGACATGGAAAATAAATACATAAATAAAATAAAATAATTAGTATAGTTTCCACCCATTCTATTCATTTCTGGTCGATGCAAAAAACAAGAAACTTGTTGACAAAGTTATTAAGCACAACTTCTTATGTACTTACCCGTATCTTCTCTACTTTTTGTTACAGATGCTCCCTATTTTTTTAATGAATATTACAGAGATTTCAGTAAAACAACCATCCTGTTTATACAAAAATTTTAATTTTAAAATACTAATACAAAAAGGTTTTCTCTTATTAAAAAGATATGTGACATTCTGAAATGTCAGTTTTTTATAAGGCCCACGGTATTAGCAAACTGCCTACATTTTGATATAATTTCTTCTTGAACTAAGCTAAAGCACATAGCTACTATTACAAGTCCAATAAACAAATAAAAACAACACACTAAAATTTGTAACTGGGCGTTATAATCCGCACTTTGTGGTAATTTATCACTAATACCGATAGTAGATAAAGCGATGAAACAGAAATAAGTGGCATCTAGAAAGCTCCAGCCATTTGTAGTAGCAAATATAATGGCGCCCATGCATAGATATGCTATGAAAATAAATAAAACTAAAGTAACAGGCACTGACGGTTGTAATGGTATTGGTGGATTTGGACTCGAAGGTCTTCTGAGTTCAGTTGATGATTTCCATATAAGTGGCACTCTTGAAGGAGTATCGTGTATGCATAGCCTAAAATACAATGAAATGTTAGTAAAATTTTATGTTTAATTAGTCCACTATAAAAAAAAACTCAACGACATTATTCCTCAGTATCAGGTATTAATAAAAGTAACCACCCTAATTGAAACAAAAACTGATAAACAAGTAATTGTGGTGTTAAGTTGAATCAAAAGAAAACTATCTTTGCATTATATTCAACTGAATTTAATCCAGACATATTTAAAATAAATTTCTGCAGTTAATATATTCGATAAAGAGAATACAGTTTGCGCATGTCTTGATAATTATATACCTTTAAAACTATACCATTTTAATAAAGAAACGCATTTGGATAAGCCTAAATTTTATTAAAAGGTTATGATTTGACTAGTAAAATTTCTGTCGTTAAAGCGTGTAAAACTTAACTCAAATTTCAGATATTCTATTTTTGAATTAACATTAATGACATATTTCACGTTTTTAGTGATTTGGCCTCTTTTTAAATAGTATCGGTTAATTAAGCAGCAGTACATAAAGGAGTAAATTCGCTGATTACCAGAATAGATTGTGACGATTCTTTGAAATGTTTATAATCATATTTCATTTTAATAGTTTCTGTATTAGTAAATCTCACCAATAAGGTTAGGTTACTTCCCTTGAGAAATATAATCTTTAGGTTACATGCATTCTTGATCTACGAAAGGATTATTTTGTATCATATATTGTTCAAATCCAAAGGTTGTCAAATTCATCATGGCGTACTTTGTGTTCTAAATTATTACAGTTTTATGATTCATCTGTTTTGATTAACAATATATCTTGTTGGCGCCGATGACATCGTCTGGGCATAAAGAACTTTCACATGAAAAATTGCGCTGACTCAAACACATGAAAGTCTTGCCTCCGATTATAGTTAATCTTTCCATAGGTTAAATTCTATATAATTAGTTAGGGGAAAACGACACAATGCGTTTATAATTATTCTGTTCAAAGTTTGCCGAAAAGATCTCGAATTATCTTATGGACACTTCGTAATTAACATTCAAAAAAACAACATAAAATTTGAATAAGCTAGTTTACTTTGAAGGAACGGTATCAAACAGTCTAGAAGTAGTCAATAAAGTTCAGATAATACTTTTCATTTTAGAAACACCTTGGTTTCATAATTTTACATCTTTACGTTGGACATAGGCGTGTTGACAACAGCTGGTATTTGTTGAACTCACCTGGAGATAAATCCTTTAAAATCACAAATGATTTTATATATCAAAATTGTTATGTCCTATTTCATATTTGAAATTTACTGCTTCATTACGTTAAAACCATTCAGTTTCCAATCATTTGAATTTACAGGTTCCTACATTTCTATAGTTTCAAGCTCGCGTAGGTAGGCAGCCAACTTTGCTCGTCCAATATTCTTATCTGTATCTAGACATGTAATCTGAATGATTCTAGTTTAATGGTACTTAGTTAAACCGTTGTGTTATCAGCCAACTTTGCTCGTCCTTTATTCTTATTTTTGTCTAGTCATATAATTTTTATTAATTAGGTCTTTCCTAAATGTTGCTAGTTTAATGGTATTTAGTTCAAACCGCTATGTAATCTTGACAAAATAAACACCTGCTTAATTTATTACTATTATATTGGTATTTCCGTGATTATTTCTTCGAAAAACAAGTGTATAACTACATTAGGTAAACAACTTTACCTGATACTTAGTGTTTGGTCGCATTGTTTCTTCTCTGATACATCGGGTAGTTCCAAATACTTATCATGAAAAAATGTGCTTTCTCGTTTTACGTGGTAAGTACTTGTAGGGTGAGATTCCTTTAATAACATTGCTAATATTTTTAGCCCGAATTTGTACTTAAGGTTCTTTGGCTTTTAGGACCAGCCAAAATTTGTACTTAAGGTTCTTTGCATCTTAGAAATAAAAAGAATTTGTACTCAAGATGCTTAGATTCTTAGAACTCCCAATTTATACGGAACATTCTAGAATTTTACAACTGAGGTTGCTACATTGTACCCTAGAAATGTACGTCATCGGTACAGCATATTTTGTCTGGCTACCCATCCTCTTTACGGTCTGCGGGAAAGTATATTAGATGTGGGTGACTGTCAGCTGATTGATTTCACTCCAGCATGGTATGTAGTTTGCGTACATTTTACAATGTTAAGAGTAACCCTTTGGACTAAGAATTATCTAATAATTGTGGTCTCAACTCCGAATGTATTATTGTACATGTGTGGGTTTCGTGTATTTACATGTTTTAGTATCTAGTCAAAGCTAATTCGATCTGCATCAATTTGTTTAGTATTAATTGTTTATTGTGCCAACATTATACATTCCGGTGATTAAATCCACTTAGTTTGTTATCCTAAACTAAACGGCAATATTTTAGGGGGTATACTTGCCAAGTTCTTTTATGTCTAAAATATCCTCCAAGTCGTTTGTTACTAGTAAGTAATATTTAAGAAGGAGCTGAGGAAACATGTTTAGTCCTTACAATTAAATTTTGTTTTACTATTTAAATTGTAGGTACAAGTGCTCGACAAAAAAAGGTGAATCGGTTTGTGTGGACTGTCTTTCGTTCTGTTTTTACTGACTCCCTCGTATTGCGGTAACAAGTTTTTGGCGTTCAACGTGCGCTTAAACCTAAGATCTTTCTGAAGGTATTGTGGAATATTTATCCTGCATGAGTGCCTTGTTTCGACGTTATAGTGGTATGCCCGACGACGTGCAACTGTACGTCGTCTCTCGTAATCTGTCTCCCTTTTTATCTAACCCAATTACCTAGGTAGCATTCCTTATAAGAATTGGAGAAAGAATGTCTGAAACTTGAGCGTAAGAAATTTTTGGTGGACAGTTATGTGCTACCAAGTTAGAATCAACTGTTCATTGTGGAACCAGACCTTACTTTTCTAACATCCACACTACTAAAAATACGGTTGGGACCATGATCGACCGAGTACTAACCTTATAACACTAAATTGATTCCTATTCCTACGCCTTTATCGGCTCCTACCAAACTGCTGATATGTTTTAATTGTGATCAGACCGGACATATTTTCCCTTCTGGTGTTCGTCCGCAAGTTCTCCATTGCTACAGTTATGGTCGTAAGGGAATCACCTGATCCAACTGCACTTCATGGAAACATTCGTTAAACCGACGATAGGATCTTTGCACCGAGACATAGGGCCCTTTCTAATACTTCTCCAGAATTCGCCTACTACTATGTGTATCCTTGTAATTCCTGAAGTGCCCACCAGCTCATCCTTAGTGTTGATTTTTGGAAGTTTGTTAAATGTGCCTTAAATTTCTACGACGGCAAATGAGCTTTTGCTTCCGCTTCCGCTTTAGCTACCATCGGTTCCAATTCTACTCGTTAAACTATCTACCAGTCCGCGGTCTAGTCTCATTAGTTTAGTTAAAGAAAGTGAATTATATAGATTCTGCATCGATTTCCGTAAGGTCAACCAAGTAACCCAGAATGCTTCCGTATATCTACACTATCCTATCTCGATATTCGTTCCCCTACTGGCAAATTCCTTTATCTCCTGAATTTAAACCTATCACTGTTTTCACTGTACCGCAGAAAGGTCTTTATTAGTTTTGTCGTATGTCTTTTGTACTCAACAATTCTCCTGCCACTTTCTAACGGCTTATCGATCAGGTCATTGGTTCTGACCTGGAATAGTTCCGCTTCGTCTATCTTGACGATATCATCATAGCTACCCCCTCCTTCGGGGAGTACCTCTAAGCCCTCAACCTTTTTCTCGTTTTTTATCAGCTGGCCCAGCTTTTCGTCGAAATAAATGCCATTTCTGTCTTTATGAACTCCGGTTGCGTTGTTAACCGAGATGGTCTACTTGTCGATCCTGAAAAGGTTTCGCTATTTTCAATAACCCTCCTCCTTCTTCTGTTCAAGAAGTCCGTGAACTGATTGGCATGGTCAGTTGGTACCGGCGCTACATACCAAATTTTGCAACTATTATTTATCAACTTTCTAATCTTACTCGTAAGAGTGTTTCTTTTTCCTGGATTCGTAATTGTCAGTTTGCATTCCCAGCAGTTAAACAGCATTTAGTGTCGGCACCAATACTTTTCTGCCCTGATTTTGCTTTACCCTTTACGATTCAGACCGACCCATTTCAGTTTAGGTGCTATTTTGAGTCAGCCTACTCCAGAAGGTGAGAAAGTGGTCAGTTATATTAGTCGCTCACTTTCCAAACCCGAGCGCAATTATTCTGTCACGGAGAAGAAGTGTTTAGAAGTCCTTTGGGCAATTGAGAAATTCCGGCCGTATAACGAAAGCACTTACTTCACCGTTATCGCCGACCACCATTCGCTCATGTGGCTGAATAAACTTTGAAGTCCATCTGGACGTTTAACCCGCTAGTTGCTTCATCTCCTGTAATACAATTTCTCAATTATGCACCGTAAAGGCTAAGTTCATATCTTCTCGTTTTGTTCCTATCCTCGCACTCATTTCTCTTTCGGCTATTTTTTCTGTCGAAGCTACCCTTCCACTATTGATTTCTGGTATAATTTCATGCTGCAAAAAGTCCCTAAATATCCTACACGTTATCCACTTTGGTCCGTGCTGAACAATATCCATTTCCGTAGTTAAAAAACTGCTGTTATTTTGTGCCTGACCTTTTGTTTCGCTTCTTACCCCACCTTATAGTTTTGCCGGGGGGAGGGATTTGTTAAGCTCCATTTCAAATGTACTGTTTTATGATGTTAAAAACCATTCAGTTCCAATCATTTAAATTTAAGGGGTTGCTACACTTCTATAATTTCAAACCCTCGTAGATAGTCAACTTTGCTAGTCATTTATTAAATTAACGAGTTCGTTTGTCTATATTATTATCCTTATCTAGACATGTCATTTTTATTAACTAGAACTTTCCTGAAAGTTGCTGGTTTAATGATATATAGTTAATAACGCAGTGTTATTTTATCAAGCTTAATTTATTCCTATTATATTAGGATATCCGTGATTATTTCTTCGGAAAACAGGTTTACAACTATATTAGTTAAACGGATTTGCTTGAAACTTAGCGTTTGATTGCATTGTTTATTTTCTGCTAAATTGGGCAGTAGCAAATATGCGTTTTCTGTTTTTATGGATTAAGTACTTGCAGGATGAGATCCCTTTAATAACATTGTTAATATTTTTACCTCAAATTTGTACTTAAGATTCTTTGGCTGTTAGGACTAGCCCGAATTTGTACTAAAGACTCGATTTTTCGTGTATTTTTAGTTTGAGAAAGACGTCGCTGTTAATTTATATATTGAAACACCTAATTCTGGCGATTTTCTTCTGGTAATAATATCGAATTTTCACTTAAAAACTTACTACTTTCTTTACGTAACTTTTGAAATATTATAAATATGAACCACGTCCATTTAAAATCAAGGGAACTTTATTGGGAACTAGTAAGACTTTGTGTAATTCCCGCGTCCACGTAAAATGAACGACGGTTGCAATATCGGGCAGTGATTTCGTATAATTTAAATACTTCTTGTTACTTTAATATGAACCGTATGGATCCCGAGAAAAATTTTACTAAATTAAATGACACTAGCGATGATATAAAGACTATCGTTAATGCTATCGACCCAACTCCCACAAAAATAGAATTAGTGCGCGTTCATTCTAGGTTAATACACGTAAAACAGCGTCTTGACCTATTTGCAACTTCTAATCCTGATAATTTTGATAAAAATTGAAATGAATTTATGCCAGAATTATTTCTCATTGAAGGTCTCATTGCGGAAACATTAGATGTTACCCCAGAGCTTTCTGCTATTCCCTCTAATTTATATAACCTATCGCTATCTACCGAAAACATGGATGTCTCCAAATCGGTACCGATTTACAAGTGAAACCTTACTTCTTCGCGATATAACTCAAAAATCTCTTTAACTTTTTTTCTCGAACGGATAGACGATTTAAAAGTTTTACGGACCAGGAATTATTCCTTAGTGCCGTAGAGCTTTTTTCCGGCAGTGCTTTAAACTGGTTTTGAAATATCAAACACCAAGTTCATTCTTGGTCTGAATTAGTTAACCTTTTGAAACAAGAACAATGTTGGCGTCGGATGATCTCATCGTCTGAGCGCAAAGACAGGCCACATACAGTATTGTGCCGACTCAAACAAATGTAAAATACCGGTTTCTGTTTCTAGGTCGACGATACGTAAATTTAAGTAAGGAATAAGTAAAAATAACTAAAGCATTTCACGTAGCATTTGCTAAGACTTACGTTGCATCGTTTTCGTCGTTATCGTCCATTTCTTCTACATCGGACAATGTCAACGTACATCCATGACTCACACGTGGTGATGAGTGAGCATGCGCTAAACATGGTTGAGATTCAGCAATCATTTGGCGAACCGGATTAGATGCACAACGCCCTCTAGCATGACTCGACCGTACTGTTGCTAAAATTGCTCTTTTTGGTGTTTCCTCTCTAGGTCTATTGCAATGATTGTGAACACTATTTTGATAATGAATAGGCATAAGCTGTACTAAAGAAGCATCTGAAACATGCGAATGCTTAATTCAATTTGGATTTTGGACTTATCATACCTTCACTGCTGCTTGATTGTCTGCAATTTCTTTTCCCAGGACTTGATGATGTACGGTGATATTCCACATTGTAGTGAAAATCATTAGAGTTATGTTGCTTGCAACAAAGTCTTATGTAACACCTTCTAGCTCCTCCTGCCATTAGCGAACCTAAAGCCGATAGCAATATCAGCATTAATGGAACTCCAATAATAGCGTAGATAATGGCCACGACTTTTCCTGCTGCTGTACGTGGAGACAATCGGACGTAACCTATAACAACTATGGCAGTCAATACCAAAAAGTTTTAAAAACAAATTAAATTTTAGCAAAAATACAATAAATGAAGTATCTAGTAATAGAATGGAACATGAACATATTGTAACGAGACGTCACATAGCCTACAAGAACAATACATTCGGCACAAGGGAGCGTCAAAAATGATTAACAGTTTAGAGGAAAGTGATCTTATGCTTTATTAAGCTTATAGATGTTATTTGCATAATTTTGGCGCGTTCTTAGAACAATTTATAATTATTGATTAAGTGTATATATATATATATTGCTGTGATAAGGGGTTGTTTAGGGGTGTATTGAGTAGCAAGGGTCGTATAGTAACCATAAATTGCAATAGGAATCAGAAAACTGCATTTATTTAGCAGAAAATTAAGTAATTCATACATTATGTAGATAGCAAGCATTTAACCCTCTGTATATAGACCATATTTAGCTTTAAGCGATGCAAGGAAGCATATATTACAACAATAGAACGCGTATTTAGCAGAAAAATAGGTAATTCATACATTATGTAAATAGCAAGTATTTAACACCCTGTATATAGACCGTCATTAATTTTAAGTAATGCCAGTGAGCATATCTTTCAACAACAGAACGCGTATTCAAAGAAATGATAGTACATGTAATTAAACACGCATTGAGAAGTGTTCTAATTAGTTATAAAACAAATTCAAAAATAAGAGATAAAACCTAACAAAGCTTTATGCAATTACGCTGAAACAATAAACATTTTTGATAAAAAAACGCAGTTTTCAAACACGCATAAAAATACATGAACGAATGCAGAAATAAAGTTACATCATTGATTTTGTACAATTATTGAAAAGGTGATATATACACAAAACAACGTATGGTTGAGATAACGAATAATAAGGTATGAAATAAACACCTTATACGGAAAACCGAAGAAATTACATCAGAAACAACTTCGAAATGCAGAAAATATTAAAGACCTGGTTGGTTGAAATATATACAAGACTGCTTGGAAACCCAGCTCACATGTAAGTGAGAAGAGCCTATTTTAACACAGAGCAATGATAAGACGGGCCAGTTCACAACTCATGTAGGGCGAAGCTGCGTCACTGCTAACCAGAAAGTCACGCGTAATTTAATATTTAATAAAATATCAAGTGTATGTCAAGTGATAATAGTGCTAGAATTACGAAGAGCTTCTTTTGCCGTTTAACGTGAGTAGAATTTGGGGTAATTTATTTAAACTAAATATTAATAATAATAGGGCTTCGAATTGATGGTACATTTTTGAATATTTCAAATCTGTGATATAACATTCGAATCTGTGAATGTGTTGATGACAATAATTCAAATTTGGATAGATATAACACTTGAAACTGTGATATAACATTTCGAATCTATGGTACATTTCTGAATATTTCGAATGTGTTTATATAAAATTTGTAATGAAGTCAACAACAAACATTGCATACGTTAAACTTACGTAATATATTACAGAAGGGTCTAGAACGTTCCAGGTTTCTTTGGTTAAAAGGTAGTGTTTGGTGACTTTAGATTGAATTCAAAGCATAGAAATTTTAGGATAAATGATACATATGATATTGATTGATTGATGAGTGTATTTAAATATTTTTCAAAAATTGTAAATAATATTTCTTTTCATGATAACAAACTAATTGAGTTCGTTTTATCAATTCAAACAAATAGGTAATCATAAAGGGATGGAGAAGAGAAAAATTGATCATCGTAACGTTGTGCACTCTGTGTAGATTAAAAAGGGCTAGCCGTGGCATAATAATAAAATTAGTAAGATTAAATTTCAAGTGAGAACACAGAGCGGTGGCGTTAAGTAAAAACGTCATAACACCGAGTACGGCGTTATCATATCATTATATATATATATATATATATATATATATATATATATATATAGAGAGAGAGAGAGAAAGAGAGATAAGTGTTTTCTTGCTGTGTGGTGTTGATAGTGGATTGAATACTCTTGAAAAAAAAACAGCAATAGAACTATGTTCTCTTTATTCTTTTATAACTCAAGCTTTCGAGAATCTTTATCTCTTCTTCAGGAGTAAACTACAAATAGTGGTTGTACATAATGGTTTATAATATTTGAATTTTTTACGAATGTGAGAATTAGATAAATGGAAATAATATTTTGTTTGAAAATTATTTTGTACTAAATGAAAAGTAATTTGAGTATTGTGATGTATTTGATATTTGAATAAATCGTTGATGGACATGAATTTTGGATCTTGTACTTTTTGGTTTTGAATATTGATGAGTTTCTGGTGACAGTGAAATTATTTGTGGTGTATTTAACGTGGAAACGTTGCTGGAATTTTTGATGTGTTGATTATGAAACGTTTTTAAATTGTAATTGTGATGAATTTGAGTGTATGGATGAATAGTGAGAGGAGTTAGATACTGGAAACGTGCCAATTGTGGAAAGTGATGTAGAGAAGTTGTATTTTTTGTGTTTCATGCTTTGTCTACTTCTAAAAGGTAAGCATAGACACAACTTAGATTGTCAATGTCTTTCCTTTGGTTTAACGTATTTGATTCTTGTGAAATTCTTATCATTTCAATGAATTTTCTTTTATTGGAATTTTTTTCAAAATCTAGAATTTGAGTATTTTCCTAATCCATGTTGTGACCAGTTTCTATTACATGACTTGAAAGAGCTGAAAAGTTGTTCATTCTTCTTGTGTCACTTTTGTGCAAAGTGATTCTTTAGTGTAGTGTCCTTGATGTTTCACCAATATAATGTTGTTTGCAATTGTAGCAGGTGATTTTGTAGATTAGATTCGAGTTGAATTTCTTGGATATGGAATCTTTGACTTTTGTGTGTAGATATTTGCCAATTTTGTGGTTTTTATTGCTATTTTGATGTTCGGGTTTTTGATAGCTAGAATTGAGCTAGAATTTAGGCGTTTTCTGTCAAAAACAATATTGAGTAGTATGAAAATACATGTTAAATTTCAATAATATGCAAATTACGTCAAAGTTGGAAGAGGTAGGTATAGGCAACCTTAATACCGTTTAAAAGACAATCAAAATTACTATAAGACTAAGTGATAAAATACAGGATGTTCTATTTAAAACAACAACGATATTATACTTTGAATCTGTCAATATTGAAACTGCATTTTCTGAACATCTTGTATTGAATCTGCTTTTAGTAAGTTACTTGATCAGTGAAGGGTACGGTCTAATGTTAAGTGTTAAAAACAAATTTTGTCTGGGTAAATTGATTTTAGATTTATTTAATTTTTACGAAACCCTTAAAATTTTAGAAAAAGCGAAATAAATCAAAACGCTCTGCATTTAGGTATAATGAGCCTTCAAAGAAGTCTAGTTTATTTTCTACGTACAATTAAAAAATGCAACGAAAAATAGGATGTTCCATAAGAAAAAATATAACTTTGATATATAACTTTCTTTTTAAAATGTAGCCCTTTCGGACTTACATAGATCTACTGTGAAAAACTTTCAACAAATACACCGTTTTGCTATAAAACTCCGTGGCGTTCTCCGTGACTCACCCTGTATGTACACACACACATATATTATATAGATATATATATATATATATATATATATATATATATACATATACATATACATTGATATGATAACGCCGTACTCGGTGTTGTGAACGTTTTACTTAACGCCACCGCTCTGTGTTCTCACTTCAATCTTACTAATTTTATTATTATGCCACGGCTAGCCCTTTTTAATCCACACAGAGTGCACAACGTTACGATGATCAATTTTCTTCTCCACCCCTTTATGATTACTTATTTGTTTGAATTGATAGACCGAAGTCAATTAATTTCATATAATGAAAAGAAATATTATTTACAATTTTTGAAATTCTTTAAATACACTCCTCAATCAATCAATATCATATGTATTATTTATCCCAAAATTTATATACTTTGAATTCAATCTAAAGTCACCAAAAACTACACCCTCTTTACAAAAAAATCTGGAACGTTCTAGACTTCTTTATGATATATTACGTAAGTTTAACGTATGCAAATGTTTCTTGTTGACTTCATTACAAGTTTGGATAAACAGAATAAATTCAGTATTAAAATTTAAATTGAAAAATATTTTAAAATCAAGTAGATTTGACCTGTGATATGTTGTTCGTGTTGCGGATCAACACCCCTTTGTTGCCTTCAATCGTCTACCAATGCTCTGCTTAGTTGAACCAGTATTTGAGTACAGTTACCCCTAGTTTTTCAAAAATTACCTCGTGCTTCTTTATTTTATATTTGTCTGCATGTGCCTCGAATTTCTTCCCTTAAATGCTTTCGACGCAGCTTAGAATTGTACCAGAATTGTACCAAAATTCGATTAAAATTGTCCCCTTAGAATCCACTTGAGAATCCACTTAGAATTAGTACTTCTATTTACCAGAAATTTGAAATATTATTGTCGTCAACGACTTGAAATATTCAGCAATGTAACAAAAGTATTATTGTCGACGCTGATTTGAAATGTTATATCGACCCAGATTTGAAATATCCTCAACACAGACTTGAAATATTATTGTCGATTCAGATTTGAAGAAAATTTAAATTGAAAAATATTTTAAAATCAAGTAGATCTGACCTGTGATATGTTGTTCGTGTTGCGGATCAACACTCCTTTGTTGCCTTCAATCGTCTACCAATGCTCTGCTTAGTCAAGTATTTGAGTACAGTTATCCCTAGTTTTCCAAAAATTACCTCGTGCTGCTTTATTTTATATTTAATTGTTTGAATTTCTTCCCTTAAATGCTTTCGACGCAGCTTAGAATTGTACCAGAATCGTACCAAAATTCGATTAGAATTGTTTCCTTAGAATCCACTTGAGAATCCACTTAGAATTAGTACTTCTATTTACCAGAAATTTGAAATATTATTGTCGTCAACGACTTGAAATATTCAGCAATGTAACAAAAGTATTATTGTCGACGCTGATTTGAAATGTTATATCGACCCAGATTTGAAATATCCCCAACGAAGACTTGAAATATTATTGTCGACCCAGATTTGAAGCCCTATCATTATAAATATTTAATTTAAATCAGTTACCCAAATTCTATTCACGTTTTCTATAAAAAAAAAACGGCAAAAACTCTTCGTAATTGTTGCACGATTTTCACTGTAACTTGAACTTAATATTCTATTATACTTTATTTATTTTACGCATGTAATTTTGGTTAACAGTGTCGCAGCTTCGACGTGCAGCAGTTGTCAACTGAGCCGTCTTATCACAAAATGGGTGTTAAATAGCATTTTCCCACTACATGTGGGCTGGGTTTTCAAGCAGTTCTGCAGATTATGTCAACCAACCAGGCCCTGTCTTCAACATTCCCTGCATTTTGAAGTGGTTTCTGATTTAATTAATTTGGATTTCCGTGTAATGGTATTTAAGTGCTATTGATACTTTGTTATTCGTTATCTTTGCCATACGTTGTTTTGTGTAGATATCGCCTTATGGATAATTGTACGAAATAAATGATGTAACTTTAATGCTGTTTTTGTTTGTATATTTTTGCATCTTTGAAACTGCGTTTTCTTATCAAAATGCTCATCTTTTCAGCGTAATTGCATAAAGCTTTGTTAGGTTTTATCTTTTCTACTGCGTATTTGTTTTATAGCTAACTAGACACTTTTCAACGTATGTTTAATTACATGTACGATCATTTCTTCTGAATACGCGTTCTATTGTTGAAAGATATTCTTATTGGCATTACTTAAAATTAATAACGGTTTATATACAGGGTGTTAAATGTTTGCTATTTATATAATGTACGAATTACCTATTTTTCTGCTGAATACGTGTTCTATTATTGAAAGATATTCTTACTGGCATTACTTAAAAAATTAATAAAGGTCTATATACAGAGTGTTAAATGCTTGCTATTTACATAATGTATGAATTACCTATTTTTCTACTAAATACGCGTTCTATTTTTGTAAGATATGCCTACTTGCATCGTTTAAAGTTAATTACTGTCTATATATAGGGTGTTATTTACATAATGTACGATTTACTTGTTTTTCTGATAAATAAATGTAGTTTTCTGATTCCTATTGTTATTTATTGTTACTACACGACCCTTACTACTCGATACACCCCTAAACAACCCCCTTATCACAGCAATATATATAAATATATATATATATATATATATATATATAAAGACACTGGCATCGAAACTGTCTAACCAGAAACTAGGGAAACGACACCCCGGCCGAGTCCCGACAGACTACAGCCCGGTTGGACGAAACGACCTGGCGCGATTAAACAACACCCACGATGACCCAATACCAAGGATCTCCGTCGCCATACAGAAAATAAACTTTGGCTCATTTCTAGATACAGGAGCATCAACGAGCATGATTAGGAAAGATCGCATACCCACAGGTTCACGGGTAGAACCCTATCATGCCTCCGCCTATCTAGCCGAAGCAGGGACAGAAATGGCAATCAAAGGCAAGTTCTGCACGCCATTCACCCTTGCTATCATTCGGGTGGGCGGCGTCTGAAAGCATGTAAGCTTGGCTTGATTAAATGTTTAATAATTACAAGCAAAGATAATTATAAACTTCATGAATACATAAAATAAAAGTAAAATTAAATAATTTTAACTGTTTGAGCAGTTCGGAAGTCTTCGGTAATCTTTAGAAGTCTTTGGATGGCTTCATGGTTGCTTGTGGAATCAGAAATAAACTTTAACACTGATTAAATAAATGTATGTACAGTTTAACGGGGTGAATAAGTCTTTGGTAGTCTTCGGCTTTCTTTGGAATGCTTCGGAAGTTGCTTATGAGGCCCAGTGCGAACTTGGACAACGATAGTTAGGCAATATGTACAGTTTGAAAAGGTCTAGACATCTTCGGTGGTCTTCGGATCTCTTCGGAAGGCTTCGTGTTTTAATTGTGGGTCAACATCACGTTACAAAGAATTATGATATGAAATTAAAAACTACTAATTTACAATATATACAAGTATAAAGGGTTCAGAGTCTTCGATTGTCCTCTGAACTCTTCGGCAGGCTTCGTGGTAGTGATGTCTCTACGGGGATGTCGTCCCGGTGGTAGAGTTTGACAGATACAAGCACAATATCGACTTGTCGAGAAAGTATGGAACGTAGCTTAACGTTCATATGTGGTTAGTTAACTATGGATTGATGAATTAGAATGACGTGGTCTGGGTACGGCGTCGGACAGCGTCACCGTCGGAGAAAACGCAGAATATGGGGAGCACGGCGTGTTGTAGAATAACAAGCTATGGATAGCGCTGCTCGTTGAAGGGTTTGAAGGCTATGGGGAGCACTGCAAGGAGATTCCTTAGGCTATGGTGAGCACTAACGAATGTCTTTCGGAGAATTTGAAATTATATTTATACACTTCCATTTCCTATGCTTCGTGTGTTGAAAAACGTCAATGATGTATTTAACCAATAGAATTGTGTATTTTGAGTTTTTAATGTAAAATAATCTCCAAATTTAGTTTGTCCAATGAAAGTACAGATTTTTGGGTAGCACAAAAAATGAGTTGAAATTTCTCGCGATTCTTAGTTTGTTCTATTTCGAGCTTGTGCTGGCGTGCGGTGATATAGTCAACATCCCCCCCGCTGAAGAGTGCAGTGTAGCTGGGTTGTTGTGAGGATGCGGCGGTGTCCTTGTTGTAAAAATATTTGAGTCTGTGGCGGCGTTAACGTTTTCGCTTTGTGCGGCGGCGTCGGGCTTCATCATGCTCGCCTGCTGCTGGATGGGTTGATTGTGGTCGAAAGGGTACCTGTTTTCGTGACATCCATCCTCAGGTATGCATTTCTGATTGTGCGCCTTGCGTGCGATTTCTTTATTCGTAAGAAAAGTATACAATTGTAATATGCCCATAATTTAAATGAGTTATCCATGATTTAAATATTCCAGCCATGGTCATAGTTATACTACGGCCGTTAAAGAACGTTGCGATTCAAGTAAAAATTATGATTATATTGCTGCTTTGGGGGGAGAGGTTGTGTCCTATGACAGCTGGGTAAAGATCCCGCGATTCTCTCCGTTCCACTTAGCGATTGTTACTAAATAATAACAATACGAGGTTAGCAAATCAGTGTGCTTTGAAAACAGAAAAATATACTTAAGACAATAACGTCATTAGTGAACATCTTTTCGGATCTATTACGGCCTGTTAATACTGTCCTGCTATTTTAAGTAGCTTTCGGCTTTTGTGAGCAAGATGTTATGTAGTAATCGAAAATAGTTAACATCTAAATTTACATCAATTGCTTACCTACTGTAGTGAGGAGTGTTAACGAGTATAAAAGTGCTCCACCAAATGTCCAATGTGGTGAAGACGTGTTTGAAAAGGTGTTTCCACTTGGAGTTTCCATAATCGCTCTTTCAAACTTTTGCAGCTGCTCTGTTACTAGTCGTGTCCAATTTTTTTCGTAAAGCACGTTCAGACGCTCTGTAACAAAACATTGTATTAGAAATTAGTTCTTGTACATATTCAACAATAAATATACAATAAAAGAGATATAAACAACATGAATTATAAATTCGTAAAATTAATTGCATTATTGTGGTAATCTACCAAATCAAAACTATGACTATTGTAAAGCGGACTTCCTAATCTCTATAAAAAAGCAAATTCTCGGATTGTATTGGGACTTCTAATATTCTGCATGACCTGTTTTACGGCATTAATTGGTTTTAGTTAGAAACTTGAATCAATATTTAATTTTCTCAGAATTAATTCTTTGATTTTTAGAAAAACGATTTGCACTACTTTAAGTACATATAAATCGAGCGTCATGATAAGATCACCTGTCGTCTATAAAGGACATTTTAGACCGAAGTAAAATCATCGTAACGAATCCACAATTTATATAACAAAAGGTTTGCCCTTCCCGAAAGAAAGTTTCTACTGAGGTATACTTTCACTCACAATCGTTACTTTCGGGTGAAGGTTCCATAATTTGCAGGGCAAACTAATATTTAAGTTAATTTTAATATATACAGCGTGGTTAGTACATACTTTCCCATAAGTCACATTTCGCAACTATTACTAAAGAAGAGAATTTAATTTGGAAATAAAACAACTCTAAAACAAAACGGTACTGATCAAGTAAACGTACTAAAATCAAGTACAAGACTGTAGAAGCTACTCAGAAGCAGATATAGACACATCACAAAATCGTAATTATAAAGGCCGCTCTTAACTTTAAAAATTTGAAAAACAAACGGAAAAAGGTACTTCGACCTTGAGAAACTAAAAAATAAAGATATTTACAAAAAGTATGAAAAAAAGTCAATACGGCATTTAAATTTCAAATTTTTAAACACAAATTTAACCTTCTTATTAAATTACAGACAAGTTGGTAGGAATATTTCTAAACGCTTTTAACTCGATTTCAAACCGTTTTACCTTTCCTCGTATTATTAAATAGGGAAGATAAGACTTGGAAAAAACAACAGCGATTTCAGGTAGTTTAGTTACCGAAGTCAATTAGTGGCGCGAAAAATAAATTTATGACTTATAAAAAAGACGTAAAACTTAAGTGCAAGCAAAATAGAATGGGGCCGTCCGTTATACAACGAATATTGAATACTAGGTAACAGAGAAAGGTGATTTGAGTGCGTAGGTAGGAGTGAGACGGAGGTAACACGTGTTCGTTAGAGACGTATCTAAGGTGTTAGTGTGGTCGACTTGAGGTAAGTGCCAAGGTTGTGTTTTGAGTATCGATTTCTAAAAATACTACAAAAAATTAGTACACGTGCGCAGGTCGTTAGCTTCAACTTGATTTTCAGAGAAGTGTTTTTAAATTGCGTAACTAAGAGTGGCGGTTAGAAAGTAATACGTAGAAGTATTGTGTACGTGATATAGATATAAATATTTTGCTGTGTTAAGACCTCGCGTTGGAGCGCCGCTAAATTTCCTGCTACCCTCTTTCTTTGGAGTAGATGCTAAAAGAGTGCCGTAATACGGTACAACAATGGGATATTTCTAATTATTAGCATACCTTCCTTTTTAACTTTTTTTTGCCTGACTAGCTCCTCGGAAGTTATGGAATCTACAAAATAAAGTAAAACAGAAATCTCAAGAAAACATCTATTTATTCAAAAAACATTTTTTTTCATACAAAAGAACTTATAAAACAATTTACAGTTTCAGTTCATACATACACTAATTCCTACGAGTTACTTAATTATTAAAATGTTCCTTACCTAATCTTTGTTGAAAAGTACCAATCTTCATTAATTAATAGACTATATCTTATTACTACGCTTGTAAGTGTGTTTGGCCAAAACTGCTTCACAGATATTTCATTAAAGATCAAAAGGTTTCGACGTTTGACCTCAAAATTTTATGCAAATCATCCGCTTAGACAAAAAAATTATATGATTTAACACTTATTCTAGCTTACTAATCTAAAATTTTTTTATCAGTTACGAACAAAGAAATCTAAAATTTATACTTGCAAAATTAAATAGCGCTTATCCAACTCGTAATTTATGGAATTAAATACTTTCCATTCCATTTTATATTGACGTTAAATCCCAGTTACCAGTTTGTCCATATTATTTTAAATCTTGATTTAGAATGTTAATTTTCAAAAGTGCATCTTATATTTTTCAATTAATAAACTCCACGTATTCTTTTGCATCAGAATTATCTATGTCGAAAATTGTTCAATTCTCGTAGTGTTATAAAAAATAATTATGTTTCATATTTATGCACAGTTACGTTTTAAGAATTACTTATTTATTCAAAGTTACATCTTAAATGTTAAATACTGTATGCATGCAACATACATAATAAAATGACTTTTCTCAAAGTAACATGTTTGAGACTTTATTAATGAATTGAATTGAACCCCTTTAATAAAAGTTCGGCTTTATATATAAAAATTATATAACTACGTCATGATTCTAGATTTTACGCGATTTAATTCACCTAACGTGATGTAATATTAACAAGAATGTCGGTACTTAACGATCGATTAGTGTCCATCTGCGTGATTTACGATTATCATAAAAGCGTCGTAAACCTGTGTTTAATGCACGGAGTTTATATGCTGATTCGCCTTTCATATTCAAATCCGGAAACCTATAAATTCATTCTTATCGTTTTTACGATATTTTAAATAATCGCGCGAATTCTTTGAATAAACGTTTATCCATTAATTAGGTTTTTAAGTATTTCTTAGTACAGATGACGCACTTTTCTCTATGTCTCCTGACACTGCTAGAATATGTTTTACTTAAAATTCCCAAAATGAATCTGAATATTACGTCTATACATATATTTAATGAGGGTTTGTTTGTCAAAATGCAATAAAATTTGCATTGTTTTTACGCGAATACTTTATACACGAGATACTCAAATAAATAACCATTTAATTGCTTTCTTTGTTAAGATTGACATGGTTTTTGTATTTATACCTTTAAAAATGATTGATTTGCAAGAGGTATAAAGTTTATATCAGTTTTTACTAAGTATAGAAGAATTTTATTTGTACACACGGCTGTATTATTGATTTAAAATTGGGGTTTTTAAATACACGAGAAATGTGTTTTGCTTTGCATTTCTATAACTTTGTATTTATATTTTAGAATGATTATTTATACACACCGGAATGTTTTGTAATAACGCGGATGACTTTATTGGCTTGGTATATGCAATATGCTTATTTTGTACAGGGTAGAGAAACTACATAGTTGAAAATTTTAATTTTTTTGGTTTCTTTTTATTTGGGTGGGTTATATTTATAGGATTTGGGGTTTCCTTGAACTCTTTATTACGTTAATATATATATATATATATATATATATATATATATATCATCAAAAGATCAAATAGCACCATTTTGTAAACATACAGCGTTGGGAACTTGAGCAAAATAAGAAAATTATAGAAATAGCTTGAATTCTGTAAACATTTATTTTCATAGTAACGTACTTATTAAAAACACTCAATATATTGGATTATAAAGGCATAAACCCGTAGATTAAAGAAGGTTCATTCTTATCAAGTAACTGAACCGTGTTTAAAAATAATAAAATCCTAGATGTAGAAAGACGATCTTCAAAGAGTTTCATACACTAAGTACTCAACGTGTAGATGAAATTATTATGATCGTGATTTTAATAGACTTCATGTTTAATATAATGTCGTTTTCAAATATTTTGATATTAAGTGTAAATGCACATTAATTGCATGTATCATATTTTAATATTTTCATTTGATAAGAAATTTTGAGGAAAGCGCGTGTAATATTCATAAGAAAACTGTATTTTAATTAAAAAATTAGAACATGTTCATTGAATTTTGAGAAAACTATTAATAGTAAAGGTAAATGAACGTTCAAATTAGAAGCTATAAGATAAAATAAAACAATTAAGGAAGACATAAACTTTAAAGTTGAAAAAGATAAGAAATTTAAACGTTCATTCAATTAAGGTGAATTACAGCAATAAATATTGAAGATAAGATAACGCGTAGATAGAAAGAACTAATTAGTAGCCTTAGGCCGTAAAATGCCACGTTTTGTGAAGTTTGCATTCACTCAGGATGATTATAGATTCCACGTAGAGAACGGATTCAAAAATTTCAACCAATGAAAACATAAGAGTAACACCCACACTTAACACGATTATTCTAGACGCGTGACGTATCACAAATGCTTGACTATATAATCAATTGAAATTAAACAAAAGAGGTAAATTGTTCAATACTCATTTTAAACGTCACAATGCTGTCGAACTAACATATCACGTAGTAAAGTTTTAATAGTGAAATTTTATACTGACGGAAACGTATTTAAATATAAGTAAGATTTTGAAGTACGTTTAAAAAATGGAAAATAAATGAACAATAATAAATTATTGCAGGATAAAGTTTTAGTTTGAAGTAAAGCATATTTGAAACTGGCATGGTATTTAATGGTAAATTGATGATAAAATTTTAAACGATTTAGACCATCTTGGTATATGGAATTAGAATGCAATTTTGATGTTTAATGGTATTTAATGTAAAAATAAACTAATGCAATAATAAATCAATATAACGAAAAATGGGATATAAACTTGCATAAACCTATAATATTTTTAGGAAACAACATGTCTTTTAGAGGTTTTGGATTAAGAACTGGCCTGGACTGCTCCCACGCTACGTTAGGCGATGGAGTAGTTTCTAATGTTGCGGAATTCCTGTTAAGATCTAAAAATTTAAAGGGATACTATCTTCAATATACAAAATACGTCACTGTCCGTATTAAGAGAGCTGAAATTTTAAAACTTAGACAGCAATCAGTTTAATATAGCTATTGATAAAAAAGATGAAACATCATTGGCAGAAGATGTAACTAAAAAATTAATACCTTAACTCTTTATATTAATAACAGACCGTCGATTGATGAACTAGGAGTCTCACGTCTTCTCAAAGTAGACCTAAAGTACATAAATCTGTTTATAAAAAGTTCTGTTGTTAATATTTTGGTCATATACACCGTTTTCCGACTTTTCATTACAAAAGTAAAATTCCTGCTAAAGAGTTACGACAATTAAACAAAAACCATTTTTGAAAAATTATATATTTAATTTGGCATCTGGTTTTCATTTTGCGTATGTTGTATGTATATCTACTTACCATCAATTTTGAAACGTGAGGTGGAAGTGGGTGGAAGTGTCACCTAATCATCTTTTTGGTTATAGAAAATTATATCGTTAATTGTAGCAAACTAGGTTTTGAATAAAAGCCATAAAAAGTAGATCATCTTCGTTTGTAAAATTATCATTGCATAATTTCTTAAAATTCGCTTATGGGAGTGAGAATACAGATGGATTGTACAAATAAATAGTTTTCTATGTGCTTTCCTTTTTTAAGGCACACCAGCAAATGTGTTTGTTAAATTTAATTATCTTCTTTATTTGACTATATACTCAAAAGCCGATAGACATCTAAATGCTACAAAAGTGTGCAAAATCACAGCTATGAACTCAAATACAGGAAAACAGATACGCATCACTATTCATTGCACCTGCTAATTTTAATAGGAAGCAATTTTATTTGATGACTGTATAACATAAGGGCATCAAGATAATCCTGTTTACTGTAAATAAATTGGAAAACTGATACAAACGTAAATAAGCATAATAGTATATTTGTCTTCAATTGCAGAACATGAATTCATTGTCATTGTTCGTAATAATTTCTTTTTCTAGTGTTCCCCATTTCTGCAGTGCAGCATTTATCAACGAAATTTTGGTAATGTAGTTTAAAATTTAAATAATACAATTCATTTATTTTTATTTGAGACTAATAAATATATATATATATATATATATATATATATATATATAGAGCTGTGATATCGTTGCAATAACCCGGTGTCCCCCTTTTGTGAAATAAAAAGGTAAAAAATTTCTTTTTTGTCAATTTTAATTTTTAATTTTAATTTTAGTACCTCGGCTAGCTCAGTTTTTACTACGCACGGAGCTTGCGACAGTACGACAACAAAGAATTTTTAACTCTTTCCTTTTATCTTTACTTCATATGCCTTTTAAGCAAAACACAATTAATCACAACTACTATAATATTCTCAATATTTACAAAGCGTTTATAATGTCTTTGAATAGAACCTCTTTTAAATAATTGAATTAATTTTTCTCAATAATTATAATTCCCTCTAAATGAACAAAAAGCCAGCAAAAGTCACTCTTATTATTATTACGTGGAGCCCTATGAACGTTCATCAGTCTTTCTTAATTCTTTACGTAAATTATAACATGTGCTAAAACGATTTTTGATGACCCTCACATAAAATCTTCATGAGCGCAATATTTAAAAATATTCAGAAATAAGAATGCAACAAAATATTTAGAATGCTAACTTGTTGTCCCTTTTCAGCGTGTCTCGTTCGCCCAATTCAGACCAGTTTCTGCTCCAACTATTCGTCGTTTCAGCTTCAGTTTATTTATTTAAATGCTCTAGGTTGGATCCAGATATGCTTGTTTAACCTCTGCGGGTTGTATCCAGAAATTGTTTATATACTGTTTGCATATTCTTATATAATTTTTGCAGGTTAGTCCAGAGGTTGTTCTGATATTTTTGTTTCACTTCTCCTGGTTGATCCAGAGTTTGTTTAAACATTCAGGTAGAATCCAGGAATTATTTAGAGTCCTTTTGTTAAAATCTATTAAAAGCAACCTATTATTACTTACGTTTTTGAGGATTAAACGACGAACTTTTTAATAATTATGCACTATCACCACATTAGAAATTATTAATTATAAAATCACTCATAATTCTTGTACGTGTCTTTTTCAGGTGATGTGAACCATGCCTTCTTTTAATTCAAACTGATTTGTTCACGAAATCCTGTTGTATTTAAAGGAAACGCTTATCTGTTTACAATTGGTCGTTCAAACGTATAGTCCAAATATTACCGCCTTGTACTTTAATCTTCACATGCAGGCTTGGATATTTGTTCGAATTTTGCATGTACAACGAAGTCGAAACGCTCGTCCCTGCACGTAAGATTTCAAGTTATTTGTATAGATTGGTTGGATTTTCAAATCTTTCATGGTGTTTCAAATCACATAGGTCTTGTTTGTGTAGTAAATTTGATAAACTTTGTTTTATCACCATTCTGTAATTATTTCCTATCTATCAAGGTGTTGGATTTTATACTTTCTCGGTCATGTAGCTTTATATTTAATAATATATGCAATTATAGGCGTTTTTCTGTTTTACGCATTTAAAAACCTGCTTGTTTAAATAGGATTCTTTGTATAATAAGGATGCACTACTCATGCATATTGTGTTGCAGCTTCTGTTCACTTCGTTCTATGATTTGTAACGTTGTTTATTTAATTGAATCGTTTGGAATACTCTTTGAGTCTAATTATAATTATAGCTTATATACAGGGCGTTGGCATTTGCTTTCTTGACTAATCGTCGAATTTCGCATTTTCTTTGTAAAATGTTTAGTTTTCTGGATTCTCATGATGTACATAAAGCGCACTATCCTAGTGATCCTATATACCATTAAATGACTCTATTATCATAGCAATATATATATATATATATATATATTGCCGCGGAATGTGCGCTTTTTGGTTACAGGAACTGGTACTTTCTGAAAAACATTTGAGCCCCACAGATTGGGCGTCATAAATTGCCGTGTAATGTCGTAAAGACCTCGCCAGAGTAAAAAAAACATTTGAGCCCTACAGATTGGGCCGTCATAAATTGCCGTGAAACCCTCTTAATCGGTCCAGACCTCTCCAGTTTTCAAAAAGAAATTTATTTTCATACATAAAAATTTTACAAAACTTTTCTTACCCGTATTGAGCTTCATCGAATTATTTTCTTTAGCAGCTTCCCTGGCTAGCTCAGCTGGACTTCTTCTCGTATACCTAAATTTACTCTTATTCTCTTTACCGTTCACACACCATACAATAAAATCACAAATAATACAACAATCATACAATATTTATTAACCACTATTTACAGATAATAATTCAAAGTTATTTACAGTTCGGTCCTCAAGTTACACCTCTATACATGCTATCTTTGTAAAGTCCAAGTTTTTTCTAACACATTTAATGCAACAGGAGTAAATGGGCCCCAAATAATACCTGACCTTGGTTTCTTACTACACACTGGAGTATGGTGAGCTCATGATAACCCAGTTTATCAATGTATGCTTTCCACTTTGCATACTATTACTACAAACTCAAAAAAACCCATGTACTCCTAACAATTAAATCTAAATTCATCAAGCCATTCAATAAGCTTTACGTACACCTTTTGTTTTATATTCAAAATACCATGTTAATAGTCAGCTATACGTATCCTTTTCAATACGTAAAATAACGAAAAATACCATCAAAGTTCACTTTCACACATCACAAATATTCCAACAGTTTATAAAAACAGCAAATTCTAATGCGTTACCTGGAAAAACTTGAAGATTTCATCTCTGTTGACGATGTATTATGTTCCTGACCCCTAGGTCTAGTGGTTCTGAGTGCGGTTCCACGAGATGTTTAAAGATGAACACCATCTAAGCTGCGCTTCCTGCTACCTATCCAATATCAATTTCAATATTAAAATCCATGTATATTACACTTGTTATTTATCGCATTATTAATTTACAAGCTTGTTAAAGTATTCTTTGGACCTTAGTTAAATTAAAATAAACTCGACACAATTCGCGTTTCTAACTATAAGGCCACAACAATCTAATACTGTACTATTGAATTTACAAATTTTGAATACTTACAAGCCGCGTTAGTAGATTTTTGTACGTCGTAAGCAATGCAAAATAAAAAAGAAAACTATTAATTTTTCTAGGTATTTATATGATAAACCAGGCCCCTCTTGGCCATACTTTACTCGAAATACCTAATTGCATAACATTTCCGCAAATTTTGGTGTAACCGTTCTAAACTTCTAGAAATATTGCTCGTCATTACACTATATCAAACAAATTATTACATCCACCTGTCGCGTGCTCGACTGTTCTAAACTATCTATTTCGACCAATCATACATATCCGTGACGTCTTATAACCCCGCCTGTAATATCTCTATTCTTGTCTTATGCATTTTGAATGTCGCGTTCTAACCTTGCTTGAGTAGTAGAAAATCGATATAGCTGCCCGCGTCCTGTCGACTCCACGTGGATCGAAATACATGCGTCCTAAATCGAATGCTTTTATACCTTTCTCATTTTGTAGCATATTATTGATTGTGCATCCTTTCTCCTTTTTAAGTAACTTTGTCAGCTGTTACACGAAACCACCGACAGTTGAACAATATTTCCTTGAAGTTTGCTTTGTTATGCTCACACAAATACAGAGAAGCTGACATTTCAAACATGCAGGTGTTTAATTATTGATCGTTTAAAATAACATTTCTAGGAGTTTACGTTTCATGGTATTCTATATAACCGACGTCTGTCTGTTTGTTAAGCAAAGCTTTTCGCCTTAAGATTATTGATTTTTTATGCTCTTATGCGTTCTCTGACGTTATAACCCGTTGAATTACACTAAATTAAATCAATTAACGATTTCTATTGGCATATACATTTGATTTTCTTTATGAACCTACTAATTTTTGATCCCTAATTATAAAATTATGTCAACACTTGATACTTTGAATTAAATAGGTGAAATAAATTTTGCACGTATATTATGGTTGTTTCCTCTATACAGGGTGTTTGAAATTGCATTGTTTATACCCACATTTAACCCTTTAAATCCACAACAATATAAATATATATATATATATATATATATATATATATTTAGCTGTTTATTACTTTTAAATCGAGCCCCAGTGTTGGGCTGTCCTAAAATCTTTTCCTAAAAATGAAAATACATAAAAAAATATTCCGATTTATAAATACAAAAGTATACTATTATCCGTCCGTTCTAATGCCACAACTAATTAATTTAGCGCGTAAATAAATTATCCCTATTTCCTATATACACAGTTGTTACAAATTTATTTTTTTGCCCTATCTATGCCTCTTAACCTATAACTTACACGATAATATATATATATATATATATATATATATATATATCATATTGGATAATTGCACAAGGCAAGTTGATTAATGCTAGTTAATAAAATGAAATAATAATAATAATAATAAGTTTACATGTTTCAATTACTAAATACATACATATATATATATATATCTATATATATATATATATATATATATATATATATATATATATAGTATATAAAGTAGTAGTTAATGAGATGTAACTTAAACTTTTGTGCAAAGTCCAAATAATCATTTCGAATCGAGCTAGTGATGTGAAAAAAACGCCATTGTGACAAATGAGGAGCAAAATTCTCATTCGCAATAATTAATTATAAAAGCCTAAATTTTCAATAAGAACCCTTGGTGCATATAAACTAATTGGATAAATATTCTACTAGCCTCATGCATGCGTTATCAAGGAAAAATATTTAATAAAAACACTTTTATTTTACAGGAAAGTTGCATTAATTTATTATAAAATACTAGAAGAAAACAGTCACGTCATTCATTTAATAAAAATCAACATTTGTAAGATAAAGTGTGATATTGAAACAAATTTGCTATTTATGACTGAAACATTTGGAGATTAATAATTAATGATTGGGATTTACGTATAGTGAATCAAGTCAATTTTGTATCGAGGAAAGCGCTCGGAAAATGAAATGTTTTACTATAAACCAAAACGGTTATTATTAGTCTAAATTACGTGAAACAGTTTCATATTTGAGTAACACAGTGGATATATACGACTTAAGGAACGTTAAAGGTATATTATTTCTGCTATTCTGCAAACTAGTGAAGTAATTTGAAAATTACAGTATTCAATAAAATTTGGAGTATGTGAAATACTGTTGTCATAAAATATTTTGCAGTTTGTTTAATTTTCGCCGACTCTGAGAAATTGTAAGTTGATCTGCATATTTTAAATTAATTTAGGTCATGGGAGTTGTTTTAGGACTTCCAATATTACTTTAAATAGGACTTCAAATATTACGTCAAATACTACTCCAAATTCTGTTCAAATTCTCAAATTCTGTTCATATTTTGCTCAAATTTTAAGTAACTTCAATCAAAATCTATTAAAGTTAATTCTACGGTGGTTGAGTTTATTGAAAATTGGTTGTCTTGGCTTTGTGGTTGAAAGTTGTGTGTAATTCTGTAATTGAATATCACGTCGTGAAGAGAGTTTGTCTGAAGTCTAAAGTATTGTGAACTGACAAGGTAAAAATAATTTCAACGTACCAGAGATCAGAAGTCAGATTAGTTTTAAGATTAGTGTTTGTTTTTTTTTGTAAAACACTTTATGAAAATACTTAATTGGCTAATAGTATTTAATAGTTTTATTGTGAGAAGTTGTAGCCCTAAGGTTTAATTAATTCAAAATTTCACTTAAGAAATGATTTATCTAACAAAGGGCAATTTACACATATTTTTGAAAAAGGTATATTTCAAAAAGAGTAAGTACGGTAGAGAGAGTACTCTGACGCTGAAAATTCAACATAAGTTTATTTCGTTTATAAGTTGAAATTTTAATACTTTTTCTTTATATATTTTTTATGTAATTTATACTGCTTTAATTTTCATCGGGATAGTATACAGCTGAGAAAAAGACGCCATCTTGGTCAACAAGGGCATAATACAAAATTCTCAGTAACAAATTGTAAAAGCGTGCTTTTTTATATAAAAATACTTTCAATATTAATTAAATCGATAAACATTTTACGCATTTTGCAAAGAAAATCTTCAATAAAAAATACTCAACTATCTTCATTAAATCAAACGGGAAAATTTCTATTAATCTTAACAAGTCAGGTAATTGTTAATAGGGAGTTATCGCACGACCACCGCTAAATTTATCGTACACTATTTTTGCTAATTTAGTAAAAAATGCATGCGCGCAGATGTTACGTACGGTAAATAAATAGCCGCGGTCCGCTATTTTCGTAAAATAGCGTGTACAACATATCGGACGCTATTTGTTTTATTTGACGTTAGTTTTGAAAACGTGAATGTATCCTTGTAATTTATTATTGAGTTTTTAATTGTCAATTGCCATTAATAGATCAATCGGGAATTAAATATTAATTGTCACACATTCAAGGTTAGGTTTTTGTACGGTAATACAGTAGGATGCGATAACTCTGGTTTGTGCTTCTACATAAAATACATTAATCTAAACCATCACGTGACATTTAGCTTTAACGGATCTTTAGCGTTGTACTTGCGATAACTCCCTAATATTATTTTGATGCATTTATTTGTAATAAAAAGGTATGTTTAATATTAATTAAATAGATAGACATTTTTACGCATCTATTCATCAAGAAAAATTAGTAATAAAAAAATTCGGTAACTTTCATTAAAACAAAACTGAAAAATTGCATTTATATTGAAAAGTTATGCAAATGTCATATTATGAGCTGATATAAATTTTTCATACAACTACACAATGAACGAATTGTCATGTAGGCCACAGCAAATTCTTTGTGTAAAACCAACATTTGGCAACGATAACGGCGATATCAAAATAAATTAGTATTTACCTAGAGAAACATTTGGCATGATTACATATTTAATGAAATTGAATTCTTGGGCTTTACATAACGCATATGACGTCGAACTAAGAGTAATCAAAGCGTTCAACTATTGGGATCCTTTGCTATAAACAGCAAGCTTTTTGATTGGTCATAGCGTACATGCATTTCATCAAGCCTTTTATACTATGTTATAATGAAATTTTTGGAACAAATGGTTCGACAATCTAAATTAAGAGTCAATTTATTTTGAAAATGATTGTTACATTTTTTGCGACCCAGTAAAGTGACTTTAAAATAACAAAGTTTCACAAAGAAGTGAAAGTACAAATTGTGTTATAAAAGTATAGCTCATTTTTGCCGATAATGATCGTGAGTGAATTAGTATGTTTTAAATTAGTTAGACAATGTGGTGTTTTAGGGCTCCAAGTAATACTATTAGTATTTCTCGTAAAATAACTCCAACGGTTAATACAAGTAATTCTTATAGTATTTCTACGAATATTACTCCAAGCGTTAGACTTCAAGTATTAGACTTCAAGTATTAGAGTGCAAATGTTAGTACAAATTTTTAAATCTTTACTTTGCTGATTATTTTGGCTTTAACCTATTTGGTATTACAGTGGTGAAATTGAGTTCGTTGTTAATTGGTTTTAGATTTGGACCTGCTTTGCGTCTTGAGTAATTTTACTTGAGCATTAATCTTTGAGATTTGAGTTTCTGTTCAAAGCTTGAAAATATTGGGAAGCCGTGCATCTGAAGTAAATTCAAGGCTCCTGAAGTTAAACGTCAGACTAGCTATAAAGTTTTGCATTGATCTGTAAAGGACTTTTAGAGGAAAGCATTGTATATTGAATAAAATTCCTTTAGTAGCATCAACATTTAATTAATGCAAACACTCACTTGGGTAGTTATTTATAACAAAGTGAAATTTACACATATTCTTAATAAAAGGTATATTTCAAAAAAGCAATCACGGGGATGATAGTACTGTGACCACTGGAATGTTAATGTAAGTATAAGTATAAGCTGATACTTTGGTTATTTGATTGTATTTTATGTGATTGATGCTGCTATAATTTTCAATATTATGCGATTATTAGTTACAAATATTTGTACTCAAATTTTTGTAAGGTTTAATATACTGATTTATTCCAGTTGAAGAGTGCTTATGTACAACCCACTGAGTTAGTCAAGAAATCGTTTCTTTTATTTGAATAGTGACTCTGCATCTGCTGTGTAGTGAAGCTTGTTTCAAAACCTTAGCAGACAGTTGACATCCGGTTCCTAGAGGTCCATTGTCAGATTTTAATAACACGAAAGCGACTCAAAAATCATATTGTAATTAGCTCAATTCGACATTCTGGTTAGAGTTTATTTTGTAAAATATCTTATTGTAACAGTTTGTTTTTCCTCTTTTAAAATAACGCATAAAAATTATGTGTTGTGTTATAAAATTTTTAAATTTACTTTATAATTCAATATAAATCGTACTTCTACAATTAATACAAAATTAAAACAAAGTATCATAATTTCGAAACACCCCAATTATTGCCCTTCTTTATTCTAATTATATAGTAAATAAAGTGCATAGTTATAAATGTCCAGTTTGTATTGTACAGCCATACTAAAACTCGAACAAGCTGTTCAGAATTTCTACAAAGTATCTTCAAGGTGCTATCGAATAGCGTGCTTTCGCGCACCTGCTTGTTGAGGTTGTTGTAGACGAGTCGAATCAGTCGGCTTTTGATCATTCTAACGTCAACATGGATAAATTCACATCCAAGGCTGACTTGCGAGTCGCAATTTAGTTTCGAACAATCCAACGATCTGAATGCTTAGAAACTCATCATGCGCAACACGAAAGAACTAATGAACTAGAAAAATAAAACAACATTTAAGAAATGAAGCTGTAATGGTCGTGTGAGACTGTTAAATTTTTATTGCGTATAAGAAATATATACGTTCCTCATGTTTCAACATGGAAATTTTGTTTTAATTCGGAAACAACACTTTAGAACTGATTAATGGTTGTAAGAAAAGCTAATTTAATTGCGTATAAAACGATTACGCATTGGAAACTTACAATATGGTTCTAGTTTACGAGGCGTTGTTATAACTATGTAAACAACTGGTTTTTCGTGTGTTTGTTTAATGTTGCAAGTCCACATGTGGGTTGAGCTTGTTTGTTAACTGGTCTGTAAGCAGCCATGCCCTGAATTCAAGGTCGGTAAGTAATATCCCTTTTTGAGACAGTCATCTGTTCCACGTTTACGTCATGTTTAACCTAACCTTGGTAGTTTGAACTCATGGGAACTAACATCTTTGTGATAATATTTAATTATGAACTTAAATTTTCAAATGTGGTTTTGGATCAAAATTATGCTCTGCGAAATTGTTTATCTAACAAAATCTTTATGAATATACATTATGAATAATATAGTCATATATTTGATTACACATGACAACTTTTTAACAAAGATTAGGCTTACTAATTTAAAAGATTTTATTACAAAATTAATTTTGTATACATGTGAGTCATTTAGTCAGTACTGAAAAGATGACAAAAAAAGTTCATATTTATGTTAATGATATTTATAGTGCCTATTTGCTTTAGACGCTTTTTTTTATTTAAATTGACAAAGATTAACAAAATAAGTATATAAAATTAATCGAACATTCAGAAAACTTATAATAATTATCTGTAAGAATAAATCAGAAATATTTTTCAGTTAATATATGTGTTGATACTTAACAGCCTTAATTTCTTTAGAAACTTTAACAAGGTTAATTACACTCAAGGAAGCACTTAAGCAATAGTATTTAGTTTGTCCACACTCATCGCTGGATTCTATGAAGTATATATAAACCAGAAGTGCATAAATTTAATAAGTAGAGTGTCCATGCACTACTACACAAAAAGAAATAAATCATAGATGTACAAAATCTGTCTGATTTATTGATTTTATTTTGAGGCGCAAATCGCTGTTTCTCATATTATTTTATGTATTTTACTTTATTGCAGGATAAACGTAGCACCATCTAAAAATACAAAATTTTGTATTCTCCTAACATAAACTTTCTGGTCACTAACTACCCTCAAGAATTAAACCATTTCCTAAATGAAATCCTTTTAACCAAACAGACCACCCACAACCAGCGGCACTAACACACTTAATATACACTCTTGCAATTCACTACCACATCACACTTACACTCGCACTATGCACACAATCAGCCCCACTTTACGCGCACAGTCGACGACAAAGGTAGAGGCACAAATCCTCTCACCAAACCTTCAAAAACCCCAGTTGTCAGGAATTATGGATTCTAAGGTCTTAAATACATGTAAATACTATAATGTACGGCTAGTATGGGCTCTGACCTAGGTATAGTCCACAATAAAGTAATTTATCTATCTATCTATCTATTCTTATAACAGAATATACTCGTTGAGGTTCCTGTATTTTTCTTAGCGATCTTTCTTGTATTATTTTACACACTATCTAAGGACAGTGGCGCCCTATTTATCCGTATTTATTTAACGACCCCCCTGATAGTCTCTCTAAACCGCTGAAGATAGAGTTCAGAGCTAGTGCGGAAGTCTTCAAAAGTCAGTAGTGTTAATACGGATAAAACAACATCTTCTGCACGGCTTTTGTAAGAAAAAATTAACATCTAGAAAGTTGCACTATCGCCCAAGGAGTGTGGCTAGGTTGAGTTTTATTATATTAGAGGCACAAATCTGTTACGGTAGGTTAAAAATTTCTTTAGCTTGAGTAAAAATTTATTTTTGAAAACTTTTTATAAAATGGAAGGAGGAAAAGCACAAAGGAATTGCAGAGATCAGAAGGGAGAGTACTCTGATAGGGTCGGATGATAGTTTTCTTATTGAGGATGCAGAGAGGCGAAGTATAGAATATCAAAATGGTCAAACAAATAGTGAAGTCCAAGAAAAAGCTGAATCAAGTGTGATGGACTCGATGAACTTCTTAAAACAAAAAAAAATTAACAAAATGAAGAAGAATTCAGCCGGGATCTGGAAATGTTAAGCCAAAATTCAATCAAAAATTAGATCAGAAATTTAAAAAGATATAAAAAATTTCAGTCAATAATTCAAACAAATAAACATGATGATTTTTCATTTCTTATGAGATAGGAAGCTCAGGAATGGTAGTTAACTCAAATATGACAAGGGTAAAACAAAAATAAGGCGAGATTGGACAATGTTGGCCGTACTATAGATAATTTATAAGATATAGTAGAGAAATTGAATAAAATACGGGGGTGGCATTTACTGAAGTCAAGAAAAGTTTTGATAGACTGGAGGTAGAAGTTGGCAACTTAAATGTTGTAGCGGCAACTATTAGAAATGTTCATCATCACCATCATGATTAGGTCTTCAGTCCCGGAACTGGTTAGATGCGTACCTCCATTGTTTTCGATTCTAAATTAACCTGCACATTTCACTGAAATTCTCACAGTATACATCTTTCACTCTTTGTGTCTAATTTAGGCGTTCCTCTACCTCTCTTATCTTATCTCTCTTATCTCTGCTAGTAATACATCTAGCGCTATTCTCCAATGCCTTAGAATGTTTCCAATCCCTCTATTTCTCCTATATCTTGTTTTCTTCAAATATCTTTCTTCCCCTACCATGTCTAGAACCTTTTTGTTATTAACTTTGTCTGTCCATGCTTTAAGGAAATTTTTTTCTATTATTTTTTCTATTATTCAGTTTGTATTTTTACAGATTGGTCAAAAACACATCGTCATTACAAAGTTTGATGGAACCTGTGGTGGCCAAAATGCTCCCATAATTTTAAATGTGTACGATATAAAAATGGAAGGAAGCAAAATTTGTCTGAACCATACATTTTTAGTAAAAGAAGATATTATAAGAGAACCTAAGGTAAGAGAATTTTTATTTAATTCGAATATAAATTCAAAAAGACGCAAAATTTTTCTATAGACTCTAAGTATGCTTATAACTTTTTCTGAGTTATTTGAACGAAATTAATATTATAGGTAAAAGTTAACAACTTTCAAAACTAAAAAGTTACTAATGGGTTGGGAATAAAGTGGTAAGACTGGTATTCAATTATGACTCCTAAAGGAGTTTGGGTTATGGTGTGACATGCAGGGCCACCGCGGAGGTAATTCTATTAGAGAGTTGTGCAATACCAACATTTTTCGACTAACTAATTTACATTTTGCGACTAAATTCCGAAGCAAAAACGTGATGCGTTGTAATGGCAAATTAATATTATTAAAAATTATGCAAAATGGGTATGTAGAATATAAGTATATAATTCAAAAGTTATACAAGAAAATGTAAACCAATCACTATGTGCAGTTATATTTTTGAAACATAAGTATAAAGGTACAATAGAAAAAGAATTATCCTAAGTACTTACAAAAATAGCTGAAATATAAGCAATAGACAAGACAATATCGTGCTATTACTTTGGTACGTCTTATTTTCATTTTTGCCCATTTACTTAGTGCGATTTGTAAATCTATTATATCAGTAATGTCTTAGCAAAATATATGTTTCATTTTCATTAAAATTTATTGGTAAAGGTATGTTTGCAATAAATTGGTGTAATGTCGTTTTGTGTGCTGTTTTTATTTTAAAAGGTTCTCTTTCTACAAAATCTAAATAATGTTTCTGTACAGCTTTAGAGCTAATTAAAGTTTTTGTAGATCCTGTGTCGATTAATAATTTAATTTCTGCATGAGGTATTTATTATGTTTGGTCGTATTTGAATCTGTCCAACTAAAAATTTAAACACGCATTTCCTTCGTCGTCCTCTTAGTACTTTCATAAAGGTTGTTATGTTCATAGTTTTCCGAATGATTTGTTCTATCGTCTCTACTTGAATTTGCATAATTATCTGTATCTTGATTGTTAAAATCTTCTACTTCTTGGTGGAATAGTTCCTCGGAAGTAAAATTTCGTTTTTGGTTATAGTCTGGTCTGATTTGCGATATTTTTGTGTTTTGTCTGGTGTTACCAGATGATGTACCCATAGGGGTTGGTTTGTAATAATTATTGGGGTTGTTGTTGTTACTCGTCATGGGTATGTTTCTGTTCGGTTTTGCGCCGAAAGGTTGCCATGTTCGATTCGCGTTCTGATTGAATTTTGGTGTAAATGTGGGTTTTGTAAATGTTGAATTAAATGTTGGTCTTGAAAATTGACGAGGTTGATTGTTGAAGTTTGTGCTATTAAAGTTTGTATTGTTAATTCATGGGTGATTCATTGGTGCGTTAAATGGTGTAAATTTCGGTTGTGTTGATATTTGTTTCGCGGCTTGTATCGTTTTCATCGGTGGGTAATTGTTATTTGCGTAAAGATTATAGATTCTGTTTCTGTAGTACATTACGTTTTTTTCTTCTACAATCAGGTTCATTGTTTCCTTTAACTTTTGGGGATGTTAAAATCTTATTTTATCCTATAATCGTTCGGGTAACGCGTTTATGTATGTATGTCTAACGCCATCTTGTCGTACATCTTTGTCTTTATTAATCGTATGTTTTGGTCGGGTTCCTCGAGTTTTAGTTTAGTTAATATTAAACTTCGTACGTCCTGACATCGCATACCAAATTGATATGGTAATTGATTAGCTTCCATCCGTAGGTTTATTAAATTTCTGACAAGACATTTTATATTAAGTTGGTCTCCGAAATACGCTATCAATATCCGTTTGTTATCGTCCCATTCTATGAGGTCATCGCGGCTTGCAATAAGGGTCAAAACTGTACCTGTTAACTTGCTCAGTATTATGCGTAAAAGCCAGACATTGCGTTCAACGACACTTTGTTTGTAAAATGGCTTGAAAAATGTTTCACAAGCAGTAATGAAAATATCTAGTAACGCTTGATTACCGTTTTACAATGGTATTGAGTATATTTATAGTATAGTTATAGTTTAATGTTTTCAGTATTAATCTCTATGGATTAATTCTCAGTTACTTTCAGTCGAGTTTGTATTGGGTTATTTAAAGAATCACTCATCGTTACGTATATTGTATGTAATTATAATAACCTTGGTTATAATTACATCGGTTTTAGACTTTTGCTGAATAATTGTTTCATTAAATAATTGTTGCAATAATAAAGTACATAAAATGTGTTTAATTATGAACCTTTGTAATATCACCAAGTTACAGATCTTCTGAATAAATTATTTCAGTAATAATTGCTGTAATCAAATAGTACAAAGAACTGTGAATAATTATACACCTTTGTTATAATAAGTTTCAGACTTTTGCTGAGTAAACTCTAGTTATAATAAAATTGTACATATAAAATTCGTATATAAAATTCTCTTGTTTCTTACCAGCTAATATCAATTTGCAATTGAAATTGGTTAGGAAAATAAACTTTTGGTACTTGCAATAATTTGATTGACAGTTCCATTCGTCATCCTTCTTTTTTAGACTCGGTCGATTTTGCACTTTGTTTAATTGGTTGATTTTTGCTTCAGTTAAAGAATTAAAATTCACGACCACCAGTTCCTCGATTTTTGATTCGCTTGTGCCTGTCTGGAATCCTACAATCGACTACGCCAGATATTTTTTGGGTCTTTGGGGGCTTTTTAAAAAAAGTCTTAATTTCCAAAAAGCACTCCTATCAAGTGTATTTTATTTATACACTAATTAAAATACTGATTTGACAACTTGGACGTTATGTTTATTAACGTTTTAATTAACAAATATCCAAAATTATTAATTACTAATGAGTAGCTGAACAACCAACAATGTTAAAGTTATGAAGTTCGAGATTCACTGGCCATCATGGGCTCTCAGGGTATTTATGCTATCCTGTCCTTCGCATCGTCTTATGAGAAGTCAAGATCTCATGTCTGCGACCTCTTGATAAAATACATTGTATTACTTCTTAGTAATCTTAATTCTAACAATTGCTTTCTTATAATCTATTGTGACCTGTACCTGCAGTATCATGTTACGTCTGAAAAACAAAGTAGTTGCTTCCTTTCTCACGTCTGATTATGAACTTTCATTAACCTTTTATAATGTGTTCTTCAATTATACAATGTAACAATCTATTTCTTAAGATTTAATAGTTGCATTTGAATATACATATATATTAATTTGGGGATATGTAACTCGTGCTGTAAATTAATTTCTATATAATCAGGAAGATAAAAAACGACATAATGTATTTTCAATTTCCAGTACTTTCCGAAGTTTACCGAAGATGTCTCGAATTATTTTATAAAAGAAAATCCATTTCTTATAGGGCACTTCACAAATGCCATCTAAACAATCAACATGTAACTTGAGTAGGTTAAGTACTTTAAAGAATATGTTATCAAACAGACCGAAAGTAGTCAATTATGTTCGGATAATACCCCACCAAGTTGATTTTCGTTTTAGGGGCACATTGGTTTCCGAATCTACAAATTTATGGTGGACATAAGCATGTTGAAAAGAGCTGTGTCCGAAATCAAAGTAGATAAAAGCATTTAGCGGTGTCCGCATTAGCTACAGACAACAATTACTCACTAGGTATTAGTTGGAAACAGAATCGCACAATAGTATAAAGACTTGTTTATATTTGTTTTTTCAATTAATGTAAAGGTATAGTTACAGTTTTGTTGTAATAAATTACTTTGCAATTACCCAGAGGCATGATTGAAAATTCAGGTCATTTAACATTTAATTTTAGAAACCTTCCTTTCAGCTAGCAGTTTTAAATTGGTATATTAGCTATATTAGCGATCTTATGGTTAAGGTTTGTTTTATGTTTACTGCAATGGAGTGTTACGGTCTCTCAGATGAATTTTTAAACCAAAATTACTAACTTGATCTCAGGTTTTGGCACCTTCTTTTTATTCTTTCTGAGACTTTTCCCTGGAAACCCTGCGAAATTAGGCAGCGTCCAAGATACTTCCCGATTAAGACATATTTCACACCATATAGCATTCTGGTTATACTGAGTTAGTCGGCAACCATTTTTATTAGTATAGTCGAGATTTTCGGTATTTTACCAAAACAGAATTTTTAGCAGAGTACTTCACCCAGTTTTTCTGTGGATTACAGGATAGTATTTCTGGGGTCAAAACTGTGTGTAACAATAGGTTTGATCACATTGTGCTTTAATTACTGTAAAATTTCAGATGTTACTCGGGATTGCAATCAATTCATCGCTAGTGTTAAAAATGATGCTGTCACATGGTCGAATTCGGCACTCTTGACTCTCAGGAATTTTTCGTCTTTTTAATGACATTCTCCTCCAACACAATACTATTTACATAACGTACACGTACTAAAATTTGTACCATTTGAATTCTAAATTTTACTTGCTTTGTTGCGAGCATCTAAAAATCTAAAGCAAATGTTCCTCTATTACTACAAGACGTTTGTAGAAACAGTTCCATGTCTACTGACAAGCCCTGCTACGTAGTGTGCATTATGTAATTTATCCGTGTTGCCAAATACTTAAACCATACGTTTACTACAATTTTAAATTTAGCACCGACCAATTAAAGCGGAAGAAGAATATAGAGAAAGTTATATTTGAAACAATGTTTGTATTTTTTAAACAATTACTTTTCTCTACCGCTTTTATAGCTGTAATAATTTACCAGTAGTTATAGTAATTTATTAATATTTATTTTAGTTGATCGTTTCAATGAGCAAATGTTCTTCGAAGAAAGAAATGGACACTTGTCATTTGTTTCATGAATTTAAGATAGAGAAATATTGCAGAGTATTCGAAACAGAGTCAAATGTGTGGACTAAATTGTTGACAAAATACGAGCCACCATTGAAATGTCCTCTTAGAAAGGTTTGTATATATTTACAATTACAACGCTTAATAGCATCATAACAATTTCTTTTCATAAAACGCAAATATTATATTTGATATAATTTCTAGTCATTTGTGGGTGGTATAATTAGTAAAGTTTTGACATTGTATACATAACTTGCCTTTATATAAATTTTGAAGTCTAAGGAGTAGTTAATAGCAAAAACTCATAAACAAAGGAATTTAGAAAGCGGACTTGCATAGGACTAACAAATTATCTTAAGAATTTTTGCCAAATCGTTAAGAAAATGCTAAAAATACGTTAAAAACTTTAACTCGTTAGCCGCTTTTAAGATTGAGCTAAGTTGCGATGTTTCGTATAATTCCGGAACATGGCCTGATGTTTCCAACGACAAAACAGAAATGATTTTGGTTGATAATGACTTAAAACACATACATAATTTTAATTATCTTAAGGATGTTCATAATACAAGCTTTTCAGAAAATTATTGCAAAAATGTTTTTACTTAATGGAGAGGTTGTAAACCGTAATTGGTATTCAGCTATCAACAATGCAGTATTTTACTTTTCCGGCAAAATTTTGAAAACCTTTTATCAAAATCCCCATATACAAACTTACTTCTATCAACTCCTGTTTTGTTATCGAATACCCGTTTTCCGTAACGGGATACAAATAGAACCACCTTGAGTGCTAAAGGCCGTAAACAAGGGGTTCCGAGATAGAGCGTGGACTGTAATTAATAAGGGGTGAGGGTGAGAACAGTTTATAGGAGTAGAATCATACAAAGACATAAAAAACACTTACTGAAAGTTCCTTTGGCACTTGAGAGGCACTAAACACTGTAACTAACGCTTTTGGCCAAGGGTTGAAGGAAAGGAGCGAGACAGGAAAGGAAGAGTCCAATGCCGGATTAGAAGAAGAGAGCGGATTTATTTTTATTAGTTGTGGCTATCACGAGACTTGACGACCGACTCACGTTGACTAGCGCGAACCATTCGGACCCGCTCGCGCGGAGAGAGGGAATGTCCCGAACGGGGACTGATATGGCGCGTACATACCGCCCACCTAAAATTAAGAAAAATTTTACAAAAAAAAAAACGAAATATAATTAGAGCTAGGCATTTCCTCCTAGCCGCAGAGTACGGTTAACCCGCCGATACTCGGGTGGAGGAGAAAACAACAAAGAGAAAGAAAACAACTAAAAGAGTGACTAAAATCGTAAAAAAATTAAAAATATCCTAACGAAAATTTGAGCATTACTTTTCTAAAGGAAGGGGAAGAATTTTATTCACGGGACGAACGAAGGTACCACGAGACGTTTTTACTGAAACAACACGAGTAACTCCGTCGCGACCGGGAAATAGCTTTTCGATACGGCCTAGCGGCCATGACAAAGGCGAGGTATTTATTCCTAGGAGAAAAACCATATGACCCACCTTCAAGTCGTTATCCAAGGAACGGTTCCACTTTGTCCGCTGCGTGAGTGTGAGTAAATATTCGTTCGACCACCGGCGCCAGAAAGATTGAGTGATTTGACATAAGCGTTGCCAACGTGAATGTAATTTGATACTCTCGGGAAGAGTGATTTCTGGCAAACTCAGAATTGGACCCCCAATCAGAAAATGACCAGGGGTTAGGTAATCAGGGCTATCAGTAGCGTCCAAGGAGTAGAAAGCTAGAGGTCGGCTATTCAACACGGCTTCGATACGAGCAAATATAGTTGTGAGCTCCTCAAATGTGAGGACCTGTTGACCGATAGTTCGCAGTAATAAGGCTTTTGCGGATTTTACGCAAGCTTCCCAAATGCCACCAAAATTAGGTGCATATGGGGGGTTAAATTGCCACTTAACTTGAAGAACAGCCATTGCAGAAAATATTTCCTCATGATTTTGACGCAAAATTCACTGGCTTCCTTCAGCATGCGAGCGGAGCCAATAAAATTTTGCCACAGTCTGAATAAATGGAATCAGGAGCGCCGCGACGAGAAACAAAACGATTAAAGGATGCCATAAAGGCGTTTGTAGAAAGTTCAGAAACCAGCTCTAAATGCACAGCTCTGGTGCACATGCAAACAAAGGCACATAGATAAGATTTTCGATTAGAAGAATTTCGATTTAACGAAGCTTTCGTTAAAAGGGGCCAGCAAAATCAATTCCGACGTGAGCAAATGCGCGAGTTAATTGTACACGAGATGGAGGCAGATCGGACATTATTGGCTGAGGGGGCTTAGCGTTTAATCGAAAACAGGACAAACAATGGTAAATAGTTTGTCGAACTAAAGAGCGCAGACCAAAAATCCAATAAGTTCGGAGAATAAGAGAATGTGTCATAGAGGGGCCTGAATGTAAGGATAAAAGGTGATAATGTTTGCAAATTAATTTAGATAAGTTCGCCCGTTTAGGCAATAATAGAGGATGCTTGCTAGTATAGGGCAACTGAGAATGTTTCAAGCGACCGCCCACCCTAAACAAGCTTTGGGAATCAATAAAGGGCGATAACTTTCTAAACGAGAGAGGAAGATTCTTATTTTTTTCATATAATAATAATTCTGAAGTAAAAAAACTGACGTTGAGTCAACCTTACACAAGTCATCAGACCATTTCGGAATTCGTCGCAGGAAATGGGGCCTAACATTTTTCTCGGGGTGGCGACAATTGTGAATAAACCGATTCACATATGCCATGCTGTATTGCAAATGAGATAAACAAGAGAATCGCTCCATAAAATCACAAAATTCATTTTGTTCTGTAGCAATAAACGAGACAGGAATTTGTTTCAATTCGGGAACTTCCCTATAGGAGGAAAGAGCTGTTGAGGTTGATAAAATCGTAATTGAAATTGCACGAACCATGCCACCACAATTCGTTGTGCAATAGTTGAAGTGGAGAACAACCTCTTGAAGCCACGTCTGCGGGATTATTTTCCCCGCAAATATGACGCCACTGAGAAATAGTAGTATATTCCAGAATTTGGCTAACTCGATTTCCCACAAATGGCTTGAGCAAATATGAAGGAGTCTGTAGCCAGGTTATTACTACTTGAGAATCAGAAAATAGTTTCGTTTCCAAAATTGGGTAAGAAAATTTATTTAAAGTAATTGAATGAATTAATTTTGCCAATAAAAGAGCACCGAAAGTTCTAAGCGGGGATACTTAAATATTTTAGAGGAGCAACCTTGCTCTTAGCTTGAATTAGGTTGCAATTCACTGAATCACCACAAATTATATGTAAATAGACGCAAGCGCCGTAACCCTTTCGCTCGCATCACAGAATCCTAACAATCTGTAGGTTCCCGTGAATTGAGACAAAAGACGAGGAATTTTTAGCTGCGATAATATTGTAACTTGGTTACAAAAATCTTGCCATTCAGAACACCAATTATGGTCGGGGACATCATCCCAACCTAATTGTTGTAACCAAAGCCGTTGTAACAGGTGTTTGACTATAAAAATTACCGGGGTTAACCAACCTAACGGGTCGAATATACGAGCCATATAAGAAAGTACGGCGCGTTTATTAAACGGGCCTTCAAAGGGAATTACGTTATAAGTGAATACGTCTAATAAAGGATTCCAAACTAAACCTAATATTTTTATACCGCTCACTTGATCAGAGAAAGTAATAAGAGTTTCTAATTCCGATTTTTCAAAATCTTGTAACAATTCCACGGCATTGCTTGACCATTTACGCAAATGAAATTGTCCGAGAGAGAGAAGCTTAATAAGCTCGCGCTGTAGCTGTCTCGCTTCTGTGACACTACAGGCACCAAAAATTACATCGTCCATGTATGTGTGATGCATAATAGCTTCGGAGGCCATAGGGTAAGATTTACCCTCGTCAATTACTAATTGTTGAAGTACTCTTTGAGCCAGAAATGCGGAGGGCGCTAACCCATACGTGAGAGTTTTGAGTTCATATTCACAAATATTTTCTTGAGAAGTAGATCGCCAAAAAATGTGCTGGAATTGACGATCCGAGGAACAAACCAGAATCTGACGGTACATCCTTTGGATGTCCGCACAAACAGCAATTTTGTGACAACGAAATGCGGATATTATTTCGGTAGATTTCCTTGTAGTTTAGGGCCAGAATATAACCTGTCATTAAGAGAAATTCCTAATGAATCAGTAGCAGAACCATTGAAAACAACGCGTAGCTTCGTAGTGCTACTTGTTATTTTAGAAACTGCATGATGCGATAGTACATAATCGGAGGGGTTTCGGCAACGGACATGTGACCAAGATCAAAATATTCCTGCAAAAAGCCATTATAAGCATTTAGCTTTTCAGGAGAGAGTAAAGACGCCTTTCTAAATTTAAATAGCAATTATAAGCGGCCCGACGATTTTTACCAAGCGGTTCAATACTATGATTGAAAGGAAGAGCAACCGTGTAACGACCAGAATCGTCACGCGAGTGGGTTGCGAGAAAATGCGTCTCACAAAACACATCTTCTGGGAGGTTTCCGTGGAATTTTAATTTCTTCCAATTCCCAGAAATTTCTTATTTCTTTATCTATAGCATCAGATTGAATGAAAAGTGAAGTAGCGTTAACCGTAGGGTTAATACACGGAACTTGACCGAGCAGCACGTAACCAAACATGGTTTGAATCGCCAAAGGGCGGCCAGGAATAATAGCGGAATGTTCGGAAAACAGTACTTCGGCACATATCTCGGCACCTAGAAGAATTTCTACGTGCAAGGATTGATGGAAACTTTTATCAGCCATTTGCATATTTTTAAATTTATTATAAACAGAAATGGGCAATGAACTACCCGGTATATTTCCTGTTATTTTAGGAAATATTGAAGCCTTGAATTGAATTCTATTTTGAGAATATTTAGAATAGACTGTGCAACAAACAGTCCCCTTGGATTTTATTAAAGCGTCGGAAATTCCACTAACTTGACCCAAACGTTGAACACAAGTACTAGTAATTGCGTTTATTTGAGATCCAGAATCAAAAACGCACCTTACGGGTTTTAAATCCTGGTTTATATCTAAAATAAGAGCCTGCACTGTTGCCAACAGCACAGTATAATTTTCATGAGAATTCGAAACATTACAAGCCGAAACTATTTCGGGTGCTATTGCAGTAGAGGATTTTTCCGAATTATGCACCACCTCGTTGGGCAGGGGTTTATGCAACAAAGTATGGTGATATGAGGAATGGCAAACTTTACATTTACCTTCAGAATTGCAACCTCGAGTATGATTACCCAAGCATTTAAAGCACAAATTTAAAGTTTTAATAGTGGAATAACGATCGGCAATATTAAGTGCATGAAATGTTGAACAACCATAAATTTTATGAGCTTCACCACAGCACGGGCATGAAACTCGGCAGCTTTAGTCGTAGCGGCATTTTGCGAACTTTTCATTAAGAGGGACTGATTGAAGTTGGACTTGAAACGAGGATGCGCATTAGGTTTAATAACCTTATCTTTTTTCATATCGTCATAAAGCTCAGAGGTTTTGCTTTGCAACGATAAAAATCGAAGAGCTGAGAACAAGTAGGAACTTTGGAACCTACTTTTAGATCAAAAGCATTTTGCGTTTTGAACTCAAGATTACGGTAACACAACGAAAATAGTATAAAGTCGGCCATATCTTCGACTTTATCCGCCGCCTTCAATGTGTTAACAGCGTTAAAATGAATATTGATGAAGTTTGAGAGAGATCCAGATGATTTAAATTGTAATATTTTATTTAAATAATAGCTAGTAATTCTACGGGGTGAGTTATAGCGTTCTTCTAGCTTATCAAAAGCTTGTTGGTACAAATCAGCCTCAAGGGCTAGATCCGAAATTAGGGCGAGAGCTTCACCCTTAAGATAGCTACGCAAATAGTTATACTTACGAATTAGCGGGATTTGTTCGTTTTCATGAACCAGACTCTTGTAAAGCGAAATGAAATTTTGCCAGTTTTCTACACATCCATCAAAGGGGGTTATACTTAGAGGTTTTAAATAACTTACAGAAGTTTGAGAGGGATTAGTTGAAGTATCATCAACCGATTTTGATGCATTTTGTTTGATATCTAAATACCGCGTACGAATGACGTCTAACAGATTGTCAAACGAAGAACTTTGAGTTTTAATCTCATCCTTTTCGTCAACAACCGAATTATAGGTTAAAATTTTATCGTAGACAACATCTAGTTGTTGTTCAATACTTTGCATACGTAGATATCTCGCTTCTACGGCAGCTAAACGGGTTGCAGTACGAACATAATCGGCAATTTCGGTTAAGCGCGCGAAATAATCTTCAAGTTTTTTCTTTAAAATATTACCTTCCGCCATAATTAGGAACTTTATGAATAAATTAACAATAGTTAAGTAAACTAACGTACGTATTAAAGGACGGCTTGTTTGTAAACAAACAAATTCTGAATGGAGTGCAATGATCTTGATATTGAAATATGGTAACAATAATCTAATTGCAATGAACTTGAACTCGAAAGAATGCACGTGCGATTTAACAACAAATTGAAACGTACAGATAACACTTTCAAATCGTTTTTATTATCAAGTACTAAATGATTTACGAATTTGTGAATTAATAAAGACCTACGTTTGTATGCCTTTGAATCGATGAGGCGAGAAAGAGAGAACGATATAAACGTAGTTCTAGATCCGGTCGATGGAGCAAATGTTTTGTTATCGAATACCCGTTTTCCGTAACGGGATACAAATAGAACCACCTTGAGTGCTAAAGGCCGTAAACAAGGGGTTCGAGATAGAGCGTGGACTGTAATTAATAAGGGTGAGGGTGAGAACAGTTTATAGGGTAGAATCATACAAAGACATAAAAACACTTACTGAAAGTTCCTTTGGCACTTGAGAGGCACTAAACACTGTAACTAACGCTTTTGGCCAAGGGTTGAAGGAAAGGAGCGAGACAGGAAAGGAAGAGTCCAATGCCGGATTAGAAGAAGAGAGCGGATTTATTTTTATTAGTTGTGGCTATCACGAGACTTGACGACCGACTCCCGTTGACTAGCGCGAACCATTCGGACCCGCTCGCGCGGAGAGAGGGAATGTCCCGAACGGGGACTGATATGGCGCGTACAACTCCAAACCCCCCCGTTATATTCGGACGTATCACTACATTATTAATGTTTTTAGACAACCGAGTTCTATATAACTGACTTCAATCTCAATTAAATATAATTATTGTATTTTTATTTCCCCTTCTACTTTGTATGTTGTCGGTAGTTTTTCATATTGAGTATAACAAAATGACCAGCGGGAAGTACCTGTTATCATGTAATCTACGTAGATGTATATTTTATTTCATTATGTGAAACCATATAATTGCACACACTGTAGTCTATTGTCTAAAAGTTTACATCATCTTTGAAACCCTATACTTCTGTATTTTGCTGGTTCAACGTCTGATTGTTACATTGTAGTAAAGTGTATTTGTGATTTACTTTTGAGGTAATTGCAATAATGTCTATTAAAACTATGTCGTATTGCATGGAATTTATTAAGCCAACTTCCTTATATTTAATAATTAGTTCGTTTGCATTCTAGTGGTTTAAAATAAATAACAACCTTTTATTTAAGTTTTCATGTGTATTTAACAGAAATATAACGATTATCTTTGTGGTTTTAAGTTTAATTCAAATAGGAATACGGATTTATTTGCAAGTCTTATGTTTTAAACATCATTCTACATGAAAATTAAAAATTATACAGGGTGTTTCCATAACAAGGTAGTCTATTTAATATTAACTATAACTTCTTTCACTCTAATTTTGTGTTGGCGTAACGTATTGCGTTACAATGGTCATGAAATACCGTCAAAGACTTCTGATATATTCAATTTGTTTTGTTTCTCTTATCACGGATTCCAATGCCTCTTGTGACGATTCAACCCCCGCACACCGCAGCTCATATTGAATCATATAAAACACGCACTACTTGCTCACTTGTGTGGTCGTTACGTCATCTACATTTTTTTTCAAAACAGGTAACAGTCTGATGGAGTTGTAACTGCTTGTGCCTGCAAGATTCACTTTCTTTTGTTTAGGCACAAACTTCACGTTTTGTGTTTTTCAACGTTGTGTAAATACTTCTTTTTAAAAGCATAAATTAAACAACTACAGAAAAATATGCCCCACTTTTAAATATTTCACAACTGCCACACCTGACGTTATCCAATATTATGTTCCGGTACTTTCATGATTCATTATCCTAATAGTACTAGTTATTTCATTTCTTTATTGTTCTCACTCTACTGCACTCTATAGCCCTCCATTATGCAAATCTTTGCCGAGCAATTACAAAAACTCAATTTTTCACTATCCTTGAACATTTTGAACAATTTGCGTTGTTGAAATCTACCATTGCACTTTTTTTCAGATTAATAACTCTTCAATTATTTAATAATAAAATAATATTTTGTTTTTAGGGAACGTACAAATCACAGACTGGTGCTGTTGACATAATGGCATTTACATTGATGCCACTTGGTGACAGTTATTGGCTAGGCAGAGCGGAACTCAGAGATAAACGTACAAATCGATTGCTATTGTGTGTATTAATAGAAGGCGAAGCAGTAAAAACTTAATTGATGTAGTAACGAGTATTCAGATTGTTTCGTTTATAATATGGTTGTTTTATGCTAAAATAAACGAAAGTCTATATCAAGCATTCAAACTTAGCAGAATATATTTTAATAATGGCCGCTTCATATATTAAAAATGTGTTAAAAATTACAACTTAAAGATATTGTTATTAAAAGGTATTGATTAAGTTCTTTAATGTTTGAGAATAACGCTAGAAAAAGCCAAATTACCATTCTTAAAGAACACATCTGCCATTAAAACAATTGGAAATAATGTTAGCAATTCCATACTTAATTAGTAAAACCACCTAAATTAAAGCCATTCTGAAACATGTAACGGTGTTTTGTAAATATAGTAGTAACGCTCGTGTGTTAATTAATTACGCATACATTTTCAATAGACAATCATATATAAATTTCAGTTAGTTCAGTAGTTTTAATAAGAAAATACTCGTTACATTTCATAAAAACTGAGTGGTTTACAGTTTAGAACGAGGTTATTTTATTATGATATTTAAAAATACACCAAAAAATACCTAGTAACTTTTTATATAAACAGTAATAACAATATGGATTACACACACTTCGTAATCTATTAAAAAACCACCGATAAAAATCAGGAAGATCATTGTCCAGAATAATATTGTTTTAATTCACAATAATAACCACACACTCATAAAATGTCACAAAATTAATGATTGTTGACACGAACTGAAAACAATGAAATTTTCCTAAGAAAGCTTTAGACGTGTAATGTGTAAGAACAAAAAACAGAATTTTAACAAAAAGGCGGAAGAATAACAGAACTAAATTCGAACGAACTTAATACACAAAGATGACCAAAGAAATTTTTATTTATTTATTTGTTCCAACATTTCAGTAGCTACCTGAAACTTAAGCAGGCTTAGCTTCCCCCAGAAAGTAACCGCGAGTAAGGTGTGCTTGCGTATGTGTGTGCAGGCGTGCGCGTAAGAGCAAGTGTTATGTATGGGTGTATATGTGTGGGTGAGAGTGCGTATATGTGTGTTGTATGTGTGTGTGTGGTGTTGATATCTGTGTTACGCTCCCCTTCTAGGACCAATACCATCGGCAGCCGGAAATCCCAGTCGTCAAGGAAGAACGCTCAACGGATATTGCCTTATCAGTCCGGACCATCGGCAGTCGGAAATCCAAATGCTGAAAAAGCAATGTAAGTGTGTGAATAGGTGTTTGTGTTTGTACACAGTTTGAGAGGTGTATGTGTGTTTGTATATGTGTGTGTGCGTAAGTATGTGCGTGTGTGTGTGTGTGTGTGTGTTATTTGTATCCGTCTTGCATTCTTCCCCTCGTATGTACTAGGACCATCGGCAGCCGGAAATTCAGTCTTCGGGGAAAAAATACTTAGCAGATGTACTTGACGTGTGCTTGAAATGTTAATTTGTGTTTATGTTTGCCCAAATTACCAAAAGGTTGGATTAAATTGGCCTAATTTTATACAGGTTTGACACTTATACTATCACATTAAAAACTAGGTCCTTTCAGAGGAAAGGTTTTGTTTGTTGTATTATTTGCTCTGCTATATGTAAATTTTGTTTTTAAAATTTAGGGTTAGCAAAAAAAGAAATTGCGTATTTTATTACTTAAGATTAACTTATAGTACTACGGTTAGTTATTATTTGTTAAAGACGGGGATGCTAATATGTAGGAGCATGCAAATTCTACATATTAGGGGGTTGGGTTGTTTCAAAAGCGGGTTGATGCTTTGATCTTGTTGCTTTTGGTCATCATGAGCGCAGCTCTTGGAATATCAGGAGATTAGTCCCCAGTCTCCTAGAAGAGGTGGTACTTTTATGTCTCTGTCAGGGTAGTTGTGTTTGTGTCCTTTATCCGTCAAGATAACGCTGGTGGATGATTGCAGTGGTTTTTGTGCGAATGCATTTAAGTGTGAGAAACGGTTTTCATTCCAAATCATTGCGTATAAGGTCTTGTTTAATAATGTTTGTGTATGTGAGCGCAGGTACGGTTGTAAGTTATTACACTCGAATACTAGATGTTCCGGTGTTCCTATGTCTCCGCACGTGCATAAGTTGTTGTCAACTACAGTAATGCGTTCTCTGTATGTTGGGTTTGGCCCATGGACAGTTAGGTAATGAATAAATCCCTGACTGAGCACCAGGTGTTTCGCTTTTAGGCGGTCTTTGATATTTGGGATCATTGCATATACCCTTCTACCGCTAGGGCTTTGATCCCAACGATTCTGCCATTCTGCAAGTATGTAGTTTTTGTCCGTCTTTATCGTGAGCAGTTGTTTTGTGTTTAAGTTGCGTTGCAGTGTTGGTTATCATTGTGTGTGAGATAATACATTGCAGCTTGCTGTTTCACTACTAGGTCTAAGGGCATAGTTCCCACCAGTTCTTGAAGTGCATCATGTGCGGTAGTCCCATAAGACAACGTCAGCCGCTGTAAAACACTTCGTTGTGTACTGTTAATTTTTTTGTCTAGGTTTGATTGTGTTAAGGCGATCTTCCAGGCGCTCGCGGCATATGATACCATAGTCCTGAGCACTATTATTACAAGATGGACACTGTATGTGGCCGTACTGTTTATGAGAAAATATATTTTCTTATTTTGGCAGTTAAAATGTTACTTATTCAATACGAAGCAACTCTAAAATATCTATATACAATAGTTTGTTAATTACTATTGTCGTTAATGCATTTATTAACTCCAAGAACAAAATCTAAAGCTACAATTTTTAAATCTCAATCATCACATTTTAAAATTTACTAAAAGAGAACCCTGATGTGATTATTAAAATATAACATCCTAAAAATACTAAAAATATTTTTTTCAGGGGCCTCAATTTATTTTCAATCCACGTGTCGAATGCACTTCATATCTTCGAATATTGGAATTTTCAATTTCCATTCTTTAAATACTTGGTTAAGTTTAATCTGCCAACCACTTGTTCTTATCTCAACCGATTAAGTTATCGTGCATGAATAATCCTTCCTTACAACAACATCTGTAAAAGTATAAACGTAATCACATCAAGGGGTGGATTCTTGAAATTGATCCAATGGGAATTTGCTATTTTTCTTGAATCACTTCGTCCTTGGGACGTATTCACATGATACTACCCATGAGAATTGAATAGTGCACATGCGCACTTGCTATATGTTATTTTAACTGTTGACGTTTGTAATTTCGTTATATCTTTGACGATCAGTGCTTTGAATATTACCAAAAAATGGAAACTTTTGATGAATTTGTTCAATTGAATGTACTAGAAGATTTAAAGCAAACCGAAGCGGCAAAGGAAGATCCACCCCGTCTCAGGCTTGATACAGAAGATGCTTTGAAGTGGCTAAATGAACGAATGTTTATTAAACTATTTCGACTAAGTAAGGCTTAATTTGAATATTGTAGCGGGCTACTATTAACGCGTTTCACCAATTTAAAACAAGTAATAACAAGTCTTTATTACTCACTGTTCACAAGTCTAATTAACAGTATATGCCATATTTATAGATGTTTTCAGTCCAATTAACAATGAAGCACTATAACGTTAATGCTATTTACAAGCACTAATATCTTCTTAAATTAAATTCTTAACCATAGGTCTATTAACAACACTAACACTACTATTTACTTATTACACTTTTGTCTATTTATGTATTCTACAAACTGGCGGTACAACATATACGTTCACATAACACAAATTTATATTTACTGAAACGATTTTTTTGCCTCCACTTGTTGGATACAAGTGAAGCTTTATCGTTTTTTACTTGTTCGCGGCTAAGTCTGGGAATTACCCCAAGGGTGAGCAATGAGAATGGGCGTGGGGATGGTATAAACTCAACAATAAGCTAACATAGAAAGAAAAAAGGGAAATTGAGCGCCACTGTATCTATATGGACAACACAAGAAATTCAATACTCCTATGAGAAGATACAGAAACTCATTGGATTTAAGCACCATAAAAAGCTTACAACTTAATGGACTAACACATCTGGAAACCTCTGGAACATACCTACAACCTCTAATCTCGATGATCCTGAAAGAAAAAGTTACACAACAAATTTTCTATTAAAAAGACACTGTTTGTGCTTTTCAATAAAAGAGCATACTAATAATTATGAGTGGATAATCTTGAGATTACCACACCAAAGGTATTTTAATTAAAAATGGATATCTAGAATAAATCAATTGTAACATGTCTGTGCTTTTATATTGTTTCGGCATTCGTCTAATTTCATTACTCAAAAAATTTATTTTCTCCAAGATATTCTTATTAAAATTAATTATGCATAGAATAAAAAAACTTGAATCAAAAATGTAATTTAATGTAGTTTCTCTCTTTTCTTTTTTTTAAAAATGGTTACAAAAACAAAATAATAAAATTGAATTCTGATTTTCTTATGAATCTGTCTTGACATAACAGACCTAGCTTTTAATAATACGTTAAAACAAGATTCCTGATACCCAACGAACAGATCTGTGTATTGGTTTACATGTATATCACATCAGTTTAGTTCATATCCTTTATATAAAAAATTTAAATCACATGTAGCTAATTTAAGTAAATAAAATTTCCAACTTATTCAGATATAGAAATGATTAATGACCTTATTAAAGATTAGACCTCTGTAATTAACTCTAAAAAAAACAGGAAGTGGACTTTAGAATCACAATACTTTGAACACATGTATATTCCACGTGTCTTACAAAATTACTTTAATATTACTTCCTAAACCATCATATTTCACGTTATTTAAATTTGTTTAGCATAATTCTAACAAATAACGTTGTCATCAAATTAAAGAAATATTACACTTTTATAATCTCACACAAAGTTGATTCGTGCACAACATTTAGCATGAATAAGCAATCCTCTATTAAAATTTAATATGAACACTTTTAAAAGTCTAACAAACATAGAGACTGAAAGTTTTAATACCTGTGCTTAATGAAGGAGTTACCTCTTGCTACCGAACTGCGATGCACATGTTCCGGTTCCTGCTTACAAAATTTAATGCCAAGAAATGTCGAACAAACAGCTTTACGTACATCGTTAACGACAGTTGCCCCAATTACTAAATATATAACCATGGTTATTTCATGCGCTAAGGAATTAAAGATATTTTGTTTTAGTATAAAATTATTTAAATATTGTGGTCTCACCGTTAACAATCATCGACCTGTCTAACCGTTTTTAAGAGGAAGCGTGGTCTACTGCCTTACCGAAGCTACAGGAATGACAGCTCTTCTGGGCTCCCAAGACGACCACCTCTCCTGCTCCTACCATGATATATTTATTCTGTCTCCACTTGTCACGAGCCCGTGTCCCCATCTTTATAAGTTGCAGCTTCACTTACATGTTAAACTACAATGGCCGGCTTGGCTTTCCGTGCGGTCCACGTAAAGAACAGCTCATACGTCTTGCGCGTCACCTCGTGACCCTATTTACGCAAGCGCTATCTTAATTTTAACAACTGAAAGGATATAATCCGCCTATGGATTAGGTAACACAAATGACTTGTTCCTTTTTAAATACGTTTTCAGAGTGTATATTGTTATTAAATATTTCTTGGTAAAGCATTTAAGCTAATTAAATGGTAATAATTTCCTGTTCCATTGTGGAATTGTTTCTTTCAGATATAACTATGTCGAATACAAAAATCAAATATCACAGATCTACAATGCATAGACGTGATTTCTTCAAAACCAGTGCCACAGAATATATATTCGTTACATTACTAAAGGACTTTTAGAACGTAATTAACAACTAACTATATACGAGATGATTTATATACGATATTCTAATATAGACTAACTCCTACATTAATCACCGACCTTATATATACCCTATAATTAAATAGGTGACTCATACTCCAGTATATGCTAGAATATTCGAGGCTTCTGTAGAATATACATTGCTTACGGCGCTTGTGTGTTTGACGGGTTGCCTAATAGTAGCTCGTAACAATATCTATCTACTGGACATTTTAAATGAGTATATTGCACTTCTTTCACGTATTCCGCGTTAAGTAAGAAAACTAACGTAGATACATTAACGTATTATGAAGCAACGTATTTTTAAAACTGCAAAAAATTTGTAGCCTATAACATTTTTATTAGTTTGTAACAGCACGATTTGCGCTAGATTGAACGCATTGTTTTGTTACATGGTACAATATTAATTGATCTTTATTTTGTCACCTCTGTTGAAAATTATACACCACATTTGATACCCTGAGTTTTATTAGAAACAAGTACATTGAAGGAGAGTAGTAAAAATACTTTAAATGCTATTGTAACATAACGACATATCTACGAACTTCTCTAATGCGATAGCTATACGATCTTTTGCTTTAACATCTCTTTTCATCAATGTCAATTTTTGTTGATAGGATGCTTCTTTGAGGTTAATTTTTCGTTCACATGCTTTGGTAAGGTCTTCTTTAGGTTTAATGCTATGTTCCATTCTGAGAAAAGATGTAGTTAGTCCATTCAGCTTCTTCGGAGTTGTAATTGCTTCCGGTGTGCTAATAGTTGATTCATTATCGCCTGTTGTGTACACAATTGTATCCTCATTACATGCATAATCATGTTCCTCTTACACACAGTTGTGTTAGCATAGTTAATACAGTACTACGTACCATGTACACCAAAGACTCCTTAACTTCTGCATCTCCTTCAATGGCGGTATATCTAGTATTTTAAGGATGTTCTCGTTGTCAGTTGTTAAGATAAAATCTGTTAAAGGACCACCTCCAGCAACTCTGACATGCTTTTTTCTAGCACTACCTCTTTGTAATTTTTTAAGTATTTGTCAACTCTAAAATCACTTTTAGTACTTAGCATGCGTTCTTATGGTATTACAAATATTGATATTCTCCTCCATGCTTTCTAGTCTTTATTTCCTCCAGGCATACTATTCAACTGCTGTGCAATTGATTCCCACTTCAGTCGAGCGTGTTGGAATGTAACTGTATTAAAAAAAAATTTCCCTTGCGGAGAGCACTTTCAGCATAATCCGAATGAGTTATTTCTCTGACTCTTTGACAGGTTCTCCCAGCGCGCTGGTATACTTGATTACTTAACCAGGCTTAAATAACAAATTGTTAACAGAAAAATATCTAGCAAAACTACATCAACACAATTTATGGTTATTAATATATCCATACCCGTGTTTATAATGCATCAATTACATTGGCTGTCTACTAGTAAAATCACTAACATACGTATTTTGTTAACTCTCATGAGAAGTTAGATTCCAAATTCTTTTCAAGAATAGTTGTAGTCATTCCCATACGAATTTCATCGTGAGGATTTGTTCTCATCGGAACGAATTCGTACGACTTCAAGAATCTACCCCTGGAATGAATGCAGCATAACGATCAAACTCCTGTGATACGGGTTGCATATACTAAGATATCGAGCCCCTATAATTCATTAAGCCACGAGACCTCAAGCCAAGAACATCTATTTGTGTTATACGGTATTATACAGTGTAGTATTTTGAACACACTTCAACGTTCGGTAATGACCGCCGCTGATAAGCTAACCAATTGCGTAACACGGACGGTGTTGGAAAGATATACAAATCTATATCATGTACGTAACGGTATATCAACCTAAGTCGCTTTCCATTCAAGTGAACCAGTTGATCCAGATGCGTTACCGTTTGAGTAAACTGAACTGATCCGGACTTGCTTTCCCCTGCCCTCTTAAGGACCAACTTTCTTATTGGAGTAGCAAGCTCTTTGTGAAAACGGAAATGTAGTTTCTAAAAATTTTGCGTCCTTTGTTACCGTATAACCTATAACTCTATCAATGACATTTGTTAGTGTAAAGTCAAATTTAGTTTCTTTATTTTAATTCGTTAAACGAATTTTTTGAAGGTCTATAATTAAAATTTTGTACATATATCATAAAATTAATGGCTTCCAGTAGTAACGCAATTATTATTCTAATAGAAATATTAGATGTAGCAGATAATTTCTACATTTTGAAATCTTTGGGTAAGGATTCAATATATTTTATTAAAACAAAATAAGCTATAGTTATATAATTATTGTAGATGGTACTTAGGAAATGTAGTTACAGTGCGGAATAGTGGGTATGGAAAATGGTGCTTTAATAGACATCGGCGAAAATAAGTACATTCGATTAGTGTTAAATGAAGAAGTTGCACAGCAGAATAAGAGCTCAGCGGCAGCACTAGAAACTGAAGGTAATAACTTAGTAACATGCCAGCTTATTCCTCAAACTGTAACATTTAAAATTTCTAACAATATTATTTGTCGATATTACCGCAATAAATTAGCTAATTTTAGTATTTACTTAACAACGTTTATTCGATTATTGATTCTAGTACTCTTGTATATTTAATAACCCAACGAATTTCAAGGTACACTACAATTTCAATTGGAATTACAATCTACAACGCTGATTCGCGTGCTCCTAGCTCTTTAGTTATAATATCTAAGATATCTGAGTTCAATCCTCTATTTGTGACAGGTAGTCACTTTTCGTTTTCTTGTTGAAGAGAAAAGTCGCTTGCTGTTGTCAGACAGGCAAGATGGCGCCGGAAATTAAGTTTTCCCGGCGAAAACGCCGAAATAGAAAAAGCAGATAGTTAAAAGTTGTATAATACAACTCATGTGTTAATATAACTCCATCTTCGCAACGGTTTGTGTGCATATGAAATTAATTTAATTTTATAATGAAATTTATTACAGTGCAACTAGTTTATGCTCAAGTCAAATTTTACTATCATGGAGCCCATTTATTATATAAATTTGTACGCAGTTTTGTTGAACAAAATTGGATTTCCGGTCCGCACCTAGACATGCTGTGAATTGTTGGTTGAACAACATGTGATTAAAGGTAAACAGGACATTTGCCGGTAAGACCATTTAATTTTTTAAGTTTATGCTGCGTTTTACGATGACTCATTCCGTATGTATGTAGTGATTTCTTGAAAGGTTGTAAATTACTTGATATTGCTGTTGGAATCAACTAATTGATCGTTCATGAATAATTTTGTGAAATATTTTGTTAAAAGGCTTATCCCTTTTCTAAATTTGTAATGTTTATAATTTAAAGAACAATTTTAGATAATTAAGGATGTGCTCAAATTTATTAATTATTCGTAAACTTTACCGGCTTCATAAAAAAAAGTATTATATACAGATAAGTAATTGTCACTTGTTAGTTACAAAGTCAAGTTCAATTTTCAATTTTAATGATACTGTTTATCATGTTTACTTCAAATCATATGTCAAGATGTTCACTTAATAAAACCTAAAACCAGATAGGTGAAGGTTAAGCTGAAAGTCAATATTTAATAATTTTGTTGAAGTTGAATAATTTTAAAAGAATGTAAAGTCCTTCGTAGCGCTACTTCAGACTATTAATTATTAAAATAAAAATTGCAACATAAAGTCACAAATCATATTAAAACTTAGTAGTAATTAGAGCTTAAAATTTTGTTTTACTCCCTCTGTGTAAAACATGAAAACTACACTAATAAGAATTTTGTTTTTAATAATTTACATTTATAATGGTTAATTTGTTTTAAAAAGGAATGTAGAATTATTTTTACCTTCAATTTATTATTGAAGAATTATTAAATTTTCTCAAAAGTGCTAAGGTAGTTGAATGATGTCACTCGCTATGAATGCATATAATGATACAATGAAAACTAATTGAGACTGAAATAAAAATTTCGAGTTCATACAGGATTATAAGATATAAATGGTATCAATGTTGGAAGTGTTTATGTTTTAGAGCCGTCCTAGAACTTCATCAGTCCATTGAAAAAGACCACCAGAAGTAAGTAACATATTTGTGGTATTCAAACTTTGTATTTCAAAGGATTAGTGATAATTTAGGTTTCCAAATTTTCCTTTTTTGCAAGTTGATTCAGTCAGTTGCATTATAAAAAATTTAGGTGGCGTCCATTTTTTTATTTTTCAACTTTAATAAACCCACTGACCCAATCTCATGCGACCGCGGGTCAAAACCCAGTTAGATAAAAGTCTTTCAAGAGTTTTCTTTTTCTAAAAGCCATTTTCAACTTTACCCTGGGCTTGTTGCTATTATATAACAATTCTCGATCGGTTAACTAGAACTTCAACCTCGATTTTTTATATCTACACTGTCACCACCAACGTGGGACAAAATTGCTTACAAAACATAAATTTTATTCAACATTTGTATTATGTCTCGTGGAAGAGGACGACAGGCATGTGTGGCAGTACAATGAAACAATTTGCTTAATAGATTCCATGGCTGTACATATGGAGGATTTCAATCGTGCTAAAAAGCGAAAATTTGTTTTCCAGAATGTGGCTAATGAGATGGGTGAGGTATGGACGAGAGCGAGGTTCTCCACTATGCAATGCTAGCAATCTTCCTAATCGATTAACAAATTAAATAACTTATTCACACCATGGTCCTAAAGTTTCCACCGCGAAAGGAAGAAAAATAAAATTCTTATCGATAACATTGGCATATTTTCTTCTTTTTAATGCTGCAACCGTTTTGGCTGCGTATCTTGCTTGATTTGATGATTGTGAAATATGAGATGGCGCAAGAATATCCGAGCATGTAGCATCCCAAACAAGGCATTGGACTTTTTCCCACGGGATCAAGGTTATCCCATCTACCCTTTTCCCATCATCTCTGCTTAGGCCTATTGGTTTCAAACGAGAAAGAATTTTGTCCGAAACAAGTGCCTTGGATAGAATGGAGTTTATTTCTAGATGCCTTGAATAGCGACCTAAGTTTTTTACACAACACAGTCCATGATGACCATTAGATAATACTTCCGATCCACAAATGCACAAATTGGGATTCACAAAGTTTACATCCAATCCTTAGTCCAACTGCAATTTGGAAAGTATTATTGTCCAATAACGTACCCAATGACCTCGAAAGCAGTACATTTAGCCATGCATTTGACTCTAGTCGTTGTAAAGCTAAGCTTTTCGTTCGTTAAACATGGCAAATAGGTATTTAACATGAAACATAGATATAAATTGTCCCATGATTTTTGAAGAAAAGGAGCCGGTGGTATTCCTAAATCTGAGATCTGTCTATTCCACTCATGTATTGCTACTTCAATGTATGACAAATTTGGTTGGTCTGTGTCTTGAAGACTTAACATCGAGCTGACCAACTTAAATATGTTGAACGCTGAAGAGAGGAATGCAGGCAGTGACAGGTCTTTGCTTAGTCTAATCCTTAAGCCTCCAAGTATTGTTGGTAGTGAAGCTTGTTGGTGTTGACTTAAAGAAAGTTGGGAGTTGATTATAAATTCTATTCTCTTTGATAGTAGAGTCCAAATGTTCCAAAGTTTGGCTGAATTTCCAAGTTGGAGTCGTCCTCAGGATGTAAGTTAATTTGGGAAGAGCAAAGCAGTTTCTCAGTAGATAGTATGCGACATGAAAATTGGAAAGATTTCTATTTCAAATAAACAATGTCTTCAATTCCTCTATTTTTTCGTTCAAAATGGCAGCAGTCGAATTTTCTGTAATCGGTGCTCCTAGTAATGATAGTTCGTTAATTATTCTGATGCCAGAAGAAATGTCTTGAAAATCCTTCACAATATGATGGCCAGTTTCTGCACAAAAATATAGTTTACATTTTGATGTATTTACATGTAATCCCATTTTCTTGGATCTTTCGACTAGAGTACGAAAGTCGGATAAGACAATGGTGGCATCTCCAGCTAACAAGTCATCATCAAGATAAACACATGTGAATTCGGACATCAATTCTTGAATGATTGGTTGAATTGCCAAACAAAACAGTAATGGCCCTCCTGGGTCACCTTGCTGGCAACCGGAAGCTGAGGTAATGATCCATTTTTCGAAAAATAGGAATGAGTTAAAAGCATAAGCTTGCTAAAGTAGTGGATAGAGATTGGGTAGTAACTTCCAGACTTGAGTGAGGATTGTATCACGATGAACTGAATTGAAGGCGTTTGCGTAGTTTATTTTCAGGACAATTTTCCTGGAACCCAGGTTTTGATCAACAAATGTTCTCGTTGCATGTACAGCAGCTTCACAACCTCCTTTGCTTGCATATCCTAGTTGTTCAGGTCGTAAATATTTTCCCATTGGATCGCAAACAGAGAAACAAGCTATTTTAGCGATTAATCGTGTGAGAGTGTTGCCAATTGCGTTGGGTCTAATTCTACCGTCCTTTTTATTTAATGCGCATAGATTAGCACCAAAGAATATTGGGAGCAAGTTTGGGTTGATATTTCCAGATAGTACAAAGTTTACAAATTTAGTCAGCGCTCTTAATAGTCGGGTGGATGCTTTGCCATTTCCTGGATTTATCATGTATTTTAAATGTTGGGGTCGTAGACCATCAATGCTGGCACTGGAACCGTTTGGGAAACTGGAAATAGCGTTTCTGACTGCTTTTCATCCACTAATAAGGGGTTGGTTTGAATTGAAGACGGAGATTCAAAGTGCATAATTTTTGTAAGAGAGGGATGCTTTGCTATCAATTTGGCAAAAGTATGTTTTCCTTCAACAGTCAAGGACTCCATAGAAGATAGGATTTTAACGGCTCCACGGATGTCTTCCTCCGCAACTTTGGAATCTACACCTCTGGACAACGATGTCGACTTTTTTTCTATGCTGGCATAATTTTCTGAGCCGTTAATGTTCGTTTTCACCAGTGATAAAAGTGACTTTTTATTTGAGGCTTGCGGAACACAAAAACAGAAAAATGAGAAAGTGAGTAAATTCATCCATGAAGAAACATCATTCTTATCAACACAGCAATCTAGTACACTAGTCAATTTGTTTGCGGCAGCGAATCTTGCTCCTTTAGGAATTCGCTTCAAAACTTTTATAGTTTTTTCTTCTCTAAAAGAATTTTGGCAAGTTGATGTGGCGTTTGGAATTGGGATGAGTTATTGTCTTCAAACAGTATATGGTGTTTTTGTAAAATGTGGATCTTGAGAACTTTTCTTGAAAAATAAAGATTGCAATGTGAGCATTGGACATGGTTTGGATTGGCTGCAGTTCCATGTTTAATTTGAGATGTTCTTATTGTACGTTTTTGACAAAACCAATGGCAGTTGTCCTCCCCCAATTTTTTAATTTCATCGTCACTTAGACCAGCACAAGAAGAATGGAACCAATTTTCGCAATTATCGCACAGAATCCAGTTTTCTGAAATATTGTCGTCTTTTCGGCATGGGCATAGGCATTCGTTACCGTCCATCTTTTTTCGTTGTCTCTTTTGCTGATTGTTGAGAAGGGTGCATGAAGATTTAATTATTTTCATACTCAACCAACAATCCAATAGGGATCTAGAAACGGGGTAATCGTTTTATATTCAAATGTAGATTATCTTCCTTTATCATTTATAATAGATGAATGTTTAAAATTAAACCTTTTTTGATTGTTAGATAGAGCGCCATTATCTCTGAATGGAGACACTAAGATGGATACGCTGAATCACCCACAAGAAAATACTTTCCAAAAAGGTTTGCATCTGACAGTGCTCTATCATAAATGTTTGACTTTCTCAAAAGTCTGGCATGGTGTATAGAGCCTAGTTCGACACAGTACACATCAATAAATTGACTTTGATGATCTACAATGCCTTGTAGCAATAAACCGTGATACCGGTTTCTATTCATGTATGCTTCTTCATCCTTTATCGGTCGTCTTATTCGAACATGATATCTATCAATTGCACCGATTATATCATCAATACCTTGCTTCCTGGCAAACTTTCTGCTTATATTTTCATATTTTTGGCCATTTAATAAATTCCATTCTGATACTCTCTAAAAAATCTAATATACGCGATAAACTTCGGTGTGCGGAACTCATGCAAATATTTAATCTATCTGACACTTGTCTGAATGTTCCGGTGTTACTTAAATACCACAACGTTAGTAAGAATGCCTTTTCTGCAGTGATTTTTCCCTGCCATGTTCATGCATGGGCAATACATTGCCGTCTTCAAGCCGGTCTACAAATATTTTTAATTAATGCATTTACTATATCATGCTTAAGTGTGTATTACAAACTAAAATATATACAATCGACTTTGTCATACAAAAATGACTTTGAAACACCTTTTCGGTATATTGAGGAATTATACTCGGACTCATACTCGGAATCGCTACTGCTTTTTACATTACTGCTTTCCGTATCGGAAGATGATACATCATCGTTTAGCAACATCTAAAATTATGTATATGGAAAAATATAGACGCTAAAAATTTAAATACGTACCACAAGCATAGACTTTTGATCCATAACAATATTTATTATTGCTGCACACTAAGTCAGTCTAATTATGTTGTGCAATACCTCCTCAATGAGGCTTGACTGGAGTATAGACAATGTTTGAGGTTCATAAGTAGACCATTTTCAGTGAACCCAGGACCACATTTGCACCAGCATCCCATTTGACCCACACACCAATTTACAGTAAATTCCCAAAACAAAAGGAGATAACTTATCCTTGTTTGGACCCCTTTGGAATTTTTTACACCAACCATTTTGATTCATCACCCCGACTTTACCCCAATAAATTTTCTACTTTACCCACGAGATAAATTTTTTTGGTACAATTAATATTGAATTTTTTGCACCCGAATCTTAAATTTTTAATTGACACCCCAAGTACCCTCATTTTAAGATTTCTTACCTTAGGCCTTTTGAGCTTTTATAAATTTTTTTGGATCATTAAATTATTGAATTTTTACACCCAATCTTAAACAGATTTGAAATCGGACCACCCCTAAATTAAACCCTTTAAAGCCTGATCTTTAATTTTGCTATTTGCTCTTAAGCAAACCAACAAAAGTTTTCTTCGTCTACCTTGCATCTTTCGAGATAAACCTATTTTTGGTATTAATAAAGAATTTTCTGCTACCCAAACTCTTTAAATTTTTAAAGCCCATCCCCAAGGAGCACCCAAAATTTTAAGATTTTTACCTTACGACTTTTACGTTCTTAAAATTTTTTATAATGCAAACTTTTAGTCAAATTTTACAAACCCGAATCTCAAAAATTTAAACGGCCCACCCCTCAAATTTTAAAACCCTTAATAAATCCCTTTTAATTTAAAAAGAAAATAAAAACCTTAAAACCCTTTTTTAAACCAATTTTAATTTAAATTTTTAAACCATTTAAATTTTTAAATTTTAACACCCCCCAAAGGGCCCCCCTTTTAAATTTCTTACCTTAATTTTAGGTTCATAAATTTTTAACATGACAAACTTTTTATGCTCCAACTTTAGTTTAAAACCGGCCCTTACCTTTACACAACCCCTTTAAAATAAATTTCCCCATACAAAAGCTAAAACCATTTTAAAACATTAAAAAATTTTACAATCAAAATTTTTAAAACCACATTTCAAAACAAACAATTTTTATTTTAACCAAACTTTCATATTATATTTTAAATTTATTTCAAAAGACACTTTTCCAAAGACCAACCATCCATTTTCAAATTCCTCATTTTTTAGGTTTCCTTAAACCCTTATATTTTCCAGAATAAAACGTTATAACCCTTTTTGTGTTAAATTTCCATCGGATTTCCTTCCCCATTTTGGTGTAAACGCCTGATTAAGCTTTTCGCTTATTTGACTTTTCAATTTTTTCAAAAATCGCCTTTCGCCCAAAAAACCGGACACCCCGTAATGGCGTTATTTATCGAAGCACCATATTTTAAACCATGCAACCTTTTAAACCACGTCCTGTCGGAACGAACTTTTTAGTCTGTTTCCAAATTCCATCTGTTTTTCCATTCAAACGCATCTTTCCAAACTTTTTTCGTAAACCTTTCATGGGGCAACGTTTACGGCAATGTATGCGTTTTTCCTTTGTCGCTGAACTTCCCTTTCGAAACGAAAGCAATCCCCAAGTTTAAACTTTGTGGGCGGATTAAAAACCTTGGAATTTAACCCGCATTTTTTGGGCCGGAAGCATTTTTGGTAAAGTAACCGTAAAACCCTTTAAAATTTGGGTCCTTTTAGCAAAACAAAATACATAAAGCTTGCTTGTAACGAATCATAATAAAGATTTACTCCACCTGTTTAGTCCCTTAGAATGCAAAGAAGGCCCGAAAACCAACCTTTCCCTTTTCACAGGCTAAAACTTAATTGCCTCTCCAAACATTTAATTTCCAATTTTCCCCCTTTTTAAATTTTTTTAAAATTTTAAAATTTTCCTTTCCTTTTTGAAACGGGCCCCAAAATTTTTTTAAAATTTTTTAAATTTTAACGCCCCAAAAAAATAACTTTTAAACCCCATTTTTTAAAAACGGCACCCAATTTTTTAAATTTTTTTAAAATTTTTATGCCTTTTCCCTTAATTAGTCCCTTTTTTTTTTTTTTTTTTTTTAAAAAAAAAAAACGCGGTCTAACCGGACGAATCGCGTATCAATCCATCCGAATGATTATTTCTTTGAATCGAATATGTCAATTTAAAGTACTTCTGGGATGTAAACTTTGTAAGATTTCATCGATTTGTATCTTGAAGCTTCTCCTACACGCTACGTCCATCATTTACGTTAACCATTTAAACAAACCAAAGACTGACTTAAACAATTTACACCGGTTTACTGCGATGTTTATACCTTTGAATGCACCGAATTTCACACCATCTCATTAGCAGACTAGCAAGGCTACTCCAAACAAGACTATGTTGCCCGTGCTTTCAGCTCAATTTGAATGACGATCATTCGTTTACGATTCCCATATTAATCTTCCAAAACTTTAAACACTTTGTGCATTTCAATCGCACTAACAAAACCTTAACCATTCTAATCCTTTATCGCGTATACACATTAATTTAACGCAATTTCCCTTTAGAAGTGCGAAATTTCAAAGATCCAGATAGATTGCAGTTTAAACACCAGATTTCTTTACACTGTGTATATATCTATTTTGTGCAGTTAACTTCAATCAACATTTTATCAGTCCAATTTATAATATCACTTTCCCGTCGCACCTTATTGCAAAGTTCGTTTTCTAGTTAACATAAACACATTTATATCTCGCAATCTGCGACTCGTCATAAAAGTTTGACTTTACACTTTGCAGTTGCGTCAATGCAGTATTTCTAGCCCGTAAACCGATTCTCCAATAAATTGCTCGTTCCATTTGCCCTAAAAGGATTTTAATAGTCATAATCAATTCGACCTCTTTTGATACAATTTTTCACGCAGGCAATTCTTTACCTCCAGGAATATAGTTGACATTACATCCAGCAGCGAAACAAATTTTTGCACAACTTTTATCCCCTCTCGCTATCTATTGCAGCGAAATTCCCCTTTTTAGGACTAAAACATCCTTCCTTTTCAAAGGTGCAACATTCCATTTGCGTTAATTCAAATTTGTTTGTACCTTTGTTGCTTGTAACCATACATCGTTCACTTCGATCATAACAACACCATTATCCACCACGATTGCCACATTTTTCGTCAACATTACTCCTCGTCATTTGCAGAAGTACTTATCGCCAGTTGGAAACGCAATTTTTGAGCCATCAGTTCCAGTTCTAACACATCGAATACTTTACAATATATCGTCAAAAGTTCACTTTCACGATCCAGGACTGTTATGCCAAAACATTCCACGAATTCCTTATCCGACCAGTCACCACGGGAATACATCGACAAACCGGTTATCATTAGTTAACGACTTGACCAATGACCATTACTCCCACGACAAATGACACCAACCATTGACATTATTTACAGTTCCACGATGAAAATTTATGACCCCACAACCTATTATTTTCCTTTATCTAACCTAGGTCCAACGGTTTTAATGGAAAAACTATTCAATTATTGTAATTTTTTAAAACCATTAAAAAGCAATTGGTCATGGTCATTTCATGGTCTTGGTCAATGGTCATGTGGTCATTGGTTATGGGGGTTTCATTTTCGCCCGGGGAAAAAACCCCCCACAAAAAAACCCCCACAAAATTTAAACAATTTTTTAACCCTACCTTTAAAAAGGTTAACCCAAAAACACCAGTATATGTTACGCATTTATTACCCAGCTTATTTGACAAATTGTGTATATCTTTGCAGGCCGTTAACCAACAACCCTTTTATGTTTCCATATATCTAACCTTTCTTTTTCTAGGCCCAGCAAACTTTTGGTTTTATAAAAAACATTTTCATTGTAATAAGCAATTTGTGTTACACCATGCGAAGTATTTTGAGTAATATATCGTCATCATAATAGATGTCAAGTTTAACCATCCGTAGTAGGAAACTCAGTATGGAACATTCACGCGCCTGTTCGAATTTATTTCAAGCATGGCGAGAGTTTAACCATCGAGGTCTTTAGTCGGCAATCAATCGAGCTACCGTAAACACATTTCAGCACTTAACACCTTTGCTACTGCACGTACAAAGCAGTCGACCTTTTTGCGAGCTGAAAGCACCACAATCTTTTAGGTACACATCGACTTGCAGTTTTATTTTGTGAGGCTTCACTTACTATTTAACCTAACAATTTACACTGATTATGTAAGGTTATCCCGCACTGTCTTGAATAAACATTTCCACTATCTACCAATATCTGTTCCATTTTGTAACAAATAACCGATCGCCATTGTCGGATATTACAATGTTGGTTGTCATAGTACATATAAATGTAATCATTTTGAGATCCAAAATATTTTAACCTTTCAATCTCTATGGTTACATATCTAATTTCGCAATAGACAAATAGTCATACTTATTTCATAGGATTTTTCGATGATGCGTATATGCTTGAAATAGCCAAGGTAATCGGTATATATTCGGAATTTAATTTTTAATGTACTCCGACCTAATAATGCTTACATATGACCAACAAATTCTAGACCCATTAACATTGAAATCCCAGTTTTATGACAATATATTATTTATTTACAATAGTCACCTTGATAATAATTGGAACAACTATTGCAAATTCAAGGGAATGTAAATATTAAAAGAACATAAAAGTTATGCTGTGCAAGTATTTTCAGTCTATTAATCATTGAAATTTTTACCATTGCTTCTCCCTATTAACGCATGTCGTAAGTAATTCACGTATATCTGAAAGTCAAAGCAGATTGGAGGTGGGAAAATTGAAAATTATCGGAAATAGAAACCTTGAATACATAATAAAAATTTCATTAATCTATATTGTTCCATACAGAAGTGAACTAGTCAGATGTTACGTTTCAACTTGATAAATGGATGTGAACTACAGATATATTAACGAACTAAAGATTATTTTATCTTTTGACATGGATGTAACCCAAGATTTTGCGGGTATATTTAGCAAGATGGAGATGTGTAATTATTTAACTACAAACCATAACTTTTGCTATAAGGGCGAATACGAAGAAAGTGTAATATTAAGTTACAACGATAAAACTAGGAATTGATTGTTTAACATGGCTAACAACCAATGCAAGAATTAAGATATACAACAAATTTGTGTGTCAGATAACAAGTCCTGGTGTTAATAAACAACTTGGAATCATATACTAGATTTTTACGTTGTCCGATGTACGTTTAAGGGAAACATTTGCGTCTACTTTAAAGAACATGGTATTACGCGATTGGAAGCGACAATATACAACTGTGCAATTAAGCTATGTCACGGGGTGTATAAACCCTTAAAAGACTGTTTAAGTTATTGGAAGATAGTGTTATACTTCCTAAAGGCGCCAATGTACTCGGTACCACTTCCAAAATGTGGAAAGCTATCGGACAAGCTACAAAATAGCTGCTGTTTAGTGTTTAATAACCCAAGTACGTGTATTGGGGAATGGTAATACAAAGAAATTGACGGGCTTGCAAATTAAGTTGTCCGAAAACCAAAAGAAAGGGAAAATTGATAAAGTATGTGCTTTCTTTTAGTTTTAACTATTTACCCAAATTTTTGGAGATAGTAGAGGAGGAAGACAGCCAAGATAAAATAAAATCTTACACAAGTGCTACATTAAAGGGAGTACATATTTTACACAATCTAACACCATATTCTACAATTCCAAAAGAAATTCATTTCGGAATTGGGGATAGATACCAAACATTCGTCCAGAGGTTGTACGACAACGCGTAAATATTGGTAGTAAACTTTATCCGTTTACGCTAAAGGAAATTGCCCATTATGATACCATACGCTGTAAGTGGAAGGAAAAGACAACTGGAATTAGAGGAAATGGATGCAAAAAAAAAGAAACATGGAAAACACGGAAATACGGAACAATACAAAGATGTGTTATACAAAGAACATCTTATTAGAGAAAATGAGGAAGAATTAAAAGATTATTTTATGTGCCGATGGATGACTTAAATACATCCGGGTTCTACAAGTTGTTTGCATTTGCGGTTAGAAGAAAGACTTTTTAGTTATGTAGGTTCTTAAAAGGATGGTACTAAATCCGTATACTTTTTAAAAGGTTATTCTAAAACGTATTTATCAAAATGGCAGATAACAAAGAAGAACTAAGGAATGCGGGTTTCGTAACCTTGGCGACCCAACAAAAGGGGTTCCCAAACATTGTATATTTGCCCAGTAAAGAACCTTTCGGATCATTTAAAACCGAGGGTCTTAAACCTATAACAACCATATATTCCCAAAAGTGGTGGACATGCAACTACCAACAGTGTGGGAGAAAAGGATTTTCCAATACCGACAAGAAGAAGTCGATCAAGCTAACAAGATACGTATGCAGGATATAGTGGGAAAGCTGGATTAAAAGATTGTCACAAGCTGCAAGAATTACACGAAGGAATGGATCTGGTTGTCGGCGGAATCAAAGACTTTAAATATAGAGGCAAACTTCGGTACATTTTACAATTCGAAAACCTAGACGGTCTTTATGTATCAAAAAGAAAAGGAGATAGAAGACTTGGGTGTCGATTTAAATTTTAAGCTGCGAATAAAATTAGATAAAATTAAAACCACCAAACAAACATAAAGAAAGGACTGTCTTCTGTGTATAACTTTGTATTAAAATTAAGTTTAAATGCCATGCTTGGATTAAATTTTTTTAAATTTGTTATGTATAATGTCAGAATAAACATTTTATAATAGTATATAACATTGTTCTTTATTTATAAAAGGCTGTGACGTTACCACGAAATAGCAGTCGCACAAGAGAGGGGTGCGAGGGCAGGGGGCGGGCAGGGGACGCAGGGTGTCATGGGGTGCTGGGGCGTACACGAGGGGCGGATGCAGTTACCAAGCATCCAATTTTTATTTGTGGAGTACTTGCCGGGTATGTATCCGGAGTAAAAACCGATTTTACACGCAGTAATTAATAAAATTAGTTTATCGAGGAAGATGACAAAGGTAATCATTCCTAATAGTACAACAATCTACGCATGGGGACGTAAAGAATAGATTAAGATAGGTAGTTTTGTTTATTGTATATATTAGTTTTAAATTCCATAATTTTTAAGTTCTTCGCCCACCTTCCAAATCCTTTCCTGCTTCTATCCTGGTTGACAGAGTATACGTGTTACCCACGTGTATTCGCGGGACACTGCGGTTTTAGATTTCTAGGGAATGGTTAGTTAAAGCATATGTCTGGTTAGCGAAAAAGGGTTTTAAAGATGGGGTTAAATAAAGATGGGTAAAAATTAGTCTTTAAAAGGCATAACTTTGTATGGGTGGTCCTATTTAAAATCTATTTCAATTTGGGGTCCCAAAAATTTAATATTGTTGAACCTAGAAAATTAATTTTTTAAAAGATCCCCCTTTAAAAATTTAACCTTGGAAAAAACTTGTAGGTTTAAAGAGAAAAGGGGGTTAGTTTAAATTTTTGGGGGTTTGTCCACTTTTTCGAGAAAGTGTTAAAAGAAAATTCCTTTTAGATAAAACCGGGGCTTCAATTCGGCTAACCCAAAATCACAATAGCAATGGTGGGAATGTTTCAATAAGAAATTGTTTCCTGACTACAATATTAAATGGTTAAAATTATTTTAAAAATTTTTGTGGATAAAAATGTATTTGTCGGCACTTATTAAAAAGTTGAGAAGTTAATATTTGAACTATTTTACCTTCCACTACTTCATACTAAATTGAATACGGAAAATTTTTTTAATTTAAGAGTCGGAGGTTATTGCCGGAAGCCCAATAGTGTTGGATCCAAAAACCGCGGGATGGATGTTTCCGGAATAATGAAAGTGGTTAATGAAATTGATAGGGTTAAATTAACAATGAGGTTAAACAAAATTTAAATTCCGACCAAGCCATTGCACATTAAAATGAAAGTGGAATGCCTTTTGCCACAGAAAAAGGGCCAATTGCTTTTAAGAACTAAAAAACCCATTGCAAAAGTTTTAATGATTTCCATTAAAAAAGTGTACCTGGGTTGATGGAAAATTAATAGGTTGGGTCCCCGGGGGTTAAATTTCGCCCTTGTCGTTAAATGAAATTTGCGCGGGTTAAGGTTAAATGATGTTGGATGGTTTTTACTTTACGGATGGAATTGCAGCTGGCCAATTTCATTTGGGAGGTTCGTGTAATTCCGGTTTGGAATCATTGTGCGGTGACCGCTATCGGTGTAAGCCTCGGCAAATTTTTCATAAGTCGAGTGTAAAAGGTTGATTTGCGTCAAGTAAAAGGGAATGACTTTTACAATACGAATGCGAGGGGGGGTTATGGAAAAGCGACTGTCATAAAATTTGTTGTTTGAAATGGGTTACCAAATTTTTCCAAATTCCAGCTAAATGGGAAATAATGGTTAATTTAAACTGTTCTTAACTTTGCCGGATTTGGGGAAAATAATTAACCACTTTCCTAAGTAAATTATGTTATTAAATTTGTTGTGCCTGTAGGAAACCAAGTTGGATTTTGAGAAGGTTTAATGTTTTGGTAAAGATGATTTTACGCACGGTTCAAAATTGGTGGGCAACCACCCTTTGATTTTTTGACAATGAAACGGCGTTCCATGTTTATAAGTCATTGGTGGAAGGCGACGGGCACTTGGGCAAAGTGGCGGGGGGATTGGGTTTTAAAGTTCCGGATAATCTGAAGGGTTCCTGAACTTGGTTTGGACCTTTAAAGTCTAAGAGGTTAAAAGTAACTTTTATTTAGGGCTTAAGTTCAAGCAAGGGGATTTTGTTTGCAATGGTACTGAAAGTTTAAAGGAGCCTTGATTCTTACCGGGGGCCAAAGGACAAACTCTGGTCAAAATTCCAAGTTGGTTATCTCGCCCGGGGCAAGTCTAAATGTGGGTTACTTCCGTCTACCGGGTGGTGAAAAGGACAAAGGAAAAGGGCATTGTCCCCCCCCCCCCCCCCCCCCAAAAAAAAAAAAAAAAAAAAACTTACCGGTTTGAAATTTTTCGCAGCGAAGTGAAAGTACAAAAAATTTTTACACGAAAACCTGTCTGAAAGAAAAATGGGTTTTGGGCCCGTAAAAATCTTTGATACGTGGTGGCGGGAAGGGATGAGTATTACAGGCTTGTTGATAAAATGTATTGAACCAACGTGCCTTAAATTTTTAATAACCAGTCGTAAATGGAAATTGGTTTTATGTAATTCTTCGTGGTGATCTTGGAAAATTGTCATTTCCTGTGGGGAAGTGGTTTTAAAATAAAGTAATCCGAAAACAAGTTTTTTCTTGTAAGGTTTAAAGTGTTTTTTGTTGAATAACAGCGATTGCAATTTGGTGGGCACATTTGGAAAAAGAGGATGTATAACTGGGAGTTTGGTGTTTTAAAACGGATAAATCACCTGCAGGAAGGGCATACTTGGTTCAAAATTATTGGGATGGTTATGCGTCTTTGGTTCCTGGCTAAATAGTTCGTTTCAAAACTTCCGTGCTTCCCGGGTTAAAAGGACGAGAGAAATTATTGTGGTTCGCTACAATGTTTTGGTGGTTTTTTGGTAAAAATGGGGTATGCATGTAAACACCGGTGGTCTCTTTCCGGAAGGGACTCTTTGGTAAACAAATGGGGGCAACGGTAAGGTTGTTTAAACGGACAAAGACAAATGGTGGGCTGCGGTTTCTTTCGGTGGGCTTCAAGGCGGAAACGAGGACTGGTCTTAAACGTTCCTCCCCGCTGTTAAAAGGTTGGACACAACCGGAATTGTGGAAAGTATCATTTGGATGGAAAATGTAGGCCGCTTGGGAGCCACGAAAAATGATCGTTCCGTACAAACAGAGGATGGGAGCTCTTAACCGTATTGGAAACGAAAAAGAGGTGAAGGGTTGAAGTTTTTAACAAAGGGATTTTCGTTAATAAATGAAAAGTACAATTACGATAAAAGTTAATTGCGCTTGGTTTTAAAAAATGGGGGGGCCATTAAATTTCCAAAAGGGGGTTTAACGCCGTAGGAGTCGATCAAGCGGGCCTGGAAAATTGGGTTAAACATGCGGCGGTGGTTTTGGAAATCCAAGAAATTATTTAAAATATGACCGTTGAAGTTAGGTTAAAAAAATTGTAAATTGTATTTAAATTTTTAAAATTTAATTTTGAAAATTTTGTAAAATTAAGATTTTAGTTTTCTGTAAAGGGGTTTATAATTTAAATTTTAAAAGGTAAGGGTCGTTATTTTAAACTTTTGGAATTCGGTTGTCTAAAATTTAGTAACAAATGGCCATTAAAAAAATTTATAAAAGCTAAAACGCAAGGAAGAAACTTTGGGGGTGTTTGGGGGGTGGGCTATGGAAAATTTAAAGAGATTTGGGTAGCTTAGAAAATTCTAATATTGATTGATACCAAACAAGGTAGGTTTATCTCGTGGGTGGAAATGTGGAGAAAGATTTATCTCGCAGAGGGTATATGTTAACTTTGCAGGGCGTGGTCCGATTTCAAATCTGTTTGCAGATTCGTTGTGGTAAAATTGTAGACTAATTTAATGTATTGCATGTATAAAAAATTTATAAGAACGCTCAAAAGTCGCTACAGGTAAGAAATCTTAAAATTAGGGTAGCTCCTTGGGGATGGTGCAATCTGAAAAATTCCTAGAGATTTGGGTAGCTGAGAAAATTTAATATTGATTAATACCAAACAAGATAGGTTTATCTCGAAAGATGCAATGGCTAGACGAAGAAAACTATTTGTTAGGTTTGCTTATAGAGCAAATAGCAAAATTAGAAGATCAGGACTTTAAAGGGGTATAACTTTGCAGGGCGTGGTCCGATTTCAAATCTGTTTACAGATTCGGGATGTGCATAAAATTGAAGCTAATTTAATGTATCGCATGTATAAAAAATTTATAAGAACGCTCAAAAGTCGCTACAGGTAAGAAATCTTAAAATGAGGGTAGCTCCTGGGGATGATGCAATCTAAAAATTCCTAGAGATTCGGGTAGCTAAGAAAATTCTAATATTAATTGATACCAAAAAGATAGGTTATCTCGTGGGTGGAAATGTGGAGAAAGATTTATCTCGCGGGTGGAAAGAATGCGGGTGTGATGTAATCAAAATGGTTGGTGTAAAAATTCCACAAGGCGGTCCAAGGGCGGAGCAAGGATAAGATTCATCTTAGCTTTATGGGAATTTACATGTAAATTGGTCCAGATGTGGGTAAATGTGGATGCTGGTGCAAATGTGGTCCTGGGTTCACTGAAAATGGTCTACTTTCATATTATGACATATAAAATTTATTTGACATTAACATTTAAATGATCCATCATTAACACGAGTTTTTATGATCAAAAGTCTGATGTCATACAGATCAGTTCGGTTTTGAATGCAAAGAGACCTAACTTCCAAATACGTCTGTCATTTTGTCAATCATATCTGACAGTGCATAAAGTGTGGAATGTGGGGCTCTTTCCGGTGACAGCAACTGAAACAACAGTGGCGCGAAGGGTGTATGCGCCGGTTGCTGCAAAATGCGCGTGGCTCGGATGGTCGATTTTCCTCGTTAAAATTCTCGGCCGTGTCGGCGTGTTGTGTATCAGGGGGAAACGGTTGATGGATGACTGACGGTTTTCTGCATGAACGAGAATGAAATGCATCGGCGTCAATTCTGTTGAACGTCGGCCGGTTCTAAAATCGTGCGTGCGATCTGACCGATGGTCAAAAGCCTGCAAGCAATTTATCATGCGGCGATCGGCTGAAAAAGGTGATCGATCTGGCGCAATGAGTGTGGTTACGGCGAACGCTGGCGTGCGCATGTTGTTACGAAGCTCGAACGTGTGGTAGTAAATCATAATGTAATGTCATGGAAATGTGCTGGCATACTGATATTGAGCCAGTAAATGACGTTAAAAATTAAATGGTATGTAACAGGTGTATTCTTAGTGGTTTAAGTGTTTTGGTGGTAACACTGCTCTCGGCTGAGCTTGCTGGTTTGTGCGATCCTGTATATTTATGAAGACGTTCCGATATTGATAACGGCATCGCAGCATGGTTTCGCACATTGTTGCTAAATATGTGACGGCTGCGAGGCTGCGTCATTGGTTCTCGCAAATCGGGTTCGTTCGGTGTCTTCGGCTCGGTTTACGTTAAGGTAATGCGGTACCGCGTAACTTATGGGAGGATTCGCTGATCGGGGATGTATAGTTTTTATGCAAAATACTGCAAACGTTTTCTGCGACCTGATCTGCCGGAGGGATCAGCATCAACAAACGTGAACATCGTCTAAGGTGCTGCATCCGCCCAGGAAACTGTGGGACTGCGGTTTCGCTTTGCGATGAAGCGGCTGACGTAAACGTTCAGCTCCGCCAGCTGGACATGGCTGTGTGCAGATGTGGAACGTTCTGTGTCGCCGGCGTCGCGTGATGGGTTAATCTTGTCATACAGATCAGTTCGGTTTTGAATGCAAAGAGACTCTAACTTCCAAATACGTCTGTCATTTTTGTCAATCATATCTGACAGTGTCAAGTTTTTGACTTATGTCAGTTATAGAAAGAAAGCGACGCACAAATTCACGGTTAGTATTAGTCACAAAGATTTGTAATCGTACAAGACAAATCATTTGACAGTGTCAGATATGGTTGAAAAAAATATCAAACGTATTGAAAGTTAGGTTGATGTTTGGTTAACGTACAGAATTTAAGATTTGTATACCTGTCCAATTGTAATCACCCGTCAGGGTGGTGCAATTGGTTAGCGCATCGGGGTCCAAGCCGAAGTTTACGGGTTCGAATCCTATCTGGGACCTTATATTTTCCATCTGTCAATTACCAACTCGATTTGAAATGATCATTTAGGTTTGGCATAAAGTCTAAGTTATTATTTCATCTTATATATCAATCTGACCCACGCAATGGTGCAAGGCAACAAAACATATACAATTGTGTTGATAACCATCATTGTTTTTATATATTACTTAATTCACAAATTGATTGTGCATTTCCTTTATCAAGAAATTAATAAAAGCTTATAAATTTTAAATAAAGGACAATTAATTTCTTTGATCAACTACGTATCCAATGTACCATAATAATTTCAGATCTGGAGATGTAAATAAAACTTTTCAAGAATAATAAAAGGAAAGCAACAACTTCATTCAAGCGCAAAGTTTTGATAATACTAAGAATTTTCATTAATTAGTCAAACAAAGGGTTCTGTGATTAGGTGAAACTAGGTTAATTACTATATTTCATCTAACTGGGTTATTATATCTCCATTTCATTGCGGAATCGATTCTTGAATGCACTAAATTTAGCTTTTAACGCCTTTTTGTTGATTACGGTAATAAGTTTTAAAGTTAGTATGAAACTGAAATTTAGAATGATACCAACGGGTTAATAGAAGTTTGAAATGAGACGCTATAAATTTCTAAATGGCTATTTTATAACCTCGGATTGTTTGATTTTCGCGATATTTTCAGTTTTAGATTGTAGAAGTTGTGGCGGTTTGTATTGGTGTATTGCAGTTCCTACTGCATTTAAAACATTTGACAAAGTCCTTGGAGTTATTTGTCTCAAATAATTTGTTTTAGTTTTGATTTTCTCCTGGGTCTTTATCATGTTCTTGTGGGTGGGGAGATATTGTTATCTACCTGGACTTGTTTGCAAGATGTATCGGATAATCAAGGAAGTGGTTGTGATGATTTTATGATTTGTACTGTGCATGCTTTAATTATAATTCATCACGCATTTACTCTTGGCGATGTTTAATGATGCCTGAAAAAGCCCAAATATGCAGCAGTTGTTGCCCCTTAAAGCAATATTTTAAGTTAGCGATGGTCCAACCAACAGTCAGTCTCGCACACTTTTTATTTTCTTTTCGTTATATCTTTCGTATTTTTCTCTAGCATAATCGTTTAAACATATTTTACTAAGGTTTAATTAGGTATGAAGGTTTGATGAAACGATACTATGCATTTCATACGCCAAGTCATACCGAAACAAAACTAATCTATCAGAGAAAAGGAATACTTAGCAGTTGTTTTTGCTGTAAAAAATTTAAAGCGTAAATAGAGGGTACCCGCTGTACTATCATCACAAATCAGTACTCTTTATTATAGTTAATAACATCCGGAGCTATACTGGTAAACTGCCTAGTGGGCCGTTCGTTTGTAACAATACTCGTTTTGCAAGAAGTGTTAGGTCTGTTGGACACAAAAGAATTCGAAAACCTCGTTGATCATACGGGAAAGGAGAAAGCAATGAACTTTTCTATTCAAACTTTTTACATAGATCAGATGAGATCATTGGCACGTTCCAACATTAGTAATCAGTGATTTTCGTGGTGAACAACTGAATTCAAAATTGTTGATTTTTTATCCCCTATAAAGCTCTAAGACCTGTGTTAGGGAGCGTTTCCTGAAAGAAAATATTTTTTTGATATATGGCATGCCGCAGTTTACTATTTGCGACAATTCACCACAGTTTTCTGGTCGAATATTAAAGAGCCTATATAAAAAGTGTAAAATTCAAACAATTTGGCACAATGCAGTGTACTCGCTTCAGTGCACTTTTGTGCAGAGAGTTAACGAGTTAACGAGTTAACGAGTTAACGAGTTAACGAGTTAACGAGTCAGTATTGCTATGCGTTCGTATGCTAAAGAGCACGTTACTCCGGATCATAACTTGACCTAGGTGCTATTTGTCATAAATTTTGCTAAGCATCGGTTCACAGGGTTTACCCCAAACTTTTTGGTCAATGTGTGCCAGTTAGTGAAAAATTTTAAAGTCTGTGGACATTTTTGAAAACGACCACGCCATACTGCAATGTTCGTATGGGCGATAAGGTCGCCGCTACAATTTACGATGAATGTAAGTTTCTTTTAACATTAAAGATAAAGTTTGAAGAACCAATAAAATCTTGTCGACTGCCGTAGATAAGTTTACTGCTAAGCTTGCTCTTAAGTTTGCACTAAGTGTTGTCGGCAAGAAGTTTGTAGACTGATTCATGAGTTGACCAACCACGACGGGTCTAGAATATGAAAGTGGTACGCGATAGATTTAAAGCCCTACTCTACTCCAGAGATCGAGTGAAAAAGCAAGTAAAGTTAGTTAGAATTATGCTTCTGTAGTTGGTCACGGCGGTTATATAAGATTACACTTAGGCACTCTTTTTCAGTAGATTTCACAGGTTGCATGGCAATTATAATTAGAAATAATGCTTTAGATAGCAATCAATTTAATTCTTCATAAAACAGTGAAAAATAATACAGTCACAATTTGATACGAATTAATACATTTGAAACACATATCGCGATTAACATTTACTAGCAAGAGCTACTTTTGTTTGTAATGTTTTAGAGAGAGCTTGCATACATCGTCCGATAGGTCAAACGACATCTTTTGGGCGGATACGTGACCCTAGGGAACAGGTGGCCAACCCAAGAGCGGATTAATATCTATAACACGCGGTTAGCGTGTACCAACATTTAGACTTAGGAATATCGAATTCTTAAGATACAATTTTATTGCAAATTGTAACACCGAGTATGAGACTATATAGTTGCAACTGCGCCTTACCTATCGTTTAAAATTAGGTACTATGCTGTAGCCTATTATTCTGTTGTGCCTAGTTGTTTTGTTCATGTCGGTCTATGCAAATATTTGGGTGACGGTTTGCGCCTAGTTTGATCGCTTCTCCTGTTTTCCTATAAAGTTTGAAAAATGTTATGTTATGTTACTGCACCAGCAAAATTTTTTTTCTAAGTGCATTGGTTTTTTACGGTGCGATTGGTTACCATTACAGTTCGACGCCATGGTGCTCTTGTTTTGGTTTACGGGAGATTGTTTGGTTTGTTTCGAAAAGTGATAACAATTTTTGTGGCCTGATAGAATATAGTTTCCCTTTATGCTTTGTACGGCACGATTTTAAGTGTATATGCTTTTACAGATATTGAACATTTACGTTTTGGGGTTTCTGCAATTTGACTATGGAAAATGTTTGTGTAAGATCGCTTCCTTAGTTTAATATTTTGTTTTGAAAATTTATGGAGCATGGTTAGTTTTCGGTCGAGATGACTGCGGATTACTTCTACCGAAGTGCCGATAGTAAGATACCTGGGAATTCGAGTTATTAGGTTTTGCTTGGGTTTTAATTTGAGTTTGGTTTTCTCGATCTTTTAATAATGAAATTTGTTGGTTTAGATAGCCGCTAGATGTAAGAGTTTTGCAAGTAGATCTGAAGAAACTGCTGAACTAAGCTACCTATAATCTAAGTGAATTTGAACCACCTGATTGTTTTCATTACTACAAGGTGGAAAGTGACTAATAGTTCCCATTCCCATTTATAAAAACAACGTATATACAGTGTGTCCCCGGATCGAGTTCACAATAGGTATGATGAACCAAAAATTTTCGAATTGAATTTGTATATTTTTGGATTCCGCTCTGATTGGTCTGAAACTTATTTTTAGTTTACTTTCGATTTGTTAAAATCAGGTGAGCTTTCACAGTTGAGTAAAAATCCGTTATTTGTCAATTTCGTTTCAGATAAAGTACCTTTCACGTTTATAATACGCCAAAGTGTCAATAAGAAAATTTGTTCAGAATGAAAAGTTATGGCGTTATGCAATTTTTAAGAATGATCGATCTACTTTGATAATAGAAGTAGAAAATAAAATTACATTATAAATCTTAAATGAAAAACAGGGTAACTACTAACTACAATTACTCTATTTGGCTTCCTCCAAGATCTGCACATTTTTCTATCCTAACTCTAAAATTGTCGTATACTTTCGCTATGGTCATTGGGTTAATTTCATCTACAGCATCACTAATTTTTGTTTTAATAAGTCGACTAAGATTTATAATGTGAGGGTAAATAATAAAAAATATTTTTCTCCTATTTTCTATTTCTATTATCAAAAGTAGGCCGATCATTCTTAAAAATTGCATAACGCCATAACTTTTTATTCTGAACAACTTTTCTTAGTGACTCTTTGGCGTAGTTTACCAGAAACGAAATTGACAAATAATGGATATTTGCTCAACTGTAAAGGCTTATTTGATTTTAACAAATCGAAAGTAAACTAAAAATATGTTTCAGATCAAGCAGGGCAAAATCGCAAAATATGAAAATTCAATTCGAAAATTTTTGGTTCATCGTATTGTAAACTCAATCCGGGGACACACTGTGTGTATATGTATATATATATATATATGTATATATATATATATATGTATATATATACATTGCTATGATAACAAGGTCATTTAGGGGAATACAGGGTCACAAGGGTAGTGTACTTCATGTAAACAACACCAAAGTCAAGGAAACTAAACATTTGAATAAAAAAAAGTACGCAATTTGCCAATTATGCAAAAAGCAAATATCAAACACACTGAATAAAATTCATAACTAACTTTAGACAACGAAAGGAGGCTTCTTTAATAATTCAATCACATTTAGTAAGATAAATAACTTTGTACACCATCCAATTCATTTTTGAAACGGCAATACATACATAAACTTTAAATAAATACAAATCAGGAGCGTTTAAAGTAAGACAAACATGAAACAAATCTTTATTCAAAACTGACGCATTACTATAATTAAATAATCATGCATGCCCACAATAAACAAACCTTTCAAAACAAACATGCCCCATAACGCAGGAAGTAAATAAACGCACCTAATATACGTCATTATAAAATTCGCCTATGTGATCTTCAATGTAGAATTGACACAAAACCCAGCAGATTAGGTATACAAGATATGGAACAACAAGTTTGTATACGTGCGGAATTAAAAGGAAAATTTGAATAAATTTCTATACAAAACACGAGTTTGTGACATTAGAAGGTACAAAGAATTATGGTCAACGAAATCCATAATATAAAATTTTGAAGTCTACGTGATCAGGATGAGCATTTCAACAAACTATAGAATAAGCAACTTCGTGTAAAACCCAATGGATGGACGATAAACTAAGCACAACGCCTTCACTATAACCGAATAACAAAGATAAGCGCGGTAAACCAATAATAGCAGGTGGGTTGGCGTGTTTTTATATAGTGCACGAGCTGATAAGAGTCAGTCTTTCTACAACTGAGGCACGCTCTGTACGTCTGATCCAATATACCACGCACAGTTTAATTGTGAAATTAAATAATAAAATTTAAGTAAAAGTCAGTTATCCAAAATTTCAAGTACAAGTGCAAATACACAATAGAAATTCGCCCTTAACATTAAAACGAAAGTTCAAATTTTAATTAAAAATAAACATGATCTTTAATATTTATTAACTTAGGGTACCAATCAACTAAGCAAACAAACTAACTAGTTAAGTAAATAGCGACTTACTAAGCGTTTGACTCGGCGTTTAACTAAGCAGGTAGAAAGAACTACAAGACACTGAAAGGGATCAGAATAGGAAGCTATAAAAAATTACCTCAAATTGTCCTTGAAGTTGCAACCATAAGGAAAAGAATAATTTTGATATAATGAAATTGAGACAAATTATTGTCGAACACGGTTTTCAGATTTAAGAAAAATGATTAACACATTGGCTCCCGCCATAAGATGGCAGAGCCGTTTGTAGGGGGTCAAACTAATATTATTACTAAACCTTGGTTTTGAAAGCTTTATTGGCGTAAAAACAAATAATGAATAAAAAAAATGCTTTCTTTTACAGAAAAATCAAAATCCCGGTGATCTACATGGCACACGAGTTACTCGGTTATTTCCCAGTGCCATGGGTATCACTGGTGATTAGAAGCAGAAAAGGTTAAACTAATGTTTTTCTGTATAACAAGTAAAACATAAATGTGTATTGCATTGACCACATCTGGTAGATACTACGTTTACTTGTTTTATGGCTAAACTTCGACCACCTTTCTTTGACCTTCTTTTCATAGCATGATGTGCATCTCGGTTTCTTCTTTCTTCCGTCACTTGTTGTTTCTTCTGTATTAAATAGAATGTGTTTTTCTTTAGCTGCTAGGAGAGGTAGATCTTGAGCAAGGCTATCAAATAACTCGCCTTTAAAAGTACTAATCTGTAATTATTGTTCTTTGAAGTGCTTATAAATGTGAAGTGAATTGATGACAGCCGTGTTTAGTAGAACTTCGAATATTACTTTATGGTACTATCTAATAGTTTTGCGTAATGGGGAAAAATAGCTGGCCATTTGATCAGATACATCTATACCACCCTGACCAGCATTGTAATTCAAAATTTCAGAATGTTTCTTTATTTTCTCGCCGTTTCTGTTGTGCTCCCCGTATACTTAACTTGCCGTATATCCTTAGTACTCAAAAAAGGAATGTTCTTTTTATTTTTCCATTTACCTATAACAATCCTATCGTACTTTCCTTTCCTGCAATCTTACCTCATTTTAACCGTGCGCCCATTGCTTCTTTAGAGAGACCTTTGCGATTTTTTCTCAGTGTGCCTAGAGGATGAGTTTTGGATGCCAACAATGATATTGCTTAAGGTAATGACGTATAATAATTGTATGAGGTTATTGTTCTTCCTTCTTCCAAGTAGTCATGAACAAGGTCCATAATAACTTTGTGTACTTGTGTACTTGTATCTTCAAATTTTTTTCAGTGTACACCGATAATCGGTAAGTATAGCCCTTTGGATCACACAATTTAAATAATTTTATACCATATCGATGATGTTTAGTGAGTATGCATTGCTGGAAAATAAGGCGTCCCCGAAAGTGCACCATAGTAGCATCTACAGCTAAGATTTCTCCAGAAATTGCCTCTGTGGAAAGTTTTGTCTGAAAGTTTTGGATTATACCTTCTACTTTATAAATTCGGTTATTCCTATCTGCATCATTATTCGCGAAATGAATTAGCCTCAGTAACGGTTGGAAACGATTTCTGCTCATAAGAGATGAAACAATAGTTATTTATTATACAAGAGAAAAAAGTACTAGATTTTAGCTCGAGGTGTGTTTGCCTCCCGACGCGAAGCGGAGGGACAAAAAATACCGAGAGTTAAAATCCTACATTTTTATCAGTGTATAATACACTATTTTTTCTGTGACAGGCAAAACGATGATTTAATATTGAAAAAAATATTACAATATATTAAAGTCAAAAAAATCAATCGATGTCAAATTTGAAGTTTCAAACAAGTAGGTTGTTGTACTTATAGGGACAGTTAGACTTGCGTTGCTAAGGAAACCTTTAAAGTAATCAAATATCTGTCAATTTAATCTACGAGTGGTTACTTATTTGCACATACCCGGGAAAAAGGTACTCATACTTTTTCCAGGGGAAAAAAAGTAAATTCCTAAAAAGTGACATTTTGTTACCTGTCAAGAAACATTAAATGTCAAATTTTTTCCCGTCCCAGAAAAAAACATAATTATTATTGTACAGTAGTCCGAAATTTTGAGATACTTGACTATTCCCATATACGTGAGTAAACCAAAAAAACTTTTTCATTTCTTTTTTGTTTGTAGGAACCCAGGTTTTTAATTCTGGCTGAACGCCTTATATTCGGCTTTTGTAAAAGCTGAGTGCCATTTCTATAACTTCAAGAATTTTGTCATCAATGAAACGTTCAAAAGCATCAATAGGACGTAAATTATCAGGATTATCTAAAAAAATATTTGTTGAGAAAATAAAAATATATAAACAAATATTATTAACAGGATAAATTCCTTGATGATATCTATATTCTCCTGCACCAGAAAAAATTATATCGGACAGCAATGAAGTCCCGTCAACTTCATGCCAAGCTTTATTACATAGAAGAGCATTTACGTTGTCGTAGTCTGCTTCACATAGATCGTTATCTATGGAGTCGTTATCTAGACAGTGGTTGCTTGCCACACTACTGTCTGCGGTACTGCTATCATAATCAGATTTTGATTTTATATATTCTCATCCTGATGATGAAAAACCTTTCAACTCGTCAATATTTCGGCGATTTCATGCAGATGTTTTTCTGTAAGAATTTGCTTGTTATTCCTATATTTAGCAGTATCAATACAAGAACGTTTTAGTCGGCCTGAACTTGTAAACGATTCATCACACATATTGATATCAAACATTAGGTAAAGTATTCACACAATTCACTAAAAAATGATAATAAAACACCCGTGTAGCATGCTGGTTTTATAAACACTGACCACACAAACCACAAAGCACGTATAAAAATACAGACAGTTCAGCTGTAATTTACCGCTACATGGGTAGGCAACCAGTAATGCTATATATCATTATGAGTTGTCTATATTATCAATAGGCCACAGGATAAGCAGATAAAATTACTTAACATACCTAACCCATTAAGTACCAGTCATTAAAATAAACAAAAATTTTATACTGTTTTTATTAACTATTAATCTTAGACACATTTTAAATGATAGTATGCTAAATTTTTTTTTTATTTATGGTTTTCAAGAAAAAAGCTGTCCTATATATATGACACTGGGGTACATTTTGTATTAAATAATTGTATATAAGGTTTAGCAAATGTTGAGGATAATGTGCATTATTTCACATGAGATATGGTTCTACGCAATCTACACATAATGTTATGTAACACTTATAACAAAATGTCAAAGGCTTTTTCTGACAGTTTGAAAAATGACATCTTCGTTGTTTATCTCTTCTCCAATGATTTCATATCTTATGTTACGTTATTTATTCTTGTTATCCCTGTATGCCCTAATTTTAAATAAAATGTTGCTACACTCCTTCAAAAGTTTAAGCAGGACAAGGAAGTCGGCCCGTAAATTTTTCCGGTAGAAAATTAAAGCATTTACAATTGACATATCAAGCATTCTTGTAATTAATGACCAATACCATTCTTTGTCTCTAGTTCTAGTAGCATACTTTCCAACCAGCCAATCATGGTGGTCGACGCCAGCTATGTGTCGATTAAATAATTTAAATATTATCGGATGTGAAATTGAAACCCTTTATTGTTTAAACTTACACCATCTTGTTACTTTTCCTAAAGGTTCAATGCTGTACCCATTATAACGCACTTATTGTCATTCCATTTTAGTATCAAGATTTTACGCGGTTTGGTGGTTAAAATATTGATTTCAATCTTGGAGGTGGTATAGTAAAGAGCCAACAAAAGACCAAGACCGAATAAAAGTGTATTGAGTGCAAGAGGGATGCATATTCTTAATTCAGGAGACAGTATAGTTGGAAGACCTAAATACAATCGATAATTTCAAGGATATTTAAAAGCAAACACGAGTCTGTTAAAAAGTGGGAGAATAGAGCCTTAAGTACACGGCAATATATATATATATATATATATATATATATATATATATATAGGATCACTAGGATAGTGCGCTTTATGTAAACATCATGAGAATCCGAAAAACTAGACATTTTACAAAGAAAATGCAAAATTTGACGAGAAAGCAAGTGCCAACGCCCTGTATATAAACTATATTTATAATTAGACTCAAAGAAAGAAAGAGTATTCCAAAAGATCCAATTAAATAAATAACTTTACAAGTCATAAAACGAAGTGGATAGAAGCTGCAACACAATATGCGTGAGTATAGCATCATTATTTTACTAACAATCCCATTTAAACAAGCAGGTTTGTAAATGCGTAAAACGGAAAAACGTATATAATTGCATACATCAATAAATATAAAGCTACGTGACTGATAAAGTATAAAATCCAACACCTTAATAGATAGGCAATAATTATAAAATGGTGATAAAAAAGTTTATCAAATTTGCCGTACACACAAAGCGTACGTGATTTGAAAGAATAATCTATGCAAATAACTTGAAATCCTACGTGCAGGGACAAGCGTCCCGACTTAATTGTAGACTGGAAAATCGTAGAAATTCCCAAGCTTGCATGTGAAGATTAAGGTACAGGGCGGTAATATTTAGACGATGCGCTTGAACAACCAATTGTAAACGGATATGGGTTCTCTTTAAATACAACAGAATTTCGTAAACAAATCGGTATGAATTAAAAGAAGGCATGGTTCACATCATCTGAAAGAAAGATATTTACGTAAAAGAATTACAAGTGATTTTAAAATTAATAAATTTTAATGTGGTGATAGTGCATAATTATTAAAAGGTTCGTCGTTTAATCCTCAAAAACGTAAGTAATAAAAGGTTGCTTTTAATAGATTTTAAACTTTATATTAACAAAAGGACTCTAAATAATTCCTGGATTCTACCTGCATGTCCAAACAATCTCTGGATCAACCATGAGAACTAAAACAAGAATATTAAAACAATCTCTGGATCAACGTAAAAAAATTATATAAGAATATGCAAACAGTATCTAAACAAGTATATCTGGATCCAACCTGGAATGAATAAGCTGAAGCTGAAACGACGAATCGTGGGAGCAGAAACTGGTCTGAATTGGGGGGCACGAGACACGCTGAAAAGGGATAACAGGTTAGCCATTCTAAATATTTTGTTACATTTTTATTTCTGAATATTTTTTTACATTCATGAAAATTTTATGCGAGGGTCATCAAAAATCGTTTAGCACACGATATAATTTATGTAAAGAATTAAGGAAGACTGATAAACGTTCATAGGGCTTCACGTAATAATAATAAGAGTGATTTTTGTTGGCCTTTTGTTCATTTAGAGAGAATTATAATTATTGAGAGAAATTAATTCAATTATTTAAAAGAGGTTCTATTTAAAGACATTATAAACGCTTTGCAGATATTGAGAATATTATAGTAATTGTGCTTAATGGTGTTTTTTTAAAACGCATAGGAAGTAGAGGTAAAAGGAAAGAGTTAAAAAATGTTTGTTGTCGTATTGTCGCAAGCTTCGTGCGTGGTTAAAACTGAGCTAGCCGAAGTATTAAAATTAAAATTAAAATTGACAACAAGAAAATTTGTAACCTTTTATTTCACAAAAAGGGGGCACTGGGTTATTGCAACGATATCACACAAACACCCACACGCACACGCACACGCACACGCACACGCACACACACACACACACACACACACACACACAGACACATATATTGCTGTGATATCGTTGCAATAATCCGGTGCCCCCTTTTTGTGAAATTTATATGCTAAAATTTCCTCCTTACCAGATTTTGATTTTTAATTTTGAACTGCCTGAGCTAGCTCAGCTTTAACCACGCACGTGGCTTGCAAAATACAACAAGCAAAGTTTGTATATCTTTTTAACCTTGTACCTTTACTTCCTGTTTCCTTTTAAACCACAAACACCATTAAGCACAATTATTATAATGTTCTCAATATTTACAATTTATTAAATGTTTTAATACTATCTAAATATGACTTCCTTTTTAATAATTGAATTAAATAATTTCAATAATCATCATCTGGAGCAGTTAATAACACAAATCATCAAAAATCTCCCGAATTATTTATTATGAGAAGCTCTCTGAACGTTCATTAAATTTCATATAATGTATACTTAATTTGTAACGTGTACTAAACGATTTTTGTTGACTCTCACATCAAGTTTATGTAAGCAAATTTTAAAATATTCAAATAAATAAAGATCTCCAAATAAATATTCATAAATAACTTTACAACAAACATATACAGATTGCTAACCTGTTGTCTTCCGTTTGAACCAGCTCCTGCACCAACTATTCTACCGACTTCCGCTTACTGATTTAGTATCGTCCCAACACTGAAACCAAATCTGCTTTCGATATAGTCTGCATTTGTAGCTTCCTCTAATTAATTACAGCATTTAATACTTGAGTTAAATACTCTTAAAAACTTCCACATTCGATCTAGTAATTTAGCATTTTATCAAAGTCCTTATAATTATTTCTTCGGTTTCCTCAGATTTCTTTTGGAGTTCTTTAGAGTCCTTTTGTTAATGTTGATATTAAAATTAAACAACCTTTTAGTTACTTACGTTTTTCAGGAATAAACGACGAAACAAAATTTAATTATTCTCTATCACCATCGTAGAATTAGTTATTTATAAAATTACTTCAAATACTTTTCACGTGAATATTTACACTTGAGCGTCGTGAACTAAGCCTCTACTCATGATGAACTGATTTGTTTACAAATCGGGTTCTATTTAAATGAATTGTTTATCTCTTGACAAGCGCATAGTTCATTTATTTCGCCGTCTACGTGATCCTTTAATACCATATAATGGGTATTTTTGTGGCTTTTCCTATTCTATACAAGTATTTCCTTACGTAGCCTTTCGAGTTAATATATAGTTTCTATAGGATTTCTGGTTTTAATAATTTACGTAAATTATTGTTTGTACAAGCAACATTTGTTGAACTTTGCTTTTAAGACCACGCAGTGTTTATTTATTATGCTATCAGGTGTTGTCTTTTCCTTTCTAGTCACGTACACAAAATATAATTTACATAATAAATTCCATGCGTTTTCTATTACGCATTATTAAAACCACTTGTTCAATTGAGCTTCTTAGTGTGACGACGATGCATTATTGATGCGTATTGCGTTTCAACTACCGTTCATGTCGCCTTATGACTTGCCAAATCGTTTCTTTAATCAAATCTTCTAAAGTATTTATTGTTTCTTAAATTAATTATGCCTACTGCTTATATACAGGGTGCTGTCTATAACTTTCCTGCCTAATCTTATTAATTCTTATTTTCTTCGTAGAAGTGTCTGGTTTTCGGCGCCCTCATGTTGTTTTAATGACGTGCCGTATATTAGGAGTCCTAACTACCCCTTATTTGACCCTATTAACACAGCAATATATATATATATATATATATTGCTGTGAAACCACCAAAATCCGGGTACTCCGCTTTTCGAATCGAGCCTCACGAATTGGGCGTCAAGTATGCTGTGTTTCCCTGTATTAGAATCGAGCCTCACGAATTGGGCGTTAAGAATGCTGTGAAACCTACAAAAAGCTATTAATTTAACTGGTCCGTTGACTTTCTTCTGTTACTCGCCTCTTTACTCTTTTCCGCCTCGGCTGCTCACCTAGTTAAACCTTCATCCTCATTCATAAAAAAAACCAAACATATTCCTACCACAAACATCAACGTTAACTCTATTTACATCAATATTCACAATACATTAAAATTTCAAAATTAAAATTCAGCATAAATTTTAATATCAGAAAATTTCAAGATTAAATTTGTTATCATTTTAATGTGCATCCAGAATTAAAGTCCTTGTAGGATGCCTACTAATTAATATAACAATATATGCAGACCTGAGTCTGAGTACAAAGGGAGCATCTACCACCCCTTTACGTTAATTAACCAGGTTCGTCTAATTGAGCTCAAAGACATACCCAAATTTTCATCATAATCCAGAACATAAATACTAAATACCCCTTTCTACTTAAACAAGAAAATGTCACCTTAAAATTAAAAATTTGCTGTTAGTACAATTTCACTACTGTCCATTTTAAATAAACAAATTATAAAGTTATTCAACACACACCAAAACATCAAAGTTCGAACAAAATAGTATAATTTACCTGAAGGTTACTGTACTCGTAGCTTCAATGTACATCGTCCCTTTGTTAATCACACCATTCCAACTGGGTTATATTTACGGCTTCTGATTCTCAACGCTTTTAAAATTTTCTCCATCACCATTCATCTAAAGTTGTTTCAGGGCTTTTCCGGAACTCATCTGTGTATATCTGAACCTTGTTTTGTGGATCCATTCATGTTTACGAACCATTTAATTATTAACACCCCCGAAAAATAACAAAGAAATTCATACTTCTTTCACAAATATACACCAAAACTGCCTACTTTTGTGTATTCATTTGTCGTTGTAAATTTTACTAATTGGTACAGTGATACTAAACTTTATTACCTTGTATCTTCTTTTCTAAGTGCACTAAAGTACATTCATTGTAGCACAAACTGTTTTTAAATCACCAAAATATACGAGCAAACTGTTTAAATTATTCTATCAAATTCGGAAAACTAAAAAGCACTGTTTAACGCATTGAATCAAGTCGAAAATCTAAGAGAGCTTGTTCATATTAACCTGGGTATATATAGCGGTTAGCCTGTCTGTCGGTCTGTTCCCTAAAACGGACAATTCTAAAGAATTTCGCATGCTAGGTTCCCATTCCGCAGCCCGGCATGCGATTTTTACGAAATTTGCACTCGCACCAGTTACATCTCAGAAATTTCGACACGGCTCGCAACGTCTGGAAATAACTAATTGAATTTTATACAGAAATGTTATTTTTACCTCTCAATTTTGCCTTTTATTTTCAACCAATCGCAACCCCGTGACGTTGCTCCACTCACGCCTTTTACTATATGTGTCTCGGTCTTGCGCATATTATCTGTCTCTATCTACCCTGTTCTTATTAGTGCAAATTGATATTCTTTATTATCGATTATTTCAGTCCATGTGGATTATGAAATAACCCACCTTTAGCATTTCCTGTAACTATTAAGCTACGGTTTCTCCAAGATTCTCTGTAACCATTTGTTATCTGCCAAATTTACGCAGAATGAGCCTTTTAAAAATACGCAGGTGTTCAAACATAATAACACTTCTACGATTTGCATTTTATTGGGTTTTTTCAAGTTTTTATAGATATTATATGTTACTAATAGTTCAATTAACTTCAATTAAAATTAATACCCTTTAATTTTTAGTGACTCCTAATCAAATATTCACTTATTATCTGTACATTTTGTTTAATACCGGTTACTTAAAATTGAGTTAATTAATATAAATTTTGCACGTAATTTTCTATTTGTTTCTTTACTAAGAATAATTAAATTACACGCAGAGCTTTTTAATACTGCTTCCTTTTTTTTTTTATAGCAAGCGTCTTGTACATAATTTAACTCCCTTATTTTTAATGAAACGAATGAATTTTTATGCTTCACGGTTTTTTAATAACGCGTACCTTTTCCCAAAGCTACTACACGGTGATTAAAATTATTTGATGTGATTATTTAATTTTCTACCCTGGTCTAAATATGAGTAATATATATATATATATATATATATATATATATATATATATATTGATATGGAAATTGATATGATAGCGTCGTACTCGGTGTAATAAAGGTTTTTCTTAACGCCACCGCTCTGTGTTCTCTCAATTTAATCTTTTACTTTTATTATTATGCCACGGCTAGCCTTTTTTAATTTACACAGAGTGCACAACGTTACGATGATTAATTTTCTTTTTCACCCCTTTATGATTACCTGTTTGAATTGATAACGAAGTCGATCAACATTCATATAATGAAAGGAAATAATATTTACAATTTTTGAAATTCTTTAAATACACTATTCAATCAATTAATATCATATGGATTATTTATTCCAAAATTTGTATACTTTTAATTTAAAATAAAGTCACCAAAGCTATCTCTTTACAAAAAAAATATGAAACGTTCTAGACCCCTTTATAATTTATTACGTAAGTTTAACGTATGCAATGTTTCTTGTTGACTTCCTTACAAGTTTTGGATAAATCGAATAAATTCAGTATTAAACTTTAAATTGAAAAATATCTTAAAATTAATTAGATCTGACCTGTGATCTGCTGATATGTTGTTTCGTGTTGTGGATCAACACCCCCTTGTTGTTTTCAATCGTATACCAATGCTCTGCTCAGTTGAACCAATATTTGAGTACAGTTACCCCTTGTTTTCCAAAAATCACCTAGTTCTTTATTTTATATTTCTCTGCATATGCTTTGAATCTCTTCCCTTAAATACCTCTTGAATCGTGGGTTACTTAGTATCATGAATTATTCCAGAATTAAAATTAGAATTGTACCAGAATTGTACCATAAGCCAATTAGAATTGTAATGATTTCCGACGCGGATTAGAATTCCATTAGAAGCGGCAAAACCTTAACGTAATTGTTGCACAGCATTACTTTTACAATAACATAAATTTAATATATTCTAAACTTTATTTATTTGAGGCGTAAATTTCTGGTCAAAAGTGTCGTGGCTTCGACGTGCATCAAGTGTGAACTGACTCGTCCTATCAGCGCTGAGTGTTAAATAGCTTTTCCCACTACTTCTGGATTGGGTTTCCAAGCAGTTTTGCAGATTGTTTCAACCAACCAGGTTTTGTCTTTAATATTCCCTGTATTTTTGAAACTGTTTTCTGATGCAACTCCTTTGTATTTCCGTGTCATCGTGTTTATTTGCGATCTTTGCTTGCCTTAACATTTGTTATCGCGGCCGGACTTTCATCTTACGTCCGTGTTTTGTATAGATAATGCTTTTGGATAATTATACAAAAATAAATAATGTAACTGTAGTACTATTTTCATTTATGTATTTATTTATTTGAAAGTGCGTTTCTTATCAAAGCGCATATTGTTCCATCTTTATCACAAGCGTAATTGTATGAGGATTTATCAGGTTTTTTCTTATCTTCTGTGTATTTTATTTTATAAACCTGTTAAACATTCTTAACGTAGTTTAAATACATGTACTATTATTTCACTGCTAAATACGCGTTCTAGTGCTGAAAGATATGCTCACTTGCATTGCTTAAAGTTAATTACGGTCTATATACAAGGTGTTAAATGCTTGCTATTTACATAATGTATGAATGACTTATTTTTCTGCTAAATAAATGCAGTTTTCTGATTCCTATTGCTATTTACAGTTACTACGCGACCCTTACTACTCAATACACCCCTAAACAACCCCTTATCACAGCAATATATATATATATATATATATATATATATATATATATATATATATATATATGAAACACCGGTACAAAATGGGTTAATTTAAAAGCATACGCATACTGCATGTGGAACAGGTGTGATCCACATGGTTCTCATGTAAAACCTGCCTGTGCTTCACCGGTGTTCCACACAACAGCCAACGTGTTATGTGCTAGTAGCCGCACAAAATCAGTACTTTTTATATAAAATTTGCAGACTCACAATTTAATGACACTGCCGATAGTGACGAATGAAACGGGATACAGAATAAAGCTTAATCACACCATCACCATGTTTTTCTTTTTCTAAATGAAAATGTCCTTCGATTACCAGTTGTTCTTGTAAATTTCCCAAGAGTGTAGCTTGTACGAGCAGTAATATAGAGCGCTTGTGTATATTAAAGAAGTTAAGCAATTTAGACAGTGGGAGCTTCACTAATTGGTTTGTGAGGATAAAATAAGAAATTACTCCTTTTACCTTTACCGACAGTCGTATTAAACCGCTCCCATTTCATGTGGTTTTATAGTAGTTTCTCAGTCAACTTTTCTTGCAGAAACAAATATCACAAGATAAATAGGAATAACTGTTACAGGGAGAATATTTTACTTCAACTGTGAAACCACTAACTAAAGTTCGGTTGATATTTAGGGCATGAGAATGCTACCACTAATTAGTAAATTGGATAGTAGTCTGTGTTAATTAACTGTTGTTATGAGAACTGCAAATTATCTTTCTAACCACACATAGTTTAATTAGTATAAACTATCTTTAGCCATGAATTCTGAATGTAGTGGTTGCCGATTGTTAAGAACTTTCAGTTATCGTGGCATTAACAAGGTGTTATATTGTTATTTGATACCATGCAGTAATAAACACAAAATACTAACCATGTACGTTCATTGTAGCTATCAAACGAAGGTATTCGTCTGTTACTACACCATTCTACCCTTAATAGATTAAACAAATACAGAGTTTTTGATATTTTACTTTTTAACTTACGATTTCAGCAGCGGAAGTTCATAAGTTAAAATTAGGGACATTTTAAGACTCTTATTTAACGGACAAGTCACGTTACTCATGCGCAGTAGTGAAAAATTAACCGGTTCGGTTATTAAGCGATAGGGTTTTACGTTACTTACGTACGAACGACGTTCGATTAATAACGGATGGTGTTGGAAACAAGTTTGTCCGCTTATGTAATGTTGTGTTTGTAATTAAGTATCAAAACTAAACAAAAATAGCTTTACCTATGAATATCACTATTAGTGAAAATTTATACCGAAAGCAGGAGCTACTTTGTAGCAGTTTTTCAAGTATTTTAAAAATTACTAAAAATTGTCCAATTTTTTTTGTGACTATCACCTTTAGATATGTTCTTGGATCCTTTGGCTACTATTTTCTTTTGTTGAATTACTGATATGCTTTCTAAAAATTATATTGTATGTCACAATGTTGCCACACAGATCGGGGTTACTTTGTGACAAGGATTTATCTGTAGTAATACATATATAAGAAATTAGTTGTCACAAAGAAAGGCATACAACGTGTAAATATTATATTTATTTAATATTATAGAGCTTACAAATGACTTAACAGACAAAATATGTTGAAAGTAGCAAGAGATATGCAGTCTGGTTAAATTCACTCATAACAAGTTGAAAATGCAAGGCATTGTCGCAACGAACTTCCAAATGTAGACTTACTTTAAAACAAATTAAAGAAATTAAAATTATTATGTTGTAATAATTATAAGTATTCAGATAAAAACAAAAATTTATAAACAACAAAAGAGACATTTTAATATATTTTATTTTATTGAATAAATATTTTAAAAGCTATATATTAGTTCTCATCAATAAGATAAGAATTTTTTTTTTATATGAATCTAATTATTTTCGGTAATTAAAATTTAAGTTTAAACAATGTCTATAATATTGGAATAATTGGCATGAAATGCCATAAATTGTTCAAATATGTGTCGCATATTGATTTTAAACTTATTTAAAATTTTAATTATCCCTGTGGATTTTCCCGGGGGCTCGGCGTCCCCGTGGCCCGATTTTAACTGACATCAAAACTTAAGCTCTGGACACCAAGCTGAATCGATTGATGTATCACACATTGATGTCCGACCATTAAAAAGGCCTCGGACACACAGACAGACAGACACACAGACAAATAGATTTCATAAACGAACGAAGTTCGTTGAAAACAGCAATTCCGCAGGTATAAATAGTACCTAAGAATAGATATGAACTACCTAGTTTGTATAAAAATATTTTTTATCCAATACAAATTGTAAGTTTTTTATTTACATAATCAAGTCTTAGTAGGAGGTTTATGACAGTTCTGCCGCCACATTTCCTCCCAAATCCCACATTTCCTCCCACATTTACATGTAAATCCCCATAAGGAGGAAATGTGGTGGAGGGACTCCTAGGAGGAAATGTGGTGGAGGGACTCTAGGAGGAAATGTAGAGATGAATCTTAGCATACACATTTCCACACACAATCCACATTTGCTCCCACATCTGGCGAGAGTAATAAATAACATTACCATCTTAAATTTTGCACAATAGATTTCTTTGACTAGCCATTGCATCTTTCGAGATAAACCTATCTTGTTTGGTATCAATTATTATTAGATTTTTCTCAGCAACCTGAATTTCTATGAATTTCTTAGATTGCATCATTCCCCAGGGAGCTAGCCCAATTTTAAGATTTTCTGCTGGTAGCGATTTTATGATCGGTCTTATGAATTTTTTAGCCATGTGACACATCTTTCTAGTCTAAAATTTTACGCACAACCCGAATCTGCAAACAGATTTAAAATCGGACCACCCCCTGCAAAGTTATAACCCTCTAAAGACTCCGAGCCTCTAAATTTTGCTCTTTGCTCCCACATCTGAACCAAATAGTTTTCTTCGACTAACCATTGCATCTTTCGAGAAAAACCTATCTTGTTTGGTACCAATTAATATTAGAAGTTTCTCAGCAACCCGAATCTATAGGAATTTCTTAGATAGCATCATCCCTTTTTTAACCATGTGACACATCTTGTTAGTCTAGAATTTTACACAGAATTCGAATCTGCAAACAGATTAAAAATCGGTTCACCCCCTGCAAAGTTATACTTTAAAGTCTCAAACTTCTTTAAATTGTTTTGCTCATTTATAACATGTGCTTTAACCAACCATTATTCAAGAAAATCTAAAACCGCAAGGATTTTACAAATGAGTTCTTTATAAGCCATAAGTGTTTAACATTTAAAACCATTTTTTCGAACAGTAATGTGCTGTTTTCAGAATATCGCAAAAACCCATGACTTTTAAAATTTTTCTGGTTTTAACATTGTTAATTACTACGTCACAAATTATGCTCAATGCTAAATAGTTAGAAAATACATTCGTTTTACAAACTAATTGCTTTACAATTATGTGACGTTAAGTGAAAGTAGCGTAAACCTTTCTTTTTTATTAATTATTGACTATATGTTTTAGAAATACAATAGATATGCTCAATGCCATCCATTAGAATCACCGCATCATTGCTGGAGTGTTTATTAATCATACAATGAGCGCTCTAGTTTGGCCTCGATTGGGGGAAATACAAACTTCATTTAGTAATATAGATCAATTAAAGGTTTTCAAACCGTATATAACACGGTCTGATTAGTAGAATTCTCTTAGTTTCGCACGTTTCTGTGGCGTGTAAAAGTACATCGATATTTTAAACAATCGTTTTTGTGCAGTGATTTTTTGTGAAAAGTTTTTTGAAGATTTAAGGTAGGTCAACATTTATTTGAAAACACCAATTATTGCTTCTGATTGTATTTTTAAAACATTAATTTTTCCAAAGTAATGCGCGGTTTTACATATATATTTTTTTCAAATTTTAAAGATAGGCTTTTAGCTAGACGAATGTTAGGCGTATCTATCAACCCCAATTCCGAAATGACTATTTCTTTTGGAATTGTAGAATATGGTGTTGCAGATTGTGTAAAATATGTACTACCTGCTTTTATGTTGCACTCGTGTAAGATTTTTATTTTATCTTGGCTATCTTCCTCCTCTACTATCTCCAAATAATTTACATGGAAGGTGGGCGAAGAACTTAAAAATTACGGAATCTTAAAACTAATATATACAATAGATTTACAGCATACCTCTTTTTCGGTTCGGACACTCCATCGTCGACACTGGTGTTCTTTATGCGATAGCTAGTCATACGGTTGTTAAACGCTATGCTGACCATTTCTACACTATCTTCGCCAATAGCGGTTTTTCCAGGTATATGAAACATTGCAAGAGTTGTATTTAAAACGTTTGCAGGTACCATTTTAGTACAAAACAAAATCCGCATTATAGGACTTTGGTTAAACTTGCAAGCGAACTAACTTATAACTAAAAGGTATACTCTTGCGTACCTGCTTTATGTACCCTATAGAATGCAAACCGAAGGTTTCCGAAGACAGCCGAAGGAAGTTGAGGATTTAGTGGAGAACTAAATGACGTCATATTTTACCAATCCTTGCTACTCGTCCAGTACATTTAGCACCATGCGAATGCAGTTAGTAGAGTCATCGGAAACGTTTTCCATGTTATACAGGTCGGCAATCGCATCGCGCACATATTAAAAATCCAAAAGGGTTATAGCACACGCACACAAATTGGTTACAAGCCGTGCAGTAGAAGATGCAGTGCTACTATAAACAATAACTTAATAAAACATTTTAAACCTTTACTAAGGGGATACCAAACTTGTTGCCTACAGAATACTTACTAATAAAGCAATTTAATTTAAATAACTTCTACGTAATATTTTAGAAAATGGTAGGTTTGAATATTTTCTTTGGAAACAATCGAAGATTGCCGACGACACTCGAAGAGTGCACAAACGCGGTCACTAAACCAATCAGCATTAATACCGGGTATTCTATGCTTTCGTAGGTTTCTCATTTCCTAGAACCAAATCTTCCGCATAGCGGTTGGTAGCACGTAATGATTTCTAGAACCAGCAAGTACTCGATATCGCCCAAAAACAGAATTAGATGCTTGATGTCCGTCAACTCCCGATTCCCTCGTAAAAGGTAGAAAAAACTCGGTCAATCATCTATCTAACTTAAACTTCGACCCGCTCCCATTCTAATAATTTCCAATCATTTTTCAAACGACAATGGGCTTCCACACTAACATCTAACGTATCTTTCCTACTATTTGTTAAACAAAAACTACCGGCATCGCCATGCCCGTATATGGACGTAAGCAGTTGTTTGTGGATGTGTACGAGAATATGTAACCATATACATTAATCACTTTAAGCCATTTTATTTAGTCTAAGAAAAATACTATTTTTCTAAACTACAATTAATAATCGCCTTTATAAGTTTAACATTTCTACCATTTCCCAATGACTGGTGCTACATACATGGAAACTTTAATTTCTTATTGGAGAGAATCATTATTCTCCCACGCACTGCTGCGTAGTTGCATGCCCACCCCTTTTGGGAAAATATGCTCATTATAGGTTGTAGGACCTTCGGTTTTACATAACTACACTTTGTGATCAAATATATGGTGCAAAATTTTGCCCCTAATCAAATTGCGATCAATTCTATAAGGATTTCTTCGTTCAATAATATTGCGTAGAATGTTGTCCATTATAATTTTTATTAAATAATACAAATCTGTCGACAGGGAAAAACAACAGTGCATCCAAATGGTAAGCAAACTGACACGACGCGCAAATATCAAAAGTGAGGTTAAACTCTCCTCTCAGAAAAACACGTTATTTAGCGAACTCAAAAACTCATTTTTATCGACTAGGTTTTATTTACGGAGCATTGCAAAGCGCATGCTCACAATAACGCATACGCTAATAACGGCACCTAAAACAAAGAGCTTAAAATCTCCCTATTATGGGTAAGCAAGCAAGTTAAAAGTATAGTACTTGGACCAAAGCAGAAGTATTCCGAATAGTTTAAATGCTTAATGCTGGGTTTGTAGTTAGAAACTAGAAAAAAAAAATAAAGCATCGAGAAAATGTTATTTGTTTCATATATTATTTATGAAGAATATTGATTCGCATATCCTTATGGCTAAAATCTTTGTATATAACTTTAACGTAAAAACTACCTACTCGCTCCATTGAAGACTTAAGAATGTCCTGTTGTGTTAATATGATAGATAGCGAAAGAAGGCGATTCTGAGTCATTGCGTTCGATAAAGAAATGTTTACCCGCTTTAGATAACAGAACAATCTTTCCGCTGGCGCTGGTGGTAGGAAAGATTTGAAGAAGCAAAAAAAAACATTTTTAAGTATTTCTTTAATTTAGATGTTCCATATTTTTAATCAAATTTAAGTGATTTTTCTTTTCATAATAACTGTATGTAGGTGTTGGTGAGTGCAGCCATAAGTTCTCGATGCGCAAAAACATCTTAGAATATTGTTGTAAGAAATTTAATTTTTAAGGGTATTTATTATATTAAATTTGAATATAAATAGTCGTTTTTCCCTGACATTATATTTCATATTTAAATGGTAAAATGTAGCTTGAGTAATAAAATCATTAATATAATTTATTTAAAAAGGTTTACCTTAGCAATTCATGTTTTCGTTTCGTATCATATTCTTTTATTCTATGGTGGAAGAATACTTTCATTATAATTTACATACCATCTAATTTCAATTTAAGGTTAAAGAGTACGCATTGCAGTTCTATGTTGGCGCTTGAATTATAGGTATGAACTTATGTGATACACAGAACTAAAGTTTGGTCACTTGTTGAACATGAACACTCACAGGTGTGGTTGGTCAACCATGTTGCTCCGTACCACAGTCTGGTCACGTAGATTGGGATTAAATTTTGTTCAAGATGCTCTTTTTACGATCCTCTGTTTCTGTAAGTGGAAGTATTCCTCACTATAAGCGGGTTTTGGTGGAACGCGAGTTATGTAATCCCCCAATTGTCATATATATATATATATATAAAGAAACAAATAAATGTGTTAAGAAGTTGGAAATGTCTTTTTAAAAAGGACCGCTCCCAGCCACGAACCTTAACTGGCGCAGTCGTAACGGATGTCAAAAGAGCACTAGCGAATCCAAAATCGAGGAACTGGTGGTCTGGAATTTCAATTTCAAACAGAAGTTCGAGGCGAAACAAGAATCGTTCAAACCCAGCAAACAAAAATAAGTTGAAGGCGAAACAAAAATCGTTCAAATTCAACAAAAGAAAAATTGGAGGCGATACAAGCATAGATCAAGTCCAAAAGAAAACCAAAGAAGAGAAAAACTCAATAAAATCAACAAAGCAACTAGTTTAAGTTCATTTTCCTTTAAACCAATTGAATTTTATTTTTATTTTTAACAAACATATTTGATATTTGCTAGTTTATGATTTATGTATGTATTTTGACTATTGTTACCATTATTTTATGCAATTTTTTGAAAAAAATCTACTTAGCCATTGCAAGATATTATCTTCAAGCTGTTTTTGAAATTTTATTATTCTTTATATGAAAGATATATAGAAACTTGAGAAAATTTATTTCTCAAAAATAAAAACTCGAGACAATTAAAAGTCGCAAATTTTAAGCGCACTTGAGACTATATTTACGAATTAACTGGCGCAAGAAATTTTTTAGAAACAAAAACAAATTTCTAATTCAACAACCCGGCATTAACTGGCACAATACTCCGAAAATAAAGGCGAAGATTAAAACCACTAAAAATTAAAACCAAAATCTTATAATCACGCAACAAAATAACGCAACTACCCAGACGCAAAACTCATCATATTCCGTAAATAGACAATTTGCAAATCTATTATTAACCCTACATCTTTAGTACGATATTATACTATTATATTATATATGTATGTATGTATATATATTATGTATGTATATATGTATATGTATATGTGTATATATATGTATATATGTATATGTATATATCTATATATATGTATATGTATATGTATATGTATATTATATGTATATATATATATATATATATTATATATATATATATATATATATATTATATATATATTATATGTATATTATATTATATGTATATGTATATTATATTATATATATATATATATATATATATATATATATATATATATATATATATATATGTATATGTATATATATATAGTATATTATATGTATATATTATATATATTATATATATATATATATGTATATTATATATATATTATATATATATATATGTATATATATATATATATATATATATATATATATTATATATATTATATATATATATATATATATATATATATATATATATATATATATATATATATATATATGTATATGTATATATATATATATATATATGTATATATATATGTATATTATATGTATATGTATATGTATATATATATATATATGTATATGTATATGTATATGTATATATATATATATATATATATATATATATATATATATGTATATTATATGTATATGTATATGTATATGTATATGTATATGTATATGTATATGTATATGTATATGTATATATACGTATCCATGTACAAAAGTGAGGCCCGATGTATTGAACAGGCCACCCGAGGCCCACCAAAAGGATGATTTTTAGACTAAATATTTTAGTGTTTTGGGATGATCTAATAACATTGAATAATAACCCATGTTGAGGGGTAAGATATTCCTAAAATTAAAACATACATGTTTGCAGCGTACATTCGAGTCCCTTTACTATATATAACTAACATGCGAGGCCCACCGTTTATAAATCGCGTCTTCGGTGTAGATACGAGTCCCCGCAATGTTGCCAAGAGGTGACTATAAGGTATTCACGTTAAGTTTTATTTCATGCATTCACTTAAAGTATCAACTTATTATTTGATGTGGTGTAATAGATATTCTAAAAATGTGTAATCGTTCAATGCGAATGGTAGAATTGGCTTTAAGCCATACGGCAGGTAAATTTTTGTCCGTTAATTTTTCTTAATATAATTATATAAACATGCTTATAATGTTTTACACAATACTTTTACCCGGATATTTTTTAGGGAGTTTTTACAAACTGTTCAAGCTGTAAAAATTTTTTGTTTTGAACTAGATAATTGTTCAGATTTCGCGCCAAAACGCGCTATTAATCAAACGATCTGCAGTTCAAGCAGAAATGTAAATATTAACAACAATGTAATTTCACATAATTTCATGTCGCATAAAAACGTGATTAGTAAGTAACCTTCAGCTGCTGCCTGTTATTCATTTACACAACTGATGTTGCTGCACATTTTGTTCAAAGCCGCAATGAGGGTTTTTGTAGAGTATATTGCTTATCTATTGCAATTAAATACCGCATTATTGAATCGTCTGAATTTATCTCCCCTAATTTGCAAGCAAAAATGGACATGTTTCCATCAAAAACTATGTAGCTTTTCTTTGATGTAATAAACGTACTTATACTAACCCTGTTTGTCAATTAGTTTTGAATGGGACAGAAAATTCTAATAATGTTGCAGCAAATTTCTTAATCGTCGAAATAATTGTATTGTGCTCATCAAATTTTAGAGCACGTGCTCAGAACTAAACACAAGCGTTAATATTGTCTACAACAATTTATATTATACAGGGGTGTTACATATCATAATAATATACGCATTCGTTAATGAACCATATCACTAATAAAATAATGAATAAGAAAATTTTACCGTTATCCATATTCATAGATTTCGTATTTTAGGATCTATAATTAATCAAAGCAAGAGTGATTATAACATTTCTCAAAATGTAGTTGAAAAAAAATTATAGCAAAGACCAACTTTAGTGGTCAACATATAACAGCATAATAAACTGAAAACCATAAAGCACTAGTAAAATACATTAGTCTCAGCACTACTGATTCCTGAAGGAATTCATTTGTTCAAAATTGAATTATTTATTCAAGCTTCAACATACACCACTTACTTGAGCTACCAAATAATAACTCAAAATCTGAATTCTGTTCACTTTAGACAAGAGTAACTCGTTAGAAAATAAGATTTGGTAATATTTAAAATAATTCTATTATCAAAATTAACTTTCCCATATGTACATAAAGTTTAAACAAGTATCCAACTTTAATAATTACCAAATAAATTTAATGAATCAGACTTCTTTTCTTATAGTTACAAAACGGTAATATTTACAGATAATTTCATATTCATATTTTTCAATTTCATACTCTAACAAAGCATAACACATCTCGAAGTGACCAATAATTTTATCTGCAAAAATATTCATGTTTACAATTTACCAAGTCTTATTCAGATATGACTAATTTAAAAACTTTTTAATTTCTTTAATCTTAAGATGTAAATCCTCTAAAATTTATTCCTAAAATTTAAAGCATTTCTTAACAACTCAAATTTCACTAAAAACAAAACAAGCTTTTCCAAACTTCAGCTAGCATTCACTACTTGCTTCAAACTTAGCGTCATATAGACTTTACTTATACACGTATTTCAAGTTATAATAGAATGTAAACAATTACTTTTAGCACCAAACTAATTGCCAAAAAATTTTAACCTCCTTGGGTGAATAAAGAAGTTTTCTGGCTTTTCCCACTGCATCTAGTTATTTCGCACAAACCGAAAGCGTAAACAAACAGCTGAACTGTTCTGACGTCAGAGCGTTAAAAGTGGAAAGTGAACGATGAGATCCAATCGGTTACTAGACTAACGACAATATGTCTATTTCGTACTTATCCAAATCGAGCCATGTGTAGAATGAAAATTTTCTTGAAATTCTGTACGTTCCATACGATCAACAACTGAAATGCTATATATCTTGACCTTGTGTAAAATAAAGCGTTTCTTCGTATTACATTGTAATTGAAACTTACTTCAAATATATACTAAAATACTCTAATGGACTTCTTAAAGTATTTAAGTGATCCGTAAAGCGCTGAAATGCGAAATTTATAATTCTCAAACTAAATAGCTGAAATACCATTGATACTTTAATTCTTTAAGCTTCGATTACTTCATTGAGCAACCCAACTAAGACCACATTTGGAATGCAATTTGCCATTCCCATTTAGAAAACAATCTTTCCATCCTAACGCTACGAATAACAAAACGAGAATGCTCGGGTTCCCGCTCTAACAGACGAATACCGGAAACGAATTATAGCAACGCGGCGGTGTATGCAATACCAAACAACACGAACGTTTGATTAAAGCAATTTATAAACTGAACGTCTACGACACATTATAGGGGGTCGTAATAATAAATACCTGAAGCACTGTTATATTAATTCTGATTAAGTATTTACTTTATAATAAACAATCCCAAGCATGTAGGAATTAATAAATTGGCGAAATAAAACGATGCGAAAATAGTCTTGCTTCAATGTTTTTTTAGACCACATGTGGTACAAAACTGTTATCGATAATATAAATTGGTTCAAATTCAGTCATAGTTATTTTTTCTCTTTTTTATAGCGTGTTCTTAATAGCTCAATATTAATCTCACAACGCATTGTTTTTTTTTAAACGGCGGAAACAAAAAATTTTGAAGTTACTAAAAACCCGCCGAGGACAAAATTGAAGCAAAACTCAGATTCTGATGACCATCAAAATGTAGAGAAAAGTGATGTTCTTTTAAACCAGATACAATTGAGTAAGTCTAAAATATATAATAATCTAATTGCAAAAATAAATTTTTTAGAAACAACAAAGAGCAGAAAAAATGGAAACCAGAAGAAAAAGTTATTATGTTGAAATATTTTAAGAACTTTATAATAAATAAAAAATCTCCAAAAAAACACGAAATTGAAGAATTTAAGCTTAAAGAAAAACAACTTTTCTCGGAAATTAACTGGGTTAGAAATAAATCATTCATCTATAACCAGTATAAAGATAATTGATACATGCAGCAGCTGCAGATCTTAATTTCTTCTACAAAATTTAGTTTCTTTTATAATATTACAATCTGTAGTACTAAATAAAAATTCAATTGTTTTTAGAGATATAAATAAATGTATGAACAGCTATAAGGTTTGGTAAATATTTTTTTAGTATTTCATAAATTTACTAACTCTTAATGTTGGTGCAATTTAATAGTTTTAATGTTACTCTGTGTAGAGCTGGTTCAGTAGTTTTTAAAAGAAAGTACATTTTGGATAACTGTGTTAATTTTGAAGAAATAAAAAATTCAACATTGGAATAAATTTTCTAACACCTATTAGCCACATCTATGTCGTATATAACAAAAATTAAAATTCAATTATTGTAAAAAAAATAATTTGCCCGATTTTATTTGTCACCGATGTTCACTTGCTAGTTATGTTTCTCTGTTAATAAAACAAACCTTTTTTTGCTGTTTTCGTTTTGTATTAAATATTTATAGTTTACACAAATCATTCTAATCTAATACAATATATTCGTCTTCGCTCTTCGAATAACTGAAAAATTAAAAATGATACTTGTGTTTCTTTTCATATTTACATGTCATTATTTTAAAGGTTTTAGTTTGGCATAAAATATAAATTTTTATCTATAACAAATAACTTTTATATCTGTTGCAAAAGGAAAGAAAAATTTTAAAACAGTGGGCGGTGTAATAAAGACGATATTGTTTTAAGCTGACACATTAAAATACTACAAACATCATATAAATATATTATCTTTAGAACTTATTAGCATTTTTGTTTATCTGTCTGATGTTCGGGGTAGCAGCACACGTAAATCGCCTACCAAAACTCTATTAAAGCAAATTCTTACGTCTTGACAAATTAACACTGTTGCCATAGTTTAGGGACTCGGAATTTACAGAAGCTTTGTAAATTTAGCGGATATACAAGGGTCTCGTATTGATATCAGTCAGTATCTGCTTCCCGATTGAAGCGTCTCCTAGTTGCAAATATAATGAACTAAAATCCGTATAAGGGGAGATATTCACGTCACTTACGAGTCCAAGACAAAAAAAGTAGATTGAAGTGTTAGGGTGTAAGGGGATGGAAAATAACCTTATACACATGGATTTGATTTGCGAGTCCCGTTTTCGGGCCTCGTATGTGGAAAACGGGTCTCATATGGTATACTGCACATGCATTTATGGGCCTCGTATGTGATTTATTTATGTATATATGTATATGTATATGTATATGTATATGTATATGTATATGTATATATATGATATATGTATATGTATATGTATATGTATATGTATATGTATATGATATATGTATATTATATGTATATGTATATATATATGTATATATATTATATATTATATGTATATGTATATATATATATATATATATATGTATATATATATATATATATATATATATATTATATATATATGTATATGTATATGATATATGATATATATATATGTATATATATATTATATATATATGTATATATATATATATATGTATATGTATATAGTATATGTATATGTATATGTATATGTATATGTATATGTATATATATATGTATATTATATATGTATATTATATATATGTATATGTATATTATATATATGTATATTATATGTATATTATATGTATATGTATATGTATATGTATATGTATATGTATATGTATATGTATATGTATGTATATATATGTATATGTATATGTATATATATAGTATTTACATATATAAATGTATATATATTATAAATGAAGGCGGCAACATTGCAAAATTTGCAAACCGAGAAGGAAACTCTTTTCTGGAGTTAGAATAAGACAAGAATATCATTTGTAGTTGATATGGCGTGACGTCATGTGTGACGAAAGTTGGTTTAGAAATTGCGAGAACTATAGCGACGCAGCATCTTGTAAATGATACAGAACACAAAATAGAACTTACCCGTTATTGTCCCAGGAGGATCCTCAAATGTTATAGCAGAAGTTGTTGTAAGGCCTTAGTCCTAACAACTGCGTTCCAGACGATCTTCTGCTACATTAATGGCTGGTACGCGGAATGCATCTTTCACAAGCAAACACAAAATACATGCGAAAAAAAACGATAAATTTAACTTTGAGGAAACTATTGAATTAAATTTGACAATTCTAACATCGTTGCTTGTACAACTGGTTTTTTATTTAATAATTAAACTAGGGATATCTATCTAGATTATAATTATATACAACTGGAACATGTCAAAACAGACAGGTAATGCGATTTTAACTATAAATACTAAAACTAAACATAACTTGCTTCGGAACGCAACAACAATAAAATGATAATCAACGCATTGAACTGCTATAAACGAGAAGTTTTATAGTCTATAGGTCACATTTCAAGTTCATTAAATTTTACCATGATCTTTGCAGTATTAAATTAAATATCAATTAAATACAGGAGTTAAGAGTCAAATAGGTTTACGACAAATTCAATACATCTTAACCAATTTAGTCTAAATTTGGAGGATGCATATTGACTAATTAATAAAGTTTTTCATAATCAAGGGTTTCGCTTGAAATGGATTTCTGCTTTGAATTCTTATTTAAAAAAGAATTGTTTGCGGAACAATAGTTCAAAAGTACTTTTTAACGAATTCGTATAAAGAGCAAAGGTTAGCGGGCACATACAATAATCATTGCCTTCTCTTTAAAACTTCTGAATATTGTTTTTAATTTCATGACAGAAGTGATCATTTGCAAACTCTAATGTCATTACATAAATTTGTTACGTTCAAAACCCTGCAAACAATTTTTCCTGCATTCATTTTTATAACGCCCTAAAATTTCTCAACAAGCTCAATTTCCCGCCATTTGAATTAGTGTTATTTAATAAAATTTTTCAAGTAATTACTCTATGTAAAAGTTTGCTTTATAAAATCAAACATCTGCTTAGGAAACATTGCGTTACAAAGTAGTTGCAATATTTCCTAGCACCTACAGTAATTACATTTTAATTAAAAGCTGCATGCAAATGCACAGCTTTCTTCAAAAAGATAACACCTTACCACCTGCCTACATCTGTTTACAATGAACTTGTTATCTGGTATTCTGCAGCTGTTAAGATGTTACAAAGTAACAAGATTGTTATCCTTTGTTTAAAAATCCTTTGATAATTGCGTTATCTGCTTGTTGGCAAGCTGTTACAGTTTGAATTCTGTCTTTATAAAATAGAGACCGTGCTTTGAAAGAGAAGATTGAATACAACATCTTCTTACCGAAGATACATGTTGTAAAGTCGCGCTACTAAAAGTGCTTTCTTAGTATAAGTGAAGTTGGTGGTACCAGCATGCAGTCAACCAAGAAATGCAGTCGCATTTTTCCATCCACAACATGATACGAAGCCAACTAGTTCAAGGTACAGTTTTATATTTTCGCAATTCTTTTATGCTGCTGTGAAGTATAGACATTTGATTTGCTGCTACTCATGATTATCCATTAAATTATCAACACCACGTTACCAAACAAATTCACAATGGACAAGCGACGATGTAATAATCATCTTTCAAATTAAAATTTAATTATTCAAAGTTTGTGTTAGTCCGTCTTACTGTTTCTTTTGTCTTTTGTATACACATTAACGAAAAGAACTTACGCATCAATTTAAAAGTAGTTAATATTTGATTAATTTAAGCTAGGGTGTCAGTAGGAGATGTGGATGGTTCTGGTGCAACGCCGCCGCCGCCGCCGCCGCCGCCGCTATCTAACCTAGGTTTTACATGTAAATTCCCATAAGGAGGAAATGAGGGAGATGAATCTTCGCCTTGCTCCGCCTTGCTCTCCTCCTTGCTCTCCTCCTTGCTCGGACACCCCCCCCCAACCATTTTGATTACGTCACACCCGCATTCTTTCCACCCGCGAGATAAATCTTTCTCCACATTTCCACCCACGAGATAAACCTATCTTGTTTGGTATCAATTAATATTAGATTTTTCTCGGCTACCCGAATTTCTAAGATTTTTTAGATTGCATCATCCCCCAGGGAGCTACCCCAATTTTAAGATTTCTTACCTGTAGCGACTTTTGAGCGTTCTTATAAATTTTTTTAGTCATGCGATACATTAAATTAGTCTAGAATTTTACGCAGAATCCAAATCTGCAAACAGATTTGAAATCGGACCTCGCCCTGGAAAGTTATACCCCTTTAAAGTCCTGATCTTCTAAATTTTGCTCTTTGCTCTATAAGCAAACCTAACAAATAGTTTTCTTCGACTAGCCATTGCATCTTTCGAGATAAACCTATCTTGTTTGGTATTAATTAACAATAGATTTTTCTCGGCTACCCAAATCTCTAGGAATTTTTCAGATTGCACCATCCCCAAGTGAGTTACCCTAATTTTAAGATTTCTTACCTGTAGCGACTTTTGAGCGTTCTTATAAAATTTGTTTAGTCATGCAATACATTAAATTAGTCTAAAATTTTACGCACATCCCGAATCTGTAAACAGATTTGAAATCGGACCACGCCCTGCAAAGTTACACATATACCCTCTGCGAGATAAATCTTTCTCCACATTTCCACCCACGAGATAAACCTACCTTGCTTGGTATCAATCAATATTAGAATTTTCTCAGTTACCCAAATCTCTTTAAATTTTTCAGATTGCATCATCCCCAGAGAGCTACCCCATTTTAAGATTTCTTACCTGTAGCGACTTTTGAGCGTTCTTATAAAATTTTTATACATGTAGCACATCTTGTTAGTCTAGAATTTTATGTAGAATCCGAATCTGTAAACAGATTTAAAATAGGCCACCCTTACCATTTTACACACACCTCTAAATTATAAATTTCCTGCAGCTCATACCTAAAAGAAAATCTAAAAGCCCATTCTTAAAACTTTTTATTACAGACAATTTTACTAATACAGTTTAAATTTTGTAAACCACATTTCTAAATACATATTTACAATTTTTATTCTTAACCTAGAACTTCTCATATCGGCTTATACTTATTAATATTTATTTCTAAATAGAGCACCTTTTCCAAAGACCAACCGGACCCGCATGTTTCAAATTCCTCTGATTTTGTTCTTATGGTTTCGCTTATGACCTCGTACATATTTTCAGATTACTAGAAGACGTTATAACCACATTTTTGTGTTAAAGGATTTCACATCGGTAGTCTCTTCCCCATTTTGGTGTAAACGCCGTAGAGTTCGCAATAGACTTTACTGCTGTATGTTGTATTCTTTTTCATTTATTAATCGAATAAATCGCTCTTTCTGCTTCCAAAGAAACTCGGGCACTCCATCGTCGACACAGGCATTCTTTATGCGATAGCTAGCCATACGGCTGTTAAACGCTGTACTAACCATTTCTACACCATCGTCGGTAGTAGCGGTAACTGATGCATTTTATGTCTGTTGCTTCTCAAGTGTGCGGCATAGGTAGTCTTTTCCATTTCGAAATCGCATACTTTACACATAATTCGTGGTTGTTTCGTACAAGGCTCTTTAACAGCTGGCGGGGCTGAACGTTTACGGCTTAATGACATACCGTGCTGTTTTTCCTTGTGTCGCAGTAAGTTGTCCATTCTCGTAAAAGCGAAACCGCAAGACCCACAGTTAAAGAACTTTGCTGTGGGCGGATGTATAAGCTTAACCGTAGACGATGTTACACCACGACATTTGTTCTGGTGCCGTTTGAGAGCATTTTTCCAGGTATAGGAAGCACCGCAAGAGTTGCACTTAAAAACGTTTGCAGATACCATTTTAGTACAAAACAAAATCCGCACTATAGCACTTTGGTTAAACTTGTAAGCGAACTAACTTATAACTAAAGAGTTTACTCTTGCGCACCTGCTTTATGTACCCTATAGAATGCAAACCGAAGGTTTCCGAAGACACCCGAACGAAGTTGAGGATTCAGCGGGAACTAAATGACGTCATAATCCTTGCTGCTCGTCCAATACATTTAACGCCAATGCATGCACCTGGTTCGCATCGTCGATGGTGCGAATGCAGTTAGTAGAAACATCGGAAACGTCTTCCATGTTATACGGATCGCGTGCATATTAAAAATCCAAAAGGGTGATAGCACACGCACACAAATTGTGTGCAAGTCGTGCTGTAGAAGATGCAGTGCTACTATAACCAAAAACTTAATAAAAACACTTTAAACCATTACTAAGGAAATACCAACTTGTTGTCTACAGGATACCTACTAATAAAGTAATTTAATTTTAAATAACTTCTACGTCATATTTTAGGAAATGGTGGGCTTGAATATTTTCTAAATGAATCACCGAGCGAAAGTATATGCTTAGCAGTATTAAAATTAACCATTAATTTCCCATTTTACGATCGTGGTTAATTATAGATTAAAATTTAATTTTTGCACGTTCGAGCTTCTCGTAAACTAACATATTTTATAGAAACATGCGCTGTATAATACATGCATACCCCTTCGCAGCGCTACTGCTATTCTTGTAATTGCTAGAAAAAGTCACTCTCCTTTTTACTGTTAGGACCGATGCAAGCACCATTTTTTTTTATACTTTCTATAGCACATCGCGCACTTTTTCGTCTGATGATTAAATTTTGCTTCTGTAGGCTTTTACACTTTCTCATAGCGGTCGACCGCACGCAATGATTTCTAGAACCGGTAAGTACTTGATATCGTCCAAATAGAGAATTAGATGATCGATGTCTGTCAACTTCCAAGTCCCTCGTAAAAGGTAGAAAAAACTCAGTCAATCATCCATCTAACTTAAACTTCGACCCGCTTCTGTTCTGATAATTTACAAACATTTTTCAAACGACAATAGGCCGAGAATTTTTAAACCTCCGAGGGATCTTTAAGTCGTGATCAATTACACATCCGAGCTACGCGTAAACTAACATATTTTGTAGCAACTGTATAATACATGCATACCCCTTCTCTGCGCTACTGCTATTCTTGTAGTTGCTTGAAAAAGTCAGTCGCCCTTTTTACGGGTAGAGCCGCTAAAAAGCACCATTCCATACTTTCTTTATAAGTGTAGCACATCGCGCACTTTTTGTCGGATAATTAAATTTTTGTTTATGTAGGCCTTTACACTTTCGCTTATTTAAACATCTAATACAATTGATTAACCACTTTCGATTATTCTAACGGAGACCACCATACATCCCGCCGCACCGTTCTTTTGAATCCAACGATCCTATGGGCTTCCACGCACTAACACCTGACGTATCTTTCCTACTATTTGTTAAACAAAAACTACCGGCATCGCCATGTTCGTATACGAACGTAAGCAGATGTTTGTGGATGTGTACGAGAGTATGTTATACATTAACCAGTCTAAGCTATTTTATTTAGTCCACGAAAACTACTATTTTTCTAAACCATAATTAATAATCGTCTTTATAGGTTCCACATTTCTACCGTTACCCAATGACTGGTGCTACGTACATGGAAACTTTAATTTCTTATTGGAGAGAATTCTTATTCTCCCGCGCACTGCTGCGTAGTTGCATGCCTACCCCTTTTGGAGGTATATGCTCGTTATAGGTTGTAAGACCCTCGGTTTTACTTAACTACAATTCGTGAAACCCCTTTAATCTTTTTAATCGTATCTTTCTCGCCTACAATACAGTAGGACTTAACATTACTACCAACAAATTCTAATACTGGACCCCCATTAAATACGTCTTTAATTTTCCCTACAACTTTTTTGTTGACAAGTGTTATATTGTATTTATTATACGCGGGGTAGTCACTCTTTTAAGATAAATATATTTTGCTAGGTATCAACTAATATTAAATTTTTCTAGGGACCCCAAATCTGTAAATAGATTTTAAATAGGACCACCCCATACAAAGTTATGCGTTTTAAAGACCCAAATCACTAATTTTTGCTCATCTTTATTTAACACCATTTTTAAAACCTTTTTCGCTACCCAAGACATATGCCTTAGCCAACCATCTCCCGAGAAATCTAAAACCGCCGTGTCCCGCGAATACCACGTGAAGATAACACCTATACTCTGTCAACCAGGATAGAAGCCGGCAAGATTTGGAAGGTGGGAGAAGAACTTAAAATTATGGAATCTTAAAACTAATATATACAATAGATTTACAAAATCCATACAAATATAAACAACTATCGTATATCTTTACAACCCCATGCGTAGATTGTTGTACTATTAGGAATGATGTACCTTTTGTCATCTTCCCTCGATAAACTAATTTTATTAATAAACTGCCTATGCAAATCGTATTCTTTTACTCCGGGCACATACGCAGGCAAGTACTCGATACCATCAAAAAAAAAAAAAAGAATTGGATGCTTGGTGACTGTTAACATCCGCTTCCCTCGTGTACGCCCAGACACATCCCAGCCCATGAGCACCCCTGCGCATGCACACCCCTGCACATGCGCACCCCTGCGCGTACGCACCCCTGCCCATGCTCGCTGCCCATGCGCACCCCTCTATATGCGAGTGCTATTTCGGGGTAACGTCACAGCCTTTTATAAATAAAGAACAATGTTATATACTATTATAAAATGTTTATTCTGACATTATACACAACAAATTTAAAAATATTTAATGCCAAGCATGGAGTCATTTAAACTTAATTTTAATACAAAGTTATACACAGAAGACAGTCCTTTCTTTATGTTTGTTTGCAGTGGTTTTAATTTTATCTAATTTTATTCGCAGCTTAAAATTTAAATCGACACCCAAGTCTTGTATCTCCTTTTCTAACCAATAGTTTGATACATAAAGACCGTCTAGGTTTTCGAATTGTAAAATGTACCGAAGTTTGCCTCTATATTTAAAGTCTTTGATTCCGCCAACAACCAGATCCATTCCTTCGTGTAATTCTTGCAGCTTGTGACAATCTTTTAATCGCAGCTTTCCCACTATATCCTGCATACGTATCTTGTTAGCTTGATCGACTTCTTCTTGTCGGTATTGGAGGAAATCCTTTTTCTCCCACACACCGTTGTGTAGTTGCATATCCACCACTTTTGGGAATATATGGTTGTTATAGGTTGTAAGACCCTCGGTTTTAAATGATCCGAAAGGTTCTTTACTAGGCAAATATACAATGTTTAGCAAAACCCCTTTGCGTGTGGTGTACGCCAAGGTTACGAAACCCGCATTCCTTAGTTCGTCTTTGTTATCTGCCATTTTGATAAATACGTTTTTAGAATAACCTTTTAAAAAGTATACGGATTTAGTACCATCCTTTTCTGCAAGAACACCTACATAACTAAAAGAGTCTTTCTTACTAACCGCAAATGCATACAGCTTGTACAACCCGGATGTATCTAAGTCAGTCCATCGACACATAAAATAATCTTTTAATTCTTCCTCATTTTCTCTAATAAGATGTTCTTTGTCTAACACATCTTTGTATTGTTCGCGTATTATCGCAGTGTTTTCCATGTAGTCCAATTTTCGCCTTTTGCATCCATTTCCTCTAATTCCAGTTGTCTTTTCCTTCCACTTACAGCGTATGGCATACATAATGGGTAATTTCCTTTAGCGTAAACGGATAGAGTTTACTACCAATATTTGCGCGTTGTCGTACAACCTCTGGGCGAATGTTAGGTGTATTTATCAATCCCAATTCCGAAATGACTATTTCTTTTGGAATTGTAGAATATGGTGTTGCAGATTGTGTAAAATATGTACTACCTGCTTTAATGTAGCACTTGTGTAAGATTTTATTTTATCTTGGCTGTCTTCCTCCTCTACTATCTCCAAATAATTTACGGGTAAATAGTTTAAACTAAAGCCGAAAGCACATACTTTATCAATGTTTCCCTTTCTTTTGGTTTTTCGGACAACTTAATTTGCAAGCCCGTCAATTTCTTTGTATTACCATTCCCCCAATACACGTACTGTAGTAGGCTATTGTACACTAAACAGCAACTATTTTGTAGCTTGTCCGATAGCTTACTCCACATTTTGGCAAATGGTACCGAGTACATTGGCGCCTTTAGGAAGTATAACTTACTATCTTCCAATAACGTTAAACAGTCTTTTAAGGGATTATACACCCGCTCCGCACTGACATAGCTTCCAATTGCACAGTTGTATATTGTCGCTTCCAATCGCGTAATACCATGTTCTTTGGCCAAAGTAGACGCAAATGTTTCCCTTAAACGTACATCTGGACAACGTAAAAAATCTAGTATATGATTGCCAAGTTGTTTATTAACACCAGGACTTGTTATCTGACACACAAATTTGTTGTATATCTTAATTCTTGCATTGGTTGTTAGCCATGTTAAACAATCAATTCCTACAGAAAATGACAAAAGGTACATCATTCCTAATAGTACAACAATCTACGCATGGGGTTGTAAAGATATACGATAGTTGTTTATATTTGTATGGATTTTGTAAATCTATTGTATATATTAGTTTTAAGATTCCATAATTTTTAAGTTCTTCTCCCACCTTCCAAATCCTTCCGGCTTCTATCCTGGTTGACAGAGTATAGGTGTTATCTCCACGTGGTATTCGCGGGACACGGCGGTTTTAGATTTCTCGGGAGATGGTTGGCTAAGGCATATGTCTTGGGTAGCGAAAAAGGTTTTAAAAATGGTGTTAAATAAAGATGAGCAAAAATTAGTGATTTGGGTCTTTAAAACGCATAACTTTGTATGGGGTGGTCCTATTTAAAATCTATTTACAGATTTGGGGTCCCTAGAAAAATTTAATATTAGTTGATACCTAGCAAAATATATTTATCTTAAAAGAGTGACTACCCTGCGTATAATAAATACAATATAACACTTGTCAACAAAAAAGTTGTAGGGAAAATTAAAGACATATTTAATGGGGTCCAGTATTAGAATTTGTTGGTAGTAATGTTAAGTCCTACTGTATTGTAGGCGAGAAAGATACGATTAAAAAGATTAAAGGGTTTCACGAATTGTAGTTAAGTAAAACCGAGGGTCTTACAACCTATAACGAGCATATACCTCCAAAAGGGGTAGGCATGCAACTACGCAGCAGTGCGCGGGAGAATAAGAATTCTCTCCAATAAGAAATTAAAGTTTCCATGTACGTAGCACCAGTCATTGGGTAACGGTAGAAATGTGGAACCTATAAAGACGATTATTAATTATGGTTTAGAAAAATAGTAGTTTTCGTGGACTAAATAAAATAGCTTAGACTGGTTAATGTATAACATACTCTCGTACACATCCACAAACATCTGCTTACGTTCGTATACGAACATGGCGATGCCGGTAGTTTTTGTTTAACAAATAGTAGGAAAGATACGTCAGGTGTTAGTGCGTGGAAGTCCATAGGATCGTTGGATTCAAAAAGAACGGTGCGGCGGGATGTATGGTGGTCTCCGTTAGAATAATCGAAAGTGGTTAATCAATTGTATTAGATGTTTAAATAAGCGAAAGTGTAAAGGCCTACATAAACAAAAATTTAATTATCCGACAAAAAGTGCGCGATGTGCTACACTTATAAAGAAAGTATGGAATGGTGCTTTTTAGCGGCTCTACCCGTAAAAAGGGCGACTGACTTTTTCAAGCAACTACAAGAATAGCAGTAGCGCAGAGAAGGGGTATGCATGTATTATACAGTTGCTACAAAATATGTTAGTTTACGCGTAGCTCGGATGTGTAATTGATCACGACTTAAAGATCCCTCGGAGGTTTAAAAATTCTCGGCCTATTGTCGTTTGAAAAATGTTTGTAAATTATCAGAACAGAAGCGGGTCGAAGTTTAAGTTAGATGGATGATTGACTGAGTTTTTTCTATCTTTTACGAGGGAATTGGAAGTTGACAGACATCGATCATCTAATTCTCTATTTGGACGATATCAAGTACTTACCGGTTCTAGAAATCATTGCGTGCGGTCGACCGCTATGCGAAAGTGTAAAAGCATACAGAAGCAAAATTTAATCATCAGACGAAAAAGTGCGCGATGTGCTATAGAAAGTATAAAAAAAAATGGTGCTTGCATCGGTCCTAACAGTAAAAAGAAGAGTGACTTTTTCTAGCAATTACAAGAATAGCAGTAGCGCTGCGAAGGGGTATGCATGTATTATACAGCGCATTGTTGCTATAAAATATGTTAGTTTACGAGAAGCTCGAACGTGCAAAAATTAAATTTTAATCTATAATTAACCACGATCGTAAAAATGGGAAATTAATGGTTAATTTTAATACTGCTAAGCATATACTTTCGCTCGGTGATTCATTTAGAAAATATTCAAGCCCACCATTTCCTAAAATATGACGTAGAAGTTATTTAAAATTAAATTACTTTATTAGTAGGTATCCTGTAGACAACAAGTTGGTATTTCCTTAGTAATGGTTTAAAGTGTTTTATTAAGTTTTGGTTATAGTAGCACTGCATCTTCTACAGCACGACTTGCACACAATTTGTGTGCGTGTGCTATCACCCTTTTGGATTTTTAATATGCACGCGATCCGTATAACATGGAAGACGTTTCCAATGTTTCTACTAACTGCATTCGCACCATCAACAATGCGAACCAGGTACATGCATTGGCGCTAAATGTATTGGACGAGCAGCAAGGATTATGACGTCATTTAGTTCCCCGCTGAATCCTCAACTTCGTTCGGGTGTCTTCGAAACCTTCGGTTTGCATTCTATAGGGTACATAAAGCAGGTGCGCAAGAGTAAACTCTTTAGTTATAAGTTAGTTCGCTTACAAGTTTAACCAAAGTGCTATAGTGCGGATTTTTTTTGTACTAAAATGGTATCTGCAAACGTTTTTAAGTGCCACTCATGCGGTGCTTCCTATACCGGGAAAAATGCTCTCAAACGGCACCAGAACAAATGTCGTGGTGTAACATCGTCTACGGTTAAGCTTATACATCCGCCCACAGCAAAGTTCTTTAACTGTGGGTCTTGCGGTTTCGCTTTTACGAGAATGGACAACTTACTGCGACACAAGGAAAAACAGCACGGTATGTCATTAAGCCGTAAACGTTCAGCCCCGCTAGCTGTTAAAGAGCCTTGTACGAAACAACCACGAATTATGTGTAAAGTATGCGATTTCGAAATGGAAAAGACTACCTATGCCGCACACTTGAGAAGCAACAGACATAAAAATGCATCAGTTACCGCTACTACCGACGATGGTGTAGAAATGGTTAGTACAGCGTTTAACAGCCGTATGGCTAGCTATCGCATAAAGAATGCCTGTGTCGACGATGGAGTGCCCGAGTTTCTTTGGAAGCAGAAAGAGCGATTTATTCGATTAATAAATGAAAAAAGAATACAACATACAGCAGTAAAAGTCTATTGCGAACTCTACGGCGTTTACACCAAAATGGGGGAAGAGACTACCGATGTGAAATCCTTTAACACAAAAAATGTGGTTATAACGTCTTCTAGTAATCTGGAAAATATGTACGAGGTCATAAGCGAAACCATAAGAACAAAATCAGAGGAATTTGAAACATGCGGGTCCGGTTGGTCTTTGGAAAAGGTGCTCTATTTAGAAATAAATATTAATAAGTATAAGCCGATATGAGAAGTTCTAGGTTAAGAATAAAAATTGTAAATATGTATTTAGAAATGTGGTTTACAAAATTTAAACTGTATTAGTAAAATTGTCTGTAATAAAAGTTTTAAGAATGGGCTTTAGATTTTCTTTTAGGTATGAGCTGCAGGAAATTTATAATTTAGAGGTGTGTGTAAAATGGCAAGGGTGGCCTATTTTAAATCTGTTTACAGATTCGGATTCTACATAAAATTCTAGACTAACAAGATGTGCTACATGTATAAAAAATTTATAAGAACGCTCAAAAGTCGCTACAGGCAAGAAATCTTAAAATGGGGTAGCTCTCTGGGGATGATGCAATCTGAAAATTTAAAGAGATTTGGGTAGCTGAGAAAATTCTAATATTGAGTGATACCAAGCAAGGTAGGTTTATCTCGTGGGTGGAAATGTGGAGAAAGATTTATCTCGCAGAGGGTATATGTGTAACTTTGCAGGGCGTGGTCCGATTTCAAATCTGTTTACAGATTCGGGATGTGCGTAAAATTTTAGACTAATTTAATGTATTGCATGACTAAAAAAATTTTATAAGAACGCTCAAAAGTCGCTACAGGTAAGAAATCTTAAAATTAGGGTAGCTCACTTGGGGATGGTGCAATCTGAAAAATTCCTAGAGATTTGGGTAGCCGAGAAAAATCTATTGTTAATTAATACCAAACAAGATAGGTTTATCTCGAAAGATGCAATGGCTAGTCGAAGAAAACTATTTGTTAGGTTTGGTTATAGAGCAAAGAGCAAAATTTAGAAGATCAGGATTTTAAAGGGGTATAACTTTCCAGGGCGAGGTCCGATTTCAAATCTGTTTTCAGATTTGGATTCTGCGTAAAATTCTAGACTAATTTAATGTATCGCATGACTAAAAAAATTTATAAGAACGCTCAAAAGTCGCTACAGGTAAGAAATCTTAAAATTGGGGTAGCTCCCTGGGGGATGATGCAATCTAAAAAATTCTTAGAAATTCGGGTAGCTGAGAAAAATCTAATATTAATTGATACCAAACAAGATAGGTTTATCTCGTGGGTGGAAATGTGGAGAAAGATTTATCTCGCGGGTGGAAAGAATGCGGGTGTGACGTAATCAAAATGGTTGGGGGGGTGTCCGAGCAAGGAGGAGAGCAAGGAGGAGAGCAAGGCGAAGATTCATCTCCCTCATTTCCTCCTTATGGGAATTTACATGTAAAACCTAGGTTAGATAGCGGCGGCGGCGGCGGCGGCGGCGGCGGCGTTACACCAGAACCATCCACATCTCCTACTGGTGTCTAATTTTAATGTTATACTATTTCTTGAGGAGGTGCACTTCACAATGCAGCATGTATAAATAAGTTATGTATATTTATTTTCCTAGATTTACTGTACAGTTTATGCTTAATTTTCTTCTATATGTATTTAAGGTGAACGATAGTAAGCATTTAGATTATAAGATGTTATATTTATTTTGCTTACCAATTTTATATGCTTATGACGCTTTGTTTACTAGCACGTAACAAACGATTACACAACTTATTTGTTTTATTGTTTTGAAAATAGTCTTTTGGGATTGGATGTTAACAATATAGTTTTACAGAGGTTTCCAATGTGTTTTTTCTATTTCACTCACGCCCCTCTCCGACGTTTTTGAGCTTGCCCAAACTCTACCATTCTATCCCCGTTCTGTTGCGGTATTCGGTGTAAACGATTTCTTTACTTACTTTACTTACTTTTTCGTGTTTGCGCGGAATACCGTAACAAATTCGTTGGAACGAAAATATTACACTCTGTTTTTCAACTAAGAGAAGCGTTATAGATGTCATCGATTAAAATCTGCGCTTATGATCGGCTACGTGGAAAACAAACTTACACCGTGAAAAATTCAACTCTTGTGAAGAAACCGTTACTCCAATCTCGTAAATGCGAAACAACAGTTTTTAATCATATTTGGATATCGAGTGCGTTCAGTAGAAAAAAGCAACTTCCATTACCGATACAAACTACTAGCGTTTTCTATTGGACACGTACAGTTATGTTACATGGAAATAATCTTTTTGTGTTCTGAATGGGCGTATTTGGCCACATACAGCACTGTGCGCTAGAATTTTCTTGAATGGTTATTTTAACTGTCACTTTTTAAACAGCTACGCCGTGACGGTCCGTTATTAGACTCTACATTTGACTTTTCCAATGCTTCATCTGAACATGCTACATTTGGCCAGGAAGCGAGTAATTTTTTGAATTTTGCCGAACCCTTACTGTTCCTACTTGGATCCCCAATACCTAACCGTTCGTCGAATTAATAGTTTTCCAATATATAGTTTCGCAGAATCAACATTAGTTGAGAATTCTACCAAACCAACACATGTACTTGCTTATAATAATCATCAGGTTCATGTACAATTATATTTTTCGTCATTAGGTTTACGTTTTAGAACTGGTTGAACACATACTTCTATTGATTTCTATTCTAAGCTAGTCTACACATTTACCTGAAATTCCCACAGCTTACATCTTTGACTATCTGTGTGCAATAGTCTAACCTAGGTCTACCACTATCTTTCTTTTTTTCTATTTCTGCTACTAATATATTCCGCACTATTCCTCCATGACTTAGTATGGGGCCTATCGCTTCTGTTTTTTTACTTATTTCTTTCTTCCCCTACCATTTCTAGAACCTCTTCGTTCTTAACTTTGTCAGTTTATGATATCTTGATCATACGTATGTAGCACCACATTTCAAAAGCTTTTGTCTTCTTTCTGTCCGCTTCTCCTGCTGTCCAAGTTTCTCAACCATACAGTGCTCTGCTCCACGCATGCTTTCAGCAATTGTTTTCCTGTTTCTATGTTTGTTGTCTTTGAACATTGTAGTCGTTTTTTCTTGTTAAATGCAGCATGACCTTGTGCTAATCTTTGTTTTATATTTTTTGCACTTTTCCCATCTTGCGTTATTTGGCATCCTAGGTAGCAGAAATCCTTAACTTCTTGTAAGTTCGCGTTTCCTATCTGTATTCTGGATTTGACTTATTTTCCCCTCCTTTGCCTGCTAGTATTTTAGTTTTATTTTTGTTAATTTTTATACCGAACCTCTTTGTTACAAGTGCTTCTATTTCACTAAGAGCAGCTTCTAACTCTTTCTTGCAAGATGCTAATACCGCTACATATCAATCTTTCATCCCTGCATAGCAATTCCAAATGTCTTTCTGCATTTGATGGTATTCATTGCCTCTTCAATGTACAAGTTAAAAATTAACGGTGATAGGGCACATTCCTGTCTCACCCCTTTCCTAGTATTTATTTCTCTACGTTCCTGCTCTAATTCTATTACTGTCGTTTGCTCTGCTATGAACTATCCGTTTATCCCTAAAACCCATTCCAATCTTTTTGAGTATTTCGAATATTTGTTTCCATTTAACATTGTCGAATTTTTCCAAATCTACAAACCCTATATACACGCTTTTTCCTTTTTCTATTGTCTTCTCTATTATCGCCCTTAGAGCTAAAATAACTTCCCGTGTTCACCTGTTTCGCCTAAATCCAAATTGATATTCTCCTACCATTTCTCGTTTTTCCATCCGTTTTTGTACAATTCTAGTTAATATTTTTGATACGTGTACTGTCAAACTTATTGTTTGAAAATTTTCACATCTATCTGTGACTCTCTTTTTTGGTATAATGACTATAGTGTTACATTTGAAATCTTTGGGTATCGCGCCTGTCTCGTACGTGTAGCTTACAAGTTGGAAGAATCGTTCCGTTACTGCTTGTCCGGCGGCTTTTAGAGTTTCTGCTTGCACCTTATCTATTCCCGGTGTCTTACCATTTATCAGACTTTTTAATGCTAATTCAAACTCGTCTCTAAGTATAGGATATCCTAAGTCATCGTCTTCAATGTCTGATTCCTGTACTAGTGCTGTTAGTTCCTCTCCTGCATATAAATTCTATATTTATTCTTGCCATCTAATTACTTTTTCTACATTTTCTATGATGATCCCCTTATATTTTTGCCATACGGTTTTATATCCCTAGACCACATTCTAATTAGTTTGTATGTTTCGTCTGTCTTTACTATTTCCATCTTAGTTTGTACCTCGTTACAGTTTTCATCAATCCATTGTTCTTCGGCTTTTTTGCATTTGCGAATAATTTTCTATTTTATGGCCTAGTATCCCTGTTTTCTTGCTTCGTCTGCGCTGTTTTTGTATTTTCGTCTCTTTAATTTTAAGTTCAGGATATCCTTTGTTATCCAGGGTTTCTTATTTTCTTTTTGTGTATACCGCAGAATGTCTCTGGTCGCCTTGTCTAGGCTGCATTTAATGTTATTCCATTTTGTTTCTACTTCCTTCGTATCAGAAATTTTCCTGATGTCTTTCTGCAATTCTTTTGACTTTTTTTGAAATGTTTCGTAGATATCTTTATCTTTTAGTTTCTCAAAATCAAAGTGACTTTTTCCGTTACTTTTATCAAATTTTTAAATTTAAGCGCGACCTACATAGTTATGATATTATGGTCAGTGTCTATATCTTCTTCTGGGTAGTTTACTTTATTACTGAACCGTTGTCTAACAAGAATGTAATCTATTTGACATCTACCTATATCTCCTCGCATCTTCCAGGTGAATCGTCTTCTAGCATGATGCTGAAATAATGTGTTTTGGACGGTTAAATTGTTTTTGTCACAGAATTCTACCAGCCTATTCTCCCTGTCGTTTCTCATCATATCACAACAAGCTTAAAGATATTACTTGTATATAGTACAGGAAATTTTATTTACTGAGTCTGTTCGTTAAATGTACTATAGCAATTTATCGGATCTGCTGAACCTATTCATTGCTGGATTAATCTCCTATGTTAAATCTCGTAAATAGATATTTCTTGTTGATAGGTTGATAGTTGTATACGTTGGTGGTTTCTGTATAGCTTTAAAATCTTCAGATTCAGAGTTTATTTGCATTTTTAAAAGTTATTTTTAGAATTTGTATCTAATTGCATTTATCACGTGTTAAAGGGTTTTTTTTTCTATTGAAATGAATTCTCTGCCTGGAACAAGTAAAACTCCGTGTTCGCCGCTGAAGAAATGAAAAAGATTAGATATGGAACATTTATCTGTGACTGAAAAGCAGTCCATGTTAATCCTATGTAAACAGTTTTTAGATGCAGTACCATCACCTAAAACTGCTGTAATTGTATTTAAAATTAGTACCACAATGGTTAAGTTTAAAGGTTTCCCTTTAGAAAAATTTAAATTTTTATTGCGTAGGTGCTACAAACTCAACAATTAATCGAACTCTGAGAGAATATAAAAAAAACAGGCACGATTACTCCTTCCAACCACATGGGTGAACACCCTGTTTGCGTAAAAATTATGATGAGAGTGGTAAAACTTCAATTCGAAGATTAATACATAAACCGAACTGCCTACTTTGAGTAAAATTTTACATGAGTTGATTAGGTATCCAGATTTGTTTTAAATGAATCGTTCGTCTTTATATAACTTTATGAAACAAATTGGTTTTAAGTTTTTAAAAGGCAGTAGCAAAAGTGTGTTAATTAATTGAATGTGACGATATTATTAGATGGAGGCCAAAATATCTGCTTTGTTCTGGAAGGGGGTAGACCTATGTATTACCATGATGAGAATGTATTAATAAAGGCCATACAAAACAAAACCCTGCATGGACGACAACATAAGAAACTGGAAGCAGGCGTTTATTGAAAGACTACCGACTGGAATTAAACGATCATGTGGAAAAAGAAAACGGTTTATTGTGTTGCATGTAGGATCTAAAGAAGGTTTTGGTAGAAGATAGTTTGTATCATTTTCAAATCAAACGGACCGTTGATTACCAGAAGGAAATGAATTCAACTGTGTTCGGAAAACGGTTCAAGCATATATTATCAAAATTAGCAGATACTGCTGTCATGGACAACGCATTTTATCATAGCGACAAATTAGATGCAATACCAACCACATCTTCAAAAAAGAAGAACGTATAAGAATGGCTACCATCAAAAGATATTCATTTTAACGAAATCATGGTACGATCAGAACCGCCCCATTAAATTAAATTGCGTAAGGAACAATATAACAAGTATGTGATTGTGAATAGCTAAAACTAATAATAAATGTGTGTTACGTCTACTAATAAGCTCAATCCAATTACGTTAATATGGGAGTAAATTAAAAGAGAATTTGCAGCAAAAATACAACTTTTAAATTGTCACATGTAATTAATAAACGCCATTAACAATATTATTGCTGGTAATTGAAGCAACTGTATTCAGCATGAGATAAAAGAATAAAACGAGATGTGTACATTAGATGGAGACATAGACGACTTCATACACCCTCTGATTATTTCACTTAACGTTGAAAGTGGTTCTGAAAGTTTGGATGAGGACTAGTTAATAATATCTGGTATGTTACTTACTGGCTGTCTACAATTAAATACTAATTTACCATTAATATTTTTATATATTATTATATAAAACAATCCCATTGCAAGTTAAAACATAATATGAATGTTTACGCCATCGTAAGAAATTAATTAATTTTATGAATATACAATACTTAAATTTTAAATTAATATTTATCGGTATAAGGATATAGATGGAATTAATAGTATAATATATATTTTATCTAGTATGTGTTATGTGCTACACTGACGCTAATGACCTGAATGAAATTTACTTTACCACGGGGACGTAAAAGCAATAATGCACCAGCTAGCTTGCAGTGGAGAGGTGTGAGTTCTATGAAAATAACTGCAAAGGGCATACAAACTTTAACACTTTCACTTACATGGGAAGGTGTCTGAACTTCCGGTCTAATATAGTTTTGTTAAGTGTCTACCTATCAGACGATCTGTGGTATAAGAGGTGATGTTAAATGGTTCTTAAATTCTTGCAATAGAGGTTGGTGGAGAGTTGTGTACACCTGTTTTCCCTTATCTTCTGACTTAAAATATAAAATTTCAGGCTATTCACTTAACATATATCAAAACATAAATAACAATAACAGAACAAACTGATGAAATTAACTAACACTATTTGACCAAATCCGCGTGTAACAGAGTAAATTTATTAATTATAAGTATCTAACCAAACTAAATGAATATCTATAAGTTTATGTAATTACAATTGTGGTTACAAGTCGTGCTTAATCAAGCGTGCGCTAACGTGAAAGTCCTCCTAATATGAAAATTTTTGTATGAATTTAGATATTAACTGACAGTTTGAAATATGTAGCAGGAAAGAAAAATTCAATGACTTACAGATTTACTTTCCAAGGCTCAAATTATCAAGTCGTGTAAGACCAAAGATAGGATGGTCAATAATCCCTTGAATCTAACAGGTGTTAAAGAAAGCATCCACTACTGGATCACTTTCTCTGGCAGTGGCAATTTATTTAACTCTGCGGTCACCTTTGCGCTCTGGAGCTTATTTCACTAGCAAAACCGAATTTATAAAGTTTCCCACACTTCGAATTACTTAAACCTGGTATTCGCTTAGCACTAGTTGCTTGTCAAATCAATAACAACTGTTTGAAACGCATGACTGATCGGCTGTTTGATTATCTCCTCTATTATGATTCGATGGTATTTGTAAGTTACAATGCTCCCGGGAGACTTGCGCAAATTTCTGGTTCACAGAGTTCGTACGATTTGAACCGCTTAAAAGTTGAGTTCAAAGGTTTTTTGATGCATTAGTATTGTCACTCAGTCCATTTAATACCGCATCTGTGCCAGTGGTTAGTTCCTACGCATTAAATTTTACTGCATTCTATGGTCTCTGCATACTTAAATAATTTACAATGATTTCGGTGTCTTTGCAATGCACGAGAATGTTTACGAATACGCGTTCGTAAGATGATTATTTATTATTTTTTGCTGGTAGTAAAAAAATGCACTTTTCCTGTTTATTTCGGTATTTTACTTTAATATAATAATTGAGTATCCTTTTTATAAACTGTAAACTACCCAGTTTCTATAAAATTTACCGGTACTATCGTACTACGCTCATTTTAACTAACTTAAACTATAAATGCGTTACATATAGTTTTGATAAGAAAGCAGTCAGAGTTGATTTTGGTATTTGGTGAAGTAACTACAAAGAGTTCTTTTTTGTGTAATTACATTTTTGTGAATATAAATTGGTGTATTTATATATAACATCCTTTGTCTCTTTCATTTTTTATACTGAATTTGTAAACAACTCAGTTTATAAATTTTATTTGGAGAGTAATTTCGTTTTACGCTTGATCGACCATTTTGTTTATATATATTTATGTACCAATTGAACGATTCAGTCCTAACATACACAAAGCACATTTTTATGGGATTATTTAACAGTCAGTTTAGTTTGGTAACATTTATATTTTAAAGTTACAAAAATTTTCCAATATAACCTCACTTTCGAAAATTATTATACTAATCTGATATTTGTCCACAAATTTAAGGTTTATTCAAAGCTGCCCCCAAATAGAATTTAATAACATTTCCAGTTACTTTTTACAGTGTAAATCATGCTTTTCGTTTACTCCTTTTACTTTAGAAACGGTAAAGTTCTATTTATACTAATTATTTATAGTAATGGGTTACTAATGAGCAGTTGCACTCAAGTTGCTTTTTTATATCACGATACAAGTTGATAAAATGAAATTGTAGCTTAAGCAACTTGATAGTCAAGATATTTTTCAAAGCAGATCTATTTACTTCAAAAATTTAGTCATTTTAAAGTTTTGGGTTTTTTTAAAAAATAGGTCGAATCCCATATTTGATTTTCTTTATGAAGTAAGAGCCAGGTTACAAAATTGCGACTTTTACACGAATGGGTCAAAATTACAGTAAATATTTGTAAAATTTTCGAACAGTTTATAAAGAAGAAGCAAAAAACTTTTAATTTGTGTAGATAAGAACTGACTATAATAAAAGTAGACAATAAACTAGCAGAATTACAAATGATTAGAAATGTAAAGGAAGAATACCCTAATGACCGCCGGACAATAAACAATTATCCTTCTGACGGAAGTGAAAAATCCAAATTCACAACACCTTTTGCATGAGCAAAAATACGAAAAACAAAAACGCTCATATCTGGTAAGCATATTATTAAAATTTAACTAACTACTAGAAGCAGCATAGCAAGATATTTACCCACTAACAATCATTACAAGAACTGAAGTAATTTTTAAAATTGCCTTATAAGCAGTCATAGAAGAAAAATTTATTATATTTCGACAATTGTCTCGTAAAGAAACAGAAAATTGTATTAAGCAGAGGAATCACCACGAAGCGTCTTCACACGCCAGTTGGCCTACTTAGAAATTGTTCAAGTATTATCTTGTGTAGCCACCGACAAAGTGAGGTAATGCAGAACTACAACGCAATGATGGGTTCCGCCTACGCAAACCAATTTTTCTTCAGTAGGCAATCCTATCTCGACGACCCATTAATCATTTAACAATCAGCCACCGCCTGTCAAACAAATACAGTAATGGAGTACTTCCCGAGATGTTGCATCACGAATGGCAAACCGTAACAAGCGTCCAAGAGATTTAGCTGATCAGAAAAGGTTCAGTTTGTAACGCGATGCGTTATGTTAATGTTAAATTAGAGCGAAAAAAAAATCATTTTAGAGGGACAAAATATATGGACGGCCTTGTATAAAAGATTTCGTAAACAATTATTCTAAATTAATCGAGATATTTAATTTTTTTACTATGAAAAAAAACCAATTTGAATAGGAAAGTACAAAATACCATTGCATGGTAAGAATAAACGGGCCATGACATTATTAAAACCACAAAGCAGATATCGAAATGTAACAAGCACGCACAGATAAATACATTGTAATAAACTGTATGCCGCGAGAAAGGCAAAGTAAGTTCTACACGTTGTATTAATCAGACGTTAACTATAATAAAAAATGATTTATAGCGGGAAGACAATGAGTTCTACTGAACGCAACGGAAATAGAAGTACAGTCAGCTATATAGAACTCGGTTACCTGAAAACATCAAAATATAAATACGCGTGAATAGAACGGGGAGGAAAGGCGTGAGAGTGATAAAAGTCAGTTATATAGAAAACGTTAATCTGAAAATATCAATTATGTAGGGGTATGAAAAGGTATGATCGTGAATGGGGAGAGGGGCAGTTCTGTATGAGGTCCTGAACAAGTTATATTCAGAAAGTGAAAAATTAAGTAACGTTAGTTAAGATTTAAAAATGTAGTGTGAGGCGAGAGTATAGAACACAACTTAACGGAAGAAATACGCGGAATACGATGAATTATTTGATCTTGCGCCTGCGGCTTTTCAAGGTACTTTCGAAACACCTGCTGGTGGGATTAGCATCCTTATGACTGTTGTAAGGAATGAGATTGGATTTGTCCATCCCGCCATTAAATTGAAATTTTGGGGTTAGATTGTAACTGTTGTTCAAAAAATGGATAAAACTAGGAAGTTTAGTATTGACAAAATAAACCTGGGTGTAGTCTGAATGTACTGAACCGTTAAAATAAAAAAATTATATTGTAAGCAATATTATAGGTATAATTTATCTGTGGGTGAACGTAAATGTGTTTGAAATTTTTCGACGTAGGACATTAATTGAATATTATAGTGATTATTTGTTTTTGGTTTAAAAATTTATCAACGGGGCGAATGGTTGTTAAATATATGGATACGGTTATTAGTAGAATATTAAGAAATCAGGTGTTAACTATGTTGGAAAGGACAGATTGCAGCAAGTTGGGATTTCACTGTCGTCTTTGTTTTTTTATGAACGAGATTGGCAATATTTTGGGTTTCATCTCATAACTAAACAGGAAAACAGGAAAAATTTGGAGTAGCGAATAGTTTTGTGAATCGTTTGCAAATAAATTTTTAAGAAGTTCTTTTAGAATATTTTCATTTTGACAACTCCTTGCCAGATTTGAAATTAAGAATTTATTTTTAGAAAAGGATAGTTGTACGAGTATTGAAATTATTTTTATGTTGAATAGTGGTTAAGTTTAGGTTGATTTTTATTTATTTTAGTTAGGAAATAGTTAACGCCAATGATTTGTAATGTATATTCAGCTACCCCAATGATAGCCGTATGTCGAAGGAGCATTTTATTTTGAGAATCTTTTAAGTACAACTAACTTTAGGATACCGAAGCGAGGGAGTTTTATGAGGAATAACAATCTCCGTATAGAAACGACATCAAAAGTATTGCGGTGACAGACTATTTGGCGCCCCTCGATTTTAACGGTAGGAAGACCCTCAGGGTAATTGTTAACGTGATGTAAAATTTTTAAATTTAAACTTTGTCATTTATTATTTTTGTATTTCTTTATGTTTCTTTAAATTCTTTTCTCATTTATTCATAAGAACGCACTCTAGAACCACTGCAGTTAGCCGACGCACTCTTATATTATTACGGGGTTCCGTCCCTTGAAGGCAAATCAAAATTTAATGTATTTAACGCCTATTTCACTTGTAACAAGTTTCCTATTAGCATTGCTACTTCGTCGCACATTAATAATCAAACGTGAGCGTTTGGATATACAATGTCGCTAAAGTACAGCTTCCTTTGGGTTAACTTTCGTACGCCTGCCTAAAACTTGTGCACCTCCTTCTAGACTTTGACGAATCGTGAAACTGATTTTATTGTAAAGTGAATCCATTACAAATATTACTTCTGTTAGTGCAAGGACTAACGCACACTCAAATTAATTAGAACATATTTAAGCTGCCTAACAACTTACGAACTACGAGTACCTTCATCAATTCCATATTTGTTATTTTTGTGCCTAATATTAACATTATTTGTGAATAAACTTTTATGCATGTAACCAGTTGTTTCTATGTCTACGTCACTACAAATCAAACTGCATAAAACTGTAGAAAGTACAACAGATAGAAATCTTAGTTCGAGGAAAAAAATTTAAACGCTAACGTATGCAGATGATATAACTAAGTTAGCAGAAACTAATAAGAAATTAATAATAGGACTACATAAAACAAAAGAAACATTAGATAGAAATTTATGCATAAAAATAAACAAAATTACAACTAGCTAAAATGTTGTAGTAAACAATATAGAGAAAAAATTGAAACAATTATAAATATTTAACTAATATTGCTACTAAAAGATTTGGCAAAAATGAAAATAAGCTCAAATATACTATGTAAAAACCCCTTCTGGATACTACAAAAGCAAATACTGAAAGACTATGTTTAGAGTGCAACACAAAACGATTGCAAAAAGTGGGTATCAGACGAAGAAGTTGGAAGTTGAAGCTTTTGAGGTGCAATAGTATAGAAAAAGACTTAATATCAGCTGGACGAATAAAGTCAGTAACAGTATGGTTTACAAAAATAGAAATGTAACTTAAAAAAGATTTAAGCGATTGATCAGAGCAGAAGAAATGATTACAAATGGAAAGCGAAGGCTCATGTATATAATACAAATTAAAAAAGATATAATGAAAGATAAAGAGTCCTCTCAGCACATAAATTGGCGAAGAACTGCGACAGATAATCTTGAAGTTGCGGCCTTGAGGGAGAGAAAACAAGGTAAAAGCTTTCTCCGGCAGGTGTATATACGTTCTGATTTGGTTTTACCAGATTTGCCAAGCCTACGTTAATTCATCAATTATATGGACGACAAAGCACTTTTACATTGCTTATATCTTAGAAATATTAAACAATCTGGTTTTGATTTTCAGGGATGAATCGTTCCAGTGGTTTGTGAGTGAAGAGTTGTGTTATAGCAGTTTGGTACAATGCAAAATCAAATTCCTCTTATAAATTACATTCATACGTCAGAGATATGTTATCCATTCCATGCATTAAAGTTCAGAAACCATATATCGTTACAACTTTACATCTCTGAATATCAAAACCTTAAATGTACTGAAATCTTGCTACAATTTAAAATAGCTAAAATAGAAAATTAGTTGTTAGCGAAACATTTCAGAGAGTAGTGGAAATTGTGCTTTAATTCAAACATTTGTTGGACGCAATTCACATACATTAACCAAACGCCGAAGGCACTGTACGGCAAAACCTCGTGAAACTAATTTTGTCCATGTTGAATCTAGTTTCACATTTCCAACAAATAAAGTGTATTAGACCTTCTCTCAAACAAATTTCACGTTATTTTCAGAAATTCAAATATTACAATGTTTCTGTTGTAATTCAACATGTAGGTACATGAACTAAATACATTAGAACCAATTAACACCAGTACACTTAACGTAAATTTCAAAATAAAAAAGGAATCTCAAAAGATAAAAATCACTTTATATAGTAAAAAAAGTTCTTTATTTTCAAAATAATCTTACTGGTTATTGAACATTTTCAAATACATTATTTCAAAGGATATACTTTGTTGTATGAGCGTATCCAAAGCTATGTCATCAAAAGTGTCTGAGACTCTGGTTACATCCATACTTCTAACAAAGTGGTGGTACCGATGCGTTTCGCCTTCAAATATTACGCATATACATTTATACGACGCGTTGTATAACTTATAGCAACTTGTTAGATATAATGGAATATCTGTTTTTGCATTATCCAATCAGAAAGCCATGCTACTGCTCCAGTATGTACCAAAACAAAATCCTTGTCTTTAGGCACATTTATACTTTTATCAAGCTGATAGTACCAGTACGTTTTATCTTAGGCTCGTCAGGCAAAGGTCCCTATGCTACGCACTTTAAAACTTCCAATTATTTGTTGTTATATAGGATAGTATGTCTGTTTTGCCGTAGCTAAGCAGAGAAAAATTGTGTCGTTTTAGCGTGTGCAAAACAATGTATTGTTAGAAGCGTCACTGCCTTTGGATGCACTAATACTTTATGCAAGCTGTTTGGGCTTGTGCGTTCTACCTTAGGCTCGCCAAGCATAATCCCTTGTACAACGAGAGTCTGAAATCAATGGTACTTCGGACTTAATACTTTGCTTTGGTACAGGTTAAAGCAACGTAGAAACAGGTATTCCATTTAAACAACAACCAACGCACAGCGCTAAAGTACGTCATATAAGTTCTTACGCCTGATGAGTCGAAGGTGAAACGCAGCGGTGCCATTAATTTGCTGAAAGTATGAGTGTACCTGAAGTGACGATACGTTAATTGGAAATACACTGAATCAGGAACATACTTCGTTTCATGTTTACAACAAAAACAGATGTCCATTGTATCTGGCAGTACACTGCTTTAAATTTTAAGGTGTATCGCTTATGTTTTAGTAGAAAGCAAAACGCACAAGATCATTCAAAATCTCATCTGAAACAAGTTTTGGTTTCCAACGTTTTGAGCCACATTTATAGCAGTTTATCGTTTTTAAAACGCTGAGAAACAAGCAATAGTTTGAAGTAGGGACTATTGGTAAGACGGCGGCAACTCCTTTAGTCAAAGTTCTCCAACGAATGAGAGTTACGGCTGCACCAAATGGTCGGAGAATATTGTGCAAAGGCATGATTAAGATGAATAACAAGACACGTATTTTATTTTAGGTGACACGTTTAATTTTACAAGGTTTCACAATACCCAGCTGCATATACAATCTCTCCGCATTCTACAAAATCAGTCGGTAAGATGCAATGTAATACGTATGCGTTACATTAGATAGAAACCAAATAGGAGAAAAGAAAACTTTATTCATGAATAGTAGTGTTCATTAAGCATAACAGTTCAACAAATTTTTAGTTATATTAAGCAAGTTCAGGCTATATATTAAAACTACAATGCCATAGTTATATTATTTGTACCACACATAGCTGAATGAAACTCAGGTTTATAAATTACTTCAAAACCGCAAAAACGAAAAATAATACGTGTTACAAAACCGTATACAAATATGTAAACATGAATAATTACCCGAGTTAGTAGTGTAAACAAAATAAATGCAATGGTAAATTTTCATGGCTTGGTCATGTCACATTAAGAAAGCTGTTAGAATAGTTAAAGAAGTAAATAATAATAAAATTATTAATATGCATGTTTCATACCATAATATTCCCAAATACAGAAGAGATTTTTACAAATTTTAGTAAAATTAAGCAGAATTAACGATATAGAGAAATACGTGTATTTATAGTAAAAAACAACTTCCAGACAAGAATTTAATAATGTCGTTACAATGTAGCTAATCATTTTAATACATACGCTTATTCAATAAAACTCACAAATATCAGGTTATAGAAGATCTCAGTAGATAGGCCTAACATATTCACAATGTAAAATGTTTTAATGTATCCATTTATAGTGCTGAGGACATGAGATAGTACTGGGCACGTGACATAACATAATTAAAGCATATGAACGTACGCGTTTTTCGCGTGAATCCACACAAGTTTAATATTAAAACTATAATATAATGACATACCCTCAAAGAGTAGCGAAAGAGAAACTGGAGATAGACAGTGGACAAAGACATTGAATTAATTACTTGCAAGCCACTAATGAAAAAACGTGTAAAAGGTTATCATTGATAAAGAGAAGTTGAAAAACTCCATTCGCTAGGGATTAGCAATCGGGCGTTCAACGTGGTTATATCCGCCGATAATCGACAAGGACCCCAAATCTAAATTGGACAGATTGGCTCTAAACCAATTTAATTGGATATAAAATTATGCTTTCGAAACGTGAAAACTAATCTGGCGAAATGGAAATTCTTTTTCAGCTGGCATTTAATGTAAGTTATTAAATATTTACAAATTGTTCTAATTGTTTGTTGGCGGCATTTGTGCATGACGCTTGTTTAATTAAAGATCATGAAATTATAAAACGTCCACCATTGGTGTAATGTATAGTGTAACTCGTATTGAATGTATTAAGCATTGCAATTTTATTTGAAAGGTTGAAGAATAAGATCGATAAGGTTATGGCTAATGAAAAAAGAGATTGTTTTCTATATTTTGACAATTGTGTTTATGGATCTGTTTACGGCAATAATGCTATGATGCTCCTACTCAAATAAAGATATGTGACGCAGTGAGCTGAAAGTGGTTGTTTACTTTGCTTAAAGAGAAGGGTTGATTGTAAAATAAACTCTATTTCACCAGAAGGCTGACCTATTTAGGTTCGTCAGGAATAACTTGTCGTCCAGAAGATTCTCACTAAATTAGACAAGTTGGCCTCCATAAATTTAAGATAGTGTTGAAAGCCTTTCAAGGTGTTATTGGTAATGTATCTTGAAATTGAATCTATTTAAGTTTTACATTTTTGAATTTTATTTTATTGTTTTTCTAGCGATTCATTTTTGTGCCAATATAGTTAGTCGGTTCTTCCTAAATTTGTTACGGGATACCCGCTCTTTTGGACATTTCCAAAATTAATAATTTAACGCTTCATTCACTCGTAGCAGCACAAATGTCAGAAAATAGTAGTTATAAGTATTTTGTTAGAAGGCGCAGATTAAACTTTTTTGATTTCGATGAAAAGTGTCACTTTTGAATAGAATGTTGTTTCGACTGAATATTTGTTCTGCGTGAACCGTGTTCCATATCCGCTAATTATATCTCCAGACGACTGAGTCCCTTTTTCAAATGTCAAAAAAGAATTAAGTTTAATTGAGATTTTGCTCTGCATATCGCTAACATTTCCAGCCGCTTTGTGCGCAGACTTTATGTAACTTAAGTTTTCATGAATTTTTAGAGTTTATACGTTTAGAAATTGAACAGACAATTCAAAATTTGTATTGGTCCATTTTAAAAATTAGACATCAATCATAAATTACAACATTGATAGATAGATACTCATGATAACTCCAACATCTTCACGGCAATCTCAGGACAGAGGGTGTTCTGTGTGTTGGTGGTCAGCTACTTCTGCGGTAGAACAGACCCAGGTACAGGATCATTAGACCGGACAAGGAAAAGGAATCCACACACATCACACGTCAAGGCCCCAGTAAAAGGTATTCAGTTCACTACCGGGAACTTCCCAGAAACAATACTCAACTTCCACTTATAACAAGCAGTCACCTCTCATTGGCCGACAAACTACAACCGACCGTTAACAACCAACTGCACATACTAAAAAAATTTGATACGCGTTAAAATGACATGTAACAATATACTTTGTTGACTGTATCACCGCACACGAACTGAACTCAAAACAGACTAAAAAATTGCAGTTGACTATATCAAAGTACACGACCTGAAAATAGAACAAACTAAGAATCGTGAGAAATTTCCAACTTATTTTTTGTGGTACCCAAAAATCAGCACGCTCATTGGTCAAACTAATTTCGAGATTCTTTTACACTTGAAAATCGAAATACACAATTCCACTGGTTAAAGACATCATTAACGTTTTGCAACACAGGAAGCATAGAAAATGGAAGTGTATAAACATAAATTCAAATTCACAGAAAGATATTCGTTAGTGCTCACCATGGCCTAAGGAATCACTCTGCAGTGCTCCCCATAGCCTGCAAAATCTTCAGCGAGCAACGCTCCCCATACCTTGATATACTTCGACACGCAGTGCGCTTCATAGCCTGCGTATTCTCCGACGGTGACGCTGTCCGCCGCCGTACCTAGGGCACGTCGCTACAATTCATCAATCGATAGTTAACAAACGCCGTTACGTACATCACCGACAAGTCGTTATTGTGATTGCGTTTGTCAAATCTACCACCGGAACGACACCCCGTAGAGTTCCACGGCGATGCACTCGACGAAGCCTAAGCCCACACTACCACGACGCCTTCCGAAAAGTACCGAAGATCACCGAAGACGTCTAGGCCTCTTAATACTGTAAATAAATTCTAACCATCGCTGTTCAAGTTCTTACTAGGCCGCACAAATAAATTCCGAAGCCTTCCGAAGACAACCGAAGACTTCTAAACCTTCTATACTTGTATATATTGTCAATTAGTAGTTTTTGATTTCATATCATAATTTTTTGTAACTTAATGTTGTCTCACAAGTAAAACACGAAGAGTTCCGAAGACCGCCGAAGACGTCTGGACCTCTTCAAACTGTAAATATTTTCTAACTACCGTTACTCAAATTGCTATTCGTCCTCACAAGCAACTTCCGAAGAAATCTGAAGACTACCGAAGCCTTTTTCACCGCCTTCAAGCTGAACATACATTCATTTAATAAGTGTTTAAGTTTATTTTGGTTCCACAAGCAAGCATGAAGCCTTCCGAAGGATTCCGAAGATTACCGAAGACGTCAGAACTGCTTCAAACTATTAAAATCATTCCATCATAACTATTTCACTTTTATTTTTATGTATTTATGAAACATAATTATTTTTGATTATACTTATTAAACAAATAATCAATCCAAGCCTACATGTTTTAAGACGCCGCCCACCCGAGCGATAACAAGTGGCGTCCAAAGTGATTGGGCCGTCTTTGCAGAAGATTTTGCAAACAGTGCGCTTACAAGAATCACCAGCATGCACGAGACGAGGAGTCAAAGGACATCGCACATCCAGCTGGACACCAACTTGCTGCCTCCAACCCAAGAAGTAGCACAACCACCCACAGTTCTGGGACCGCAACAACCCAGTGGCGCTCAACAAACACAACCAACCAACAAAAATGGTCACAATCAAGGCGCTTGTGGAAGACCTGTACCACGTCACCACAGCGACCTCCGAAGCAGAAAAATCTACATCCTCTAGCACCCTTCTGGAGGATCCCTTACATGTGATTTTCCAATGCTCTACCCGAAAGTACTACATCGGCCAGAAAGCGAGCAAGCAAGGTAGGGATCTTTAACGTGCATGACAACACTCACATATGGGACCTCCATTTTACCTCTCATCCGAACGAGGGTGTATTTTTGTGAAAATGCTCGCTAATTTTCAAGCGGACCGTGTCGGGATTCGAACCCGAGACCTTGGGCGTATCTGGAGGATCCCGCAGAATTCCTCCAACAGATGGAAGCGATGAACTCTGATGTACCTATAACGCCCAGGCGGCTCCGTGGCGCAGTGGTATGTGTGTGACTACTACGCCCAAGGTCCCGGTTTCGAATCCCGACACGGTCCGCTCGAAGAATGTTAGGCGAGCATTTTTCACAAAAATACACCCTCGTTTGGATGAGAGGTAAAATGGAGGTCCCATATGTGGGTGTTGTCATGCACGTTAAAGATCCCTACCTTGCTTGCTAGCTTCCTGACCAATGTAGTACCTTTGGGTGGAGCATTGGAAAATCACATGTAAAGGATCCTCCAGAAGGGTGCCAGAGAATGTAGATTTTTCCGCTTCGGAGGTCGCTGTGGTGACGTGGTACAGGTTTTCCACAAGCGCCTTGATTGTGACCATTTTGTTGGTTGGTTGTTTTGTTGAGCGCCACTGGGTTGTTGCGGTCCCAGAACTGTGGGTGGTTGTGTGACCTCTTGGGTTGGAGGCAGCAAGTTGGTGTCCAGCTGGATGTGCGATGTTGTTTGACTCCTCGTCTCGGGCATGCTGGTGGCTAGTAGCTTATAATTTTGTATCATAATTATTTGTAACTTAACGTTGTCTCACAAGTATCACCGAAGCCTTCCGAAAAGTTCCGAAGACCGCCGAAGACGTCTGGGCCTCTTCAAACTGTAAATATTTTCTAACTTTCGTTATTCAAATTGCTACTCGTCCTCACAAGCAGCTTTCGAAGCCTTCCGAAGAAATCCGAAGACTACTGAAGCCTACCTCACCGTCTTCAAGCTGTATATATATTCATTTAATAAGTGTTTAAGTTTATTTTGGTTCCACAAGCAAGCACGAAGACTTCCGAAGACTTCCTAAGATTACCGAAGACTTCAGAACTGCTTCAAACTATTAAAATAATTCCATTATATCTAGCTCACCTTTATTTTTATGTATTTATGAAACTTATAATTAATTTTGCTTATACTTATTAAACAAATAATCAAGTCAAGCATACATGCTTTCAGACACCGCCCACCCGAACGTGAACAATCACTGATTTTCATATGGCTACATATTCCTCTTCTGCTAAAGCATCTTGCATTTGTTGCGGACTACTGCTGTAAGTGACAAAATGAAAAAGCTGCAATGGATTTAAGAACTCCCAATTCAATTTTTATCTGGAGCTTCGGGTAAATTAAATTTTGTTTATAGCATAGTATGTTCGGATTTGAGTTTGTTTACAATTTTAAACATTGAATATATATTAGAGTAGTTTTCCTGTTGGTATTAATTCGTAAAACATAACTTGCTTTTTTTGCAGATTATTATTCTCGGTATTTTAGAAATATTCATTGTACGATAAAAAAGAATCAACAAGTGAGAATGACAATCTCGCTAACATAATTTCCAGGGAATACATCGTAATAACTTAGTAACTATTTCCCTATGGTGGCACGGTTCAACGTCTTTGTCACAGCGTCAAGATCGTTTGCACCAAGATTATCATATTATAAGTTTTGCACAAATATCTGCCGACCACCTTGAATTCAATATTAAAACTATTTCGTTTACCTATTTCTTTTGTGGTGATAGCTTAAAACGGTTTTGAGCTACATAATACTAATATATGTATTTTCATACTCTTTGCGTTTTACTAAACGGAGAAAGTTAAAAGGAAAACTTTAAGCACAATTCATTACATACTACCTGTCGGGAAGGGCAAAATACTGAGATGATTGTAAATAAGACAATCCAGCTTCAGTGTTTTGCTGCTTGAAACTGGCTGGTTCAGTCATACCAAATAGCAACCTAAACTCCCTAAATCCATTTCTTGACGACAATGGGCTACTCCAAGTTGGTGGGAGGTAAACGCACGCTGACTTGTCATTTAATTGTAAACATTCCTTGTTAATTCCTAAAACCCACCCATTTACGACACCATTAATTCGTCACACGCATGAGTGTAATTTTCAAGCTACTTCATTCTTTGTCCGACAAAGGGTTTTGGTTCCTAGATGGTCGCAATGCTGTGTGAAGCGTTATTTGAACTTGTATAAACTGCAATAAAGGTGGCCCACCAATTATGGATAAGCAAATGGATAATTTACCCGCGCCTCGAGTTGCTCCTTCTCATGTATTCTCTAACTGCGGTTTCGACGATGCCGGACTCTTTTTTATTGAAGGAGGGGAGGTATCGAAATAAAAAATCTTAAAATGCTATGTCTGTATTTTTATTTGTTTTGCTATGAAGGCGGGTCATATTGAATTAGTAACCAAATTCACATCTGCCTCTTTTACTGCAACATTCCGACAATGGATCTAACCTTATCGAAGCAGACGATGCATTTAAAGAAATTTAAAAATTACGAGCAGTCAACCAGTTTAGAGGTACTTTGCAGCTGACTAAATTCAATGGCATCTTATGCCTGTCTGATCACATTTTGGTGAATTGTGAGGGTCATCAGTAAAATCATTAAAATACAATCCCAAGTGTGTACTGTTAAATAAATTGTATACTATATTAATGCAAGTGAAAGCGATATTAAATTTGTGACCTATGGCACCTTTGTCCTCGAATCCCAATGACTTTGAATCTTTGACACCTTCATTTCATACGGTCAACCATTTAGTGCAGCACCTCAAGTTGATGTGCTTAATGAGTCAATCAATAAACTATCTCAATTTCAACAACTACAAAATGATATATGAACTCGATGGAAAAGAAATTACTTACACATTCTTCTTCAGCAAACCAAATGGAAATTTAAGAAATAAGCGACCAACCCCATTGGTGGTTTAGTAATACTTCGACGTGACAACAGTCCGACTCAGCAGTGGGCATTACACCGAATCACAGGCGTTCATCGAGGAGCACATGCCATAGTGACAGTGGTGAGTGTCTTAATGAAAAGTGGTATTGTGAAACGAACAATAACAAAATTGAGTCTCTACCTATCTAGTTATATTAATCCTTGTTAGCAATTTTAAACAATTGCTTACTATTGTACATGTTTCATTAAGTTTCAATTTTCTCTATTGTTATTTTGCACATGCAGTCGTCCATGTTCTGGCTATATTGTCACCGTTAAATACAATATTTGCTTGGAGTTACTTTCAAGGTCACCGCTTTTCAGTAGTAACTATTGTTTAGCATTCTGCAGCCATTAGGACACATTAGTGTAAGTACATTTTCCTATATGTATCTGAGCCCATTCCCGCCGATTTACTATTGTTCATTTAATCTATTTGATGTTACTTAGGTGTATATCGACCTGTGAAATTTGTGTAAAAAAAAAGTGATATCAAGCAATTGTTAATAAATACATAAAAGATTAAGCAGCTTCGTGATAGAAGTCTTTGGTACTATTTACAAAATATCCTGTACTCAAGTAAGAATCACTGCACAATGGGAAGCTATCCGAAACAGCATGTTTCTATCACGTGTTCATAGAATTAACATTGTAATGGCAGTTAAAGGCGGTAACTTGAGAATCCACCCCACAAATATTTTGGATTTTGTATTGTGTTAAGGGGGTTGTGTTAACTGGAAAGAAAAAATCTGTTATGCTGGTGCTTTGGAACATCCTCGAGTTTCAAAATATATTGGAGATTAAACAGTGAGCAAAATATAAACTTTTATATTTATAATTTGTAATTACATTTATGCCACTTTTAAATGTAAGCTTCATTGGTGGCTTTTAGTGCTAGTAAAGAATTAAAATTTACGATTTTCAATGGACTATGGAATGATAAACAGAAGGTTGGTATTTAACTGTTTTATATGTATTGTTTTTAAGGACATTTTCAGAAATGGAATTTAAAATGTTAATATCAGAATGGTGTGGTAGTATTATTTTTGATTTAATATTTTTTCTTTATGACGTTTATGTCTTAAATGACTTAAATTTTTTAAAGGAAGGTATATTCGTATCAATATTGCAATTATTTAAACCTAATAGAATCTAAATTTAAGTTGAATTTTATTTATAAACCAGGTAAAATATCTAATTGTAAAAATAAATCTAACGACCCCAGTGATGAAGTATTTGGGGAGAGGCGCTTTATTTAAAAATTTCTTTGATATAACAAAATTTAAGACTGTTTTACGGAATTCTAGAAAAAGGTAATACATAATATGATACATATAGAAAACCAAGGAAAAGATCTATTTGGAACAACCGTCTTCCGTGTAGGGAACATATTGAAAGGATTGCTAAGAAAAGACGGTTTGCTGTCCCTTAATTATGAGTGTAGAAAAATCCTTTCAGGATAGTTTGTTTGTATTTTAGCCATATCAAATGTATATTATTTTTACTATTTTTATCATTTTTTCCATAGAAACCCACTCCCACACCACTGCAGTTAGTCGGTGCACCCTTCAAATTGCTACGGTGTCCCCGTTTCTTTAAAGCAAATCTAAATTTATAACGTACCGCTTATTTTACCCGTAACAATGCATACGCCGAAAAAATTGTGTCTTTGTCTCATATGTGTCTCCTGTCCACTGGACTTTTAAAATAGGTTGTCTCAACAGACAAAACGGACTAAATCATTATAAACTTTTAACTACGTACAATGTAAGTTTAGCAATAATAAATGATCAAGAAATAAAAGATGGCAAAAACTTTTAATGGCTTAAGTAATTAAGTAATATTTATATTACTTATTTTGTTTTAAGTATTGCAAAATAAATTTCATACAATTTAAATTATTCGCAAATTGAGAATGAAAAGCTAATAAAGGATCACTTCCTTTATGAAATTAACAAGAGCGTAGAAAATTCTGAACAATAGATTTATTCGATAAATTACGCCTTTGTGTCTGGGGTTTTAATTTAAGAGCACTTGGAATACTGCATCATAAATAAAACTAATAACTGTTAAGCAATAACTCGTTTAAGCATACATTTTTGATAACACTAATGAAATTTATTAGTTAGGGGTATATATATACGTTTGAATTAAACTGGCTTACCTAATTTCCTTCATCTGTTGAAGACAGCTATATTGTGAAATTTTATTGCAGAACCCAAAGAGAGAAAGATTGCTCGATAGATAAACCAAATTTCCGATTTTAGCACCCCTTTATTGATTCAGCCAAACGACTTGAAAAACTTGTATTAGAATGAAATTTGGACTGACAGTCAATAGCTTATATCAAAATGTAACCGCTTTGAAAAGAAAACGCTATAAACTTTAAAATAGCTGTTTTATAGCAGATGAAAGTTTGGTAACCATTTTATCAGCAGAATTCTTTGCACAGTTTATACTGTAAAGCTTGACGCCTTTATATCAGGTACTAAATTCTTAAATGTGCCTCTTGGTATTATCGATTGTACTGTTTCTTTAAAAGAATACAATTGCGCTGTTTAGAGTCTAGCAAAATCGGACTCTATCAGAGAGCGAGATCAAAACAGCGTAAACAAGGAGCCGATCAGCAAAGTGTATTTGACGGAGGCGTAACTAGCCTGGTGCAACCGGTGCAGTGCACCGGAGCAGTGCACCGGAGCCTAAGGGCTTAGGGGATCGCCATCTCCGTTGGAGAAAAATATTTTTGGAAAAATGAAAAAGTATTTACAGGGTTCTATATAAATCCACATGCTGTTCATTTCATACAACAGTATTAATTTTTAACAGTAACAAAATTTAAGTAGTTAATTTTCTTTGACAGATTCTTAATTTTCGTGCAGTTTAACAACTTACAAAATAGAACCACTCATCAACTCTACTCGCTATGAGACTGATCTGATTAGACCAGCAGCTACCGCTTGCTGCTGAAACTATTATTGTCAAGATCCGACAGGCGTCAAAGTCGAAGAGACAGACAGGCTCTCTAACCGAGTACAAAGTGTCTTGATTTATAGACTAGGCGCAACGCAAGATAGATTTTGGGTCGTTGGAGCTTCTTTTTAAAAAAGTTTTATTTCCAATAACACTTCTATCAAATTAATTTTTAATTGTATAATTAGAAAAATTGATTAATTTTTTTCACAACTTGAGCGTTTATGTTCATTAAAGGAGATTTAATTGAAGTTGACAAAAGCATTCTAAGTTACTATTTTAACAAATCAATAATTAAAAATTACAATGAACAATCAACAATGTTAAACTTTTGAAATTCGAAGGCTGACTGGCGATCAGGGATTTCTTACAATAGTTATGAAGCCTCTGATCTCACTTTATTTTGTGGAAAAGTGCAGATCTTGCTGTCTGCAGTTTCCCGGTAATCATACGTTTTATTCTAAGTAAATTTAATTAAGACTGCTTTATTGCAGTTCATTGTTTCTGCACCCACAGTATCAGGTAGCGTCTAGAATACAAAGTAGTGGTTTCTTTTCTTATTTCTGATATGAACTCTGTTAAACTTTAATTATATAACCTTCATTTATTACAATGTAACATGCTATCACTAAGATATAATAATTACGTTTATTTTATATGAATTTTAATATGGGGGATATGTAACTCTTCCCGATTTAGATGAAAATTAAGGGCTGTACTTAATTTTTAAAAACTCATTGTCCCTAAAGGTTCATTTGTGGTTTCTTTGTCTTACATTTTCGTTACCTTAATCTTATATCTAATATACATTTTGTACAATAAATATATAGCTAATAATAATAATAAAAAATCAATAAAATTGCCTAAGCACTAATGTTGTCATAGTATAACTATGGCACTTTTAAATTGTTCAAATGTTTTTTATAATTATCCATTATTTTTACTGCGTTGTTGAAATCGTCGAGATCTAGATGTCCTAGCTGCACCGGCTTTTTGATAATTCCACTGTCTTCGGTTTGAATTTTGAATTGTAGTTCGGGTAGGTTTGCAAACTTCGTTACTGTTGGGTTTTGATGTACTCGAATAATTTCACTTTTTAATCTTAAATAACTATCTTCCTTTATGGTGATCACTTTGCTTCCAATTAGGGCTAAACTGTTTTCGTCTTTGTAGAAATTGGCAGTCGCTATTACTTCTTGGAGAAATACAGCAATCCACTTGTTGTCCTTAACTTTCTGAATTTTTATGTCTGTAAGTTGTACTGGTTTTGGCACACAATTCTCATAATGATTAGAGAATCGTAATAATTGCACTTCGCAAGAGCTATCTGTTTGAATAGTTGTTGTCATTAATGATTGATATATGTATTGCCTGGGTGCCACTTCTTTGCATTTTTCATTTGTGAATCCATATCTAAGTTCATTTAGGGAAAGAAACTTGGTCTTAGGGATAATAACTTGATATTGATTATTAATTTTCTTAGGGAAAGCAAATAAATGATAGTAGTTATTAGGGTGAATTTTTACAATTGGAATCTATTAAAAAAGTCATTTCATGATTCTTTACATAACCTTTTACTATGACTATTTTTTAAATACAAGTATGTTAGATTCTGTTAATTCAAAAGGTAATTTACTATGAGTTTGTATTGTATTTGTTATACTGTCTTGGTTCTTTACTAATTTTCGGAGTGTATCGTTAAATTTTACTATAGTTGATTGAGGTAAGCAAATTTGGTTTTTAACAACAGTTTTTGCCATTCTGGTTGTTGATCAATTCTTGTATTGCATTGTTATATCGTTCAGCATCTTGGTTGTCTAAATTACCTGTGACAGTTTTTATAATATTACCTAATCCATTAATAATTTCTCTTTTCTGTCTTGTGGTTTGGTCTACCGGTATTAATCGTTTGAATTTGTCGTCTGTGTTCTTTAGGATATTTACCATTAAACTTTTTTAATTAAGCATTTCTATCGCATAATCTTTTCCAAATCTGACTATGTTCATTGATTTTTTCTGTCTGTCATAATTGTCTCTAATTATACAAAATTCTGGTTTTACTTCAGTTAAATCAAATTTTTGTTCTAAAGTCCAATAATCTACTGTGTTCTGCATACTTCCCAATTTTACTGGTAGTATACTGGGGCTGTTACCTATCTGAAATTACAGGGTGTTTTAAATTCTTTAAATGTGTGTATCTTACGGTTTCTCCGTTGTCTACTACCGCTACATTTCTATCCGAAATCTTTTTGATTTTAAACGGACTGTTTGCGCAACAAGTGCGATATTCAATTTAATTTGGTTTACCATTTATTTCAAATTAACTGAACGCATGCGCTATCAAAATCAAGACAATCCTTGCGTGTGTTATCAGCGACCGTCGAGCCTTTGAAAGTGACAGTCGAGCTTTTAAAAGGAACAGTCGAGTTTGAAAGTACTTGTCGAGACGTCAACTTCGCGAATCCGGCGGAAGTGCTCTCGAACCGTCTAATTGTTTAGTGCGAGTTGTTTTTGTTTCCTTTTCTTTCCAAAATGTCCTCTTACAGCTTCAAGTGATAAAACTGGACCGCTGCCGCTATCAACATCGGTAAGTCTTTGACTTTTGTTTACGTTTTTCTGTTATAAACTGTTTAACCATTTACGTATTTCCGTTAGGATTTTGTTGTAACAATGCACGACTGGTCCAGTAACTTATCGAAGGAAAAATATTAAATTTACTGCCGTGCGCTGTTATACAAAACCTACATGATCCTACGAGCACGGATCCATAATATAACCACATGTTCTATCGGCGCGGAACAACAAAAACTTGTATTTAAGCGTGGATTCAGAAGAAACCAGTGAATAAAACCGGAATTTATTTGTTACAATTTTCATTGAAATACACGAAGTGTTTTCCTAAATCTCTATCGTATATTAGGTCGGAAATGCAGGTTTTGATAAATCTAACATTTAACATTTAATAGTTATCAAAATTAACACTTGTGTATAGTTTAATATCCGAACAGCTGTTTACTGTTTATGTTTGCTATCACAATTAAAATTTTACTTAATTATATACCTTGTAGAAACAATTCCTCGCACTTAACATAAATCATTTCATTACGTTACATTTACAATTCTTTTCTATTTAATTAGTTTACATTTGTTCCTATAAATACCAAAGGTCACAATATTTACTTTTCAATTTACGGAACTTTGTATTTGTAGAAACAATAGGTGGTACGATCATTGGTCTTAAAACACTTGTGGCGTTTTGTTTCATTCTCTTTAATCAGAGGAGAATTATCTGCCATACGGCATTTCATATTTCAATTTTTTTGCTAGAAGTAGCACCAAAATTAATTTACGTATTTCAAAAAAAATTGTTAATCGCTTATAAGTTTAAATATTACAATGGCTCAACAACGAAAGCGATTAGAGTACAAAAGGAACGTATTTGCTCAGTGGATCACCGAGGTGTACAATCTTTCCATCAAGGCAACCAATAATGCAGCGTCCTTTTTACCCTTATTCAATACACGTTACGAAGACCTACAATCTTCTTTTGATCAGTTCTTTGAGGTCATAATCAAATAATAGAAATTACAGACAAAGAAGGTTTTGATGCTGAGGAACTGATCAGAAAACAAGTAGAAAGTTATTATTACTCGGCAAAAACGGTTCATGTTAAACTATATCCCGCCATTTCAACTGCACAAACCACTAATCCCGTTTCAGTGAAGGCTGCGGCAAAATTACCATCGTTGAGCATTCCTATTTTCAGGAGTGATCAAAAATTATTCCAAACATTTCACGAACTTTTCGATAGTATTATAGTAAAAAACGCCAATTTGGCACCTATACAACGCTATCAGTATCTCCTCTCATTTTTTGAGGGAGGACCCTTAAAATTACTTGCCGGCATTCCCGTTTCAGGGGATAATTTTCAAATCGCCTACGATAAGCTGATAAAAAGGTATCATAATAAACGGTTTCTAGCATCGGAAGTCGTTAACAATATTATGAAGTCCACTTTAAAAGGCGATAATGCAAAAGATTTACGCGTTCTAATAAATATATTTTCAGAATCCATTGCTGCACTAAAGGTTTTACAATTTGAAACAGACAAATGGGATTTCCTATTGTTTCATATTCTTTTACAATAACTCGATGTTCCTACCCTAACCCATTTCGAAGTCGAATTCGCCGAGGTATAAATTCCCACTTTAGTCAATTTAGTGTTTTATCTTGAAAATAAATGCAAGGCACTCGAATCTGTGCAACTATCAGGTATTTCTACAAATAAAATTACTTCACCGGTTGCGAAAAGCAGTCCTAACAATTTCTTTAAAAATTGCCCAAAAACACCTCCGTTTACCGCTTTGTGTAACTTACACCCTTACAAAAACCACAAACAATCTGATTACGTGCCACTTGTGTAATAAGGCCCACATTCTTTCAAAATGCGCCAAATATTTACAGAAAAGTGAAAACGAAAGATTAACATTTATAAAACAAAAATAATTATGTATCAATTGTTTACACCCTTTACATGTGGTACAAAATTGTCCCTCTCGTTTTCGATGCCGTACATGTAAAGCGAAACACTATTCCATTTTATACACCACTTCACCCACTAACATTTCGACTAACCCACAACCACCTTTAGGCACTTTGTCCAATAACTGAATTGCTAATACAAGCAATATTTCCGAAGACCTATCCAGTACTCTTTGCGGTGTAGCAAACACCAATCAGAGCACGGTACTTCTAGCCACCGCTGTTGTCAACATTTGCGACAGCAGTGGCAATTTCTGCCCTATCAGAATAATTATAGATTCCGGTAGTCAATGTAATTTCATTAGTGAAAGATGCGCGTGTCGTTTAAATTTACAACGACGTCAATCTTGAACTACTATTTTCGGTCTCGATGACATGGCTTCAAATTCAACTAGAGGCATGACACATGTCACAATCAGACCACAGGACAACTTGAAACCTACATTTACATTCGATGCGATCATTGTTCCTAGGTTATGTTCTGACATGCCACAAATTGCAATAGAAAAAGACTGGTCAAATTTACAAAGTCTTCAACTTGCTGATAAATCATATCAATTTCCTGCTCCTATCGACTTATTGGTAGGCGCCGCAATATTTCCACACATTTTAACAGAGGGTAAGGTGTTGGGTAGTCTAGGGCAACCTACGGCTATTAACACAGTTTTTGGTTGGGTAGTCGTTGGAAAGATTATGCAACAAATTTCTCCGAGTACTTATTCCTTTTTTACAAGCACTCTTATTCCGTTGGAAATTTCAATACCAAAATTTTGGGAAATCGAACAGATTCCTTCTAAAGTTAATTACTCCCCGGAAGAAATAAAGTGCGAAGAAATATTTTGTAATACCGTGACCCGAACCGCTTCAGGCCGTTTTCAAGTTTCTCTTCCGTTTCGTGATGGAGAGCCTGTTTTAGGCGACACATACAGCCAAGCTTACCGGAGATTTATTTTACTAGAAAACAAATTGCTAAAATCACCTGAACTTTACTTATCATATTCAAATATTATGCAAAGGTACATAGAATAGAAACACATGCCCCCCAATTTCGGAGCACTGTGTTGATAATTCCATTTCTTGCTATTTACCACATTTTTGTGTGGTAAAACCAGATAGCATCAGCACTAAGGTCAGGGTAGTGCATAATGCATCAGCAAAAAGTTCTAAAGGTCTGAGCCTCCACGATACGTTGTTACAAGGACCCAAGTTACAAAAAGATATTTTTTCACTACTTCTAATTTTCCGAGTTCATCCGATAGTCATTGTAGCGGATATTTGTCAGATGTTCTCGCAAATATTAGTTACTCCTAATCAAAGGAAATTTCAAAGAACGCTATGGAGATTCTCTCCCAATCATCCAATTTCACATTTCACGTTAAACCGTGTAACTTTCGGTCTTAACTGTTCGTCATACTTTAAATACGAACTATCTTGGAGCTTGCTGATAGAGAAAAAAAGCGTTTTCCTCGTATAAGTGATCTTTTAAAACAACAGATGTACGTAGATGACGTCTTAGCTACTTGCACTTCTGTTTCGGATGCTCTTAGCATGCAGGACGAGCTAATAGGCATCTTAAAATCAGGAAAGTTTGAATTGAAAAAATGGGCGAGCAACGCTTCTGAGTTACTTTCATCAACATCAAATTCTGATTTACAATTACCTATTACTGTCGACAAAGAAGAACCCAGCTTCGTCAAAGTGTTGGGACTTTAATGGAACCCGCAAAATGATTCTTTTTCATATACAGGGGAAACCATAATTCGAACCTGTACAAAACGTACTATTTTTTCCGATATAGGACGAATTTTCAACCCGCTGGGTCTATTAAGTCCAGTGTTACTTCAAGCGAAGCATATTATGCAATGTTTGTAGAAATCTAATATAGATTGGGACGATCAACCTCCGCAGGCTAATGTAGATTCTTGGAATTGCTTGAAAAACGAATTTTCATTGTTAGCTAATTTCAAACTTCCGCGGTACATTAACTTGAATGACGATCTTAGATGTGATCTACACGGGTTTTGTGACGCCTCTATGATTGGTTATTCAGCAGCAATATTTTTACGGGTCGAAAACAGTGACAAAATCACAGTTACTTTACTATGTGCTAAAAGTAAAGTCGCTCCTCTCAAGACTTTGAGTCTGGCTTGCTTGGAAGTGTTAGGCGCGGTTTTATTAGCCGATTTAATTTCTGCCGTAAAATATACCCTTTCTGAAAAAGTTACATTTCAAAATATATTTACTTGAACTGATTCACAAATCGTCCTAGCGTAGCTAAACGCCTCGCCCAGTAGATGGAAAACGTTTGTCGCTAATCGAGTGAGTCATATACAAAACATAGTCCCCCTTTCCTGGCACTATGCGCCGTCGGCTTTCAATGCCGCAGATGTCGGGTCTCGCGGGAATACCCCATCGGAATTGCTTACTAATCGTCTCTGGTGGAACGGTCCAGAGTTTCTTTTACCCACCAAGACTTGTGGGAAACTTATTTACATTTTTCGCCTGTTATCAATTCCGAGGCAGACCTGGAAGAAAGACAGCACGTATTTACAGCAAGTACGGAAATTCATTTTTTAGATATCTTGCTTGAACGATTTTCGTCACTAGATAAAATTCTCAGAATTTTATGGTACTGTTTACGCGTCAAAAACAATTTTCGAAGACATTCTGAGAAAATTTACGGAATCCCAACCCCCTTTGAGATTCAAAACAGTCTTCTCATTTTTGTCAAACACGTGCAATCGATGGCTTTTACGGAGCTAATTGATCAGATAAAAGAATGTTAATTACTGCCAAAACCTTTTCGATAACTTTCTTTATTTATCGATCCACGTGGACTTTTAAGAGTAGGAAGTCGTCTTAGAAATTCCGAATTCGCTTACGAAACTAAACACTCACTACTTTTACCAAGTCAGCATAGGAATACTAGTCTTATCGTCGAAAACATGCACTATAAATATTTGCATCCCGATTTGAAAAGTTTACGTCAACAATTCTGAATATTGTCTGCCAGAAAGGCTATTTACAAGACACTTGCAGGATGTCACAAATGTTTTCGCGCTAGGCCTTGTCCTTGCGCCCCTCCAATCATGGGAGATTTACCCGCCTATAGAATTCGGGCACTTAAACCTTTTGTTCATGTCGCAATAGATTTTTGCGGCCCATTTTACGTTATTCCTCTTCGTTCAAGAGGCTCAAAATCACTAAAAGCATATGTCTGCTTTTTTGTGCGCACTGCACTAGAGCAATGCACCTTGAACTCGCAATGGAGTTGTCTACAGACAGTTTTATTGCAGCCTTTCGCCGTTTCAAATCCCGTCGCGGCACTGTTTCTGATTCTTATTCAGACAATGCTACAAATTTTCACGGCGCCCCAAACACAAATTTACAGATTAATACTCTAGTCCTTAGTCGAAGTGACTTAAATCTTCCTTTAAGTGGTTCATAGGTAGAGTTGTAGAGTTGCACCCGGGAGACGACGGGCAAGTACGTGTGGTTACTGTTAAGACTGCCACGGAGGTTTATAGACGACCAGTAGTTAAACTATGCCTTTTGCTTTCGCTTAGTTTAACTTTGTTTTTTACAAAATATTTCCTTTGTTCCATTAGTTACATAAATTTTCATTTTCTAATTTTAAGTTTTTCGGGTTAGGAAAACACAACGTGTTTTTGGGGGCGGCCATGTTTGCGCAACAAGTGCGATATTCAATTTAATTTGGTTTACCATTTATTTCAAATTAACTGAACGCACGCGCTGTCGAAAACAAAACAATTCTCGCGTGTGTCATCAGAGACCGTCGAGCCTTTGAAAGTGACAGTCGAGCTTTTAAAAGGAACAGTCGAGTTTGAAAGTACCTGTCAAGACGTAAACTTCGCGAATCCGGCGGAAGTGCTCTCGAACCGTCTAATTGTTTAGTGCGAGTTGTTTTTCTTTCCTTTCCTTTTCTTTCCAAAATGTCCTCTTACAGCTTTAAGGGATAAAACTGGACCGCTGCCGCTATCAACATCGGTAGATCTTTGATTTTTGTTTACGTTTTTCTGCTATAAACTGTTCAACCATTTACGTATTTCCGTTAGGATTTTGTCGTAACAATAAACGACTGGTTAACTAACCTATCGAAGGAAAAATATTAAATTTACTGCCGTGCGCTGTTATACAAAACCCACACGGACCTAAATTTCTGGGGGCCGTTTTGTGTCGTTTACTTTTCAAGTTCCTTTTGTAAACCGTCTGTCCTACTGCGCATTTGTTTATATTGGCGTCTTCATTGCGGGTTTTGTAATACGTTTCTAATCACTGTCTAATTTATGTTTGACGTTATTATAAGTGATTTTTAATTTTTCGTTGTGATCTTTGGCGTATTGTTGATATACTTCTTTATTGTAGTGTATATCATAAGGGTTACGGGAATCTGAATGTTCTAATGTTAATTCGAGGGGTGTAAAGTTAGTTGAAAAATGATTTGTATTGTTATAAACAATTAGGGCATATGGCATTAAATTGGTAATGGGTTCCTTCGTGTATGTTAATCTAAAAGTCTGATCTGTTCTAATAGTGTTAAATGTAATCGTTCAATCAATCCGTTTGATTCCGGACGATTTTCCGTAATAAAATGAATATCTATTTTATGAAGTTCTAAAGTATTCTGTATAGTCTCGTTTCTGAATTCACTTCCGTTATCTAAAGTTATTGATTCGTGTGTAGCGTAAAATGTAAAGTACTGTAAAAATCATTGAGCTACATCAATACTATTTTATAAAGTAATGGATATCGCTTGTCCTACTTTTGTGAATTCGTTTACAATTGATAAAAAGTTCTGAGCTTCTACTACCAAAGTGTCTGCATGTAATTTTTGAAAAGGTTTGTCGGATATTTTAGTTAACATTAAGAGTATTTTTGCAGGTGATCTGTCGTATATTACTATGTCACATAGTTCGCATTGAGCAATAAAATCCGTAGTTAATACCTTCATATCTTTAAAATAATATCTCCTGATGGTTGTTTTAGGGTTTCGTTTATTCCTCAATGATTTGTTCTACCTTTGTGTTGGTTACGAATTACGTCGTTTATTTTGTCTGGGTCATCTAAAGTTATTAGTTTTTGTTATCATCTGATAATTTCTGGTCTTGAGTTATTAAATAATTGAATATATATATATATATATATATATATATATATATATATATTGCTGTGATCAAGGGTTGTTTCAGGGTGTATTGAGTAGCAAGGATCGTGTAGTAACCATAAATTGCAATAGGAATCAGAAAACTGCATTTATTTAGCAGAAAATTAAGTAATTCGTACATTATGTAAATAGCAAGCATTTAACACCCTGTATATAGACCATAATTAGCTTTAAGTGATGCAAGGAAGCATATCTCACAACAATAGAACGCGTATTTAGCAGAAAAATAGGTAATTCATACCTTATGTAAATAGCGAGCATTTAACACTCTGTAAATAGACCTTTATTAATTTTAACTGCCAGTGAGCATATCTTTCAACAATAGAACGCGTATTCAGAAGAAATGATAGTACATGTAATTAAACACGCGTTGAGAAGTGTTCTAATTAGGTATAAAACAAATACGAAGATAAGAGGTAAAACCTAACAAAGCTTTATGCAATTACGCTGAAATAATAAACATTTTTGATAAAAAAACGCAGTTTCAAACACGCATAAAAATACATAAACCAAAGCAGAAAAGTCGATATCTACACAAAACAACATATGGTCAAGATAACGAATAATAAGGTATCAAATAAACACCATTACATGGAAAACCAAAGAAATTATATCAGAAACAACTTCGAAATGCAGAAAATATTAAAGACCTGGTTGGTTGAGATATCGGCAAAACTGCTTGAAAACCCAGCCCACATGTAAGTGGGAAGAGCCTATTTTAACACAGAGCAATGATAAGACGGGTCAGTTCGCAACTCATGCAAGGCGAAACTGCGTCACTGCTAACCAGAAAGTCACGCGTAATTTAATATTTAATAAAATATCAAGTGTATGTTACAGTGATAGTAGTGCAACTATTACGAAGACTTCTTTTGCCGTTTAACGTGAGTAGAATTTGGGGTAATTTATTTAAACTAAATATTAATAATAATAGGGCTTCAAAGCTGTGAATGTGTTGATGATAATAATTCAAATTTGGATTGATATAACACTTCGAATTGGTGATACATTTCTGAATACTTCGAATCTGTGATATAATAATTCGAATCTGTGATATAACATTTCGAATTTGTGGTACATTTCTGAATATTTTGAATGCGTTGATGATAATAATTCAAATCTGGGTCAAGAGAACAATTCAAATCAGCGTCGACAATTATATTATGGTACAATTCTGGTACAATTTTGAGTTGCAAGATTCAAGGCATATAAAATAAAGAAGTACGTAGTAATTTTTGGAAAACGAGGGGTAACTGTACTCAAACGCTGGTTCAACAAACGAGGACAACAAAGGGTGTTGATCCACAACCCGAACAACCAGTAGCAGGTCAGATCTATTTAATTTTAAGATATTTTTCTATTTAAATTTCAATACTGAATTTATTCAATTTATATAAACTTGTGATGAAGTCAACAACAAACATTGCATACGTTAAACTTACGTAATATAGTATAAAGGGGTTTAGAACGTTCCAGGTTTCTTTGGTAAAAAGGTAGTTTTTAGTGACTTTAGATTGAATTCAAAGCATATAAATTTTGGGATACATATGATATTGACTGATTGAAGGGTGGATTTAAATATTTTTCAAAAATTGTAAATAATATTTCTTTTCATTATATGAAATTAATTGACTTCGTTTTATCAATTCAAACAAATAGGTAATCATAAAGGGACGGAGAAGGGAAAAATTGTGCACTCTGTGTAGGTTAAAAAGGGCTAGCTGTGGCATAATAATAAAATTAGTAAGACTAAATTTAATTTGAGAACACAGAGCGGTGCAGTACGGCGTTATCATCAATATATATATATATATATATATATATATATATATATATATATTGCTGTGATATTACTCCAGCCCCTACGATGTTTTATTAATTTTTAGCCCCACGTTTGAGCATGTCATAAATGCTGTGATATTTCTATTTATAATCAACAATCCCCTACGATGAGCGTAATAAAATGCTGTGTTATCCCCTTTATATTATGCCACGCGATTTGGGCGTACATAAAATGCTGTGATATTTTTTATTTGCCTCTTTGATCAATCAAGCACCTATGATGTGAACTGTTAAGTTATAGATTTTTTTTTGCCTCAACTAGCTGATTCAATTAAATAAAGCAATTCAACAATACACAATATAATGATTAAATATTTACAACTTTTAAAATCTTTCCTTTTTCAGAATATTTACATATACCAGATTTAAGAAATTGAAGCCAGCAAACTAGCCTTTTTGCTTATATTTAGAGAACTTTTGAAACGTTTTAAGATGCCTATTACCTTTTTCATAAAATGATCGATAAAACTACTGCGTTTTTGACTCTTACAAATACGAAAAATATTGAATATTGAATATTTTCAGTAATAAATTATATCAACATCGCTAACCTGGAATGGTTCTGTAGTTCCTCTGCATCTCCCAAGAGTTTTCGTGCCAAGTCTGAATATTTAGAGTCGAATTTGGAGGTCGACATCAAAACCAAAATACTATCCAAATCGTTATTAAAATCCCATTTAAATTTCAGTGTTAGAGCCAGTATTAAGATGCCAGTAATAAGTTAATCCAATTTAAGATTCACTTTGAATATCAGTAATAAATAGATTTTCCATGTCGGTAATTAACAAGATAGTAATAGAACATTTTCCATGTCAGTATTTAACAAGAAGTAATTACTAAGAAGTATTTAACCAAAAGTAATTAACCAGAAGTGATTAACAGGAGTAATTAACAGGAGCCCTGTTTTATTTATGTTAGAAATGTATTTTTATTAAGTCGTTGTTTACTTACGTCTATAATAGATCGTCTCACACTTGCACAATTCGTACATTTTTCAAAATGATTTTAATTTACTTTCGTCTCACTGGTTACGTAAATAATTTAGCACTTCAGAGTATCGTCGCAGCCCAGTTTAAAATGTATACTAAACTCGTCGCTCCATTCTCATCGTATTTAAAGCTGTACCTCTCTTGTTTTCCATTCGTTCATTAACTTGTTGGGACAACACCTTTTGCCTTTATCTTTGTGTATTCCGGGAATTTTACCAATTGTATAGTTCAAATATTCGGATGAATGCTTAACTTGTTACGTATTCATTCACATATCATGGTATTAAATTGAGAAATCCCAAGACTTTCCGTTCATTAAATCACGTATTCAGTGTTTATTACTTATTCTAATCTAAACCGAAATAATCAGGTGCTTGTTTATTTCCTAGTTAATATTGGATTTTTGAACAAATGTAATTCTTTGTCACGTACGATTTTCAAATAAGGCATAATTTAGACTGCGTATACGATGATATATTTAACGCACTTGTTAAATATTTATCAAGCCAATTCATATAGGTTTCCCGTTGATTTAATTTTGATGCATTTCGTTGCGTTTTCAAACCTTATCTTAACTTGTACTTAATCTTGAACATCTCTATATTCTCATGCATTTAATCTCATGTATTTTTATATACAGTGTGCTCTCACTAACAATATGTATAGTGACCTATTTACTCTTATAATATCTGTAATTATGTGCTTTCGTTAATTGGAAGTTGCTTTTATTTGTTCTACGACCCCTGTAACTTAACCTACCACTAAACTACTCTATAATTATAGCAATATATATATATATATACTTCTGAATATCTTTGGTATAAATGTTCTGTTGTGAAATAAAAGTAAAAAGAGGTTTTTTCTCCGGGGTATATTTCTTTAAAATTTTAATTATTTGATTCTCATTGTCATCTTTCGTTATTTGAATGTGATATATTTTTCTATTGTTGTATTTTGTATACTGTACCGGGTTGGGGTTGGTTTAAACTTCGGTAATTATAAATTGATTTGGTTTTGTATCTATCGTTTCGTTTAGAATTTTAATTGCGGTTTTTGGTTCGTTGTTTTGAGCTGAATGTATAGTTTCTATTTTTTTTTTTGGGTCTTATCTCATCTTGGTTTCGTCTACGTTACCTGCAACTGACAGTCTCTATAGCATTGAGTTGTATTCGGCTCAATGCGTTCGCATTATTGTTATACATTCCCTTCTTATATATGATCTCGTAGTCATACTGCTATAATCTAATCCTCCATCTCTGTAATTTTGAGTTGGGTTTTTAAATTTACATAACCATACTAATGGTCTGTGGTCTGTGTCTATATAAAATTTTCTTCTATAAAGATATGGCCTAAAATATTTTGTAGCCCAAATTCTGGCTAATAGTTCTTTTTCAATTGTACTATATTTTTGTTCTGTCTCACTTAATGTGCGTGATGCGTAACTGATTGGTTTATCACTACCTACTTTGCCTTGACTCTATACTGCGCCTAAAGCAACATTGGATGCGTTTGTTGTTAATATAAAGAATTTTGAAAAGTCAGGGTACTCCAACAAAGGGTGATCCGTAAGAATATACTTAATTTTCTATACCGCTTTAATAAATTCCGGCGTGTGTTCGATTTTATTACCTTTCTTTAAATAATTTGTTAGTGGTGTAGTTATTTGTGCATAACCTTTAATGAATTTTCTATAATATCCACTGACTAAAAATCCTTTGATTTCTTTTTCGTTTTTAGTAAAGGGTAGTTTAATACGGCATTTGTCTTATCTGGGTTTGGCATAACACCTTGTGGAGTTATTATGTGCCCTAAGAATGCTACTTCTCTTTGCAAGAATTCGCTCTTATCTAGTTGTACTTTAAAGTGAGCTTTTCTTAAACGCTCAAAAACTTCTTTTAATCTCTCAATGTGTTCGTTGAGTGACGTTGAATATACAATTATGTCCTCAAGATACACAAGACATTTCTCGGTGTATATCCCTTTCAAAATATTGTTCATAACCCTCTGAAAAGTGGCGGGTGCGTTCTTTAAGCCAAACGGCATGCGTTTGTATTCATAGTGTCTTCTACGTGTACTGAAAGCTGTTTTAATCATGTCTTTCTCGTCCATTTTCACTTGGTGGTATCTTGAAACGAGGTCTAACGTCGAAAAATATTGACATTTTCCTAGCTGGTTCAATATTTCTGTGATATTTGGTAGTGGATACTTATCGTCTACAGTCTTCTTGTTGAGTTTTCTGTAATCGATAACCATTTGGTATTTGCGTTGCCTGAGGTATCTAATTTCTTTGGTACAATTAACATGGGGCTGCACCATGGTGAACTTGAATGTTGAATAATATCTTGGTTTAATAAGTCTGCTACCTGTCTATCTGCTTCTTCTTGACTTGCTTGGGGTAGACTATAAGCTTTGGTGAAAATCGGTTTTTCATCTATTAATTGAATAGTATGTTTGACTGTGTTGGTAAAAGTTAAAGGTATTCCTTCACAATGGAATATATCTCTGTATTCAAAACATAATTCTTTTATTGCTCTCTCTTCTTCGGTATTAATATTATCATTAAAACGAATGTTAATTAGATTTTCCTTTAACATTTTATCGTGATATGTGGGGTTGCAATTACTTTCAGAGTCTTGGTCGATTTCCATTACGCTAAAATTTACTTCTTTCACTTCTATTGGTGTCGTGAACGATACTTCTATGGGGTAGTCGTTTAAGTTCAAAATTGTTGTAGTGGCGTAGTTGTTTTTCATATGTACTAACGCGGTGGGTATTTCTACTCCCTGTTGAAATGACATGTAATTTATTATTTCTTACATTTAAACGGTAGTTACATTTAAAAAGTTCGATAAATACAACACCGGAAGCGAGGTTTACTAGACACCATCGGTGGTTGGCAGCGCTAATCTTATACAGATTTGGGCGCGGTCATCTACCAATGACGTCCCCAATATTGCGCAATACTTCGAAAATTTACATATTAATTTTAAAACAAAGATAAAGCGAACAATATAAACTATGAAGTACTCACATAATAAGTCCAGATTCCCGCGAAGTTGCGCTAGGGTAGGCCTCTAACCAAGTCCATCAGGGCTCCTCCCGGAGGGATTAGAGATGATACGCCGACGCTCTACAAAAGCGTTCGGATCAGCTCCGGCCAGCTACGGCAGTCATGAGGTCTTCATCCAGAGTCGTGGAGATCAGTACGCCTAGGTGGCTCTCAGATTGTCACCTACCTATGCAGGGAATGGGCAGGAAAAACCAGGTAAGGGTAGACAAACAAAAGATAATCAAGCAAGGAACTACATAGGTAAACCTAACGATACGTTACCAAAAAAACGACCACTTCACTCGAAGATACCAGGCAAAAAGCCACGTTATAGAGAGAACAGGAAACTCCCCCACTCTTTTTGTCTTTTTTTACGTCCGCGAAGTTATTCGTCCAACCCTCTAGCATTGCACGATTTGCGCAAATGCACTACTATGACGTAACGGAAGTACACGCCTAGTCTATTTAAAATTCCCGCGCACAGCGTCTTTTGAAAATATGGCGCGAAACTTCCGTACATCAAAACTTAACCTAGAAACAATGTTTAAGTGCCAATTTGGATTGGCACGTAACATATTCTTATATCACTGTTTGAATTTACTAGGACGTTTACTTGTTTTTCTGTCCTAGGTTCGATGGTGTATTTTTGATTGGTTTGAATGTTGCTGTTTTGAAATTTAATTAGTATTTGTCCGTGTTTTGTTCTTAATAATCGATTTTTTATATCAATATTCGCTCCTAATTTTCTTAAAAGATCTATGCCTATCAATCCGTCGTATTTGTCGTTAAATTCAAAAATGCAAAATTTGTGTTTCATTTTTGAAAGTTTTTGGTAAAGGTATATTCGCAATAAATTGGTGTAGTGTAGTTTTGTGTGCTGTTTTGATTTTAAAAGGTTCTCTTTCTACAAAATTTAAATAATGTTTCTGCGCGGTTTTGGGGCTAATTAAAGTTTTTGAAGATCCTGTGTTGATGAATAATTTAATTTCAGATGCGGTATTTCTATATAGAGTAAAATGTGTTGATTAATATTGTTTAAATTTATTACGTCTGATCGTATATGGTTCTGTCCAACTGAAAAGGGTTGTTACGTTCGTAGTTTTCTGAGTAATTGGCCTAATAATCTCTACTTGGATTTACATAATTACCGGTGTCTTTGAGTATAGCTTGATTATTGAAATCTTCTACTTCTTGGTGAAATAGTTCCTCGGAGGTGAAGTTTCGTTTCTGTGTATAGTCGGGTTTAATCTGAGATATTTTACTGTTCTGTCTGGTGTTACTAGATGAAGTGTCTATAGGGGTTGGTTTGTAATAATTATTGGGATTGTTGTTATTATTCGTCATGGGTGCGTTTCGGTTAGTTTACGCTGAATGTTTGACATGTTCGATTTGTGTTCTGATTAAACTTGGGTGTAAATACAAGTTTGCAAAATTGTCGAAACTGATTGTTGAAATTTGTATTATTAAAGTTTGGATTATTAATTCTAAAATGATTTGCTGGTGTGTTAAATGATGTAAATTTGGGTTGTATTGGTCTCACCGCTTGTATAATTTAATTGGTTCATACTTTTTGTTAATATTGGGATTGTAAAGTCTGTTCCTATAATACATTACGTTCTCCTTCTCTGTTATTAAATTCATTGCCTCTTCTAAGTTTTGGGGAATTCAAGTTGATTTCGTACAAAAAGCAACCAGTGGCGTTTCCTTTCGCCCGAGTAGTCAGTTTAATATATTTTATAAATCTATAGAGGTTGATTTATTTGAGTATGCATCACATAACATTTTTATGGATATGCGCTCAATCTGTTTTCAGAATTGTAAATTCCTATTCGTAAAAAATTGCTTTTTGTGCTCAATGTTCTCCTTTGGATATAGTTTTTCAATTCAACAAGGTGAAATGTTGATTAATAGCTGTAGTTAATAACTGGTTTTGAGTTTTTGCAACTTTTAATTTTGACTCTGAAAGAGTAGAAACGGTGGGTGGATTACAGGTTCTCTGAATTTACTTGAAAATATTCCGATAATAGATAGCCATCGAACGGGTCTTGGGAATTAGTGAGAAGAGATCCATGTACACCAATTTATGTAATTAATCTTGAAATTTGACATTTTGCGGGAATTTGATGTATCCATCTGTCTTACAATGTAAGCTAAGTTTTATTAGGAAGTTATAAGTATTTTCTTTTATACGATTTCCTGTATCCAGCAAAGAGTGATTTTATAATACTAGGCCCATAGCTAAGTCAAACAACCAAGAAGAAGAAACTCAAAGTTGAGAATTAAATCCTAAGATGAGTATTGTACGAGTTGAAATACTATATTGTGTTTATAAAGATTATTTAATTTAGTCTTTAGTTTTGGTATTTATAACCCGGCTACGTACATTTAAAAAGATTGTTTAATTTCATTATTGTACGCTTCAAGAACAAAATAGAATTGAATCTGTTAGACAACTGTTAATAGAAATTTTTACTTAACTGTCTTGTTGGTTAGTGCAGTACAGGTAGAAGTTATTTGCCGACCCAGAATACTTTAAATTCTCAACACTGGACGAATGCTACAGCAGTAAGTAGTTAGCAATGGCGGTGATAAGTATACCTGCTTGCTTTCTATGTCCATGTCCTACGAAGATGCACAGAATAAAAAATATATTTTAACCTCGTGTTATTCATAAATGCTTATTTTAACTAAAAATATCTTCGACAAATGCAAAACAATCTAAACGCAAACGAAGCGACTTTCGAATTTTAAATAGATATTCAATCTTATATATCGCCTAAGGAAAAGAATAAACATTAATTAACAATTTATTTATGCGTTCAAACACAATGGATTTCATCTGTTTTCAAATTTGTTGCATGGCATTAGTTACATATTCGAAACACTGTTTTATTATTTCACTTTGGGGAGTCGATGAATTGCTTTTCAGTTATTAGCCAAGAGGGAAATGTTACAAGTATTGATGTGCACTGAAATATCGTTAAAATTTCAATATAGAAGCAATGATTGGATTTCAGAACGAAGAGTATAATGTGATTTGAATACTCGGATATGAAAAGTGAAACTCCTGCAGAAAAGAGACCACAAAATCTATGGAGATAAGACTCAGATGTTGAAGTAGATTTTAAAGCCAAGAAAAAAGGTTTTAAACCCGTTATGTCGAATATTGCGTTAGAAAACTTTTGAGAAGCTTTACAGTTACTTTAATAAATTCCTCAAATTGAGGACGGAAACTCTTAAGATTATTTTTTAAGTATAACTATTATGACATTGGCACTAAAATTTGAAGAAAATCTCACACACTACGGTTGACTTTAAGCGATTTTCAAACATTCGGGTATTTTTCCAATTTCAATACTTAACTGGTTCTTTTTTTTGTACTTGAAGTAAAAAATGCAAGTCGCAAACGATAGTATTCCGGAACCCTCTTCAAACACTTACACCACCCCTTCCACTAAGCTAATCGGCTACAATACTTGTTAGTATATTCAATGTTTTAGGTGCTTTATCGTAACAGAATTTTGAGCACGGTATTTCTCAGAATTTTGCTGTGGATTATCGGCTAGATTTTCTGGGGCAAAAACAGTATATAACAATGAGTTCGCCATCCTGAGTCTTGTTTGTCGTTGGGCTTCCTTGATAGGGAGTTTGTTCATTTTTGTATAAGTTAGAATTTTTGGGAATTATATATTAACATACACATACACAAAGACGCTAATTCATTCACGTACGCATAATTTTTCGGGTCATATCATACTTTTAGGCTGACGACTTTTTGGTGTTTGTATTTTATTATCTTGTTACGTATTAAGTGAATTACCGTAACAAACCTGCCATATCTGAGTATCCATCTTTTATAATTATTCAATCTATGGTATTTTGTATAAAAAAAATCCTATTGTTTCTTAAATATGGTCCTGGTTATTGTACACATTATTATTTACACTGTAGAATGCATAAATACATTAAGATAACCTCGGATATATTTATCGCTCTCGGGGATTGTAATGTAAATACGCGCTATTGAAGTAACGAAATCGTTGTCCCAATTGCTTGTAAGACATCGGTCGATTCGAATAAGCCAATCCCATGAGTGAATAAGTTTTAAGTTAATTGGGGTAATTACGTGAACCACTTTAGTACCAGAATTTACTGAAGCAACTGTGTTTTCTGGGAAGCATCGCGTTCGTTTTAATGTAGTGCTCGAATTTCTCGTTACTATCTTTTTCCTTTAGCGCACTACCGCTATTACAGGCAAACAACAACGTCATTAAGTCTACAAAAAATCAAACAACCAGAAGCCTGAAAAGTTGGTTACATGCACTCTTAATCTAAGGAAAGATTATTTTTGTATTGTATATTGTTAATACTCAAAGATTATCAAATTCATTATGACAGGTTTTAAAGCGAGAATGATATCATTATCGTATTCTAAATCAGTGCAGTTTTATTATTCACTTGTTTTGATTAATAATGCACAACGCTGTACAAAGGCGTACTATACAGTGCATCAAAAATAGTGCTTTCGTTTTATTGGCGTAAAAAAAAATCTAAGACAAAAGGTGATTTTAAAATAGTTTAATTCATGTAAATGCTATAACTATTTTATATTCATTATCTCAATGTTTTAAAATAATGTCAATATTTTAAATAGGATACCTTAGATGGGTGTTGTGCGATTTACTTGATGTTCTTAAAGGTGTCTTCGCACAAAGTAACACGAATGCAGTTAACAGCTCGTATTTATAAAAAAAAAGTTTAATTAATTGTCCACAAATTTTTAAAATTTAGTAATCGCAACTTTGTTATTGCAATTCACCATACATGGATACAGAAGACCACAAATTTATTGAAAGCGCGCTATAATTTTGAACTGATTAAATGCGAAATATTTTCTCTGTAATACACAATTCAACAAGGGAGAGTTTAAGGAAGGAATCAAGTTTATCATTTAAATCAAGAACCTGTTAAATGTAATTTATCTACATTTTACGAAACGCCGAAGGCACGTAGGGCAGGACGCTTTTTAGAAAAGTTTCACATCTCCAGGAAATGGGATTAAACAACGTTTTGATATGCTTGTCAAACAAATCTCTCATTTTATCTTCAAATAGTCAGATTACAGTCTATATTCCTTAATTCAATTATTGTGGTTACATTGGGCATTAAAGAATATTTCAGAATTCACTGTTCATGTTATTTTTTATGAAAGAATTTCCGGGGGATTTTCAACCGAACAGCTGATTATTTTTCTAAAAATTCAACGAATAACGAAAAGTAGCTTTAGATAGACACTGATTCAGTGTCACTATTTTAAAAAAATTTATTACAGAAATAAAAACTTAACAATGAATTACAACTAAACTCATTTTCGGTATAAATACTCAATTTTAACGAGTTTAAAGCTATAAAGGCTCATTGCTTAAAATTTTAGGTTGTACAGCGAATTAAAGACACAGGACTTAAGACAAAGTAAAAAATTCTGAGTGGTTAAAATACTTATATCGGGTTTGGGCTAACAAAATACAAGAACAAATTAAAAACGCGAAATAAAATGTTATTTATGTTTCATATACTATTTATAAAGAAAATTAATTTCTTGCCCTCATGCTTGGCAAAATTTCTCTATAAGTTGATAATAAAATCTCCTATTACTATTAAAGAATTAAAAATGCGGGCTTTACGAGTTAATCGAGTACATCGAAGTAATAGCCGATGGGACACTAGCAGCACCCAAATCAGTGACATACACATCCGTTTTAACGTTAGGGGCAAGTAAGATGTCTGTCTCTTATTTGAACGGACAGACTAAATATTGACGCACCCTGTATAAAAGATTTTATGAATAATTAATATTTTTTGAACATGATATTTCAAAATTTTGTTTTAATAAAAGCCATCCGCTAATAGGACCCAACATTAATTTTTTAAGTACATTATCAATGTAATAATGCAGGCAAGACGCTACAGTTGCGTTTCTCAGTTGTCGCACAATAACCTTGTAAGTAAGCATAGACTAAAATTGTTGCGCTGTATTAACGGATGCTGACCGCAATCAATAGGACTTAGTATCAGGGAAAATGTGAGATAACGGCAAAGCTTGACAAACAGGAAAGTTAGGCACAAACCGAAAAGTGAAAAGTAACACAGCTTCAAGATGTTAATAATACGCGGTGAGCGACATATGATTAAACTACGCTTGCAAAGGCAAAGTAGATTTTACGCACGAGAGCGCCGATTTAATGTCGTGACGATCGACGTAAACAGGTTAAAAAACTTATGAGTTCAGCCCCAAGTAGTTGTATTTCGTTTTGTGTTAAGAGAACCTGAAGCCTTTGGAAAATTCTCAGAGTAATCTCAAAAAGTTTGTTGTTTTCTTGAATAATCATCGACGGATTTCGTAATTCAAGTAATTAATAACGTGATTTTGTGTATACAACATTGTCTACACACCTAAGTCGCATGTGCCCTGTGCATTTTAAGCGTTATAGTTCTCATAGTTCGCATTTCTATGGTTCAGTTTTTTTTACGTTCATCCGCAAAAAGATGTTCATTAATCTACTCATCCTAGTTACGGCAAATGGTCATACGACTTGTTGATGACAGGTTGGTTTGATTAGCAACATGGCATTATTAACGTTATGGGCGATCCGAATAGTAAATAATTTAGACGTTAAGTGTGCGCCTTGTAGTGTTAATTTATTTTATCACCCGGAAAATTATTTAAAGCGGCCAGTATACAATTATTAATCTCAGGTTTCTGCATTTTGTATTTAGCAAGCTTACTTAGTCAGTAAGTTATGGATCTTCATGATGCACGGTCGTTGAAATAATCGATTTTCAATGTGCATAATAAAGGATTTCTATTTGAAAGTAAATGTAATATAGTTTAAAGCGCACGCTTATGTAGAAGGATATCGACCATCAGACAATTTGAGTATTTCGTAAGCAGATGGTGGCGTTTAAGAAAACTTGTACCGTCTGTTAAAATCAATCAAGTTGGATTAAATATGATTCCAGGTCCAAGTGTTACTTTGTCTTTGTGTTTGCTGCTTTGTGAGACAACAACTTGCTGCCATATGGAATATTAGTAAGACAGATTTTCACTTACTTTTCAACGAGATGGGCGGGTAAGATTTACATATAACCATGTAATGTTTATTTTTTTGGAAATATTGGCTTCAACAGTGGTAATCTTGCGCAATTAGTGAATTATACCGAATGAACTTAAAAACCTTTAAAAGTGTATTTATTTTTCAAAATTATTGAATTTATGATTTAATTGTTATATTAATCCCCTTCAAGTTGTATGATTATTCTTTTAATGTTTAATATACATAAAATAAGGTTCTTCAGAACAAAACAAAGTGAATATTTAAGTCAATAAAAGTTTTATTTATAGCCATGTAGCATATATACAATCACAGTAGAGAAATATGTTCGTTCTGGTGCAGTGCCGCCGCCGCCGATCTAACCTAGGTTTTTACATGTAAAAACCCACTATAAAGTCTTAGTTTTAAGGAATTTCCTCTTTGCTCCCTCCTTGCTCCCCTCCTTGCGCGGACACCCTCACATCAACCATTTTGATTACGTCACACCCGCCTTTTTTTCAACCGCGAGATAAATCTTTCTCCACATTTCCACCAACGACATAAATATGTCTTGTTTAGCTCATCTTTCGAGATAAATCTATCTTGTTTGGTATCAATTAATATTAGATTTTTCTCGGCTACCTGAATTTCTAGGAATTTTTTAGATAGATTCATACCCCAGGGAGCTACCCTCATTTTAGGAATTTTTACCGGTAACGATTTCTGACCGTCTTTATAAATTTTTTAGCCATGCGATACATCCAATTACACTAGTATATTACGCAGAATCCGAATCTGTGAACCGATTTAAAATCGGACCACCCCTTACCGTTTTACACACATACGCTCTAAATTATAACTTACCTGCAGCTCATACCTAAAAGAAAATCTAAAAACCATTCTTAAAACCTTTTATTACAGACAATTTTTACTAATACAGTTTAAATTTTGTAAACCACATTTCTAAATACATATTCACAATTTTTATTCTTTACCTAGAACTCCTCACATCGGCTTATATTTATTAATATTTATTTCTAAATAGAGCACCTTTTCCAAAAACCAACCGGACCCATCATCATCATATTGTTTTCGACCTTACTTAAGGTCGGTTTGACGCAGCTCTAATTTCTTTTCTAATCTGTGCTAATCTAAAAAGTTTTACATACCCTTCACAACTTAAATTTCTAATAATTTGACTAATATAGTTTGGTCTAGGTCTTCCTATATCCTTTTATCTTTTTCCTATCCACCTGACTTTACATAGATATTAGCAACATGATGGTTGTTAAAGAACTCTAACATGTTTACATGTTTACCATTTATAAGGAAATGAAATATAACCTTCAAAAAGGAAAAGTGTTAAAATATATGTTATGGTAAGGCTTAAGCAACGAAACGCTACCCACATGCCAGACCGCTACCTAATTGTGAGTTATGTCATGGTGACGTTTATTAAATTATATGTTATGGTAAGGCTTAAGCAACGAATCGCTGCCAACATGCCAGACCGCTAACTAATTGTGAGTTATGTCCTGGTGACATTTAGTTAACTGATTTTTATTTTTTTTTGTTTTGTTTTCGAACTTACTTAAAGTCGGTTTGACGCAGCTCTAAATTCTTTTCTATTCTGAGCTAGTCTAAAAAGGTCTACACCGGACCCACGTGTTTCAAATTCCTCTGATTTTGTTCTCATGGTTTCGCTTAAGACCTCGTAAATATTTTCCAAATTACTAGAATATGTTATAACCATATTTTTTGTGTTAAAGGATTTCACATCGGTAGTCTCTTCTCCCATTTTTGTGTAGATGCCGTAGAGTTTGCAATTAACTTTTATTGCCGTATGTTGTGATCTTTTTTCATTAATTAATCGAATAAACCGCTATTTCTGCTTACGAAGAAACTCTGAAACTCCATCGTCGACACTGGCGTTCTTTATGCGATAGCTAGCCATATGGTTGTTAAACGCTGTGCTAACCATTTCTACACCATCTTTGCCAGTAGCGGTAACTGTTGCATTTTTATATCTATTGCTCCTCAAGTGTGCGGCATACGTAGTCTTTTCCATTTCGAAATCGCATACTTTACACAGAATTTGTGGTTGTTTCGTACAAGACCCTTTAACAGCTGGCGGAGCTGAACGTTTACGGCTTAATGACATACCGTGCTGTTTTCCTTGTGTCGCAGTAGGTTGTCCATTTTCGTAAAAGCGATACCGCAAGACCCACAGTTTAAGTACTTTGCTGCTGACAGATGTACAAGCTTAACCCTGGACGATGTTACACCACGGCATTTGTTCTGAGAACATTTCTCCAGGTATAGGAAGCACCGCAAGAGTTGCAACTAAAAATATTTGCGGAGGTCATTTTTCTTCCACCAGCTTCCGAAGAGTATAAATTATAATTTATATGTAGCGCCATGGTTTATATACATTTTGAAAACAATCGAAGATTGCCGAAGACACTCGAAGAGTGCGCAAGCGCTCTCATTAAACCAATTAGCATTAATATCAAGTATTTTGTATTTTCGTAGGTTGCTCATTTCCTAGAACCAAATCTTCCGCATAGCGGTCGGTAGCACGTAATTATTTCTAGAGCCGGCAAGTACTCGATACCACCCAAATAGAGAATTAGATGCTCGATGTCTGTTAACTTCCGATTCCCTCGTAAAAGGTAGAAAAAACTCGGTCAATCATCCATCTAAGTTATACTACGACCAGCTCCCGTTCTGATAATTTCCAAACATTTTTCAAACGGTAATGCTCTCAGAATTTTTAAATCTCCGAGAGAGCTATAAGTCGTGATCAATTACACGTTTGAGCTACCCGTAAACTAACATATTTTATAGAAACAGTACGCTGTATAATACATGCATACCTCTTCTCTGCGCTACTGCTATTCTTGTAGTTGGTTGAAAAAGTCAGTCGCCTTTTTTTACTGCTAGGACCGCTGCAAAGCATCATTTTATAGTTTCTTTATAAGTATAGCACATCACACACTTTTTTGTCTGATAATTAAATTTTGCTCATGTAGGCTTTTACACTTTCGCATATTTAAACATCTAATGCGATCGATTAATCACTTTCGATTATTCTAACGGTAACCACCATACATTCCGCCGCACCGTTCTTTTTGAATCCAACGATCCGATGGGCTTCCACACATTAACACCTAACGTATCTTTCCTACTATTTGTTAAACAGAAACTACCGGCATCGCCATGTCCGTATGTGGACGCAAGCAGATGTTTGCGGATGTGTACGGGAATATGTAACCATATACATTAATCAGTCTAAGCTATTTTATTTAGTCCGATAAAACTACTATTTTTCTAAACCACAATTAATAATCACCTTTGTAGGTTTAACATTTACCATTTCCCAATGGCTGGTGCTACGTACATGGTGTAACAGTTCGATTTAACTGCTACGAATCTGGACGTTAGGCAACTTTATTTACCTCCATTTAGCTTATACGTTACACAGAAAAGCAAGTTCCTTTGTCTTATTAGTCGAAATTCTGTTAGGTAGGGATCAAAAGGCATATTTTAGCATTCTGCGCACTTGATAAGATCGGGCTATCTTATTCAACTTTTGGTGGAAGATGGACACGAAGCAGCGTGTTATTTTTCCAAACGTTAGTTTGCTTGTTAGAAGCGTTTCTTCTTAAAAATAAATTAAATCGCCGGCTAGGGCAAATTAATTTAATATTTAAAAACGTGTTGTTCACTTCAATATGGTTTTGGTTAGATTGCCATTTAAGTGAATTTGAATACTTGTTCGAGTATTATAAAACGAATAAATTAGAAATTATCAGCAGAGATATTGAACTAATTTACACTGTATCTATATCTTGGATTGATTCCTGGAAAGCTTGCTTTTTTTGGATTAAGATTCTTTGGGTTAGAGAATCAGGTGTTCGAGTGTCCGCCATGAGGTCACACCATCTGTTGTTATTTCCATTGATCGTGTTTTGCCCGGAAGTGTGTTAAGGTCAAAGACGTTGAAAATACTTTATTCAGGTATTTATGTATATATCCATTTTACATTTTTATAAAAAAAAAAACTTATAATAATTGTTTGTTTCACAAATGTTTCTATACTAATTGTATTGTGAAGATGCAATGCTTTAATTTATGTTTGAATTAATACGTTCTAAATTTTATCTTGTAAAAACCTCCGGGACATGAGCTCATATCACGACGGTTTATTTTGGTAGCCTTTTGCTACACTGTAATCATTCAAAAGAAAAGAAAGAAAATTTACCGAAGTAAAATTTACAGTTTGGTTAAAGTTCTAAGAGAATTAAAATTGGTTACATTTTTATTAGTTTTACTAAAATAATTTTGCAGCTTGATTATCTTGTTAGTTCAATTACAATTATTATACGTATTTATATCACATGTTGTTTTGTCTTATTTCAAACTAAATCAGTGAAGTTTTTGTTGGATAAATTATTTCCATGTGTATACTATCGCAGAGATAAAACAAAGAACCCACGGTTTTAGCCCTGATGATAAGGTCTCCCAGAAGATTTAAGTAACAAAGTCAATATCTATTAAGAAAGATTGAATAGGTGAACATGATAGAGGTAAGACACGTTACACAATTTAGAAACGCTAAAAGACAAGTTACAATGGAAACTTTAATTTCTTATTTGGAGGGAATCCTTATTCTCCCACTCACTGTTGCGTAGTTGCATGCCCACCACTTTTGGGAATATATGCTCGTTATAGGTTGTAGGGCCCCCGGTTTTAAATGATCCGAAAGGTTCTTTACTATGCAAAACGTGTTTTCGGTCAATAAGACATATTGCCGTTGATCTTACAAAAAGGTTTACCGTCCAGCGACACCGCGTGGAGGTAAACACATGTCGCCGGGAGCAAAGGGATTATTAAGAATGGGGATGGTTGGTTTGTCCTATAACTAACTTACATGCCATTATAAACAAAACTTTAAAAAAATACTTAACCTATATCCTTATACCCCCATGCGTAGGTTGATATGCTTTTGGGGCTGACGTAGCGCTTGTCTTCCTCACCCGACAAACTAATTTTATTAATTAATTGAGTATAAAGTTGGTGTTTATGACTTCGAATACACACCATGCTATGCATAAGGGCTCCAGAATTATTATATACGATGTTATTAAAACTATTTACATTAATATTTTTAACTACACTTCACGAGACCCCTTTAATCTTTTTAATCGTGTTTTTTTCGCTTGCAGTACATTACATGTGATTTTCCAATGCTCCACCTAAAGGTACTACATTGGCCAGGAGGCGAGTTTTTTTTACCTGGAAAATTTGGAATTTTGCCGAACCCTTGCTGTTCCAAGCAAGGTAGGGATCTTTAACGTGCGTGACAACACTCACACACGGGACCTCCATTTTACCTCTCATCCGAACGAGGGTGTATTTTTGTGAAAAATGCTCGCCTAACATTTTTCAAGCGGACCGTGTCGGGATTCGAACCCGGGACCTTGGGCGTAGTAGTCACACACATACCACTACGCCACGGAGCCGCCTCGCTTACAGTACAGTAGGACTTAGCCCTACTACCAACAAATTCTAATACTAGATTCCCATTAAATTCGTCTTTGAATTTCCCTACAACTTTTTTGTTGACAAGCGGTATATTGTATTTATTATACGCGTGGTAGTCACTCTTTTAAAATAAATATATCTTGTTTGGTATCAACTAATATCAGATTTTTCTAGGAAGCCCAAATCTGCAAATAGATTTTAAATAGAACCACCCCTTACAAAGTTACGCCTTGTAAAAACCCAAACCTCTAATTTTTGCCCATCTTTATTTAACTCCATCCTTAAAACCTTTTTTTCGCTACCCAAGACATATGCCTTAACTAACAATTTCCCAAGAAATCTAAAACCGCTGTGTCCCGCGAACACCACGTGGAGATAACACGTATACTCTGTCCACCAGGATAGAAGCAGGAAGGATTTGGAAGAAGGGAAGGTGGGAGAAGAACTTAAAAATTATGGAATCTTAAAACTAATATATACAATAGATTTACAAAATCTATACAAATATAAACAACTATCTTATATCTTTATGCCCCCATGCGTAGGTTGATATGCTTCCAGGGATGACGTTACGCTTGTCATCTTCGCTCGATGAACTAATTTTATTAATAAGCTGCGTGTACAAATTATGTTTTTACTCCGGATACATACACCGGCAAATACTCCATACCACCCAAATAAAGAATTAGATGCTTGGTGACGGTTAACTTTCGCTTCTCTCGTTTACGCCCAGACATATCTCTGCACATGCGCACCCCTGCCCATGCGCACTGCCCATGCGCACTGACCATGCGCACCCCTGTCTGTGCGACTGCTATTTTATGGCGATGACGTAGCCTTTTATAAATAAAGAGCAATGTAATACTATTATAAAATTTTTTATTCTGACATTATACATAACAAAATTTAATAATATTTAATGCCAAGCATTGAGCCATTTAAACTTATTTTAATACAAAGTTATACACAAATCACAGTCCTTTCTTTAGGTTTGTTTGGAGTGGTTTTAATTTTATTTAATTTTATTAGCAGCTTAAAATTTAAATCGACACCCAAGTCTTCTATCTCCCTTTCTAGCCAATAGTTTGATACATGGAGAGCGTCTAGGTGTTCCAATTGCAAAATGTACCGAAGCTTGCCTCTATATATAAAATCTTCGATTCCACAGACGACCAAATCCATTCCTTCGTGTAATTCTTGCAGCTTGTGACAATCTTTTAATCGCGGCTCTCCCGCTATATCCTGCATACGTATGTTGTTAGCTTGATCGACTTCTTCTTGTCGGTATTGGAGGAAATCCTTATTCTCTCACTCGCTGTTGAGTAGTCGCATGTCCACCCCTTTTGGGAATATATGATCGTTATAGGTTGTAAGACCCTCGGTTTGAAATGATCCGAAAGGTTCTTTACTAGGCAATTATACAATGTTTAGCGGAACCCTTTGCATGTGGTGTACGCCAATGTTAATAATATAATCCAAAGTTATAAATAGTTTCCCGTTTTCAAGGTGATTTATACGACATTTTAAATCCCAAGTTATAAAAATGCTCACTCATTACATTGGAAAACAGCGCAAAACTAACTATATCACTAACCATTTTAAAGCCTTATAAAAATACTAAATTTTTTACTCTTTTACCAACAATAATTTCTCTAATAAAGCTTGCTCTTAAAATCAATATACACTAATTCCATCGCTAATTTAACCCAACAAAATAGCCATTTTCACGATGTGTTGATTTCCAAATACAATCAATTAAAACTTAGTATCAAAATTCACATGTACATAATTAAAAAGTATAAACCTAAAAGCTCACTGTTTTAATTCATCTTCCAAAAGTTTAAGGAAGTCTAGGAACCACCAGTATTTTCTTTTTTCGTTCCTATCTAACCCAGATCCATTAACACAACCTACATAAAATTGAAAATATTGGAGTGGCGCACTCTTCAGGTCCTACTGCTCTTTAACCGGTCGTAATAACAATAAATTTTTGCCCCGTGTGTACGATCTACCACTCCCATTCCAGTGTAGTTCAGCCTTCTATCGAATGCCGCGTATTTATACCCTGCGAGAAATCCACAGCCCCACTATGGAGCTCTGTTTTGTGCATTAAATTCTAATCTGTCCTCATAGCAACCTCTCAAAACCGCGGCTTTTCCGCTTTATTACTTACTGATAAGACTACATTTTGATCTTTTAAATTACCTACTCGTAATTAATTAATTCTTTTCCCCCCGGTTTATAACTACTATTATTTTTCCCACTATATAAAAATTCATTTTCACAAATTAACATTCTATCTATAATGTATAAAACAGTTATTGTCACGTTACTTTGTATCTATCTATTGTAAATTATCTTTTTCATGGAAAAATGGCGATGCAGTGTCATGTAATATTAAAATATGTTGTCATTTGCGGTTTTAATTTAAGTCATCGGTCTGAATTATTACGTGTACAAAGTATTTAAAAAAATAATGTTACACCTTATTAGCTGAATGACCTCTAACAAAATTTAAAATATCATGCTTAATTAAGACTAATAATTTGTGAAATCTATTATACAAGGTGGGTTCATATTTATTCTCTTCAGGATTAAATTTTTCTTTTCCCACCTTATCTATAGCTAACGTAACGCAACGCGTTATACATACAAGATAAAGCGAATTTAAATTAGATTCAGGTCCTGATGTGAGCATTTTGTCAAGAATTCTAGGATCAGTTGCGAAACAAGAAGTCAAATTTATTTAGTAAATCAATTGTAACGTAAATTTTTATGATGATTTTAAATTTGTCAATCGGCGAAGCAACCCTAGATTGCAAGAATCATGATCAGAATGATAAAATCAGATTTACTATTATTGACTTTAATGTTGAACCATTACTAGTCCTTAAGGACTGTCTCCTGTTTAAATTAATACAGATGAGTTTATAGTATAGACACAAACTTCAATAAGGAGGAACTCTATAATATATATAATAACGTCTTTGTAGGCTTAGGTAAAGTTCCAGGTCTTTGAATATTGAGCGTACACAAGATTATAATCCGATTGTGTAATACAACAAAAACAACCATTATCGTTACATAATCAATTAAAAGAAATTAAATATAATCCCAAAAGGTACATTATCATGCAGAATTGCTAAACAATTTAATTATTATTAAAAGAAAGCAACTAACACCTTACGTTTATGAATGGATTCAAAACCGTTAAATAAATATATTTTAAAGAATTCCGCTATTCTAACGTCTAATGACAGACGCAAATTTTTTCGGCAAATCTATCTTTTCATTGCTTGACATGAAAGATAGATTTTGGCACCACGTTTTGAACAAAAAAGCTCTGATTTGTGCACTTTCAATACTCCATTTGGAAGGCACAAAGTTAATAGGTTACCATTCGGAATTAGTTCTGCCGCCCCTGAAATCATTCACATGCTTTAGTCTATCAAAATAATCGTTATATAACCTCAATCCTTTATTGTGTAGGTGCTTATTTACTATGTGTAATTTTAGAAGTAAACCTTCGGATTTACTTATCAAACTGCGCATTATTTACACATTAATTAAATGTTTGGTGAAGATGTCGTTTTATGAAACTTTCCACAGCACATAGTTACCAAAGACACGGACAATAGCTCCAATTGTACTTATTCAAAATAATAGGTGCCACTAAGCTTTTAGAAACACATTGTATATTAAACTCCTAGTATTTAAACAACAATCTTAAAGTAGTAAAAGCAAGTACCTGTGTGAAAATAAAATATTATTGGCAAAATTCCTTCATTAAGATTTATATATGAAAGAAAATTGTTGAAACCGATTTAATTATTTATGAATCGATGTTAACATGATAGGTTTTAATTGATCTACAATGTGCATGCGAAACTAGACCGTATAGTCCTTTTTTACACCTATCAAGTGCATCGCTAAAACACTATGACGTTTTTAAAGAATATATTTATACACATAGATACATAAACATATACAGGTATAATGGAACCTATAACTAAAAACATATTCTCGTACACATACTAACACCACGACGCATACACTATCATATACACACATACAAGGGACATTATTTATATATTGAGAATAGAAAGAATAAACAAATGAATTTTATGAAAAATACATTTATTGCTTTTCAATATAATCGCCTTTAAGATCTATACACTTTTGCATGCGATTGAACCACCCTTGAAAGCACTTTATCTGTCAGAAGGTGGTAGCTGTAAAACGTGCGTTTTGAAGGACTCAACCGCTTCTTCAGGCGATGAAAATCGTTCTCTATGCAGTTTATCTTTATTTACTGGAAACAAGAAGTTATTGGGGTGCCAAGTCGAGGATGTAAGGCGGTTGACCCATATATTCGATCTTTTGTGTGTCCAAATACTCGTTTGTTGCATGTGGTGTGTGTGGCTCGCATTGTCATGATGCAAAATGATTCGTTGTTTTAGGTTGGTTTCTCTCAATTTACCGAAAACTTCAGGCAAACAAATGGTCGTATACCACACTGAATTAACGGTCTTTTGATTTTCAAGAGCTACAGTTGCCATAAGACCTGTTTTCGTGAAGAAAAATACCACCATTTGCTTCTGAACGCTTCGAGAACAAACAACTTTTGTTGGCTTTGCTTCACATTAAAACACCTAAACTGCCGACTGGTCTTTTCTTTCAGGCTCATGCGCATAAATCCACGACTTATCAGCTGTGACGATGTTGTATACCGCTTTGGATGAACCACAGTTGTATTTTGAAATCATTTTATGGCACCAATCGACACGAGCATTTTTTGAGCATCTGTCTACAAATGTGAAATCCAACGTACACACAGCTTCCGAACACACAAATGTTCGTGCAAAATCTTGTGTATGCTGGTCATACTAATGCTTAAACATCTCTCGATTTCTTGATATGTCACATGACGATCTTCTTCAATTAGTTTTTGCACATCATCGATATTTCCGGCACAACAATCGATTTTGGACGACCTTCTTTAACTTCGTCCGTGAGCGAACTACGTCCACGTTTGAATTCAGTGTACCAGCGACATACAGTGGTTGTGGATGGCGCTTCATCGCCAAAAGTTGACAGTTGATTGATGCATTGTCCTCGAGTTAGACCACGTCGAAAGTCATAATAAAACATATCTCGAAAGTTTTCGCGAGTTAATTCCATATTTTGGCTGAGATAAAATTTTAAACACTGCAAAAAACACAGATAATGCTTGCACGTCAAAACGTTCTGAGTACCTATAACCTCAAAAATGTCAAATCTTACGATGGCAATTTCAGATTTCACCTGGCAATACCAGTGTTGCCAGTTCTCAATACATAAATAGTGTCCTTCGAACCATTCGAGTAGGTTGCAGAGAGACATTCTCCCAGTGGTTCCTTGCTGATAATTATATCTATGGCCAATTAAAAGCTATCGAACCTGACTATGTAACACTAAATTGTTGAGAAAATTTGGAGAGCTTCAAGGTAGAGGGGCTATTTATATATTCTGTGGGATAGAATTCCTGAGAAGCGGATTGCTTACAAGAAAGGAAAAGTGACATAGCAGGGGGTAGTGTATGTATGATAATAGGTGGGATGACATTACATCTAGTATTGTATTGTCGAATTGAAAGAAGAGATAAATGCTATTTCAAATAGTTGGAGATTGATTTTCAAGAAGCTTGTAAATGAAGAACGCTAGATTAAGTTTACGCCAATTTTTCATTTAAAGCTAGGATAGGTTTGTGTAGTTGTAGGAGTTACTCTATAGTAATGCCGTTCGAGATCGAGAATTCTCGTTTTCGTCTCGATCTTGTTTAGAAATTCGAGACGAGATCAAGACGAGAAACGAAAATCTATTTCGAGACGAGAACGAGAAACACTAAACTCTCGTCTCGATCTCGAGTCGAGAATTCTCGACTATTCTCGAGTTCTCGAAATATCGAGTACACAAAAACAAATTTCAGCAAATAAGGTAAAGGCTGTGTCAGTAAAAACTTCGGAATTCTTGTATTAAATAAAGTTCCTATCAAAATAAGAAAATGTTTTCAATGTGACAATTTAAAAAATTGTAACAGTTACATTTATTTTAGTCGATATTAAAAGAAAAGTTTGCTTCTTCAACTGCCTAGTAGCATCCGAAAAGCATCGTCAATAATATTGTGTTACTATAATTGTCTTCAACTGCAGTTCAATTGTTCAAATCTGGCAAATCTCATAAGAAACAAATTTAATAATCGACGTATAAAAGCTTATTCCTGTACATTTGATGATGTTGATGACCATGATTCGGTTATGGAAGGGAAAGTCATATCGGAATCATAGTCGTACTAACTATCCTCATCCAAGTTGGTGATGTTCGCACTACAACTCGAGAGAACAGGAAGATACGTTCGACCAGAAATGCTGTCATCGCTGCTATATGGTTCAGGATTATCGACTCCTTCATTTTCATCTTGCTGTTTATATGAAAAGGCTACTTTTGATCGCTTCATCTTTCGCTTTAAAATTTTAACAGAAGTTACAACCTCAAGTTAATATGAATAAATAAGCAAACTCACAGGTCAGAGAGTTTATATATGCAGCAAAACACAAAAATATAGAAGTGAAAGCTTTTAGTTTTCAGTATATTTATAGTATGTACTTCAAGGATGACAGATATTTGTTGTAGGATAAATTGTTATTCTTCAGACATACATTCAAATGTCAAACCTTTTTTAAATAATCTTAATTCCTTAGACAGGACGTTGCAGTTGTAACAATGGATTTCAAAAAAATAATATTATAGAAACTTATAAAAGGTAGATAAGAAAAACAAAGAAAACAAAAGGTTTCTATACTTTTCGTATCCTTCAACTAGAAAGCACAAAGCAGGGTTCGGTATTCAGTTTTATTTATACAAGTCACATGGTTTCTTAAACAAGTACATTGTTAAACAAAGTTTATAGGTTTTGCAAAATAAATATGAATCATAAATAAGAAAAGCCAAATGTATTGAGTACGGTTTATACAAAGTCACAATAATCTCTGAAAGAAGCAGTATGTAGAGGTTGCTGCTTAGCATCTTATGTTAAGAAAGGTTATTCCTTTTAAAAGGTATGAAGTGATGTATGGGGTATAGAATATTTGGACCCTAAAAAGATAACAAAAATTTTAAACAATATTTTGTTTAAATGCATCTTCTATACGATTTCTTAAAAAATATTTATCATTAGGTAAAAATGTAATCCCAAATTTTGTTGCATCGCCGTCGGTTGATGTATAATCGTAAACTTAATTTGTTGGGTATTTTAAAGATACATGCAATATTTAATGATTTTGAAATGTGCTAGCGTATATTGGGCGACGTTCCATGAACTATTTTTGGTTAAGACAAAAGAAGACATTTTCCCAAAACGATTTTGTTAATAAGCTGAATTTATAGCTGACAACTTATTGTAGCATGTGATAGATCAAGTACAAGCCTAGTTATAAATTGTAATTTTAACCAGGACTAAATACTTGCAGAAAACAGTGATTTGATAGATTTTTAAACCCTGACTTGTCCACCACTTAGCCATAATATTACATGCTTTTTTTAGTATAGTATACAATCTTCTGGTTTAAATGGGTTTAATTTGCATTTATTGTTATAAGAAGAATGTTGAAATTAAAGGAAATTCTAATTAATTTATTACTTTCAGATGAAAGATTTTCAGTTCGTAATATTAAGCACGATTTAAAGAAAATACCTGAGATAGTGATCAAATAAAACGCAACCTGTATTAAATTTATATTATCAATTGATTAATGCAATCAATTTTTAGTACTTACAGATAATAAACTGATTGCATAATTTATTTTTTAGCGTTTACTTTCATTTTCCATAGTGTTCAAATACAAATATATTAAGGCAATTTTCGCTTGGTTGCTTCCAAACTTTCGGGCTACAGTTACTAGCCACTCGCGACAGAAGCAATTTAATTTATTTCAGTTTAAATATTTAAAACCGCATATAGGTACTATCGGAATGTATTGTTCACATAGCAATTGGTGGTTCAAAAATATTGTTGCAACTTGCAGAGTATTTTAGAAGTCGAGAATTCGAGAAATCTCGACTCGAGATCGAGAACGAGACGAGAAACATCCTTCGAGAACGAGAGCTCAACCAAGTTCTCGTTTCGAATTTCGAGACGAGAACGTGAAGTAAGCATTTCTCGTTTCGTTTTCGTTTCGCAGCATCACTATATACTCTATTGCAGTATTTCAAACCAAAATTAAACGAATAGAGTAATTTTAGGAACGCTGTAGTCGTAAACGTAAATTCGATGACAGTTGGTCTACAGTAAGTCACAATGGTTTACATGTGGAAAAGCTAACAATTGAATAAGTTTTACTTTTAGTTGATCTGGCAAAAATGTTTCAGATGTTGAAAGGTATGAATGGAATATAAAACTTTTCTACAAATATTTGAAATTTACTCTCTTCATGATAAGAATGGATCCACCATAACACCTAGACTTTTACCGTATGTAAAAATATTATGTGTAAATTTTCTAGAATTATAGGTTTGTTCGTTGAGTTAATTTTCTTCATAAGCTTTTACGTGCCCAACAATTGTGAGGAGATTTTGTGTTCTGCCAAGTCCCCGTTAATTTCGCTACACGTCTGATTACATCAGTTGGAAAGAAGATGTAGAGTGAATATCATCGGCGTAGTTGTGATTTATAAGCTATAAGGAAGTGGGCCAAGCACGATTCATTGTGATACTCTAGTCATAAACTCTACTGGTTCTGATAAACTCGAGCTTTGAAGGTCCGTAACCTGTTGTGTACGTACTTGTATATACGAACGTTGCCATGCTATTGTTGACCCACTTGTTTAAGTATTCTTCTTCTTCTTCTTTCGATTTCGGCCAACTATGGACCACGTGAAATAACTTATGATGATTATCTTTCTCCCCTTTTTCTTCTCTTCCAGTATTCTTTCATTTTTTCTTCGTGTTGTTTCTTTCTTTCTTTTGTCTATTTTGCTCCAGTGTTCTTTTTTCCTTTTTCTTGGAAACCTCTGAATTCTCTTACTTTTACTTTCAGTTTTTCTCTTTGTTCTACCTCTTTTCTATATATTTTCATTCCTTCCATGTCTTTTCTGATTTACTTGATCCATGTCATCTATGTCTTAGGGTTTCTGTCGAAGTAATTGAATAGTCTCTTTGTTAATTTTTCATCATTCATTCTTTTAATGTGACCGTAAAATGTCATTCTTCTCTTTCTCATTGTGTCTGTTATTTTCTCTGATTTTGAATAAATCTTCTTATTGCTTCTCAGTTTCCATTTTCCGTCTTCACATTTTGGTCCCAGGATTTTCCGTAAAATTTTTCTCTCTCTTTTTTTACCGCGTCCAGCTGTCTGACTGTGTTAAGTATACGGCATTCTGAGACATAGATGCCCTCTGGTTTGATAACTGTATTATAGTGCCTTATCTTTGCATTGATGGATATGGACTTCTTATTGTATATATCTTTTGTCCACTGGGATGCTAGTTCTATTTTTCTTGCTCTTATTAGGATGGCTTCTTGATCAAGGGCGTTTGGTTGAATTAATTCTCCTAGGTATTTGAACTTGTTCACTCCCTTAATTTTCCCATCTTTTGTTGTTATCTGTTTTGATATATCTTTTCTATTAGTCATGTATTCTGTCTTTTTATATGATATTTGTAGTCCAGCCTTTTTGCTGTCTCTTTCAGTCTATCAATTTGTTTTTGCATCTTCTAAGTTTTCCGCTAGTATTGCCAGATCGTCTGCAAATGCCAGACAGTCAATAACCAGATTACCTTTCTTTCTTCCTATTTTTATTTTAGGAATTTCTTTTTCTTCTATTCTTTTCCTTCACCTCTCATTACCTTCTCCAGTGCACGGTTAAAGAGTAGTGGGGATAACTCATCTCCCTGTCTTACCCCTGTTTTGACCTCAAAGGGTTATGAAATTTCTCCCATAAATTTCACTTTTAATTTCGTGTTTGTTAGAGTATTTTTTATAATTGCGATTGATTTATCATCGGCTCCGAATTCTTCTAATGTATTGAATAGTGTTTCTCTATCTATAGAATCGTATGCCTTTTTTAAATCAACAAATGTTACATGTATGTCCTTTGGTCTTAGTGTTCTGTACCTTATTATAAGTTTCAGGTTTAATATCTGTTCAGCACAGGATCTTCCTTTCCTAAGTCCTCCCTGGTAGTTACCTATTTGTGGGTCCATTTGGTACTCCAATCTATTTTGTAGTGCTTTGGATAATTATTTGTTTATGTTTTATCTCCTTTTTTGTGTATTGGGTGGATCATAGCTGTTTTCCAATCTTCTGGCATTTCCTCCGTTTCCCAGATATTTTCTATTATTTTATCTAGGCTTTTGACTGTCTTGCTATCTATGTTTTTCCACATTTTTGCTACTATCGAGTATTTTCCTGGGGTTTTGTCATTTTTTAGTTCTTGAATTTCTGTTAAGTCTGGTGGTCTGGAGTTTTCAAATTTATAATTTGGATTTCGTTTTGAGAATTTTGTTTTTGGTTCTGTTTTTGTTTAGGTATTCTATTTTGTATAATAAGATGTCAAAGGTCCCACTATTGGAAGAGAAACTAGTGTAACTAAACCATAATGAGATGCTACCTCAATTTATAATTTTCATCTTAATACATAGGGTTACATGCAAGTGATGACTTAGATGTTTTTTGTGTGATTTCTAATATAGTTCATACTTTCCAGAAAAATGAAATATTATTTTGCTAATCAAAAAGCAGACAATTACCATTAGTGTTTACAAACTTTAAAAATAGTGACAACTTAAATTTGTACAGCTTAAAAATGCGGTATTTAATATTTTCGTATTATATTTTGGCAAGTGATTACTTATATTTCATTCCAGGTATTCAAAAATATTTCGTGTTTAGATTATTTGTTAAAAAATTTAATAGTTCCATAAATACTTTGCACTTTTCTGAAAAGTGCAAAGAATTTCTAGTTTATTACTTGTCTCACTACGAGCCGCGATTGTGTAACGCATACATTTGTATATAAGAAAAACATTTCTCAATTTTAGCTAGTTTAGGGACAGAAGTTGTAACTATTTTTCGTGAGACGGGCGCTCCAGGACAACTATTTTGTCATAGGGCGTCAATGGAGCAATTTTTATTTGCATTATTTGATTAGAATTTATTCTTAACGTTATCACTTCCAATAGACTCACGAACTTCACGATATTCACGGCTTAGTCTAGGAATTACCTCAACTGTGAGTAATGAGATTGAGCGTGGATGAAAAGTAAACTGAACTATAAAGGTGAATGAGAAAAGGGAGGGGAATTGAGCGCCACCGCATCTATATGGACAATAAAATACGAAAGTAACCTATGAGAAAATGCAGAAGTTCACAGCCTATAGTGACTATCAAAAACATACAAGTTATACAAAACAACGCCTCTGGAAACCTCTCAAATGAGTCTACTACAACTCCTACTGCAATGATCCTGAAAGGAAATGTCACACAGTAAATTTTAAATCAAAAGAAACAGTTTGCGTCTTAAAAAAATACAATAATACTCATAAATTAATCATCATGAAACTATCACACTAAAAATGTTATACTTAAAAATAGATATAAAAAAGAAGTCACTTACATCACTTCTATGAACATTACTCTGTTTGAATGTCCCTCAAGTTTCATCACTCAAATTTATTTTCTCCATAATACTCTCTTTAAATTTAAATACTCATAAATAAAAGACTTAGTGCTTTGAACCAAAAATATAATTTAAAGTAATTTTTTTCTTTCTTTCAAATACATGTAAACAAAATCACAATTTGATATTTAAAAGTAAAATTAAACTTCTTCTATAGAATAAGGATTCGTAAATTTTCTCTTTAAATAATCAAATTTTGGCACTAGATACTATTTTCATAAACAACATTTTATAATCCCAATTGACAGATCTGTTAGATTGGTTCACAATTTCTAATAAATCTCACACGTAGTATGTGTTACTATAAAAGTATTCAAAAGCATACAGATTAAATAAGTTAAAATCGTTCAAGTTAACGTGGCACAAGACAAGCACAGTTAAGGTACTAATTATCAAGCACACAATAAATGACATATCTAGATAAAAGTGAACTTTACAAACTTTTTATAAGGTCACATGCATATTTTACGTGTTTCATAAGATACTTCAAACTACGTTCAAGGAACGAGGTTTCCCTTTCTCTTATAAAACTTTAAATTTCAACTCTTAACAAAAAACTAGCTGACACACACAATTTTTAGAACATTATAACTTTTAAAATTTTTTTAAATTGAATCTTAAATGCAAAATTTATACTCTTATTAAATTTAATATTTATAATGATTGTATGAATAGTTTCATATGTTCACAAACACAATAATGAAGTTCCAACTGCAAACAACATAAAGAAGTTAGACACTCACCGGCATCGATTCCCGTTCTAACGAGGGTTCTAAATACCTGGCTTACATGCAAGCAAAAACTTTAGCCTCACAAAAGTTCCAAACCAAAAGTATTGAATTTCATCTTAACAACTAAATTTCTGTTATGGAAATTCTGAACTAAACGGCTGACATCATGACGTGTCACATACCAATCAAACAAACACCATGTGTGCGATCACAATTATTTCGTGATACTAATGTTTCTCCATAATAAAAAATGCGTTAAAAATTAAAGTTCCTTTTAGCATAAAAACCATCAAAAAATATTATTATCTCACCGTTAATGAATACTGCAGTCAAGCACTCACGTTGACACGTTTACTTAACATTTTGGCCGTATTAACAAAGTCCGGGGAACATATACTCAACACGTATTTACTTATAACATCCCGGTCCCTTTAAACGAACATAATTTAACGCCGACCTAAATACCTATCCTTAAAAACCAGATGGCACATAAAAGAGTTAACATTATCACCCACTCGTTCTGTTATCGTTGCATCGAAAAAAATGGCCGAGTTATCTCTCGTTCCTATGAATATAAAGGACAGGTGGACTGTCCGAAACGCCACTTTGTAATACTTTTTGCAAGCGCAATATTCTTAAAAGTGGATATAGACCGCCTACGAATTAGACAACGCAAGCGATTTAAACATAGTGTATTTTAAGACGCTCAGTTCCTAGAACAGATTTATAGTATTTGATACAATTGAAAATATTCTTAAAATGAATTCAAAGCGAATTAAGTGGTAATAATTAAATGGTAATAACGTTTATTTCTATTACGAAATTGTTCCTTGTAATATTATAATGCAAACCAATAAAATCAGATGCCACAGAACTGTAACAAATAGAAACGACTTCGAAAGTTATTACCTTAGAATTTATTATTTGTTACAATGTATGAAAATACACGAACAATTTTATAAAAGTTGGGTGGTATACAATTCACTAACAGGAGTGCTTCATCATATTAGTAAAGCAAAATACCGAAATAAATAGTAAAGTACTTAGTACATTCTTTTACAACTAGAAATTAAAAACCGGAACTTCATTATAGACATGCCAAATTAGAAAAACACCAACATAGTTTTCATGACCAATTATCCTACGAACGTGCATCTGATAACATTCTCACATATTTCAAAGATATCAAAGCCTTTGTAAATTATTTAAATAGGTAGATTCCATAAAACGTCAGAAATTTAAATACGTAGAAACGAACCTGATGGTGCAGTTGCAATAGTAAATGGACAGTGTGGAAATATCAATACAGATACTCCCATCCACCTGGAAAACCTTTGAATTCAGCTTCAAAAGCAGTTTAAGTCGCACGAAACATGTGAATCAGTACATCACTTAAATCACCTGGAATATTTTAAGTTCTATATACCGTCAAATCATAATAGGGATCATTCAAACACAGTCGATCCATTATGCTTTTCAAGCGATGATAATTCAACGGACCAACAATCAAAGCCGAGCGATGACACGTTTTAAGTAATTTGAGAACGGTAAATTTATAAATTCAGGTTTGCTAGCGGAAATGCTCCAGGACGCGTTTGCACCGGGGAAGTAAATAAATTACTGTTACGTTGTAAGAGTGATCCGATAACTGGATTACTTTACTGACACCCCATGCTAGTTTCGCACGATGTCGCTCTAGCCTTGGAAGAAAAGCCGTAAATCGTTGAATTTTTTCCAACTGCTACCTATTTTAAACTATTATTTAATTTATAAATGCCTATAACTAATTTTTCTTATTAAATGGTCTTTTACGTTGATGTAGGTTTGAGTGAAAGCGATTTATAACTAGGAAAAGGACCACAATTGTAATTATCGAAACTGATAGATATAGATTTAGTTTGTTTGGATATTTATAATTAATAAATTTCCTCTTTTACGTAGATTTGACCAAATGAGGATAATTAAATTAATCAAGTTGTTGTGTTACAATGATATTCACGTTTTAATGTAGATTAAGTGAGCAGTTTGGAGTCTTTTATCTGTGTATATTTTAAGTCAGTAGCCACAGGAGAAAGATAAATGGTACACAAGGCTCTAACAACCTGATTTGCAAGAACTTAATAATGATTTTATTACCATAAGGGAAATCACTCGCTGTCTAGCAAGGTTAGACCGGTTTCAGGTGAGTTGGTGCTCAGCATTTTATTATTGGACTGTAGGTTCATAGATCTTTCCAGGTAGGTACCAGTAATAGAGTAGTATATACTACAAGAATTTGCATTTGTTTTATAGAACCCTTCACCCCTTTAAGCTAGCAGGTGCATTTCTTTTGTTACGTTTTCGTAGTAACGCAAATATTAAAAGGTCAATAGTGTCAATTCCATACGTAGCAATTGTCAAGTTTGCTAAAAACGCTGAAGTAGTTTCAACGCTCAAGAAATACGATACAAGCGCTTCGACTTCAGTGTTTCTAATATTTGCTGTAATCTAAATAAATTACGCTAAGCTTATAGCACACATTCCAATAATTTATAAAATATATTTTTTAAGTTTTATCATCTAAGTAAAATAACTTTACTTTTCAGATGTTATAACTGATGCTCAAAGTTTTCAATATTTTTACATTTTTGATGTCCAGGGATATAAAGTTGAAACAGCACAGTTGCGTCAGATCCAAAGTAGCTCCTGAGCTTTGGTGTTATGAATAATAATATGTGTTGGTATAAATCCTTTTTGTTAGACACATCTGTTTTGCGTTGCGTAAAACGCCTTTGGGATAAAGCCTTTGATATTAGAATAACGGAAAGGGAATGCAGTATTATAAATCTATCATTATAAATTCACTTGAATATTTTTAAGACACGCAATTTGCTTACTATTGTTTAAATCACGAAGATGGTTCGTCAGGTACAATACTGATAAGCAGGGGCGGAACAAGGTAGAGTGCGCCCGAATATATAAATTAAAATTGCGCCCTTGGGGTTAAATAAATATACGAGATGAAATAGTATTCTCAGTTAAACATATTATAAAATATTTCATTTACCTATATGATTTACAATTATATAATGTAAATGTGGATATAATATAATAAGTATAAAAATTAATGTTATAAATGCAAAGTATAAAACAGATATCAAAAATTGCGTCTATTTATAAGAACTATAGCTACATAAAAACTCTAAGGCTTGTTGTTAACTTATAATTTAATTTTTCTAGTTTTATAGCAGCAAATTCATAAATAATTTTATCGGTATCCAATAGCATGTTCTATTGCTCTCAGATAAGTTTAAATTAATTTTAATCGAGACGATAAACATTTCCCGCTTGCTAGGACTAAAATACTTCCTGTACGTTTGTTGTGGTTTGTTTAGCATTTTTCTTAATCTTCTTTGGGAATTAAACCACTCATAGTTGTAAAAATCATCTTTATTTACGTTTCGATCCATGACCTAGTATCTTTGTCAAAAACGATCCTAGGTCATGGATCGAAACGTAAATAAAGATGATTTTAACAACTATGAGTGGTTTAATTCACAAAGAAAATTAAGAAAGAAAGGACTAAGATACTGTTATTATATACGTAGTATTGGTATGCAAATAATTGCAATTATTGTTATATATGGACTGCACGGAATTTAAACGATTTTAACTCTTACTGTGTGATTTGTTTTTAATTAGGATGAAAAATTGAAAGAATGTCAGTTTTGTGTTTTATTTAAGAAAAAAAAATTAAAAAAATTAAAATAACATATTCAGAAAAATAAACATAATTTTTTATTGTAACGTATATGATACAATGTGTCAATGTTCTTACATTTAATTAACACGGAAAGATATAAAACAATTATTATTTTTGTTCAAAGAAAATGTACTCCGTATTTTTCACACTGTGTATAAAATAAATGATTGTCGGTAACTTGCATCTTTGTTTTACTGGCTTCGCTAATGGTACGTGGAAAAATCATCCATTCTTACATCCTTTAGCGAAACGTGCACTGTTGATATATTTTCTTTTTTAACATAAACTGTTGTTCCACTGAGGGTCTGTAAGCTTTTCTTTTGTACTGTAAAGAGCCCTCTCTATATAAACATAGTGCCATGAGGGTCTGTCAGCCTTATATTTTACATTGTAATGAGTCATTTCTATATAAACATAGTGCTACCTCTGATCTATGAGAAAGATAAAACCTTTCTTATTTGTGCCTCTCTTCATTGCATTCTCCTGTTCAAGAACCAATCATTTGCAAAAACCATATCTACTATGTGACAGAATATTCGAAATTGTCATTTCTTACTTCGAATAAGTATTTTGTATCTACCCACCATACTGTCAAGTAACTCGACTCTCACAAATGCTAATTATATTCTTTTACAGTATATACGCAAGGTACATAGCTCTTTTCTTTTTTAGAACTATCAAATCTTTTTAGTAGTGCAAAATAGCCAATTCTGTGTAAAAAAAAGGTAAATAGGTATTACTAGGTATAAGACAAAGGCTAGCGGCAGATGAAATTTTCAAAGTAATTTTATATATATGGTCGTTACATGAGTGGAAAAGAAACGGGTATACATTAATCTAATCACCTTGCTAACTACACGTCGTTCTATGTCTGTGCTTGTCACTTACTCAACCACATGACAACTAATGTTATTAACCCCTTCGCTAGACATGCTTGCTAAATTTTAGCACATCTAATACCATGGGTGTTGTATATTTTACAATTTATAGGTGATGCCACACTATTTGCAAACCACAATTTTTAACCTTTTTTTAGACGTTTAGACGTTTTAGACGTTTTTTAGACGTTTTTTTAGACGCACAAGTTCCGCCTATAGTAAATACATTGTGATTGTCTCACTCAACCACGTGAGTGTTTATGTTATTAACCTTTTCGCTAGATCTGCTTGCAAAATTTTAGCACATTTAGTATCACTTGTATATTATACAATTTCTAGGAGACATCACACTGTTTGCAAACCATGTCTTAAAACTTTAACCCTTTCTCTAGACATGTACCTACAAGTTCCACCCATAAGAACTATATGGAAATTGTCTCATTCAATCACGTGGCTGCTAATGCTATTAAACCTTTCGCTAGACTTTTTACTATGCTAGCACATCTTCAACATTGGATATGACTAATAGATACAGCAGGTACAAAATATTTTAAATTTATGGATGAAATTACCCTATTTGCAAACTATAAACTTTACCCCTTTCTACCTTTCTCTTATTAGTTTCATAATTTTAGATACTAAAACGAGGGGGGTTTATTTTAACACACTTAGTACATACAGTAAAAGATACATTGATCAGCAAGGTCGGGCATTGCAAAATAAAAAGTAACATGTAATATTTCTACAGGCGAATGGACTGTTTAATTTTTGAACATGGTTTATTTATTACCCAATAAATTCGGAACCAACGAAAAAGTTCACATGTTTGAAGCAGTATCAAGCATCTTCTTCTGAACAATGTGACATACACTGAACTTAAATTGTTATAATCAAGAAAATTCCAAATTAGAAACAATAATTTGCAGATTTGACAACTTTTCTCGATAAACTATTAAATGAAAGATAGATGAAATTGTAATATTTTAAGGTATTTTAATTTATACATGTCAAATTACATTAGAATAATCACTTTCCTAATTGTACTTGGTTTCTTGGAGTTGTATTTAACCATTTCGCTAGATTTGTTTGCTATGTTAGCAAATCTAGTAACATTGAATGGGTTCAGTATATCCCGCAAATTACGGCTGACGTCACAATATTTGCAAACAGTAGCTTTGATTCAATTAGTAGTAAGTAAAGAACATTTAATCTGTAAGCGAGAAGCTATTTCTGGTCGTCAATTATATTAGACACAAATAGTGTTCACCTATGTGAAAATAAATTGTGAAAACTTTTTAATTAACAAACCAAATGGAATTATAAGTGTTGGACATTTGTGTAGTTAAAATGACATTACGAATACCGTTCAAACAATTAGATAAATATAAACAAATATGGCTGTAATTATTTAGGTACGTAGGGTTTCCTGCAATAGACAGCATAGATTATTTTAGGATTCAAATAATTTATAGTACACGTCAGCTTCTTGTTTTTAGGCTACACCATCTTTGTCTCCTTCCAGCATTATATTTATGACGTTTTTAATGTAATTTTATATATAAACATGTATACATAACATTCACTAGCTATTTTAGTTTTTAAAAAATAATGTACACACATCAAGAGTTAATACAGTTTATTTGCATACTTGAAATATATGCTATTATTTTAATGAGAGATGGTCTAAGATGCCGTCACAACATAAAAATTAAATTTTGATTGTACACCCTGAAAGAAATAGATTGCTATTTGTTACTAATTTATTTTAGTTAATATTCTTGTACTTACATCACTATACATTTTTCACTGCAGCAAACTTATGCTGTGCCGCAAATACACTTTTACTTGCATAAGTAAATTTGTACTGGATAATAATTTTATTTGCGAGTATAGCAAAATAGTTGATTAATGGGAATGAAAATAATGTTTGCTACGGCTAGTATCTGCTTTAGTGATGAGAATTAAGTTAATCGGTTCACAACTCGCCACCAATTAAATCGTTTCTAGTGTAGGTATTGAAGTGGTGTCTACACATTCATCGTCTACCATATTATAACCGATGTATAACTCCTAACGCAAAGCCGTTGCTAAAGTTCCGTAGTCACCAACAATAAAAAGCATAAATAACTTATTACAGAAGAATGGATCTAGCCTAAAGAGAAACTTAATGTAATTTGTTTTCGATTAAGGAATTATTTAGGGCCGTTGTACCCGTGGAACTTGTCCGAATATATCAATGTATTTCAGGGTAAGTGTTGAGTAGTATATTCACTTTATAGTTTATAGTTATTTCTCTGTGATAAGTTATATAGTGGCCATGTTGTTTTAATTGCATATAACAATTTATAGGTTGCTAAATATTTTTTCAGATTAAGCTATGAGATAAATTGTGATAAATTATGCACTTTTCCTTTTTTTGCAGAAAATGGTTTAGATATTGACAGTATAGGTTTACTAGACGAAAACAGTGCAAAAAAATTAAGCCTCTACTAGGAAATTACTAAAAAATTGACTTTTGACAAACACTGCTAGTTTTTAATACAAATTTTAGTTTGTGCCAACTGCAAATAAAAATTGATAGTAAAACCAAATTACTGACTTTCGTTAACTAATACAGGTTTGCATTACCAGCAAACAGATTTGTATCATGTACAAAGTGTAATTCGTGTTAACTGCAAATAAAATTTGTGGACAAAAAAATTATTCGCTTTCGTAACTACTACAATTTGCATTACAACCAAACATTAGTAAATCGCTAATTTTGAATTTGTCTCCAGAGCAACTTTCATCTGTTAAGTTTATTAATTTTTCTGTACTAGATTTTTGTGTAGCCATGGCAAAAAAAACATGCTGTCCACATACCCACAAAATTTTTTAGTTATATATACTATTTTTTTTTGTTACTGCAGCAAATCATTTCTTTCAGTGCATGTTTATACATTTTCCCCAAGTCTTGTTTCCTGAAAGGTTAACTATTTTATTATACTGCATTGTGAAGTTCTACATTTGAGATTTGCAACCTATTAAGTATATTTTGCAGTTCTCATTAACTTTAAATCCCATTCACCGTTTGATTTTAGCTTTATTTTCTTCGTTTCTTAGAGTACAATGAGAATGGCAACTATTAGATCTTTGGCCCTGCCTAATTCGTAATGGACTTGGCATTTTTGATTCAAATTTGCAGCATTCAAATACTTTAAAGTGCTGCTAAAACGAATGTAAATTGTGTATAAGAAATTTGTAAAATTTTCAAAGAACATTCAAAACTTTTTTCAATCACTTTAGAAATATTTAATTAATAGCCATGTAGGAATTCATCGGCATAATAAAAAAACTATGTTATACAAGTAATTCGAAAAACCATGATAGTTGCAATTGGAGGTATTATCGAAGACGATATACATTAAGTATAATTCAACAAAAATTATGTTTAAATTAAAAATTGCTCAAACGATTAGGTAGAAATAAAGTTACCTATTTTTATCTCAAACTTAATCTTTTGTCACAATTCCATTACTATTTTTTACATTATTCGACTATTAGCTAAATATTAACAGAATTACCTAAACCTACACACGTTACTAGACTTTTAAGAATATATGTATCTGCTAATAATTTAATCGAAACAGATTATTTATTAGTTGCATGTAATTTTATGCCTATCTCAGCACCATTACCTTGGCCATGTTATTTCTTGCAAAAGAAAACTATTGAATTTTATCGATACGTAATCACACATTAATTGCCAACATTTAAGTTTGAGTTCTATAACAAAATTTGCTCTTGTAAAGAAGCAATCGTACTGTAGTCGTAAAAAAATGGTGACGACGTAACTTGATAAACCGCCGATCAGAATAAATGTTACTGAATTTGCTAACATGGTAAACAGATCTAGCGAAATGGATTAATACAACTTCAATAAACCAAGTATAATTAGGAAGGTGAATATTCTTATGTAATTTGAAATCTCTTAATTGTAATACTGTAAAGTAGTACAATATTTTTTGTCCTTTATTCAGTAGTCTATACAGAAAAGTTGTCAAATCGACAATTTATTGTTCTTCATTTAGAACTTTTTAAAGTATTATTAGTTTAAGATTGGGATATGTCACATGTTATCCGTTTTATCTTTAATCTTTAGTCTTCAATCTTTATCTATATTGCCCAACAGCAGAAGTCAATAATTATAGGACACACACAGGATTAATGTATAAATATAACAAATTATATCAATTTTGTACAACATTTTTGGATATGTAAAATTATACAAAAGTCAAAAATAAACTTAATTCTCAAAAAGTAGTAATTACCAATTAATTAAATATTAAATAAGCATAAAGTTTATATAAATCAAGATTAACTACACTATAGAGATAAAATCATTTGCGACTTAATTAAGCTGACTAACACTAGATTAATGATCAATTTGAAGAGAAGCATTTAGAATGCAATCAGAGAAAATATTCACTGCACTACTCATCCTGTTAAAAAGTGAACACATCGTATAAATGGGCGAATTGAACATGATATTTGTTCTACAGACAAGCAAGTGAAATGTTTTGTTTTGTCGAGTATTCATTCTAGGAACGTGGAAGTAGATACTAGATAAGATGCTTGAATATTCAATTTTGTTGGGCGGTATCTTGTAGAGAAGGAACAAGCTCGCAGAGATCATTTTAGATCCACTGGAAATAAGTTAAAACATATCAAGCAGAATTGAGTTATAGGATCGTATTCATAAACAATCCCAAGGTCCACCTCAAACCTTTCCTATTTCATAAGCTAAAGCTTTACTCAAGTACACCTTACATGTAAGGCAGGTACAACCCATCCTTAAGTAATACTTATTGAACATTCTAACCTATAATATTAAATACGAAACTGAAATATTCGATTAATTTTGATATTGTTTTCTTAAAATGGATGATGAATTGAGAAATTTTTTTGAATATGTAAACCTAGACCTAGAGGAACAGAGGATGGATGACTTAAGAAACAGGTACAAATAAATATATTCTGTTAAAAATATACTAAATTGAAGTTTTTATAGGTTACCAAAGCCATATATTCGGGATGCGGATAATCCTATGGAATTTTATTGCCAAAAAGAGTTTATTAAACGCTATAGATATACTAAAGTAGCTGTAAGGGATTTAATTTTACTACTGGTGAATGGTCTTAATAAAATTAATAATCGAGGTCTACCGATCACCCCATTTTTCAGTAGAATTATGCCATATCATCTGCATGATTATGTTATACAGCGAAATACTGATATTGTTGTTCGACACCCTGTATCTGTCCATGACAATGCAATTTTCGAAAGGAGTGTTGTACGTATGCGGTATGAGAATAACAAAGTTCGTGGGTTGTTACTTGGGAATAACGATTACGTTTGTCACCCATACCTTCCCATACCTTCTAACTCCATTACTAACTTCAAATACACCATCGGAGAACAGTTACAATAGAAGTCATATTCGTACATGCAATATTGTGGAGCGGTTATTTGGGGTATGGAAGTGTCGATTTCCATATCTTAGGAGAACATAAAGAATTAATATAGAAGCGTCACCTGCAGTTATATGTGCTCTATTAGCATTCGCAATAATGTAGAAGAGATTGATGAACCTTTATTACCTGAAGATGACAAACGAAGATTTTGTAAATAATAATTCTGTAGGGTTAGCTTATAGGAGGTTATTCATCGAAACACATTTTTAGAGTAACTTTTATGTAATACTTTTTAAATGTAGGAATTATATTTACGCAAATTTATAGTTAAGAAAGTTATTGCAATAATTAAATTTAGTTTTATATATATAAAAAATGAATACCTATTTTAGTTACGATAAAATTATAATTCTAAAGAATGTTGTATTTTATTTACTAATGCTACATTTTAATTGTTCTAATCGAAATTTATGGTATTGTGCTTCTGCTTTTGCTACCTCCAAACGTATATTGTAAAGCTCCCACTGTTGTTCAATGGCCTCTTTAAGCTCCACTATACGGAGATGCTTTTCTTCATCAATCTTGTTAATTTTCTTAAAATTATTTATATGGTGAATAGTTTTATAGCTGTTGCTGACGAAGATAGTCTTATAATAAATTGAATAATTATATAAATTAAACCTTTAATCAACGTACCTGATGGATTCGAAACTATAGGGACCGGATCATCTTCCACAGGACATTTAGCATAATCGTGCAGCTTTTCCATGATGCTTGAACAATGTTGAAGGTCAGTCTCCTCTAATTCAGTATTTACAAGTGCTGAAATAAAACAATAATTAAAAATCTAGCAATTATAATAAAAGTATTACAAACCATTGTTAAAATATCTATTACTGTCCCATGCCATGGTAATGTCAATATCCGTATCTAAGTGTGGAAGAAGGGTTGCTACTAACTCCATTACTTCATCTTTTAGAAATCTTTTACACGACCTTCCCCAGTCTTCCAAAAACTACGCTTTTCTTCCGTATTTAGTTTTCGTTTACTATAATTAAACATCTCTTAAGTAAAATATATTCTTCCCATTGTTCGATATTTACCGTTGTTTCAAGTTATCCTAACATTTTTCTAGTTGCTAATCGGTTCTCCAAACAGAGACTTCAAGCTGGGAGTTACAGAATGAAACTATTTTCCACCAACAATCTTGTTTTCTGTTAGTTGTGTTATCAGTGTTTTTATTTTCTAAAACTTTTTCAAATTGTTGTACACTTCTCTTTTTCTGTGTAGATTTTTTTTATCTCCACTGTACACATAATACATAGCTACTATAATTTATAGCGTAAAATATGTATTTGATTCAATATAAAACAACGAAAAAAACTAACCAGTTATTAACTTCTATGGTAGCAGGACTGTTGAAAAGATTAATTTCAATATCTAACAAGGTTAAAAACAACAAAATTACAAAAAAACAGTTAGGTTATGTCTATCACTAAGGAACTGCGATATTTAGCACAAAATTCCTAGAACCTCTACTTAAACTTCACCTTACATGAGGAAACACGAAGATATGTTTATGAAAGGAGACTGGTAGCTGAATACTAGATTAACCTTAAGGATAACTTGACTAAGGACTACCTTGAGATTTGACTATGAATACCGCCCATAAATACCTTTATTAAAATAACCACTATACGTTTTAAACCACAAAATATTTCAGTGTTTTTCTGTGAACCCCCCTCGATTCTTAATGTATGGCATTGGTAAAAATGGCTCCAAATTATACGCTATATTCAAGTTGAGATCGGATAAAAGCAGAATACAATGTATGCAATGTCGAAGTACTTAGTGAATTTATTGCGGTTGTGTAAAATAAAACTTAACATTTTTTAAGCTGGGGTTACGATATGATTAATATGTGGAATGAATGTTAGTTTGCTATCAAACAACACACCTAAACCCTCGGTTTGTTCAAATCGGTATACTGACAGAATTGATTATATGATCAAACATTATAAGAGTGTTCTTACGTGTATAAGTAATAATTTTGCACTTACTAATATTCAGGGCAAGCTTGTTTTGAAGGCGCCACTCATAAAGCAAATCTTTACTATTGATTCTTTGAAATATTTTGAAATCATCAGCTAATATAATTATATTCGAACTTAAGTGGAGCCATATGTCATTTATGAAAAGTGTAAATAGCAGTGGACCTAGGTAGGTTCAAATCTTGTGGAAGTCCCGATAAAGCGATGTACAACCTTAGATTTAAATCCATTATACACTACATACTGCAGCCTGCGCTCAAGGTATGATTTAAAGAAGGCTATGCAATTATTATTGAAGCCATATTGAATTAGTTTGAATGAAAGGACTTTGTGTACGATTTTCTCAAATGCGTTTGAGAAATTACATCTACTTGATCTTGATTATCTAAGGATTCAGGCATAAATTAGCTACAACAGCATAAATTAATCATTGTGGAACGTTTTCTATGAATCCATGCTGATGCGGTGATATACAGTTTTCACTTTAGACGAAACACGTTCGAGTAGAATTAACTCAAAACTTTTTGCAAAATTAGACAATATAGCGATGTGACGATAATTGTTTATACCTGATTTGTCACCCGCATTATACACGAGGCTAATCCTGTCCATTTTCCATCGCTGTGGAAAAGTAGAAGTTACTAAACTTAGGTTGATGATAATTAGGAGAGGGCAAACTAAAACTGCAGCACAATCTTTTATTAGAAAACTTGGTGTGCAAAAACATTGTTGTAATTGGTAGTATCGTTATTTGTACTATCAGGAAGAATGTACACTGATTGAAAGTAGTTGGCAAACCCATCAACTATTTCCTGTCGGGTAGTAATCACGGTATTTCACTGGTGTACCGTTTGCTTTAGATATAAGAGCAGAACGGAATTGGCAGTGACTGAATGCTCAACTAGAGTCAGATACCTTGTTTGATTTTAAGTTTGGCTACTATTTCCTTAGAATAACATTTTGGATACCCAGAGCGCCTATTACCATACACTGACATATATACGTCTAACAGCGAATAAAGTAATTCATAAAACTTATCAACTGCTAAATTTACATTACCAAACTCCTGTAATGAGGACCAGTCTGTGCTAAACAATGCATAATAGAGGCAAAGAAAGTCAACTTTTCGTAAGTTGTATGTCCTATTCAATGTGCTAACATTAAGATTAGGTTCACGACGTACTTTTAAAAAAAATTCTGCTTTTAAAGTTGGACGGTAGTTGTCTTCAGAAACAAATGGAACTTCCTCGCGACTGAGCTTACAGCTTATGTTGAAGAAGACGAGATCTAATATTCTATTATTGATATTTTGAACGTAATTATCTGTGTTAAATTTAACAGATGGGTAAAATTCTTTAAGGATGTTAGAAATTGCTTCAGAAATACGAACTTTTTCGTTCGTGCAAATTTATTGGGCAATAAAATAAGCCATGTGAAAATTAACAAGTAAATTCGCCTACAAAAATATTACGTGTTACTTTTTATTTTGCAATGTCCGATTTTGCTGATCAATATATTATTGAATGTATATAATCATCATCATTAGGTCTTCAGTCCTGGAACTGGTTGGACGCGTACCATCATTGTTTCCTATTCTGAACTAACCTACCCATTTCCCTGAAATTTGCACAGTCTGCATCTATCACTATCTAATGTAGGTTTACATGTACCTCCTTCTTCCTATCTCTGCTTGTAATATACCCCATACTATTCCCCAAAAATGCCTTAGAATAATACATTCTATTTCTCCTATTTTTTTCCACAGATATCCTTGTTCACCTACTATTTCTATAACCTATTTGTTATTAACTTTGTCTATGCTATCAACCTCATACATCTGAAGCACATCATTCCAAAGGGCCACTACCGTTTTTCAGTCTGCTTTCCCTATTGCCCGTATTTCATAGGCATACTGTGCTGTGCTCCATACATATGCTTTCAATAATTTTCTTCTTGTTTCTATGTTTCTTGTCTTTCATCATAGGCGCTGTTCTTTCTTGTTAGATGCAGTTCAGTCCCCTTCTATTGTTTTACAATTATATACCCTAATTCTACGACATTCAGTGGTTGTGAAGGGAGAGGCGGCTCTGTGGCGTAGTGGCATGTGTGTGACTACTACGCCCAAGGTCCCGGGTTCGAATACCGACAAGGTCCGCTTGAAAAATGTTAGGCGAGCATTTTTCGCAAAAATACACCCTCGTTCAGATGAGAGATAAAATGGAGGTCCCGTGTGTGACTGTTGTCACGCACATTAAAAATCCCTACCTTGTAGGAACAGCAAGGATTCGGCAAAATTCCAAATTTTCCAGGCAAAAAAAAAACTTGCTTCCTGGTCAATGTAGTTGTGAAGGGGGTTAAGCAGTTTGTGGCACCCAAGTTCCCCGACACTTAAACATTTGCCGATTTAATATTTCTTCCATTATATATTTTCGCACAGTCAACATTAGTTGCAGATATTTCACAACCAATACCTGTAGTTGTTTATAGTAATTATCAGATTTATCTACGCTTATTTTTTCGTCATTAAGTTTTTGTCTAAAAACTCGTTGGACACGTACCTTCACTTATTTATATTCTGAACTAGCCTACACAGTTCCCTGAAATTCTCACACAACCTGTATACAGCTCGGTTCTCCTTCTATTGTTTTCTAATTTTATGCCCTGCATATAATATGTGTACTAAATTAAACCTCTTCGTTTTAGTACCCTGAATTATGAAACTAATAAGAGTACGGGTTAAAGAGTTAAAAGTTATGGTTTGCAAATAGTGCCACGTCATCCCTAAATTGTGAAATATTTTGTACCAGTGTCTATTAGCAATATCTTATGTTAAATATGTGCTAGTTTAGTAAATAGGTCCAGCGAAAGGGTTGATTACATTAGCTGTCACGTAGTTAAGTGAAACAATCTACATGTATTTCATATAGGCGGAACTTGTGCGTAATTGAAACAAGTTCAGAAAAGGGGTTAAACGGTTAAGACTTATGATTTACAAATAGTATGACGTCACTTATAAATTGCTAAATATGCAAGACCAGTGATATTAGAAGTGCTAAAATTAGCAATCTGGTCTGGTGAAAGATTAATACCATTAACGCTCACGTGGTTGAGTAAAACAATCTCCATGTATTTCTTGTAGAATAAACTTGTGTGTAATTTAAACAGGTCCAGAGAAGGGGTTAAAGGGTTAAGAATTATGGATAGCAAATAACGTGACGTCTCTATAAATTGTAAAATATACAACAGCAAAGATACTAAAATTTGGAACGCAGTTCTAGCGAAAGGGTTAGTAACATTTGCGGTTACCGTGGTAAAGTGAGCGACAAGCACAGATTAAGAACGACGTTTAGTTATTTTTATTTTATTTATTTGTTCCAACGTTTCAGTAGTCTGCTACCTGAAATTTAAGCAGACCTGGCTTTCCCACAGAAAGTAACCATCATGTGTTATGTGTGTATGTGTGTATGTGTGAGGGATGGTTGTGTGTATGTGTGTTGTGTGTGAAGTTGGTCCGTGTTACGTTCCCCCTCTAGGACCAGGACCATCGGCAGCCGGATATCCCAGTCGTCAAGGAAGAACGGACATTGCCTTGTCAGTCCGGACCATCGGCAGTCGGAAATCCAGATGTTGAAAAGGCAATGGAAGCGTGTGTTTAGGTGTGTGTGTGTTGTGTGTGTGTGTGTGTGTGTGTGAGTGAGAGAGAGAGAGAGAGAGAGTTGTGTGTATGTGTGTTGTATGTGATGTTGGTATCCGTGTTACGTTCCCTCTTTAGGACCAGGACTATCGGAAGCCGGATATCCCAATCTTCAAAGAAGAATGCTCGACGGATGTTGCCTTATCAGTTTGGACCATAGGCAGCCGGAAATCCAGATGTTGAAAAGTCAATGTAAGTGTGTGAATGGTGTTTTGTGTTTGCACAGTGCATAAGAGGTGTTTTGTGTGTTTGCCTGTGTGTGTGTGTGTGCGTGTGTGTGTGTGTGTGTTTGTGTGTGTGTGTGAAGTGTGTTTGAAATGTTAATTTGTGTTTATGTTTGCCTAGGTTACTAAAAGGTTGGAATGAATTAGTATAATTTTGTATATGCTTGAACTTATATTATTACATAAATAAAAAATTAGATTCTTTCAGAGGAAAGGATTTCTTTGCTGTATTGTTTGCCTCGGGTATGTGTAAGTTCTTAAAATTTAGCGTTTGTTAAAAAGAAAAGAAATGCCCTATTTTACTACTTATAATTAACTTATACTACTACTGTTGGTTATTATTTGTGAGAGACAGGGTTGCTAATATGTAGAAGCATGCAAATTCTACATATTAAGGGGTTGGATCGTTTGAAAGTCGGGTTAATGGTTTGATCTTGTTGCTTCTGGTCGTCAAGAGCAGAGCTCTTGGAATTCCAGGAGATCGGTCTCCGGTCTCCGGGGCAGAGCTTCGGTCCAAGGACAGCTGGTATTTTTATGTCTCTGTCCGGGTAGTTTTGTTCGTGTCTTTTATCCGTCAAGATAACGTTGGTGGATGAGTGCCGTGGTTTTTTGTGTGAGTGCATTTAAGTGTGGAAATAGGTTTTCGTTCCAAATCATCTGGTGTAGGGTTTTGTTTAATAATGTTTGTCTATGTGCGTAGAGGTACGGTTGAAGTCATTACACTCGAATACTATATGTTCCGGTGTTCCTATTTCTCTGCACGTGCATATGTTGTTGTCAACTAAGTTCATGCGTTCTCTGTATGTTGGATAGGGTCCGTGGCCAGTTAGGTAATGAATAAATCCTCGACTGGGCATCAGGTATTTAGCTTTTAGGCGGTCTTTAATATTTGGGATCATTGCGTATACCCCTCTACCGGTTGTGCTTTGATCCCATCTTGTCTGCCATTCTGCAAGTATGTAGTTCTTTATTTCCGTCTTTGTCGTGGGCAGTTGGTTTGTGTTTAAGATGCGTTGTAGTTGTTGGTTGCCATTGTGTGTAAGATTGTATATTGCAGCTCGCTGTTTCACTACTAGGTCCAAGGGCATAGTTCCCACCAGTACATGAAGTGCATCATGTGCGATAGTCCCATAAACCCCCGTCAGTCGCAGTAAAACACTTCGTTGTGTACTGTTAATTTTTTGTCTAGGTTTGATTGTGTTAAGGCGATGTCCTCACGCGCTCGCGGCGTACGATACTATAGCACCGAGCACACTGTTGAGATATAGCCTTACGCAATTAAGTGGTATCTTATAAGTCATTTGGGCCAGCGTTGCAATGTTCTGCATTGCAAAAGTTGCACTTGCACAGACGGTGTTTATATGTGCAGAGTAATTCTGTTTTTCGGCTAATGTCAAGCCCAGGTATTTTGTGTTTTGTGTTCTACTTATATTTACACCGTCTAGTTTGATGGTGGGGTCCCTTGCCAGGGTTCCCTTCATCACAAAGTATGTAGTTTTTTGTGGTGTTATGGTCATTTTGTTGGTTTTGCACCAACTTTGTGTATGGGTAAGGGCGATGTTAGCTTTACGTTCGATTTCCCTTCTGGATTTGCCTTCAACCACTAGCAAGATGTCGTTGGCGTATGCAGTCATCGACAATACTTCGTCAACGGTGTCCAGCTTTTCCAGGAGTTCATCCATTACAATATTACAAAATAGGGGCCCGCATATGGACCCCTGCGGGCAACCTTAATTTATATGTTTGGTAATGCACTCCGTGCATTGTTAGTCTAGTTAGCAAGGTGATTAGATTAATGTATATTTGCATCTTTTCCACCCATGTACAGCCCATACATATAAAATTATATTGAAAATACCATCTGCCGTTACTTATGTCTTATACATGGAAAAAGCCATATATCGATTTTATTTGCACAAAATTGGTTGCTTTGTCCTACCCTTTTTTTATTACCACACGGATTATGGCCTGCAAAATTTGAGGTAAATGTGACATTTTATTGTCCTTCCCTGTAAAGGTCGAAATATTTAGAATATCTGAATCTCCAACATATTCAATACTGTGACCTTCTTCTTTCTTCTTCATATTTTTTTTAATTGTAAATTACGATCGATAAATCCATTTTTATGTATAGTGCCCAAACACAATATACCCTCTTTGGATAAATAGGATATAGTAGTACTGTACTACAGTGGTTATCAAAATTTGGAAAATAATGTTTACTACACTCAATATTTCTGCAAAGCTTCATGACCACATTTGCAGCAGCATCTAAGTGAGGTTTATTTAGTAGGACTACATTTTCTTTTCCAGAATATACCTCAAAATTATAAACAAAACCTGATGCTCCACAAATAACAAAACGTTTGAAGGTTCACTAGTGAGGCTTAAGTGGTAAGTATTGGTTGAGAAAATGACGGGACTTGCAACAGCACAATTGTTCATCCAGCAAGATATCTTTCGGGAGGAATAGAATAGAACAGTATTCGCTTCAGTAAGCAAGGCTTTGATTTTATGTAACCGGCCATGGTCGAAATATTTACTAGCAGTATTTTTTTGTTGTCATTGAAGTAGATGAGTTATTGTATTTCTCCGAATTTGTTTAAACTCACACAATTTCTAACGTTCTTATTCCCAGTAATTTGACTCCAATAAGATCGTATATTAGGTGCCTGTATTAAAGACATTATACTGCAAATTCCAATAAAGTTTCTTATTTCATCATTGGTCAACACTCTGGTTTGCTAGGATCTTTCTGAACGCTGAATAATTTGAACTGTTCAACAATACTAGAAATATCTGGAGTAAAAAAAGTACTTAAAAACTATAAGATGTACTCAACTCTAGAATGGCTGAAGATAATCTAGCATTTCCTAAAAATTCCATTGCTCTTATTTCAACTCTAAATGTTTTCTTTTCTACACAATCTTACATTTTGACGCTATATGAGAAAGTACAAAAATTTGTTGATTATTGTTGAAGATTTTCCGATATCTCATAGTCGGCTACAGTAGCATCCACTTCTACACTACTTGTACCTGGATAGAATCGTCTACCAATTCACAAGTATTTATATTTATATCAGGCAGACAACCTTCTTCTATTTGCAGGGAATAATTAGGATCACATAAGCTGTTGTCATCATCTTCTTCAAAATTATCGTCACTTTCAAGTCAATTCATCATTGTATTGTATGAAATGATTAATTTATCTGCAACCAGATATTCGTGAATTTTACGAACGAACGTTTGTTTTAAGTAAGTACTACATTGTATGAATATATTTATGAATGGTTTGGGGCTTACTTGGCGTTACAGATATGTAACCATAGCTCTACTTTATTTAACTAAAATTTGTAACAAAGTCTTCTGTATTTAGAATAATTATTATATGGAACGAGTTACATATTTCTTATACTAATATGTAATAAAAATTAAATGTAATAATTAATTGATAGAAATAGTATGATACATTGTATTATGGAGTGTAAGGTAATAAGTGTCAATCGAGTCAGTTAGTCTTCGAATTTCATAACTTCCGCATTTTTAGAATTCAAGCTACTCACCATTAATTATTAATTATTAAAAATAGTAACTTGTGAAATTTCAAACTTCTACTTCAAGAATATAAGAGTTTAAGATGTTTGTGACTAAAACAAGTCTGCTGGTAATTGAAATAATAAAATTAAATTTGGTAGTTGTGGTTCTTAAATAAAACTTTTTAGAAGGACTTTTCCAAGGAGCCACCTATCTAACGTGCCTATAAATATTTTCACGGCTATTTATTTATTATAAAAGCTTACTTAAAAAGACATGATTCCGCTATAAAAATTTACTGTATTGTTTATTCGGTGCGTGATTTTCAAATAATTTATTAACCTAAGTTACATCCCAGTATGTATTTAACAGAAATAAAACAACGCTTTTGTCGTTTTTAAGTTGATTACCCTTTATAAAACTAAAATTTGATTGAAATGTATTGCTTACTAAACACTACTGTACATGAAATCAGAAAGAGACAGGCTGCATCAATATTAATTTTGTCCGTTTTAGATTAATCTTCCTCTTTTTAGCTCCGGTTTCTATTTAATGTAACGCCGACGCGTTAGAAAACCCAAATAAAAGTAAAAAAAATTGAAGAGGATCTGAATAATAAACGTCATATGAACATAATCAGGCAACTGCTAACATGGCATGTTATAGTATTCTTTTACTTTCAGTAATGAAACTCCTTTATATTCCAAAAAGTTTAATTATACTGGCTGAAACTAGAATTAATTTTGTATGTATTAGGTAACTGATGGCCATATATTTTATTCTAAAATGAAAATAATTTTAAAAACACAATAACCCGTTGATACAATGCAAATCAAACGCTGTCTCATGAAAAATTAATTCCATTATAGCACAAAGGCATACTTGACAAAGCAACTTCGTAAATTCCTATAAAATATTTCATTTCATAATTAAATCGAAATTTAATACATGGAAATTTTTAGTTTCAAACTGGGGGCATTGAAAGGCAAATAAATGATAAACACACATACTTCTGTATTTTTGATGAAGGCTTTTGACGTGCCTGTGTAAACTAGTGTAATACCACAGAAATATTTTGAAAGAGCATTAAAATTCCCCTCGGGTTGTCATTTCAAATATAATTTATATACTTCAAAGAAGACGCTTGCAATTCCTTAGTCTGCAAAATTAAATGATTCAGAAGTGCTGGTTCAGAAATATGATACCGGTGCCTGAAGGCAGTAGATCTAAAATACTTTTAGTAGGTATATTGAAAAAGAAATTTCGTGTAAGTCATATCTATGTTATTTCAAGATATTTTTGTAAAAATCTGATGAACGTTATATTTTAAATACTGCAAATAAATAAGCTCACACAAGTTCTCTATTTTGACAAATATACTTTTTATGTTACGCTGCACTTGTGATAAACTTGGTACGACATAAATGTTCTTTAATTTGCTTATATCCTTCATTATTAACGTTATAGATGTATTTGTAAAACTAATGTAAAAGATTAGTGACATCGTGTGGCATTTGTTTAGTTTACAATATTCCTGTAAGAAAGTTGCAGAAAAGAATATCTTATTACAAAATATGCATACAAATTCGGCGATCATTTTAATTCTCGATTGAACAATTTCGAAAGCAAAGCGTTGCTCATAATATTATTTTAAGCATATAAAGAATGCAGTACTGATACAAATTTAGCAGACGAAAAGTTTTTAATAACTATTAAACATTTAGTGGATGTGCACTGTAGCTATCAATTTGTGCCAATTTCATTGTACACAAGGTAATTATGTTAGAAATTTTTATAAATATTTCCAGACAGCTTTATAATGATTTAGAATTTGCAATTATTTATTAACTATATTAATACTGTGAATAGAGAGATATTGGCTAATAACCGTAGAGTAAGTAGTTTTGGTTTGTTATTAGTTAGGCAGATATAAGTTTTATCAATTATAAATCTTAAATGAATGCTAGGACAATTTATTGCGTTTATAAATAAAAATAAGCTAAAGTTTAATTGACGTTCTAAATTTAATGATCCTTTTATAAATTTTTTTCAGCGTTTGATAGTTAAACGTTAGTAGTGAGATATGGGGGATCCTGACGCAGCGCCGCCGCAGCAGCGCCACAGTGCCGCCGCCGTCGCCGCTGTCGCCGCCACCGCCACGTGTAGGTTGGTAAGGTATCTCGAAAATTTAAGGGGTTAGTTTATCGATTTTTGAATTAGGGATGGTAGGGGTAAAAATAATTTAAAAACAATAGAGCTAACCTAGCTACGTTGGTGGTGCTGCTGCGATGAAGTCCACATGGAGGATCCTCGGGGTGGAGCTCTACCCCTCCGTATGCAGTTTTGTGTGATAATGCTGTTTAGAAAAGAGTAAAGATGAACACTGTATGGTGATGGCGGCGACGGCGGAGGCGCTACGGCAGCGGCGCTGCGCCAGGATCCCCCATATCGCACTACTAACGTTCTAATCTAAACGGACTTGCACTTTGAATAAGTTTTATAATACTAGAACGGGTAGAATGGCTTGCTTGTTTTAGTGAGTTATAGAGTCGAATTATAAGTTAAACCAAATTAGTCGGGCCTCTAGTAAGGAACTAGATCAAGACAGAAAGAGGCTGCAACTCTTTCGGTACCTAGAGTGGCAGAGACCTTAAGGGTCGGTATGGCATTGTAAGACACACTACTGCAATGTGAAAAGCAATGGAAAACCATTGCGTTGCTTCCTAAGTACGCAGTGTACGAAAAATGTTTTTTAAAATAATGGCATCCTATGGGGGTAAAAGATCCGGATCTAAAATAGTACTACTTCGGAGAATGTGAGCGGCAAGTTTAAGAATCGGAAACATTTTGCGAGTCGATGGATAGGTTAGTATTAGAGACAGTAGGGATTAGCGAAGTTCCGGGGCTAGAGGTGGTGGATTTTTAGAGGGGTGACTTTGGGTAATTAATATAGGAACGGTGGACGAAAATGCGGGTATAGGGACAGTTATGCGGGAAAAGATAGGATATTGTGTAGACAACTACTTACAAAAGACGAAAGGGTATTCGTGGATAGATTAGTATCTATACTAGTAAATACTTTCATAATACAAGCTTACATGCCAACCTCTAGCTGAAAAATAATAAAGCGTCTTGTACAGATAAAGTGCAAGTAGAAACTCAAAAAGCCGCTGGATAGGAAGTAGCAGGAGGTCTCCTCCAATTTGTCAACTATACGTATGAGGCAGAAAAGATACTCAAGGCTTTTAACGTAGCACTATAGTCACTGTAACAAAAAAAAGAGATGCGGATAGATGTAAGAATTTTTGAACAATAAGTTTAATAACACACATGTCAAAAATATTAAACAGAATTGCACAAAGACGGATGGAAGAACTGGCTGAAGAAATACTAGGAGAATATTAATTTGGGTTTGAGAGAAACACGGGACGCCACTTTAGCTTTAAGGGTAATAATGGAGAAAATATAAAAGGAGAACGCGTGTATATATGGTGTGTTGATCTAGAAAAAGTATTCTACAATCTTAAATGGAAAAAATGTTCGAGATACTAAAAAACTTAGGAATGAGTTATTCGAATAGACGGATAGTACATAGCTTATACAAAAGCAAACAACGGTAATAGAATCAGAGCAGGAACGTAAAAAGTAAATATTAGGAAAGGCGTGAGACGGATGTACCCTATTCCCGTTAATTTTTAACTGTTAATCGAAGAGACAATAAATACGGTTTAATGCAGAAAAACATTTGGCATTTGGTATTAGTAATAAACATGAAAGTGTTAGAAACAGCCCTTAGGGAAATGTAAACAGTGCTGACAGAAATACGATATAAAAATCAACGAAAATAAAACTAGGGTACTAATATATAGAGGAGCAGAAAATAAGTCAAAAACGAGAATACAAATAGGAAACCAGTATTTATAAGAGGTTAAGGATTTCTGCAGGTGCAAGATGGGAAAACTGCAAAAGATATGAAAAAAAGATTAACACAAGTTCGTGCTACATTAATCAAGAAACAGCAACTGCTATGAATACATTAAAAGACTGCTCATAGCATATGCGTGGAGCATAGCATTGTAAGGGTGCGAAACGTGGATAGTACGAGAAGCGGGAAGGAATACATTGTAGCCTTTGGAATGTGTACTGCACGTGTATGATAAAGATATCATGGATAGACCAAGTTAAGAACAAAGAGTTCTAGAAATGCTAAAGGAAGATAGAAGTATATTAGAAAACACTTAAAAATACGAGTGATAGGATGATGGGACATATACTAAGGAATGAAGGATAATATATATATTAGAAGCAAAGATAGGAAAGAAAGAAAAGTGGAGATAGACCTAGATTAGACTATCGCTCACGGGTGGTGAAAGATGTAGGTTGTGAGAATATCAGGAAAATGTGTAGGTTAGCTCAGAATAGTAATCAATGGAGGTACGCGTCCAACCAATTCCAGGACTGAAAACACAATGATATTGATGATATTTAAAGACTAAAATTTAAGTTGCCATTTACTAGTATGCATCAATACTTTTGCTGTTTCAAGTCAATCTTATTGTTTGGTTTTTCTTTGCAATTCATAAAAGTAAACAGTAAAACAGTGAGCAAAACTAATTATTGAGTTTTCTACAGAAAAGGAAAAATTACACAGGTGTTGAGCTAATCGATGGTACACAGCAAAACTGCAGATTTTTCTGATAAATATATTAAAATTTGACTAAATTTACCTCAGTCCAAAAGTTGATAATAACCGAGATACCGGGTATCGAAATTTTAATTTGCATTCTGTGTGTTTAATAATTCATCAGCAGGTAACATAACTGCGCGAAATTAGGCATTTGGAAGTTTGCCGAGGTAAAAAATTCAAATTCCTTTTTAGTTTGGATGCTACTTGTAGAGGTCGCCACTTTCTGTTTGTAGTCTTTGAGCATAGCCGCTGTTGTTTCTTATTAGATACAGCTCGGTTCCCCTTCTAATATTTTCTAAATATATACCCTATTTCATCGATATTCAGTGGTATGTAAAGGGGGTTTAGCAACCTGCGGCTACCAAGAACCCCCAACACTTAAACATTTGCCGAATTAATAGTTCTCAAACAAAATCCTTTCGCACAATAAACATTAGGTGGGAATATTACAAAACCGACACTTGTAGTTGTCTATAATAATCATTTTTTTTTGTCATGAGGTTTTCCGTTGTCGAACTGGTTGGACGCGTACATTTATTATTTTTATTCTGAGTCAACTTACACATCTTCCTGAAATTCCCACATCCTACATATTTGGCTATCTGTGTGCAATAGTCTAACCTAGGTCTACCTCAAACTCTCTTTTTTCTTATCTCTGCTTCTTATATTTTCCGCACTATTCCCTCATGTTTTAGTATTTACCTACCATCTTATCTCTCCTACTTTTTAACGTTTTCCACATATTTCTTTCTTCCCCTGTCATTTTTGGAATCTCTTTGTCTTGACTTTGTCTTTCCATGATCTCTTCATCATACGCCGGTAGCACTACATTTCTGAACCTTCTATCTTTTTGTTGTTCGGTTTTTCTAGTGTCCAAGATTCACGATCGTACAGTGCTGTGCTTCACATAAATGTTCTCAGCAATTTTTTCCTCATTTCAATGGTTGTCGTTTGAACGTAGTAATTGCTTTTTCTTATCCTCCTACTTCACCTAGTATCTTTTAAGTATACCGTCTTCTAGCCGGATGTTAAAATAATGTGTTTGTGATTGTTAAATTGTTTTTGTCGCAAAATTCTACCAGCTTATTTTCTCAGTCGTTCCAAATAAACATACTACCGCTCCTTCCCTACCCTCACCAACCACTGCGTTAAAATCCCCTATAATTATTAAATTTTCATGTCCTTCTAGGCATCTTAGTATATCTTCGATATCTTTGTAGATCGCTTCTATCTCTTCCTCACTATAGCTAGAGGTGGGCACGAATATTTGTATTATTACTGTTCTACCGGTTTAGATTCTAATGTAACTATGAGTACTTCTTTGTTCTTTTGTAAGTAGTTTTCTACAGTGTGTCCTATTATTTATCGCATAACTATACCCCACACCCGAATTTACTGCCTCTGATCCTGTATGAATTACCCTAAAGTCTTTGCTCCAAGAATTCCTCGTCTTTGGCCATCAAACTTCGCTAATCCCTACTATGTCTATTGCTAATCTATCCATTTCACTTTTCAGATTTTCTAGTTTACCTACTTGCTTCATGCTTTTGACATTCCACGCTCCGATTCGCAGAATGTTCCAGGCTCTTCTTCTAAATTTGCGGATTACATCCTCCGAAGATGTCCCCTCCCGGAGATCTGAATGTGGGACTATTTTAGCTCCGGAATCTTTTATCCCAGAGGATGCCACCATCTTAAATAATAATTGAAATACGGTGTGTACTTGGGAGGTAATGTGGTTGTATCCCCTTGCCTTCCACATCGCAGTGGTGTGTCTTAGAATGCCATACTGACGCCTATGGTCTCTGTCGCTTTAAGTACCGAAAGAGCTGCTGCCCTTTTTCGGGGAGCTGTCTTAGTCTGGTTCCTCGCTAATGACCCCACTAATTTCGATACATCTATTTTTAGATCACTAAAACTCACAAGCCGCTGTACCCGTTCTAGTCATCTGGAACTTCTTCAAGTTGCAGGTCCATTCAGAACGGCACAACATATCTATAGAAAGTAAAATCAAACAACCATCTGATAAATTTTGATGCTTAAGTAATTAATGAATTATTAAACATAAAACATCAAAGATACAGAATATATGTTAAATAGAATAGTTTTGCATGTTTCATTAATCTATAGTATAGGAAAACTCTCTGAAAATGTAAAAGTTGGTTTAGGACACAGCGTATTCAAAAGCGTTTGGCTAGCACTATCTCTATGTTATCATTAAGTTATCAGTAAGCTGCATATGGCTTTTGCAATTTGAACTCCTTCATGCAGTTTTCAATTTGGGCATCTTGCAATATTCGAATTAATAGTCAAGTTATACTATATTTTCCACTGCATGTAAACGTTGCTCTCGCCGCAGATAACGAATACTCCGTTTATTATAAAGTATGCATAATTGCACTATGCAAAAGTAGGTGAGAGCTGCTGACATTCGATAATTTAAAAGGACTCATTATAAATATAATACAAATTCAAGATTGCGTTTTTGAATATTTTTAAGACACGCAAACTGCGTGCAATGATTTAGGCCACGGAGATGGTATATCACGCAATCGATAAATCAACATAGGCTTGAGAAATATTAAACTAGCGTGCTCGAACCTGAAAGACCACATACAGGGGTTATAGATATATATGAAATATATTTCCATAAATACAAACTCATAAATTTGCGTGTCAGTCAAACAACAACAGCTTCCACACTCCGGAAGACGTTAAACGTAACTAAGCTAGGATTACACAAGACCAAAACCAACATACTGAGACGAACTTCTTTTTACTGGCTTTTACTGGTCGAACACAAGCCTGTCGACTCAAACAATGTACTGGGATGCCGCTACAGGCACGACTAAGGATAATTATTAGAAGTTCACTCCACTGATTTGATTTTAGGACGATGGGTTAACTACTTTATTATTTAGTTCGTCTATGTAAATTTATCTACCCAAACACTTAATTTGTATCAACAATGAACGTACTTTTTAATAAACTTCCTCATAATTTATATCATAATACTAGCGAATTCATACTTCGATTGAAACAGATCAGTCAACCGCAGCAACCGGTTTTATATGAGCCATCAAATAATTTCAAGAAATTACCGAAAACCATGAAACTTTTAAATTGGGTAGCATTTGAACAAACGAATCCATTTTTGATAAATGTGAACATATTTTCAATTTGTTAAATTCGAGAACATTTATATCTTGCGATTGCGATGTTGCTAGTTCCAATTAACTATGACAAAATTTTTGAAAAGGAAGAGATGTTATTATCTAAGGGTAGTTTGGTGCACTTGTATTTCGAGCATTTTCTACATTATTCGCATTTGTACGTTTAATAAAAAGATTTTCTAGATTATTCGCCTTTGTATGCTTCATATTAGATCTCCCTTGTAGTTATGATTAATCCACTGTTGATTTAATGGTTTTGTTCTTTTTAATTCTAAACCCTTCGGTGTCTTTGTTGCAAGACACTCAATTTATATTCAAAATGAACGTATTTATTTTACGCTTTACCCTATAATTTATATCATAACACTGGTGAATTGCATAATATTATAGGATTTGGTCTTAAGAATTTATAAAAAATTTAGTTTTGGTTCAGTTCTTGGTTTTTATTTTAAATTTGTGCCTTAATTTCGACCAGTAAAGTCTTCACCTTTGTTTCAAACCTCTAAATGTCATGAATATTTAAAAATCTCAATACTTTACCTGACTAATACAATAAATTTCCAGAACGAAGCCAAATTAGTAAATGATTAAATTTTTTGATTGGAATATGTAATATTTTATTGAAAATGGCGCTTTTGATGAAAGTTATCAAGCTACTATGTCAGTTAACATAACAAATTTTTTTCGGAAATATGACTAAAATAAAATTGACCCATCCTTATGTAAGACCAAATGTTTTTTCAACTAAACTTTTTATTTTAAATTGAATACAGAAGTAAAGTACTGGAACTAAGTTCTTCAAGTACTGAAAGTACTAACAATAATTTTCCATATGACTATAAGTTTTTGAAAAAAAACTTACTTTTAACAAGTGCAGGTACTTAAGTACCTTTTAAATACTTAAAACAAATTCTAGTACTTTAAGTACTTAGAGTACCGGAAGTAATATTCTAAAGGTATTGTTACAGGTAAAAAAGATGTTATGTTACGAATTCCGATTTTCGCAAAAAGGGTTGGAACCCCGTACATCGGCTAACATCGGTGTACATCGGGTACATCGGCTAACTACATTGGTGTGGAAGTACTTATGAAAAAAATGATAAAAATAATATAATAAATGCCCGAAATATAAAACTACATTACAAGTAAGACCACTTAATCTAGAAAAACTTTACTAGTTGTTAAAAGTTAGGGGCGCAAAACCGTCTTGCACCATCTTTCCTTTCAACATCCTTGCTACCTGGAAAACGGTTATTCTAAATAGGTCTACTTTCTTTCGGTGTTCTAAAATTTTGTCTCGTCATCTTTTACCTTTCTCAAGCATACCTTAAAAACATGATGTTACAGTTCAGGTAGAAGATAAATTGAATATCACACATCCATCTGGGTCCTTTGCATTCTTGGTGTTTCAGATTCATTTGGAGAAAGCTATTGTCAATAGTTGAATCTTCGAAAACAATTTATTTTTTATCTCTGTAAAAACAGTACGCCAGGTGTTGAAATAATTGATATTGTTTAATGACTGAACTAGTTTGCAATGAGGAAATAAATAGAATGGGAGATAACCGTGAAGTCAATATTGTACCGGTGATTAGTGTATTAGGGTATTAGAAATTCAGTTGAATTTTTGTCACTTCGTACGTGCGAAACTAGCAGGAAAGGGGACAAGAGTAGAAATGGCCAACTGTGTCTATCTAATAGCAAAATCTGTGGATTGTTGATGATTGCAGAGCTTCATAATTATATATTTTGGATTATAAATAGATACAGAATTAAATATAAAGTGCAGTAACTTGTATGTTGGAAATTTAAATAAGATCAGCGGTAATAATTTCTAGGAGCCTTTGGGGTTGAAGATAAGCATTTTTAATTCAGATGGTGATAGATATGGAGGACTTTCACTATTATAGACTCTTTTCTTTTCTACATTTTGAGAGTATGTTTAGCGGTGTGTTTAGCATTAATTGTGAGGAAACAGCACCCCGATTAGTGGAAAATGATATGTATAATTTGTATATGCTGTGTGCTAGAACAAGCCACCTACAAATTACTTTCCAGTCCAAGTTGTTTCTAGTGTTATATCACGCTGTTAGAGCTATTCCAAGAAGAATACGTTGCTGTTAACAAATTCGCCCATTGGAGAACAGAAATAAGACCCAGTTACGGTATAAATGTTATATGTAAAATTATTATTAACTTAAGCACCCTCATGCAGTTGCATTCAGGCAAACTAACCCTTTTTTGTTACACATGCCATCTCATTTCTCCTCGGTATTGTTAACCGTATTTATTTAGTCTGAAGAGTAAAACTACTATAATTATAGTTCACAATCTTCCTGCACTCAATTAGGACACTAGTCTAGAACACCATGAGATTCTACATATTCTTGGTGTGTGGAGGAAAGCTCTTGGAGGTAATGTATAGTTGACCTTTTCCCGAAATACCTTTTCCCGTAGCAGAAGCTGATTTTCTGCACGGTCTTTCATCTAACCTGTTATTCAGTGAAAAGTGAGTCTCAATTTATTTGTTAATTTGTTAAATTAAGGCAAGTTTTCAAAATAACAGCCTCTCCTACACATTTATTACTTTCATCTATCTTATAAATAACTAGAAATAAAGATCCATCTGGGCTTAAGTTCTGTTAACAGTACATTTTGGAAACATAAATATACGTACGTTAACCTATTGTAACGTCCAACTGGCTATATATTATTAACTAAACTTTTTAAAAGACATTAAACTGTAAATAATACTACCATACCATTGTTCTAGTTTCCAAGATTGTTACATATGACATTTTTAATTCAACTACTGAAAAATTCCTTAAAACAATACATAGAAGAACATAGCGCAATTCCAATTTCTTTTTATATTCCAATGTTCATTATAATTCCGAATATTCACTTTTTATCTAACAAGTTTCGCAAATAAGCTTACATTTACTTATTTCTTACTATTTTAAAATGTTCAACTTCCTTTTCCGATAATTGTTTTCGTTGCAATTTCACAGTCCAGCAGAATAATTATTTAATGAAATGTTAATTTCCCACTGTACAGAGATACAAGCATTGAGATTTATAATCCATAGGTACATAATAATGTCATTACTAAACAAAAGGCTAAATTTTATTCTCGGATTAAAAATATAAGGTTGTCCAAATAACTCCACTGATTCACTTTTTATTTTTTCAGCATGTTAGGTCTCCCATTCTAGCAATTTAAACTCCAACATTTTGTTGAAAACCGCTTATCAGTCTTTTATTACATAATTTATCTATTTGATATATAACAGAAGCGACTTAAATTCCATTATTAACAAGCGTGCTTGAGCTTTTTGGTCTAATTATCCAGTAAACTTCAAAACAATTTATGTCTGCCACCTATCAAGAGGCACATAACTTACACGTCAGCTGTCGCTGAACTATCATTTCTTTTCGAACTAAATAATTCTAAACTTAATCGTTATATTCCATTTCTCCCTTCTTTTAAAAATTTCGTTCTCACGCTTTGTGCGTCTAAAGCAGACGTATGGTCAAGTTTAATGTCATTCTGCACATCTCCACAGTCATCTTGTTCCCACGCGTTTGAAAGCGATATTATTTGTTTAAGTTTGCCATATTTTTTATGACTGCAAATTCATGGGTTTATTACTATTGGGGAGTAATCTAATGTGCTTTTGTTTTCTTTGAATTCGTCTGAATGTGCACAAATAAGCGTTTCTATGAAGTTTATTTACTCAAATCTGTCTGTATTTTCTAAATTTAATATAAAGAGTGTAAAGTTCCGATTTTTAGTACTGCGTGCCTTTAATATACAATAGCTGAATTCCTGTTTATTTTTGTCTTTATTTAACTTATAATGAAATAGCCACGATATTGATGTAAACGATCATAGCTTCTATAAATAATTCAGGACGTTCTCATTGTTAAAAACTCATGTAACTAACTGGAATTTCCTAAATTCTTTTTATGAACTAATGTTGGCTTACGTAACTTGCTAACGTTACAGTATTTAATATTTAAGTACCCTACTCTTTCGCATAGTGCAAATATTCTAGTATTCAAATATGTGAACCATTTTAATACGTGTAAAAATTATTTACAAGTGTTTCAATGGGTTCGAATATTATTATTCCATAAAATTTACAAATACCCAATAAATTGATACCTTTTAAAAATCTACATAGTTTAGTGGAGAAGCCCTAAAATATTTGCCTTGAGTAGCAATTGAATAATGCCATTATTTTAAGTAAATATAAACAATTGTTTCAATTTTAAATTGGATTGTTCTTAAAAGTATTTTCAAACAGTCTTGTGGTTGCGATGTTGTTCATTCCACTTAACAATTTTGCACTATATTTACCGCACGATTAGTGTACACTCCATTAAACATGTTTGCAAAGCCATTAAAGTTTGTTAGAGATAAAATGAGCGGTAGGTTATAAACGCGGGTTTATGCTGAAGAGAGATCCAGTAACAATTTAAGGGTGCACCGGTTAACTACAATGGTGTGAAAGTGGGTTCCTATGGGAGAAATAATAAAAATACAAAGAAAATAAAGATTTGAAATAGTTGAACTACAAACAAACTAGGCTACAATATCTATTTAACCTGAAATACTTTTTCTACTGTCATAGTTAAGGGGCGCCAAAACCGTCTTGTCTTAGCAACCCCTTCTATATTATCCCTATACGGAAAACGGTTATTACAAACAGGTCTCTTTTGTTTTTGGTTTCCTAAATCATCACACTATACTTTACTATACTTTATCTAACAATTTAATAAAATTGTCAAATAAAATCTCTCCCAAATACAATTTCATTACTGGGGTGACTGGATATCCTTTTACAATTTTGTTTGTTTACCTAGTTCCTAGTTAAATTCAAATAAAATTCAACCTAAATATAGCTTGTTAAGATTATACCATTGCGGTGTGAACACAAGTATATACTTTCCTAAAAATTAATTTCTATCACTCTGGCCAGGTATTACTAATAGAAATCCTAAATAAAGAAACTAAATCAAATTCATCACCAGTACTATCACTCCAATTTTCCTCTTTTCCATATTTAACTATATGATATTCTAAATCCCATTTCGGAAATTGCCCTTAATAACAATACATAGAAAACGGTTAATTTCCTTTCATCATTCCATTCTCTATTCAAAATACTAGTTTCATGGTTTACTAACACTAAATTCCATCAAAATCAATACCTACCCATTTCTCAATATTTTTAAGTGGCCCAAACATGCTTACACGACAACATCATAATTAAATTTAATCAACCTAATTCCGTCGCTAATTTACTGTCCAACAAGATAAGTACTTTTGCGTTTTATTAATTTCCTTCTACATGAATACAAAGCCGTTAACATTCAAAATTCACATATGCATAATTAGAAAGTATAAAGATCAAAGCACATATATTACTCCACTGTCTAATATATTTTTAAAACCCAAAAATATCCACAAACCATCAGCATTTAAATTGTCTGCCTTCTTAGTTAAAACAGCTCTTTTAACACAAAGTAACACAAATGCTAATTATTGTAGGCGTAAGCTCGCCAGATCTTAACCCCTTTCCGGTCATCACGACGTTAGTTCCACGAACACGTTAATCAAACCTACCAAGCTTTTGCAAAAGTAGTTAAAAGGAAATAAGTCTCACACCGCGTGTTTTCATTTGCAGAATGTCTTAAAGCTGTGTTTAGTTCAATTCTCAATTGCCCTCTCCTCTTACTGCTTGCTCGTATAAGCGCATTTTGCGTTTCTAAATAATTCTCTGAACTTAGCTTTTAACAAACGTGCTTGGTCGTTATATCACATTCCTACATATATAAATATTCATTTTTACAATGTAATATTTTATCGATGCCAAATAAATAGTTATTGTCACGCTACCTTGTATGTAATTTGTAGTATTGTTGTAGTATGGTATTATGTTAGTGTCCTTGATGGTCAGGACGGACATCTGTCTATTGTAAACTATAATTTTAATGAAAAATGGATATGTAGAGTTCTGTAACATTAAAATAAGTTTTTATCTGAGGTTTTAAATTAAGTTATCATTCTGAATTATTACGTTTACAATGTATTTAGAAGAAATAACGTTATACCTTATTATATAAATTACCTTTCTAGAATCAAAATTTGAAACATAATACTTAATTAATATAATTATTCGTAAAATGTATTATACAGGGTGCGTATATATTTAGTCTTTCTATCCAAATTTAATATTTACATTTTTTTATCAGATTTATTGATAAATTAACGCGAACGCGTTACAACTTTTTATTTCAAAAATAGATGATTACACTTTCGTTTGTGACTAGCTTAGTAAATTTAATAATAAAAACAAAATTATTTTAAGTATGTTATATTAATAACCTAGAGGAAGTTTGTATAAGTAACAATGGCAGTTATTTCTGCTGGTAGTTCTACTTTCTAGGAAATACATACAGCATTTTAAAATTTCTTTACAATATTCTCTAGGCATTTTTCAATAATGTTTTACTTCACGCACCATTTTGTATTCGCATTTAATAAGAAGGTAAATTTAATATTAACTCCAAGTCCAACACATATAAATTTTAAGAACTTCTCAGGTAGATAACTATCAAAGGCTAACACATCTTTATTAACAACTTGATTCTATCAGATTCGGTTAGTATCCGTAAATTTCTCCTTGTTCTCTGTCTACGACAAAAACAGCATTTGCCTTTCTGTCGTTTATCAGTAATTCATTTGTGTATATTGTAACTACCGCCGCGTTTTCTTTATGTCTTTTATGGATATCAGATAGATGTCCAAGTTCAGAAATTATCATTTTATGCTCCAAAACCTTGGACCATACCGTTCCCTTACCTAGGTTGAATTATTCGTCAATTGTGTACTGTTTTATAGCAAACTCGAGTAGATGATTCTGGCCGTCTTTGCTGCTATAGGAGATGTAATTCGCTAGACGTTTGCAAGTTGTTGGGTTTGCAAGTTTTCATCTACATCAAAGCGTATGAAATCGACAGCCGTAAAGTTCACGCAGTGTTTTTAATCTTTCACCTGGAATCTGCATGATAGTTTATCCACCGTAGTGTTTCATGTCGATACTCAAGCATGACTCAATCTCCCTACATGTTAGATGCTGATTTACAATTATAATTTGTTTTCGTTATTTTCGATGCTTCTGGGTGGGTATGTAATTCATCACTAAGGCTATCAAAACACAGTCGTCATCAAGAACGATTTCTAAACTGCCAATGTTTTCCTTTTCATTATCGTTTTCATTATTGTTTGCAAATTCTCACAATTTAGATGCACGTTTGCGTTTTTTCAAATGAAGAGTACAAAAAAACTCTTTCCCTAGTTTCAGTAAGACATTGTTAACCAAAGCACAGGGGGGGGGATGCGATCGTTAAATGCAGCGCCACTGAAAATTCCCAAGATGAAGGTTTTGCATTTGCATATATCTGGCTCCAAGAACTAACAGAACTTTCTATAGAAATATACATCAGAAGCCTGTGTAGAATGATAGTTACAATTTGGCGCACAGTGCCACCAATTGGGATCATTATACCTTATTTTTTGAAGACGGATTTGTATAGTTATCGTCAACTATGAACTTGATTTGTCGGGTGTCCGATTTTAGTAAAACAAAACCACGACTCACACATCGCAGGTATCTATGCTAGTTTTGAGGAAAATGTTTCCTAAAACTTTGATTTTCCCTCAGGGCGATATTCCATGGTCTACACGTTCACTAGATTTGGCAGTCTGCAACTTTTTTTCGTAAGGTTACCTTAAAGCTGAGGTTTATAAGAATCGTTTTAGAAACCTGCAAGACCTAAAAGAAACTATCCGCACAGACATTCCTCGTATACCCAAGAAAATGCTCCAAAAAGGAGTGCAAAGCTTTAGAGTCGCCTGCAGAAGTGTATAGATAATGATGGACACCAACTGCTCGGTATTCTTTTTAAAACCACATAAGATAAAACTTCCAACACAGTAGTTTTAAGCTTTTTTTAGTTTAAAATAAAGGGTATGCATTCACAGTTTTGCCGCACTCTGTATTATTAACTTTAAAATTAAGCTGTACTTCAACTGTTCAATCATTTCCCACTCTGACAACACAAGGGTCGATATAAAATTGTATATCAAGCATCTGAAGACTATACTTGCCAAATCCACAAATTTTAGTAGCAGCTTTCGTATCATCTTTCTGCAACACTTTCAACAACCATAGATTTATTTAATCCAGGAAATAGAATGTTAAAGAAAAAATTCGAACTAGGTACTCATGCATATCTAACACATGTAGAATAATAGAATTGTAGAACAACGATCAATAGTCAGAATATTCAAAGCGAAAGAGGAGTTTGTTCAGGAAGAACGCCCAGACGATGTCTAATTCCATTTGCTGAAAATGCGAAAGTAAATTTAGCTCACAGGAGATTAGTTTAAAAAGCGTTTTACCGTAGAGCGCCTTCGGCGACTGTAGAATTGTATTTCAATTGCTTTTGACAAGTACCTAAATTAGAAAACAAATTCAATTGCCTTCATAAATGTTTAATAAACTCTGTTTTGCAAATAAAATTTTTTCAGACACTTAACATAGTAAAAGCTAGTTATGTATTCCTTTAACGTTTAGATCAAAATAGTAATTTTATGAAAAGCGTTGATTTATATTTATGGTATCTAAGATTTGTTTTTAGAATGAACTATGTACGTCTAAAGTATTTTGTAAAAGGACTGTTGTCAATTTTGGGATAGAAAAGGACAAAATGTTTTTCCATTTTAATTTGTTGAGCGTTTTATGAGAATTTATATCAAAGCATTTTTTTCATTCAAAAGATTGAACACACCCAAATTTTATTTTTAAACGTTTTCATAGCATTTCCTGGTGTTAAAAATTTCTAATATTTGGAAATTCTACTATTTAACTGGTTATATAACTCGTTATTTGTAACACTGAGTGAGTGTGTATACATTATCCCAATGAAGAATGATGACACGTTTCCAATTTTGTTTTGTAATTCAAAAAACACTTGGGGTAAACAGGTAAATATATACAGAGTTCAGCGACGCTTCAAATTAGTAATAGCCACTTTTTGTTTCTGACACAAAACAAGCCACTACTACCTTAGAAACACTGCAGTAACGAGCAACTTTTATTGGTTTTCTTTCACTTTTAGTACCCAAATAGTGGATTGATTTTTATTCAGGTTGTTGTGCATATATACAACCTTCATAATAGCAACCATGTTATACACCAAGTTTGGAGCTAAATCGCTTAAGCATGTCACACGAGCTAGTTTTTGACAACCCAAGGCGAGCAAACTTTTTTAGATAAGTTAAAACTATCTTGCTTTCCGCTAAAGGTCAGGACATGTATAGATGCTGTCAGAATGCCCTACCATCCAAAAAGATGAAGGTTATCCATCTTGTGATCTTTTGGGACCATCCGTTCAATTCTGGTCGTTACCACAGCGGCGTATGATGAGATGGGGTGGTGTGGGAAGTTCTCTGAGGGATTTTTGCGCGTCACGACACCTTTTATATAAAAAACATAACATCTCAAGGAAAAGTGTAGCAATCCTCGGGAGTTTTAAATACTCTAATTATGCATGTAATTAATTTGATAAAAAAACATAAAGGGAAAGCTTAAACAAAAACAAACATTATCATGATAAAGATTGCTATTGGCGTCTCAATATTATACCAAATTTTGTGTGTTAATAGTTAATTACCACTTTAAAATTACACACCAATTTTACTTTCAAACTCATCTTAAACTGACATTATTTCAATAACTTTCATATTCAATAAAAATCATGCAATACCAGTATCACAAAGATAATATTATTGTTTTTATATAGTGTCAGCATTAAAACATATTTTCCTTCATTACTCATTAAATAAAAATTTTAACTCTAGTTCAGATATAATTGTAACTGAACCAATATACACTCCGTCAGTGTCCAAACTAACTAAATAAATCAAGAAGTTAATTAAAAGTTTCTTATGGGCGCTTAACAATTTCGGTCATCAAACGAGTGTCTTGCATTTATATTTAGTTAAAACGTCCAATAATATCAGTTCTGAGAATGGTTCACCCTTGTAAATTTCATACAATGTGGAACGGCCAAATGGAATAAATTTATTATTTCGGCAACTCTACATAAAAAAATGCCGAAACACGTCAACTTTAGATTACGAATTGACATCCTGCAACGAGAAAATTGATCGCTACATTAAACCCCTTCGAGTGACAGTTACAATCCTGTTTTTTAAATGCCAAATATGAGCTTGTGATATATCATTTGAATGGTCTCTTCATTCTCTATTAAAAAAAATAAAATCGTCCGATTACCGAAATTCGCTACAACATACTGAAAACTAATAAGTAATACTGCTTGTGAATTCAAAATTTAAAAAAATAAAAAAACATGAATGTCAATAAAGTAGATGTTCAAAATGCTCGCAGCGAAAGTCTTGGCAACACCTTAATCTTAAAAAAAAAGTTATCCAATTACTAGATATTATATTCTCTGATGAGTGCACTTCTACACTTAACGGTCATGCTAATCATAAAAATTGTAGCTACTGGTTAACCGAATATCCTCACTGTATGAGAGAAGAACATACGCAATACCCTCAGAAGGTTAATGTTTGGATAGGAATTATTGGAAACCATATTACTGGTCCCTTTTTCATTGAGAGCAATTTGAAGGGTGATAATATTTAGCACTACTCCAAAATAATGGCGTACCAACTTTGGCACATTCACATCCTGATCCAGAGAACCCTTAAGTTTCAGCGAATACGATATGGTTCCAGGACCAGTACCTCGACGTAATGTTTTCAAATCGGTGGATAGTGAGGCGAACACGATCACTTAAACTTACGATATTATACTTTTTTATGGGAACATGTGAAGAGTATTGTATTCAAAAGTAAACATCTTGATTTAGGTCACTTAAGAAGAGGGATAACGTTTGCGATTAGGTCGGTCACGTCTGAGATGTTAAATAAAGTTAGAAGACATTTTCATTCAAGATTAAGATGTTAAAAATTTCGCGACGAGCATTTTGAACATCTACTTCATTGACATTCATAGTATTTTTTGTTTTTTAAAAATTATAAACACATAAACAGTATTACTTATTACCTTTTGAATGTGTTATAACGAATTTAGGGAATTAGATGATTTAATTTTTTTACGTTAATTTTTGCAATAAATGTAAAAGCAATAACATTTTTGATACAGAACGAAGAAACCTTTCAAACAATATATCACAAGCTCATATTTCGCATTTAAAAAATTGATAGTTGTAACTGTCACTCGAAGGAGGTTTAATGTAGGGATCAAATTTTTCCGTTGCAGACTGTCAATTCATAATCTAAAATTGACTGTTTTGAAATTTTCTATAAATATGTACAGTTACCGAAAAAATGAAGTTATTCCACTTCACTGTTCCACACTGTATATACTTATAAAGTATTTCAGGAATATTAAGAATAATGTTTCTAATAAAATTTTTTTAACCATATCATGTTTAGTAATCACCATTATTTAGCAGCATAGAAAATTTAGATGTAACATTTTTATGAAACTCAATGAGTTAAATTCAAAACTTAAAATATTACATTAAATTTAATGAAATTTATAAAATAATAATAATTACAAAGCTCGATTTAGAGTTTAACCCAAATTTGTATCAACATCTGTTTAAACATGAATAAAATGCAATGTAATGCAAAGAAAACAAACTTCCTTATATCTGGTCCGAGATGTCACCACGCAAACGTGAAATTATGTCGTTATAGTATTGAGAAAGAATACATAGGAAAATAGTAAATTTACCAAAGTTTTATTATTAAATATCATACTATATGATATAACTGCATCCCATAATTTTCTTTGTTATTTAAACTGCATATTTTGTAACTTTATAAGGTTTGCGTATTGATTAATTAGAATTTTTGCCTTCAATTGAACATTAAAACTCTCACAAAGTAGCACATATCTACAAGGTTCAGTTTTATACCACATTTTCTTGTCCAGTTGACCATGTTTTCGTTGTTGGGAACAGAAAATGATTAAATACTTGATTCTACTATAACAAATATTATTATGGATCGCCTGTAATATGCACCACCATTATTAATATTTTTATATCTTCTAATAGAATTGCTTCACTGCTTTGCTCTGAAAAGAAAAAACTTGAAGTCAAATGAAATTTGAATAACAAAATAATTTTTTTTTATGAAATACGGTACAATAGACTATCTCGGTGTATTTTCATCAACTTATGTAGACAGACTAGACTTATAAAAACTACTAAACCTGCAGTCACAGTTTTGAATTAAAATGAAAATTAATACAAAAATATGAAGCAATTTTTCAAATAAGTAATTATAATAGGGGGACCATCATCATAGTAGTAAGAAGTGTTTCGTAACTACGCGAGTTATGTATCCCCCAATTACCTATATATATTGATATATTGAATCTAATAGGAATTATTAGAAATTATTAAGTAAAAGTATAAGTTCAATGCAACATTGTAACACAAGGATAACCCAGAGAGGTTATCGACAGTTCATGAGAACGGACATGCAACTTTGCATCCGTGAGGGCAGTGATACTGCAGGTGGCAGGTCACAGGCGGTCAACAGGCCGCAATTACTTAGAATTAAGATTGATACATTGTAACAAAGTGTAAAGCAGAAATGAGATCTGCAAGTTCCCACAAGCCGTGTGAGGGGCAGGTTATTATAAAAAAGCCCGGGAGCTCAATGCCCGGCAGTCAGTCTTCGAACTCCATACTTCGTTGTTCAAGCTACTCAACCGAGTCAGTCTGAGTTTACAGCTTTTGCATTGTTGTCTACCTAGGCTACTCACCAGTACAATTAATTTTTTATAAAGTTATTATGTACAAATTATATTAAATTAAATTTGTTAAAGTGTCGAAGTTTTTTTAAAAAACCAGCTCCAAAGGCCCGAACTTTAACTGGCGCAGTCGTAACGGATGTCAAAAGGGCACTGAGAATCCAAAAATCGGAAGATTGGTGACCAAAAATTTTAATTCGAAATTTTGGCAAACCAAGTTGGAGGAAGAACAAGCATAGTCTAAATCCAACAAACAAACCAAGGTGGACAAGATACAGCATCGATCGAGCTCACCAAAGAAACAGATGAAATTAATGTAAGTTCATTTCCATACCTTTTTTTTTTTAACCAAAAACTATAATTGATATATGCTAGTATTATAATTATTGATTACCATTTATTATTATTGTCTTATGAATTTTATTTTTATGAATATTGTTTTGAAAATAATTACAAAGTGAATTATTTCCAAAAAAAACGAGACCTTATTTTAAGAAAGTATTAACCTATGAGACGAATGTTAAAGAGATATTTTTTTCTTTAAAAAAGCAAATGAGACTTGAATGTAAAAGAGATTTTCTTTTAAAAAGTAAATGAGAATTGATATTAAGAGATTCTTACCGCAATTATTAGAACGAAAATAATCCAAAAATAACGGGCGCACATTCACTAACACCAAAATAAGAAACATTAACCAGCGCGATTCAAAAGCACGTTTTCAATCCGGTAAAATAAAAACACAGAACGCAAAATTAATTTCAAAGCTAAAGCTAATCCTTTAAAGCAATCACAAAACGATTATTTAAAACATTGACCTCTATAAAACTGTATGAACCGCAGCAAGAACATTCTGCATTAACTAAAACTACGGTAACCTAAAACCACTGTAATCTAAAAACGCCATCCGAAGAAAGCAAGAAGCATCATTTATTACACATTTAAAACCTCAGAGAAAATCGCTTTCAGAACCTTGCATAGTATAAAGCAACGCAATTTGCATTACACCACAACGAGCTATAAATAAATTGAAGTACAAACACGGTATAAAATCTAAACGTCTTTCAATTAATTAATCAGCATTTATAAAGTGCATTACTCCAATACGAATACAGAATAACGCTAAACGTTATCATACGCTCATAATTGTAACCTGAAAACGCACATAACGGAGAGTTCAATTACAAGTCGTGAACACCGAGATATTTAAAAATAAATAGACGTAATACTTTATCCAAGCAGTTAGCAATTACAGAAGCGAAGTATCTAATTTCTATTAACACCTGTAAGTGTTAATAATCTCAACAAGTATAGTCATATGTACGCAATTATTACAAAGTAACAAAGATTACATCCTTTAGTATTCAATTTCAACAATAAAGTGCAGAAGTAATTAACCTCAAGTCATAATTACGCAACTCAGTAAAACCCACGGAAAGAATATTAATTACAAATTAACAGAATTTAACTAAAACAACGCTAAGCGAAAATAAATCCATCCATTTCAGATTCCTTAAGAAGCAGAAACTCAAGACAAATTAAAAGCTGCATAAAAACAAGCAAATCCAAGACTACGGTAATTAATTCAACGTTATTGAATACAAATCTCACGAGTACATCACCGCACTGTGTAACTAAGCACAAGTAACAGCGATTACGATTCTAAAAATAACCAGACGCAGTCTAAACTTAAAATTAATAAATCCAAAACCAAAATTAAAATTACAAGTACGAAATTAATCTCAATTTTTACCAAATTTTTACTTCCCCAATCTAAACTGAAAATTAACAAATCCTGACCAAAAATAACGCTGAAAAATAGCAAAATAAATCTCAATCTCTACAAAATTCAAAATTATTCAATCCAAAAGAAAAATTAATACATCCCAAGCATAATTAACGCTATAAATAGCAAAAACAACCCCAATTTCTACAAAATTTGAAATTTTACAACCCAAATGGAAAATTAGTAAATCCGAAACGAAAATAACAATACAAATAGCGAAATAAAGCTTAATTAAAAAAAAAAAACAAAAAATTTCCCAAAATCGAAAACAACCCTTAACCAACATGAGTAGCACAGAAATGCGACTCTATTTGGAGACAATACAGACATTTGATGGCACGGAAGCCCATCTCTCAAATTTCATTGGAGCATCTGAAATGTTTCTAAAAACCTACTACAAACCCGGAGATGACCAAAGAAATTCATTGCTTATACGCTTGGTAATAAGTAAACTAACCGGAAGGGCACTAGCCTTAATCGCCAGTAGGGACGATTTACAAGAATGGGAACAATTTAAACAGCTATTAATTGCATATTTTGGAGACCAACGTAACATAAAATGCCTGGTACGAGACCTAATAAACCTTAGAATGGAACACAACCAATCCCCTACCAATTCGGAATGAAATGCCAAGACGTGAGAAGTTTAATTTTAACAAAATTAAAATCAAAGAACCCGATCAAAACGTTAGACATTTAAAACAAAATGTATGACGAAATGGCACTAGACACATACATAAACGCTTTACCAGAACGACTATCGGATAAAATCAGATTCCAACGACCCCAAAATCTAGAAGAAGCTATGAGCCTAGTAATAGAAGAAGAAAATGTAATGTATTACCGCAACAGACTATACAACCCCAACGCGAATAAAAGTTATTCACCAATAAAAACTATACAAGCTACAAGACAAACAATCCCTCAACAAAAATTCACACCCTTTAACGCACAAACAAATCAACCGCGAAGTAATTATCCAAGTTTTAACAATACAAATTTTAACAATCAATATAAAAATTTTCAAGACCAACATTCAACCCAACTTTTACGAAACCCGCATTCCAACCAAGATTTAATCAAAACCTAAACCAACAAAGACCAGCATTCAACGCAAACCCCAATAGAAATACACCAATGACTAATAATCATAACAACCCTAATAATTATTATAAACCAACACTAATGGATACCTCATCTGGTAACACCAGACAACATACAAAGATAACACATATCCGACCAAATCCTCATCAGAAACGTAATTTTACATCGGAAGAATTATTCCATCAAGAAATAGAAAAATTTGACACTGACCAGGATAATTACATTGAGACACCTACGAACAATGAATCAAACCATGCAGAAACTTATGAACGTGACGAACAATACGAAACTTACGAGGAGTACGACGAAGAAAACTCGAACTCAAATTTTCAAATGGACCCATTCATAGACAACCAAACTTAATAAACTTAAATAACATAAATCACTTAGTATTACCATACATAGAAATACCCACGCCAAATTCAAACTATTAATCGACACTGGATCCTCAAAACATTAATTAGCCCCAGAACCGTACAAAAACATTATTTAGATTATGTAGAAAGAGAACCATTTAAAATTAAAACAGCCCATCAAACAACACTACACCAATTCGTAGCAAATATACCCTTACCGAGAACATTTAATGTTAAAATGAAACATAAATTTTGTGTATTCGAATTTAACGACAAATATGACGGATTAATCGGAATGGACCTTCTAAGAAAATTAGAGCCAACATTGACATTAAAATCGCTTATTAAGGACGAAATACGGAAAAATCCCAATTAAATTTCAAAACACACAAATTGAACAAAAATACACTATAGAACCCCGAACGGAAAGAAAAATAAAAATCCCAGTAAAATCTACCAAAATTTAGGAATAATAAATCATATGACATTTCAACAAGGAGTAGAAACCCCAACTGCCTTAGTGCAAATAAAAGATAATTATGCAACCACAACAATATTAAATTCAAACGACTATCCCGTAGAATTATCATTGACCGACCCAATTAACGTAGAAGAACTAAATTTTAACGAAATGGAAATAGACGAAAATTTAGAAAACGATTACAACCCAATAGAATATGATGAAATGTTAAGAGAAAATTTAACTAACATCCGCTTTAATACCGATATCAATCAAGAAGAAGAAAGAGCAATTAAAAACTTATGTTTTGAATACCGAGACATATTCCATTGCGAAGGAATACCATTAACATTCACCAACACAGTAAAACATAATATCGAGTTAACAGACAATAAACCAATCTTTACAAAAGCATATAGACTACCTCATGCAAGCCAAGAAGAAGCGGACAGACAAGTAGCAGACTTATTAGACCAAGACATAATCCAGCACTCCAATTCAAAATGGAGCAGCCCCGTGTTAATAGTACCTAAGAAATTAGACGCAACCGGAAAGAGAAAGTACAGAATGGTAATAGACTATAGAAAGTTAAATGAAAAAACGGTAGTTGACAAATATCCACTACCAAATATTACCGAAATTTTAGACAAATTAGGCAAATGCCAATATTTTTCAAAATTAGACCTAGCATCAGGATACCATCAGGTAGAGATGGAAGAAAAGACATATCAAAACAGCCTTCAGCACACCTAGAGGACATTACGAGTACAAACGAATGCCATTTGGATTAAAGAACGCACCCGCTACTTACCAGAGAGTCATGGACAATATATTACGAGGAATACACAATGAAAAATGCCTTGTATACCTTGACGACATCATAGTTTATTCTACATCATTGGTAGAACACATAGAAAGATTGAAGAAGTATTCGAAAGACTTAGACAAGCACATTTTAAAGTACAATTAGACAAAAGTGAATTTTACAAAAGAAGTATCATTTTTAGGACATGTAATAACACCCCAAGGAGTAATGCCAAATCTAGACAAAACAAATGCAGTTCTAAATTACCCATTACCAAAACAAACAAAGAAATTAAAGGATTTCTAGGACTTAGTGGTTACTACCGCAAATTCATTAAAGGTTACGCTCAGATAACCAAACCCTGACAAATTGTTTAAAAAGGAAACAAAATTGAACACACCCGGAATTTATTAAAGCCGTAGACAAAATTAAAAACATATTAACGAATCACCCTGTATTAGAATACTCAGACTTTACAAAACCATTTATACTGACAACAGACGCATCGAATGTAGCATTAGGCGCAGTATTGAGCCAAGGAAAAGTAGGTAGCGATAAACCCATCAGCTACGCATCCAGAACCCTGAATGAAACCGAACAAAAATATAGTACCATAGAAAAAGAATTATTAGCCATAATTTGGGCAACAAAATATTTTAGACCTTATTTATACGGAAGAAAATTTTACATATACACCGATCATAGACCACTAGTATGGTTATGCAAACTGAAAGAACCGAATTCAAAATTACAACGATGGAGAATCAGACTCGAAGAATACGATTACGAAATTATATACAAAAAAGGAATTTATAACAACAACGCAGACGCTTTAAGCAGAATCCAACTCAATGCATTAGAAACGGAATCCATTATAGGAAACGTAGACGAAGCAGAAATAAGGGAAGATCCAGACGAGATCGACACGATACATTCGACACAAAACGAAGAACTAAAAAACGCGATTAAAATTTTAAACGAAGCAATCGATATGAAACCCAACCAATTTATAATAACCGAAGTTTTAAATAACCCCAATCCAGTAAAATATACAAAAGTAGATAACAAAAAGATATACCAAACTCAAATAACTAAAGATGACAATGAGGAACAAATAATTAAAATTCTAAAAGAATACACCCCTAGAAAAAACGATTTTATTTTTATTTCAACATTGAACATTTATACCAAAGATTTTCAGAATTGTACATTAAACTATTCAATAACTCTGGACCTGAACTCATCAGATGTACTAGAAAACTAATAACACTAGACGACCCTGACGAAATAAACGATGTAATTAGAAATCAACACGAAGGAAAACCAACCATCGTGGAATTAACGAAACAATAAAACAACTCATAAGACGTTATTATTTTAAAGACATGAAGGACTTGACCACAGATTTCATTAACCAATGCGAATTATGTGACAAAGCGAAATACGATAGGAAACCCCAAAGATACCCTTAATGTTAACCAAAACACCCGACAAACCATTTCAAAACTACATGCCGATACTCTAGTAGTAGAAGCGCAAAACTATCTAACAATTGTAGACGCATTTACAAAAATAGGCCAAGCAATACCAATCACATCCAAAAATAGCATTGACGTGACCCAAGGATTTTACAATATTTCACATTTTACGGAACACCCGAATCAATCACTTTAGACAATGGTAGCGAATTTAAAAACGAGACAATACAAAACACTTTAGAACTCCACAAAATAAAATTCATTTCACAACGGAAAACCACCCTGAATCAAACGGACTAATCGAACGATTACATTTAACCCTGTTAGAACAAATTCGATTATTAAGAATAAATTATAAAAAGGAACATATAACCAATTTAATGTCATACGCACTAATCGCCTATAATAACACTATTTACTCATCAACAAATTTTACACCCTTAGAATTAACCTTAGGACATTCAGATTCATGAAATCCCTATGACATACACTACAATAAAGAAGTATATCAACAATATGCGAAAGATCACAAACAGAAACTAAAAATAACTTATGACAAGGTAAAAGACAAATTAGAGAACGATAAAGAACGTATCACCACAACCCGAAATAAAATACCGACTCAAATAAATTTTCAATAGGACAAACCGTGTATGAGAAAAACTTTCAAAGCAAGCGACATAAAACAGCACCCAGAAATTTAGGACCATTTAAAATTAAGAAAATATCAGATAAAAACATAGCAGTAGTAGACAACGGTAAAATAACAAAGTACATTCATTTGAAAAACCTAAGACACCCTGTAATTTCAGATGGACAATCATCACCCTTACCGTCAACCTCCACCCAGGTAGAACGGACAACCAAGTAATAATAGAAGATATAAAAAACAACCCCGGTATACTACCAATTAAATTAGGCAGTATGCAAAACACGATCGACTATTGGACATTCGCACAAAAATTCGACCTAACGGAATTAAAACAAGAATTTCAAACAATCACAGAAAATTATGACCGATTAAAACAATCAATGGACACAGCAAAATTCGGAAAAGAATACGCAATAGAAACGATGAATTACAACAGTATAATAGAAAGCATTTTAAGAAACATAGAAGATAAACTTAATAGACTAATACCCAACGAACAAACTACGAGACGAAAAAGAGGACTACTCAACGGATTAGGTAACATAATAAAAGCTATCACAGGCAATTTAGATAACCAAGACGCAGAACGTTATGACAACACAATACAACAATTAATTGAGAATCAAAACGACATAAAAACCATAATCAGCAACCAATTATCGTTAACCCAATCAACGATTATAAAGTTCAACGAAACATTGAGAAAGTTAGTAAAAAATCAGGACAGTATAGCCAACCGAATGCAAACCCTTGAAACCACCATGCAAACTACCTCGTTAGGCATGCGAGATTTAATGAGATTTAATACAATATTTACTCAAATAATATCCACCCTTACTTTAATGCAACAAATTTTAGCAACGTTAGAAAACGCAGTAACATTTGCAAAATTGAATACCTTACACTCTAGCATTATTGAACCAACCGATTTATTAAACGAATTATTAAGAATTAAATCACTTATAATTAACAGTAAATTACTTTTTGATGTAACAGAATCGAACATTCTAATATTTGAAAAGATAGCTATAGTAAAAGGCTACATTAAGAATAACGAAATAATATTTTTAATAGAAATCCCGATAGTAGAAAGTAACAATTATCAATATTATCATTTATTTGCTTTTTCAACGAAAGTTACTAGCACATACCAAGTAATCATACCCAAAACCAAATTCCTATCCCTAAATGAACTGAGATATGGTTAAACAAACGAAAAATGTACTGAAGTAACACCAAACCAATATTTATGTCAATCGATGACGACAACAACCATTAAAGAAGACAGCCCTTGTGAAGTACAACTATTAAAATTCTCAAATCATTACGAAAACTGTGAAATCAAACAAGTGCAAATAACTAATATGAAAATTCAAAAAGTTACAGATAACAAATGGATAGCCATTTTCCCAACAGAAGTAATAGCAACCATCCACTGCAACCAAGATGAAAATAACCAAGCATTAATCGGAAGCAAACTGATTACCCTCAAAGAAGATTGTTATGTGAAATTGAAAGAAGAAGTAATCAGAGTTTATCAAGATCCCATAGCAACAAAGAAACTTGCAAACCTACCGGAACTACAGTTCAAGATACAACAAGAAGACGAAGAATTAATCAAGAAACCTATGAAGCTAGAGCATCTAGACTTAGACGATCTCAACCACGCCGTGAAATTAGTGGAAAGTTATAAAGAACAATTAAGTGAACTCAAAACGCCAAAGTTACATTAGAATAATATAAGTGTTTGGACAATTGTATTAATCATTTTAATAATTTTTTGTAATTATATATGTATTTTACAAAATGTACCTTAGATATAAGAATGAAGGAAACAGTTCTAGATTTAAGGAAACAAAGAGAAAAAAGGAAACAATAAGTATACCCTTAGAAATAATGAATTTTAAATGAAATTGAATAATGAATTTTATGTATTTAAAAATTAAGAAAAACCTTAATTTTTCATTTACGGTGGGAGGAGTTATGTATCCCCCAATTACCTATATATATTGATATATTGAATCTAATAGGAATTATTAGAAATTATTAAGTAAAAGTATAAGTTCAATGCAACATTGTAACACAAGGATAACCCAGAGAGGTTATCGACAGTTCATGAGAACGGACATGCAACTTTGCATCCGTGAGGGCAGTGATACTGCAGGTAGCAGGTCACAGGCGGTCAACAAGCCGCAATTACTTAGAATTAAGATTGATACATTGTAACAAAGTGTAAAGCAGACATGAGATCTGCAAGTTCCCACAAGCCGTGTGAGGGGCAGGTTATTATAAAAAGCCCGGGAGCTCAATGCCCGGCAGTCAGTCTTCGAACTCCATACTTCGTTGTTCAAGCTACTCAACCGAGTCAGTCTGAGTTTACAGCTTTTGCATTGTTGTCTACCTAGGCTACTCACCAGTACAATTAATTTTTTATAAAGTTATTATGTACAAATTATATTAAATTAAATTTGTTAAAGTGTCGAAGTTTTTTTAAAAAACCAGCTCCAAAGGCCCGAACTTTAACTCGCGTACTATTCTTCTTAAAAAGTAGAATTCGGAAAGACATATTTTGTTAAAAGACGTAATAGGTAAAAATCAGAAATGTTAGTATTACACTTTAATTCAACACGTAAATATTAATAAAAAATATATAACCTCAATAAGCTAAACAACTACTTAAGGTATTAAAATTATTATATAGAAGAAAATTAAGTGGAAAAGTTGACTTATAACACTACGACCAAACTCTATATTAACAAGAAAACTATAAATATTGAAACTGCTAATAGTAGCATCATAACTACAAAGGTTCTACAAAGGACCCAACCGAATATCATCAAACCCTTCTTTTCAGTACTCTAATTTCTAAGCACATTTTGGCTAAAAGCAAAACAGATTAAAAGGGCTGCCTTTATCAAGAAAATTCTATATACTCTACACAATTTATATTAATGACAATTGAATTTTTAAAGTTCACTAGGGTGATCCTCTCAACCTAACCATTGCTAAACCGTACGTTACATAATAGATATTGCAGCTACATTCACATAGCAAACGAAATATGTCATCTGTAATATATTAAAACAGACTTTTTCATAAACTACTATACACTCCAGACCAAAGCCTCTTAAAATTATTAGATCACAAACTAGTATGAAAATAACTAGACTTTACTGTACTTCTTTGTTTATATTTTAGCTTCATAATACGCAAAGTTACAGTACTAATCAAACTTAAACATGCATAAAACATAATTCAAAGGAAATTCCTTGAATTCGATTATAATAAGCTGTATTCATAATTTATGACAACTTCTATTACTTAACATCATTAATCATTAGAAACATCAGAACTGGAATATAAAGAAAAAAGGTTTTAAATTCTTAACATGCCACCGATTGACTTTAGAACCATCTACGTTAATCAAATCATACACTAAACTTGAAACTTTTTTTTGAACAACACTCAAGACGAATTTTGGCGCCAATTTAGCACAAACTCATCCCTGACGTGAAAGAGTACTTTGTTAGCTTTCTATACTCTGTTTCCAACTTCAAAAGAAATATGTCTTAATTATATCAATGATATTTTGCATTGTAAAAATTAAAAAAGAAATCAGTTTGTATTATTTAGAGTTTAGGTTTATAAATTAAAAATATAAACGCTATTAAACCCACAAAGATTACCAATTAATATTATTTATATAAAGTTGGTCGAAATAAAAACAGCTAGTTTTCTTCCTCTTTCATCATTAATTTAAAAACCTCAATTTTGAATTTTCTTCTTCTTTGATTTATCTGTAACATTTTTACACTTTTTCAAAGAGCTCGTCTGAATCACATTTGCTTTTTTGTTTGCTATTGATACTGCTACAGATTAAATGCATCCTCAAGTACTTTCTAAAGTGAAATTTTCACGTTTATTTGACTTATGTGATGCGGGTTTGGATGCATTTATCTCTGTCATACTCAAATTATTTAAATGAGAAAGGTCTGCCTCCACGGTGACTTCTACATCAAAACTATATTGAATGAGAGAAGAACTTGATTTAGAGATATTAAAAGCTTCATCCGTATCTGCTGCATATGAATGAAAGTTAGGTTCATCAGGAACATCGGATAACTATTCTCTTAACTTTCATGTATATTTCAAAAATTCAACATTGATTGCATCTTGTTTATTATCGTGAGGTGAAGTCCAGTTTGAACATGTTCTTAAATAAAATGTGGATTAAGTTATAAATAAATAACGAAATTTCACTACTTACGCGCGATAATGCAACTGTCAATCCATGTCAAAAAGAGGATAAAAATACTACCCCGATATACCTGTGGATACACTGCTAATGGGTAATTTCTACGACAACCCCACGTATTTCTTTCGTATGTATTTCCATCTAATTATAACCTCATCCACTAAAAATACAGTTTAACTTACGAAATCTTACTAATAGTCGGATCTTCCTGTACACTTCAAGAGCATTGCTATTTCATTCCAGGAATTTTTTTTTTAATATCCTTAAAATCGTTACACGATTTGTCATATAAAAGAAGGAATGAATGCACAAGATTGATTAGCATTGCCTCATCCATAAGTTTTAACTTTATAAAAATAGAAAAGGTGCAAAATCAAAATAATTACAAATTACCATCAATTTGATATATAAAAAATAAGGTTATTTTGCCTATCAGTGCTGTCATTTCCAAAATCCCCAGATAAAGAAGACATGTAGATGCTATCCATTGTAATCGGATTTGTGGAATTAAGCCACTTAACAACTTAAAACCGTAAGTAGAGTTTAAACCAACTTAACACACCTATTACATATGTTGCCTTAATTATGATTGTACACAACTATATAAGAACACATAGGTTCAATTTTTTTAGGTACCAAGTAAATCTACGCCACGTTAAGTGATTGTGAATTACACTTAACCTTAGTTAAACTTACTTGTTTGGTAAAAAGATAAATCATTCATGGTTCCAAGTTAGAGAGGATTTGGCTCGCGCTTTTACGTGGCAATTCAAGTACGTCCGGAATTAAAATAAGTCGTTTTCATCATGATGCTCTTCCGATAATAAAAAGTTACTTAAATCCTAGGACACCAAACTGATCACCTGCTCTGTTATTTCTCTAAGGCATAATTGTAATTCCTTACATAAGACAACTTTTTGTAAAAATAAAGAGAACAGTTTCCTTAAACGCTTGTACACATTCGGTCATCCTTTTCCATAATTCAGGTTTGCTTGAATCGAAATAAAATGTCCTTTTAAAAGCTTCTTTAAATATACACCGGCTCGCAAGTTCAACGTTTTTTCCCACGTATCAGAATTCAACAGCACATTCTGAATGACTTTAAGCAATTTGAAATATAAATGCATCAAGCAATCTACTCAAATTGGAGTAGTTTCTACTTCTTGAAGCTAATGTTTCGCTATTTTAGCTCGCATTTCCCTTTTAAATTTGTCAATTGTTTTAGGCAAATCTGGCATAACATAGAAATTTGAATGTCATGAGACGACACAGCTCTTCACCTACACTTGGTTGTTTCTTGTATTGATTAAATTATAATAAGTTCAGTAATTGAGCATACTGTGTAAGAAATGCATCCGCAGAATTCATATGCAGTGCGGCCGCAGCTTTGCGCTTAGACGTTGTTGACCAATTAATACTTTGAATTAAATTAGAATCCAATGCTTGAGCAGTTGTTACGTTCAAAACCCTGCAAGTAAATTTTCTGCATTCATTTTTAAAATACCCTAAAATTTCTAAACAAGCTCCATTTCCGCCATTTGAAATTAGTGTTAATTAATAAAATTTCTCAAGTAATTGTTATATAAAGCTTTGCCTTATAAAATGAATCAGCTGCTTAAGAAACGGTACGTTACAAAGTAGTTGCAATATTTCTTACAACCTGCAGTGATTATATTTTAATTAAAAACTGCACTTAAATGCACAGCTTTCATCTAAAAGTTCGGGCCACTTACCACCTGCTTACAATGGGTTTGTTATCTATAAGTATATTGTTATTCGGCAGCTGTTAAGATGTTGCAAAGTAATAAGATTGCTTTTCTTTGTCTTAAAATCCTTGATAATCGCGCTTGTTGGCAAGCTGTTACAGTTCGTATTTCGGCAGCTGTGGTCTGGGAATTTTGCAGACTTGATTCTTCGGCAATATCTTTGAAAGCCAAATACCTACCCTCATACATGATTCTGGCCTTATAAAATAGCGACCGTGTTTTGAAAGAGGGGATTGAATACAACATCCTCTTACCGAAGATGCATGTTGTAAAGTCGTGCTACTAAAAATGCTTTCTGTGCTAGTATGAGTGAATTTGATGGTTCCAGCATCCAGACAATAGAGAAATGCAGCCACATTTTCCCAGTCCTAAGATAATACCAACACGAAGCCGATAGCTCAAGGTACAGTTTTTTGTTACGATATATATATTTTTTTGATGCTGCTGTGAAGAATAGACATTTCATTTGCTGTTCATAATGGCACTACTCACAATTATGCAATAAATGGGCACCACCACGTTACAAAACTTACATGCACAATGCACGAACGACTATGTAATCATTCTATAAATTAAAAATTAGTTAATCAAAGTTTGTGTGTCATTCCAGCCACGACCAGAGAGCAGAGAGCACACGTTTACAAATCGAGAGAGCTTCCAAAATCCACAAATTCATTTCAAACGCATTTAATTCGATCCAACAAGGTTTGCATTCGTTTCTAAACGTCTACAAACCCCTGATGTTATTAAAAGGCCAAGGACATCGTCTCATCATAGCCGCCATTCATCACATCGCAGACGACCGTTGGGAATCAACAGCTGTAGAAAATTCCATCGCATCCACTGCACTTTTTAGTGCAATAGAATCGCTATTCGCAGCATTTCTGTGTAGACTCGTAATTGTTGTAGCAATACATACGTTTGCGATTCTATACAGAGGTGTTTGAACGAATTTGTGTTATTAAGCTCGATAGGGGCGTGATTTTTGCGTGACCGCATTTAGACGGGAACGCATTTATACATGTGCTGTGGGGTTTTATCAGCCATTCTTTAGCCAAGTGCTGTGAAATTGCTGAAGAGTTTTCGAGCTTATTAAGACATTTGTCTTGATTATCGATAAATTGTTTCAGCCAGTCGCATTTATAATATATATATATATATATATATATATATATATATATATATATATATAAGTGCGAAAAGAAGCATACATATTGGTGGCCTAGATGCAGTGTTTGGCACGTGCAGTCTGGACCTATTAATATATAGTGCAGAAGCAACTATGCTTTCAGGAATGGACTCCAGGACCACCGCCAATGAAGAGGCCAACGACCTGCTTTGTCAAATGAAGGAACTCCACAACAACATGCCGCAACACCTGAAGCAACAGTACATCATTGTACCTACGACATTATAATTTGAATTAGGGCCGCTATACTTGCGGCCACGTCCCCAATGCTCCACCCGGAGGTACTACATTGGGTTTAAACGCGAAAAATAGTCGTGCTCCTAATTTATTCTTACTTCATAGTTGATTCACCCTAAATAAAAACTAAATAAAAATCTAACAAACCTAAAAATCTAACAAACCTAACACACTCTAACAATCTAACAAACCTAAAATCTGACAAAAACTGGAACAAAAACAAAACAAAAACTAAAAACAGGGTTGTAAATAATGGTATCCCTAGCGCTGACTTTCGAGTGTACCCGATCAACAAGCAAAAATGAGAGGGGGAGGGATCCGTAATACCGGATAGCAGACGCCGGTTCTGCTTACCAGTGCGACCTGAAGGGTCGTCTTAAAAATATCCAAATCTAGCTAACTAATTTAAATCCATCCCTAGCTTTCCCTATCGTTCCCTAACTGATTTATATTATGATTACAATCTTCGCAATTCTGCTCGTCCTTCCCAAATATATACTGCAACCAAAATGGCGACAGAACGTCAAACAAAACAAATAAGCCACATAATACATGCTATATATAAATAAATATAAAGTGTAAATATAAAATATAAATAAATATAATTATGTAAATATATAAATAAATGTTTAATAAGCGTTAAGCATATAGCAGTGCACAAAATAGCGAAAGCATCACCCTATTTATCAGGTGCACTCGCACAAGCATTATGTCGGCTAGCGCCTTTACACACCAAACGTGCTTCTTAAATTATTTCAAAACTACTAATTAATGTAAATCAATGCTTGTGCGAGTACAGCCGCCACAATTTAAGTCTTACCTCGATAATAAAATTCTCCAGCATCCGAAGATCTGGTCGTCTGTAACTTACTTCTAAAGGTGGGACGGGGTGCACTGCTAAAGTCCTGGTGGGTATGCACTAAATGTTCTTGGGGTGATCACAATCACTATCACTATCACTTCACTTTCAAGTCCTGGGGGGATGCGCGGTTGCGCTCTTGTTTTATTATCCTTGTTTACTTTATTGATTTAATCTAATGAGGGTTTATGATTTATTTGTTATTGTTTATTTGGTATTATTTATTCCCGATTTTCCGCGCATAATTATGAAGATAGGCAGTGATTGTATTAGTCGTGTGGGGGTTTCTCGTGCATATTGGACATTTTGGTATAATTATCTTTTTTTTTTTTTTTTAATTTAATATCAGGTTTTGGTTATGCTCGTATCCTTACTCACGCCAAGTCAATCTAAAATTTTTCAATCCTCCCACCAACCCCACCGAATTTTTACACGCGGTCGTCATTGATTGTCTAATCTCGCGACCCTTCCCGCGAATTCTTTTAAGGCTGTCCAGAACGCCTTCTGGTTAACCACTTCCCCGACTTCCTCTAGGCTCTTTGGCCATGCCAGACCTAGGATAGCTAGTTTGCTATCAGCCAACCTCGATTTCCCGCCTCAAGCGGGCAGTCGAAGAGCACGTGCTCTGCGCTTTCCGCGCCCTCACCGCATTCGCAGCGGTCGCTGTTGGTTAGACCGAACCTTTGTAAATACGCCTTCAGGGCGCCGTGCCCTGTTATCAACTGCACCATTTTGTGATCGAGCTTAACCTCGATCTTACCTCTGGTTTCTATGCTCGGTATGAATTTGTGGGTCAACCTGCCCGTGGCAGCGTTGTTCCACCTCTCTTCCCATTGTCGAATTGATTTTCGCGCAGCTTTCTTTTGATTAAAGACCTCGGTATCGACGAATGTGATATTCGAAAGTCGCCCGTCGCGGCCTCTTTAGCTAATTCGTCAGCCCTATCGTTTCCTACGTTACCATTGTGCGACCTGACCTAACAGAACTTTAAACGTCGAAACTCTAGCGCCGTACGCGCTATCCACCAGACGTCCGCTTGGAGATCTGTCGAGGTGTTCATGTTTGTTAAAGCCGTTAGCGCCGATTTACTATCACTGATTATATAATACTCGTCTCTGCCCGTATGGTTTATTACGTAATCGATAGCCTCTCGTATGGCTACCAATTCGCACTGGAAGATAGTGCACCAGTTCGCGAGTTTGGTTTGAAACCGAAACACCTCCCTTTCCTGCTTATACACGACAAACGCCGCGCCTGCTTGCCCATCGTCCATACGTGAACCGTCCGTATAAATTCTGATACCCATCGCGTCCTCATCACCTTCGACAAACTCGATCCTCTAATATCAGCCGGGTGCCCTAACTCAGATACAACAATCTTTCTTGCAATTTCCTATTACCAAGATTAAGATCTTCGATAATTTCGCGCCCTTTTCCTATATTTATTAATCGTCTATCTCTAATCTCCTTAACGACATATTCGATAGGGAGAGTCCTACTGATCACCAGGACAGCCTCCGTGGAGGTGGTCCTGTACGCCCTCGCCGCTTTTACCGCGGTTATGCGTTGTACGCTCGTCAATTGACGCATCTCCCGGACTTTACAACCTTCTGCCCATACAGAAGCTGCGTACAGTATTGCCGGCTCAATTGCTCCGGCATAAACCGTCCTCAGCGATTCGCCCCTGAAACCCCACTTTATTTTAGCCGCCGCCATAATTTTGTTTGATATTTCGCCGCCCTTACTTTTTACGTATTGTACGTGCGCTTTCCAATTTAATTTATTGTCGATCTTGACGCCGAGGTAGGTAATACAATCTTTAAACGGATTTTCTCCTCCTAGCTCTAACCTAGGAGGTCTCTGTCCTGGTTTCGTGCCGAAATAAAGCGCCTCTGACTTCGCCGTGTTAAATTTTAATTTTACCGCCTGCGACCATTCGTGTAATTTATTAAGCGCCTCGTTCGGTTTTGTGCGCATATCCATTAACAATCTCGATCTTACAATTAACCCAACGATTGAGCATCCTGCGGGCAACTTGACCCTAAAGATGCTCTCATACAACAACTTCCAAAATGTGGGACCAGAACATGACCCTTGCGGGCATCCCCTTTCCACCTCACGCGACAGAACTTCACCCGGAATTTCAACCTGTGCTAATCGCCCCGAGAAATAGCTCTTGACCAAAGACATCAAGTTTCGCGGACAACCCCTACGATCTAACTCGCAAACGATTAATGGCCACCAGGCAGCATCAAATGCTCCTGAAATGTCCAAAGCAACAACAACACAGTACTCTTTGGCATCTCTTGCCTGCTTAATTTCCCCGACAACGAACTCTAACGCGTCGATAGTCGACTTGCCCTCCACGAAACCAAACTGTCGGTTATTAAAACCGCCGCTGTCTCGCACTAGGTGTTCAACACGCGTAGTCATAACGCGATCTAAAACTTTCCCCAGCACCGGTAGCAAGCTAATTGGACGATAGCTGCCCGGATCTGACGCATCCGCCTTTTTAGGTTTGGGTATAAATTTCACATTCTGGATTTTCCAGCAACGCGGAAAAACGCCCTTTCTAAACAAAGATTAAACAACCCAACAAAGACACACGGGGCTAACAGGCACGCCTGCAGAGCTGCGTCTGAAGTGATTCCATCATGCCCCGGTGCCTTCTTAGGGTTCATCCTCCTAAGAGCCCTGACGACCTCGTGAACTAGGATTGCCTTATCGGCACCTGTTCCTTGCGCCTTTGCAGCTTCCCGACGTATTAAATCGTGCGACCCTTCATCCCCTCGGGATTATCCGATGGGAAAAATTTCTCTAGTAAATATTCCGCTGTGGTTTTAAAACCTTCCGTGTATTCGCCATTTGTTTTCTTTATATTACTGAGCGCGATTTTTGTTGTTTTCCTCTAATTACGCGGTATGCGGTTCCCCAGGGTTCTTTCTCTGAGTTTTGCGTGCAGAATTCTTTAAATTTATTCGTTCGCGTTTCTTCTATTAATATTTTATATTCGCGGTAACTTTGATTATATTCTATTCTCCGTTGTTCTCTTATATCTCCCGAGGCGCGTTGATAGCGGCGCCTTAGGTTACGCGTTTCTGCCCGCTTGGTGGTTAGTTCCCGGGTCCACCAGGGTACGCTGTCTTTAAATGTTTTCTTTTGCGGCATGGAATACGACGACGCGTCTACCACCGCGTCGTTCAATTTTTCGCGAGTGTTTCTACTTCGTCTGCCTCTCGGCAGTTAAATAGCTCATTTTCGAGCGCAGGATACTTTCGCCAAATTTTTCTTTAAACCGCTCCCAATTTGCTTTTTATTACAGAACCGCGGAAATATAGTTAGCTGCTCGTTTGCGCTTGTTTTGGTCTCAACGTCCCATGTTATTAATTTATGGTCAGAGAGCGTTTCCTCGTCCGACCTTAGTTTCCAATTACAAATCGTTTCTAACATTTCGTGCGAGACAGCAGTAATATCTATAAAACTGCTGCCTCTATGCTTCTCAAACGTAGGTGAATCATTAGTGTTTATCACACTAAGGTCCCATCCGTAAAAGATCAGCAACCTGCGAGCCTCTATCGTCTTCGATAGGGCTGCCCCATAATGGCGACTTAGCATTAAAATCTCCCCCGATGATTAAATTTTTATTCCTACCGATTTTGCGCAAAATGTTTTCAACTTGGTTTACTAAGTCCTCGGTTTGAGGATTTTCCCGCCGGGAATCAACCGGCGGAAGATACGCGCTGATCACGTAAAATGTATTTAGCCCTGATTTAATTTCGACCGTTGTTAAAAATTCGTTGGATAAATTATTTAGTATTATTCCGGCGCACGTCCCATTATTTATTACTATACCGCTACGCGGTCGTTCGCTGTTTGCGTTTAAAACGGTGACCCCCTTCCCAAAACCTGTTATTTTATGGCTGTACAGGTGCGGTTCCTGCACAAGCCCGATGTCGATATTATTTTCGCTAAATAACTTTACGAAGTTATTTGTAGCCCTTTTCCTTTCCGAGATTTAATTGCGCGAATTTAATCTTCTTGCTTCTTTTAAATCGTTCTTTTCTTCACGGTCCATAATCGATGTTGCGTGTGATTGCGTTCTTCAATCTCAGCATCGTGGGCATCTACTCGACTTGGCGTCGTGGCGCGTATCGACCTTCGCGCCACCGCCAGTTCTGTCGTTTGCCCTAGCGCAAACCACACAGCAGGGGACTGCCTTCCGGCAATTCTTGAACTCGTGACCGACTTCGGCACAGTTACCGCACCACTGTACCTTCTCCTGCACTCCATCGATCTATGGCCGTACTTGTAGCACCTGTAGCACTGAGTCATCGAGAAGTGGTCCCGGGCCCAGACTCTTCGCCACCTGAGGTTTATAGCGTCAGCTAATATACGTCTCCGAAGTGTGGGGTCACTTCGAAGACTACGTTGACGAAGGGATCCCTAGGGCCCTTTCCGCCAAACCTAAATTTCTCCCTCAGGTGGTCTTCAATCTTCAAATCGCCAAAGCGGGATTCTGGCACGCGATCAACCGCACCAGCTCTTCCGCCTTCATCCCCGCTTCGACCCCGGAAGAACGACCCGTGGGCGCTTTTTCTCGATGGTCTTCGCCACGAGCTCTTTGCAGTCACCGACAACCTTCGACTGCAGTTTTTTCGCATCTTCTCGGTTTGCACACTCGACAACTACACCGCCCTTGCGAGTTCTACGAGCTCCGACCACAACAAAACCATCACGAGCGGGATCGACCTTCTTCTTTAGGGTCGACATGACGTCATCCTTCTCCCCTGGCCTGGCGTCGACCCTAACTGCAAAGGTGGGCGTCGCACCTGCAGCAGCTGCAGCATACGACGCCTTCCGCGGCATCGGCACCTCCTGGCTCCTGGAACACTGCTGCTCTGAAACACAAGCAACCACCGCTGGACTTCCCCCGACAACATTAGCTCTCCCAGAATCACTAGCCACAAGCCGCAGCGCCCTAACCATACCTATAAGTTGATTCGCCGCGTCGAGGAAATCATCCAGGGCGTAGCGAATCCTCTTTCTGTCCTCCACGACGATAGTGGCGGAGGTCGTCGGCACCCTCCCGGAGATGACCCAGTGCGCCTTCCTCACCCTCAATCTCAGGTGGTCCAGCTCATCGAGGTCGCTAGCAGCAACGCTAACGTCGCTGCCAGTCGACATCTTTCGCTGGGCTCCCGAAGTTGAGGGCGATTCAGGCGCCGCAGCCACCCCAGGGGGCCCCGACTCCCCCGACACGACCGCCGCAGACACAGGCTCCTCTACCTCCTGTACCTCCTCCTGAATCCCTAACCTAACGTCTTTAAAATTACCCTTAGCTGTTTCCCCCCAACAGCGCCCTCAGCCTCCGACCTATTAGACTCCGACCTATCTCCCCTCTTCTTCCTGGGCAACGGGTCCTCGTCGCGGTGGACCACCATGCTGACAAAACAAACGACAAAAATGACACCTAAAACGCAGCTCAAAACCACTTGACCGTTACGACGCTAAAAGAAAGACGCTAGAAGAACGCAAAACGTTGGTCCAATTAAAATGTTTTGTTTAAAGGTGAACCGTAAGCAACCTTGTATTTATTTAAACTTCGAACCGCCCAATTAAATATCAAATTTTAACAAAAATACAACAAGCACCAAGCGTCAAAATAACAACTAGAATCAAATAAATTCCCTAGCGCAATTCGATTCAAAATGTACCGCGAAGAACACTATTTATTTATTTTAAATTTTTAAAACCGCCAAATCAATTTAAATAAACTAATTACTTCAAAATATTAAAATATCTAATTTACAAACAACAACATTTTATTTTTAAACGTGTAATTAAAAAATAAGGTCGAGCGCAATCGGAATGAGGTAACCGGAAATGACCTTTCACTTAATCACTTGGTAACTGTAACTGCTATACCGCTTAATTACACCAAAATCGATCTTAAACGAACTTATAAGTACGCGTGTACTTAAATTACGGAAAATTTATATTAAAATTGTTTTAAAATTTACAGTTTTGAGATATTTATTTGATTTAAAAGGCTTAGATTTTTGTTTTTTGGTTATTATTTGATTATACGCGCACTATAAAATTTCACACACTTTTTGGTTGTTTTACCCGGTTTTTTACACGATTTACGTGGTTTTTATTTTAAATTTATTATTAAAAATGTCTTTTAAGTTATTTCGAAATTATTTTTGAATATTAGTTTATTAGACCTTTGTTTTATTAACCCGAAATTTATTTAGTTTATTTTAAAACGCGGATTTGGTTTAAATTACAAAGAAAACGCGATTTATTTAGTTTTTATTTAGTTTAAATTCTGTTTTAAAATTTTTATTTTACTGCCCTGTATTTAAATTTTGATGGCACACAATTATAAAAATAAAACACAATAAAAAGCAAAGCTTCAAATAAAATAATTCAACAATAAATAATAAAACCCTAGATAAACACTTACTGTTATTGCTGAAGCGGGAGCTCGGCAGAAACACGTCCGCTCGCTTCAAGCGGCAACTAGAAAGTTGTACCTACGACAGCGGAAAGCACCGTCATTTGATGCCACTCCTCCGTCCCAAATGGAATTCTCCAGCTCATCGTCCGAAGATGAAGCCAACCAAAACGACCGCAAGCATCTGAAGAGGCTGAAGAGCAGCGGATGCAGCGAGTCCGAAGACGGCTTCACCACCACTAAGAAACGAACGCACCGTCGAAGGGTAAGAGACGTAACAATTTTACCTGTTGCAGGACCCTCAACCGAAGCAATTACGACGAGTAATCGTTTCGAGACCATCAGAGATGCCAACCAGGAAATGGAAGAAGACTCCGAAGAAGCGATCAATACCGCAACAGCAAAGAAATCCCGCCTACCGCCTCCAATTATCCTGAGGGACAAAACAAAGTGGTCCCAAGTCTCCCAGGCCATCACCAAGAGGTACGGCTTCACCAAGGCGAAGAATATCAAGGACGGCATCAGCATCCAAGCAATTACCACCGACGACTTCACAGGCATCACGAGAATGCTATCCGAAGGTAAGTTACCTTTTCATTCTTATATGCTATAGGAAGAAAAACCGTTGAAAGCGGTACTACGAGGAATCCCTATAGATCACTCTGAAGAAGAGCTCAAAGGAGATCCGCTCTAGCAAGGCCTTCCAGTCCAGAAGGTCACAAGGATGACGGGGTGTAAGCGCCGCCCCATGCCACTGTACCTGATCCAGATGGACCGCACCAAGGAGAGCAAGGGGACCTTCAACGTTGCACAGTTCTGCCGCTTGCAAGTCCGTGTCGAATCCCCGCGAAGACAGCCCACAACAAACCAGTGCCACCGCTGCCAAAGGTTTTACCACGCGCAAAACCGCTGCCATGCTACACCTCGATGCGTCAAGTGCGGTAAGGAACACCATAGCGCCTTCTGCAAGAAGCCCAGGGACGTCCTAGCGAAGTGCATCAACTGCTAGGAGGCACACCCAGCCAGCTACCAAGAATGCGCAGCCTTCCTCAAACCAGCTCCAGCCAACCAAGACAACGATGGTACGCAGACCAGCAGATCCCAGACGACACCAGGCACCTCATCAGGGAGAAGAACCGTGCCAGGAAGAACTACTAGCGCTCCTGAGACCCAGAAGACAGGAACGCCTACCACGACCTACGTATCCATGTAAGCATTTCCTTCCAGGAACACCGGAACGGAGAAAGAATATCGAGTCCCTAAAAGAAGACAACCATTTACTCTGGAGGATGATGAAGATCCTGAAGAAGAAGTCAGCACTAATCCGGCCAATCCACGGAGAGAATGGGATGGTCTACACAGAAAAGGACAAAGCTGAAGTGTTTGCAGACCATTGGGAACGACAGTTCACCCTGAACTACGCCGAAGCCGATCTCATCTGGGTAGAGAGAGAGAGTCAACAGAGCTGTCTTAGACTGCTCAGAAAAGATGAAGACGGCCAGCACCTGCCCCACGTGACTCCCCAAGAGTTGGAGAACTTCATCAGAAGAGTGAAGATTCGGAAGGCACCAGGTCCCGACGGCACCCCCCTCAAACTATTTCCGGTAAGAGCGAAAGCCATGCTACTGGCCATACTTAACGCCATATTACGTCTGCGCCATTTCCCTACATCCTGGAAGTGCGCAAACGTAATTTTGTTACAGGCTTGGGCAGTCTGTGACCTTCCCGCAGAACTATCTTACATGTGATTTTCCAATGCTTCACCCGAAGGTATTACATTGGTCAGGAAGCGAGTTTTTTTTACCTGGAAAATTTGGAATTTTGCCGAACCCTTGCTGTTCCAAGTAAGGTAGGAATCTTTAACGTGCGTGACAACACTCACACACGGGACCTCCATTTTACCTCTCATCCGAACGAGGGTGTATTTTTGTGAAAAATGCTCGCCTAACATTTTTCAAGCGAACCGTGTCGGGATTCGAACCCGCAGAACTACCGCCCCATCAGTCTCCTACCGGTTCTCGGCAAGTTAGTGGAGGGTGTCGTACTTCGACAGCTGCGGGACGAAGTCGAAGAGCGAGGGGGCATCCCCAACAAGCAGTTCGCCTTTAGATCCGGCTATTCAAACGTTCATCAGATTCTGTGTCTCTTGGAGTTTGTCACCGATGGTTTCAACAGCAAGCAGTCAACCGGCGTCATCTTCCTTGATGTTTGCAAGGCCCTCGACCGAGTGTGGCATTAGGGACTCCTCTACAGGCTGCTAGTGTTGGACATCCACTAAGAAATGGCAAGACTTATCGCATCGTTTTTGGACCGAAGAATATTCCGAGTGAAGATAGGCAGCTTCCGTTTTTTAGACCAACAGATGGAAACCGGCGTGCCTCAGGGCTCGCATCTTTCACCACTGCTCTACTTGCTGTTCACTCGCGACGTGCCGAAAACTAACGACACTCACCTGCCTCTCTACGCCGACGACACCGCTGTAGCCACCAGATCACTAGCTCCAGGGTAAGTGACAAAAAGACTTCAGGAATCCGCCACCGCCTTGGAGAGATGATTCCGAACCTGGCTTATCAACGTCAACCCGTACTAGAGCAGCGCCATGCTCCTGACAAAGAGGAAGTTCCAACCAGACAAGGACGTCGTGATCTTCAACGAGGCCATCCCATGGAAGCCGCAGGCCAAGTACTTGGGAGTAACTATCGACGGAAGACTAACCTGGGGAACCCATATCGCCAACACCGCCTCCAGAGCCAACGCAGCAACAGTATGTACCCACTACTTAACAGAAGAAATCAGCTCGACATCGCCAACAAGATCAGGCTCTACAAAACCATCATCAGACCGACCCTGATCCACGCATTGGCAGCGTGGGTCTACGCAGCCAAGTTCCACATCAAGAGACTGCAAACCATCCAATAGAAGAACCTCCGAATGGCACTCGACGCCTCATGGTACGTGAAGAACGACCAGTTCCACTCCGACATCAACATCCCAACGATGGTGGAATTCATCAAGGAAACTGCAAGGAAGACCTTCGACGGAATGACTCTTCACGACAACCCCTCATCAGGACAGCCGTGGACTAGGACGAGACCGCACCGATGAAGTACAGAAGACCGAAGACAGTAGTTATAGATTAGCATAGTTAATTTATAAATGAAGAATCTTATGTCGGCTGTCATTAGGCAGCAAAAATCACTTAATTCTTTTCGCATTAGTCAGACTAAAAATGTAAAATTTTTTCCAAATTCAAATTCAAAATATCAATTAGATTAAGAGTAGAGATTTGTAATTGTAGTTCAATAAAGAATATATCAATGTCAAATGTCAAAGTTTGTGTTATAGCCCGTTTTACTGTTTCTTTTATCTTTTTAACGTAAAGAACATACTTATAAATTTAAAAGTAGTTAACGCTTGATTAAGTTAAGTTAGAGTGTGTAAGTTTAATGTTACAATATTTCTTGGGAGGTGCACTTCACAATGCAGCATGTATATATAACTTATGAATATTTCTTTTCCTAGAAGTACTGTGTAGTTTGTTTTATTTTCTTTTGTATATATTTAAGCAAGTTTCTAGATTATAAGATGTTATATTTGTTTACAAATTTCATATTCCTATGTTATGACGCTTTGTTTACCATCACATAACAAACGATTACTCAAATTATTGGATTTTGTTGTTTTGTAAATAGTCTTTCGAGATTGTATGTTGACAATATAGTTTTACAGAGGTTTCCAACGTGTTCTTTCTATTTCACCCACGCCCCTTTACGACGTTTTTCAGCTAGCCCGAATTCTACCATTCTGTCACCATCTTGTTGCGGTATTCGGCGTAAACGATTTCTTTACTTACTTTTACTGTTTTCTTTTGTGTTTGGGCGGAATACCGTAACACAGTATTACTTGCAAGAATATCCGCGTTTTGTTGTTAAAATCATCGAAGGCGTATTCCCGTAGTAACTAAATCAAAAGTTATTTGGGGAGTTACTTCTCATGAGACGATTTGCAGGTTAGCACACTATAACATACATGTAAGGGATAAATTTTTATTTGTCAGCAAACTGGTTGAGTAAACGTGAATAAATTAAATAGAAACGTATGTTTATAATATGAACACATAATCCATAAAATATATATAAATAAATAAGTACACAAACATTTACTAATAATAATCATAATTGGAACTTATGTCACTCCTTCACTTCTGCAACAATACTGAACAACAAATTGCAATTTGTTTTTGTTTCTTTAAGTGCAATAGCTATGTCTTAGAGAATTTTTCCGCTGATTACGAATCTGTCAACAACATTTTTTTATAATCTTAGTCAAAAGTTATTCATATTTTTATAGTATTATTTAATTATTAAATTTATTACATAACACAAATTATGCATACCACGTCACTACTGAATCCCAGAATTCTCTTCCATTGTGATTTTCTTTTCTAGGGTACTTCTGGAGCATTATCGATTAGGTTCCAACAATAATCTGCAAGTATTGTGGGGCTCCATTTTCCTCGGTATCGGTTTTAAAAACCTTTTACCATGTTGATGACCTACAGATCCTAAATTTGCAACGAAAACATCCAAATGCGAGTGAAGGAAATGAATCTTCAAGAACTTGTTGCAACCCATACCTCTGCATGTGGAAATCAAAAAATTCATAAGTTGTTCGTAATTTTTTTTTTGTATTTCCCAAGAAATTGCAACACACCTCTTTAAATGATTCTCATGCAGTAGTTAAATCGAATACCCTATTCTTTATGATGTGACAAATTTGTGGAACAATAAAATTATAAGGCGGCTATGTGGCTTAGTTGGTTCGCGTATGACTACTAGGCCTCAGGTCAGGATTTGATTCCCGACAGGAACTATTTGAAAAATGTTAGACAAGCATTCACAAAAATACGTTTTCGTTCAAATGAGAGGTAAAATGTAGGTCTCGTGTGTGTGTGTGTGTGTGTGTGTGTGTGTGTGTGTGCGTGCGTGCGTGTGTGTGTGTGTGTGTTGGTTTCACATACGTTAAAGATCCCTACCTTACTTACAACAGGGGTTCGGCAGAATAAAAAATTTTTAGGTAAAGAATAAATCGCTTCCTGGACAATGTAGTACCTTCGGGTGGGGCATTAGAAAAAATTTAAATGTACGTAATACTTCGATGGCTACTTCGTAAATAGGACAGGTTCACGTTTGATTGGTGATTCAGGGTTCGATTCCCGACATGGACCGCTTGAAAAATGTTACACGAGTATTTTTCACAAAAACATGACATCGTTTGGATGAGAGGTAAAGTGTAGGTTCCGTGTGTGAGTGTTGTCACGCACGTTATAGATCTCTACCTTGTTTGAAACACAAAGGATTTGGCAAAATTCAAAATTTCTTGGTAAAAAAGCTTGTTTCGAAGCCACTGTAGTACCTTCGCGTGGAACTAAAATTCCTTCTCTATTTTTGCCCCATTTAGTCTACAAAACTTCCCTCTTAGATATTGGAATCCTTTACCATCTTTATTTAAAGTTTTGATTTTTTTATTAGTCCCAGTTTTCAGTGCAGAGGTAGTAGTAAAACTTTCTTTGTGTTAACGAGAGAAGTATTTGTTACATCCTTGTTTCTCCAGCAACAAGTTTTTCTCGCAGTTTCACAAAGTAGTGCTTATCCTTTGCTCTGCTGTACTACTCGCAGAGTACCTGGTTAATCCAGTTGCATTCCTAATAAAAATGCTATGACCTTTAAATCACCACATATACTCGATCCATGTTCCATATACTTGATTTTTTCAAGAAAGGTTTTTATATTGTCATACTTTTTTTCCATATCTACTGCGTTTGCAATAGGAACAGAGGGGTACAAAATTCATTGTAGAGGGAACTTCTTTCAGGCGTAGAGTACATGAATCAAACAATAGTCTCGACTCAGTGGTATTTTATTTACATACATTAGTCCAGCAACATCTACATAGTACACCAAGTGATCACACAATGTAAAATAAAAAATGAAAAAAATTTTGTTCACGCTTTCGATATGTGGAAATACGGGTACCAGTTTATAATAGATTCCAACTTTGGAACCTGGATCCTAACAATTCGGTTTTATTTTTTAACAAATTTAAATTCTTTTCAAATTGTTAAGTTCATCTTGTGATAGTAAATGAGGAGTACCTATATTAAATTGCCAAAAATCAGGATTCGCGCTTTTTTTATACGTTCAACAATATTACCTTCTGTAGTATGCATATCATTGTCAACTTTATATGATTGTCGTTTGGGGACAGGTAAATTCTGACTGTGGAGAACTTGTCTGAAACTGATTGCAGGTTTGGGTACTGTACGGTATGCTTTGGTTTCAGTAAAATTTCAGATAGGTTTGTCAGGTAAAATAGCAATCTGTAACAGAATCTCCACACCATAGGCATTGCAATAGATACTGACTTACGGATGCGTCAAGACATACACTTAAATTCACAGCAAACGCTGCTCAAATGATATGCGTCGTGGTGCATAAGGTATAGGCAGATATGCTAGTTTGCATCTAAAATAATTCTTATTAACCTTTTTGTTCAACGTCGTATTGTTGTTTTCTGCGATTTAATCGTAAACTCGCCACATACATAACAAAACGTATTCGGTTGATTTACACACTTTCGCGATATTCTGTAGAGTCTATCAGCAACATATACTGTACAGTAAAATATTGCTTCTTTACTTATATTTTATCTGTTTATAGATGCGTTTAGGATATCAACTGCTGCTCATCATGTCAGCGGTGTTTATATATCGTAAGCCGGTCTTTTCAGCGATTTCTGGAATCTTCGCCAAACATTATGGCACTCTTTACATTTCAATGAAGAGTCACCCGCCAGATTACGTTCGTTACAATATGTTATATGATGTAAGCCCTTTTTAACGAACACCTTAATACCTGAGGGTGATACAAAAATTTTGAGGGCAGATTCGGTTTAGCGATCAAAAATAAATAAAAGACATGCATCAGACATCAATAAACAAATATTGTGTTTGTCTGTGTAAGTGTTCTGACATAAATTCTAATGGTCCTGAGTTTGAATTACTATACTAGACAAACGTAGCTATTTCATTTTATTTAGGTTTTATATTTTAAAGTATAATCTGAATATTTTGATGCATGTCATTAAGTCCTAATAGATAGCACATACACATCTCTTGAAAGTGATCAGCAGATTTGATAATGGTCTGTTTTAGTGTTATTGATGATTCTGCAGCAAGTATTTGAATTCGCACTGTGAAAATGCGCTTCCAGCTTTCATATAAGTGGCTAAATATGTAGTTAAAGGTTTAAGGATTCGTCTGCTCTCGAAGCTTTGAACGTAATGCATACCAGCGGAAGCTATTTGCAATGTACCGTGCGGTATAACAAGCTTGCACCGTTGTTATGAGAACTTGGTATTTCCAATGGATGTTTCTGGGATGTGTTGTCGCTATCTGGAATGCAATAATACCCTACCGCTTGTTACTAGCCTCGTTTAAATATATAATAGGAGAATAGTAAATCGAGGTTGATGTATATAGGATCTTTAAACATCATAATGCCTCTTAACAGGTATTATAATATACTTTCTGTGCCAAATAATAAACGGAATAAGTAGGGCCTTGTGTCTATTGATTTAGTTGCCTAGCTGACACCCATCAATTTAAAAGTTCTAATTTCTATACAAACATTTAAAACTACATAGCCACACTTCCGTTTCCGAGTGGGCTTGTTAGAATTTGATGAAATAAAATTTTCTTTATTAAATTACAAATTTTATATTGCAAAAAATTTTTTTACGAAATCAACTTGTCTTTTGTGCTACTGTTACACTTTATCAAGGTCAACCTCTATTTCCATCGAATGGATAGCATGGATAGCATAACAGGTGCACTAAAGGGTCTATTATACTCTGTAACTGTTTCGTTAAAATTCAGAGGAACTAAAATTATGTTTGTATTCCGTAACACAGTTTTCTGTTAAAAGTTTAGAACACTTCCTTTAAAAAGCCCACAATTTTAGAGGGCTGTTAAAATAAGCATCTATTATTAAAAAGGCTGGTATGAATGCTATAGAAATGATTTTCTGTATAATGTTGGTGTAAAGCTTTTGTGGAAAAGTTACTCGAAAATTAAGAGAGGTAAAATCGAGTTGTACTAGAATTATTAACACCTTTCTATTTAATTTTATAGAACAGAGTTTAAATTATATCAAAGAACAATGAGAGATACGGTTGATCCATTTCAGAAACCAAACAGATTGTTCCAAAGCATTTTTTGCATTGTAATAATTTTTTTTAATTTACAGAGTGGAATTTTGAAACCAACCAAGACGTTTAATTAAAAAAGTATAAGGTATTAAAAAAATCGTTTAGATAAAAGTTATAGCTGATAAAGAGGGATATAAATCTCTGGAGACAGTTTTGAAAATTTTTCAGTAGTTTTTCAGGAAACTACAGTCGCCTTTTTTAAATCGAAAGAGATACCTTTAACAATCGTATCGGGTAGCTCTTTAAAATGCTATTTTCAATATCAGATATTCCTATACCTAAAATCAAAAATAAGCCTTCAAAAATGCATTAATGCGCAGACGATGAATGCCTTTCAGACCAATGTAAAACACAATTTTATCTAAGGTTATTTTCAGTTTTTAAATGAGAAAAATAATCTTTTGCACATGGAAATATATATATATATATATATATATATATATATATATATATAACAATGAACAAAAGACAATGAAACAGACAAACAAAAAATGGAAAACTTAAATTTCTTACGAATTTTTATTAATTAAATGTTCAAAATTTTCACCATTTTGACCTAAACAAAGATTTACTTTTTTCAACAGTTCTTTCGATGTTGCAGCTTTAATTATTTCTGTATTTATATTTTGAATAGCCTATCGAATCCTATTTTTGTAGTCTTCTTCGGTTGTTACTGGTATTGCGTAAACCTTATACTTAAGATATCCCCAGAAAAAATAATCGAGTGGTGTCAAATCCGGAAATCTCGGTAGCCACTTCATTACCAATCTATCTAGCAGTAAAAATATGTATAAGGCTAAACTAACATCTTGCGTATTTTGAATAGGAGCACCACCTTGTTGGGAAAAACATGTCGGTATTACGCTAATGGTAGATCGTCTACACAGTCACAAAATTCCTTATTAAATTTAAATATCGTTCACCTCTGTCAGATTTTTTTTGTAAAATACAAGCCCAGCAATTGCATTATGTTTAAGCCCACACCATACATTCAAAGACCAACATGACTGGAAGTTTCTATTCCTAGTTTGATGTGAATTTTTATCGTTCCAAAAATGTACGTTGTGACGGTAGTAGTAGAGGAAGGGGATTCAAACGCAGTGCCGCCGCCGCGGCACCATTAGTCGTATTTTAATAGGTTTTCTCATTAAACACCCATTAGCACTAATCGTTTTTTAATGGGAAAACTCATTAGCAATATTATTTTTTTCATACGTCACATGCCACTCGCCATTTTTCCAACGTCACGTCTGTCATCCGTCATTTTTCTTACGTCACGTACTGTCATCCGCCATTTCTCTTACGTCACATTTGTCATCCACCATTTCTCTTACGTCACAACTGTCATTCGCCTTTTTTCTTATGTTACATTTGTCATCCGCCAATTTTTTTACGTCACGTCTGCCATCCGCCATTTTTCTATTACGTCACTCCGGCATTCCTTTAAACGTTATGATTTTTGACTTACTCTGTACATATCCACATATTGCTCCATCCTGTATATACATTTTACTGCAAGTTATTAGAGGAAAATTTTATTTAACGTGGGATTCGATCCCGTGCTGCCTGCATACAAAGCAGAGACCTTAAACCACTACACTATCGAGTCATTCGAAATTATTGCTTGCACATCTCGTATTTATTGTTTAATGCACAGATTCCATTTTTAATTTAACAGGAACTTTACTGTAAAACAAATAAGTTTTACACTGCGCAGCATTCCCACCGAGTCACAATCTTTAAACCGACGCGTTTGTCAACATTCTCCATGGTTTTCCTTAAAATCTCGTTCTTCAGTAACTTCAAAAATCGTTTTCGAACACACTTTTAGCAGAGGTTCGTATCCCGGTGGTCAAGTTGATGTACGGTTTCAATTATGGAGACCATGACCCGGTAGACCGCTGTGAGCCGGAGACCATTGCTGGAAGTTTCTGTAATGGATTACATAATTTTTATTATTTTCCAGCGTAGCGGGTAGTTGTCGGTTTTTAGACGTGGTGTCTGATAAAGTCTTAATTTCGAGGCAGAAAGACAAATGGGGGGAGAAGGCGTGCAGTTCCTTTGAGTATTCAAAGTTTACTACCAATATATACCCCATACCGCAGGTCTCGGGTATATTAAAAATTTTTCGATTGATGCGTTCCATTTTTGTTTTGTTCAACCACCTAAAAGCGCGTATGGGCAGATGCTGGCTCATAGCCTACCATTTAGAATTGTTAGCGTCAAGGTACGTTAAATAAGTGGATGATGCGGTAGCGTGGTAATCGTTCATATATTGTTGTTGGCCCCGACGTATCGTCGGCTGCATTGTGTGAGACCTTTCATTATGTTAACCCTTAACGAAAGTGTGCATACCAATGTCGGTGAGAAGTTCCAATTTCACATTGGCGTATTTCAACATTGAGTTCCAGCTCAAGCTAGGGGCGGTCAAGTACTGGCACAGATCGAGGTCGTAGGTCGTAGGTGTTAATGCACACGTATTAGCTATCAACAGGACGTCAGTCTTCAAGCATAAATCGCTGTATTCCCCATAGGATTCTATTTGGAAAGTATTCCATACTATCTGCGCGCGCCCGTACTCTGCGAAAGAGATGTCGCAAGATGTTAGCTTAATGTAAAAAGCATCCTTCACTGGTAACGCCCTCTCATCCAACACGGATGCGTCCGTAATATAGTCATACGGGAACACGCCTTTTTCCTTTACCAGTGTGAATTATTCTTTCTCTGGGAAATACTTCCGCAGATCCACAAACTGATTGTAATGCAAATTTTTTGCCAGTTTATCCAAAAACGACGCCATGAACCGGAGAAAGTCTCTGAATTGGAATGCAGCTTGCATCATTCTCCTCTTCATCATCTTTCATGTCATCACCATTTCGAGAACGAAAAGTACTTCTCCTTGTTATTTGGTGTGACACCAGCACTTTCTTGATCGCATACCAGCACATTGATTATAAAGTGAGCACCATTCTCACTTAAATTGTGGAAAATCGCCGGGACGAAATTTTTACAGTATACTTTAAATTACAATGGCTATGAGCCGCGTGGCAAAATTTTCTGTTCAAGTGGTTGTGACTTCGAATTTTCTCGTCTCCCAAACGCTTTTTACATATACCACACTCTAATTCTGCGTAAAAAAACAGCTCACCTAAAGGTTAAAGCGATGCCATACGAACGCTGGTTTTTAGAATTGTTCCTAATCGTTGAGCTTTCACTTTCATTCTTTCCATAAACACCTTTGCCGCATCAGAGCCTCGATAAATTTCGAATTTTGATAAACTGTCATTATAACTGCACTTGACACAATAGGCAAAGCTATAAGGAGTGTGCTCCTGCACATTGTTCGTAACTGAACCGGATGCATCGGAGGCAGTAGTGCTTATAGTTTTAAGAAACGACTCAAAATCTGTATAAATCGCAAACGGTGTTCGCGTTTGTTTGCGGATGTTCTGGAATTCAACGATATTATTAAATGCATTCGGCATTTACGTAACTACATGGTTACACGCACGCTCCGAATGCTTCCGAAGTTCCTGTTCATTCCGGAAGTAGAACAAGTAGCCATCGCACAATCATTTTTTTCTTTGTATTTAGACTGCTGACTACCAACCAATTTTCCAAGATTTTAATATTACAGTAATGACTGTTTCCACGATATTGTATATACAATAAATTGATGTGTCAAGGTTTTTGTTTTGAGTGAAATGTAGAGGGTCCACAAATGACTCCCCCCCAAGGTTGATACTGACGCCGTTCATCAGTTCGAAAATCGAAGTCATGGAATTCGAACAGTCATGATGGTTGAAACCGTACATCAACTTGGACACCGGGCTACGAACCTCTGCTAAAAGTGCGTTCGAAAAATATTTCTTTAAATTGACGAACAACGCGATTTTCGGAAAAACCATGGGGAATGTTGACAATCACGTCGATGTAAAGATTGTGACTCAGAGAGACAATTGTGCGCAAGTAGTTTGATAGCCCGCCCAAACTTTAATAGCAGTACAGTGATTTGTGAGAATTTGATTGTCATATAAATGGATCGAGTGAAAGTGACGTAGGATAAACCTATATTTCCCATATTAAACATGTAAAAAACATTAATGCATAACTTCCATTACAGTGTAATGCGAAGCATGCATGATAACCGAATTCTACTCCTCTGTACAGATACAGACTCTCTAGTTTATAATTTGCTGACTGACGACTTATGTTTAGATATTAGTAATAATCATATTTTGACACTAGTAATTATCCTATAGACAATATATACAATATACATATATATTGCAACATGTAAAAATTCCGAGCTGAATTATTTGTCAACATTACTACTACAAACCCGTTAATTTAGCATTTATTTATTTAACGCTTTACCCAATATGAATTCCAATACTCTTGTATATTTAGTAAACCAATAAAATTAAAGCATTTTATTAATATAGCTGATAACACTATTACAAATCTTGCACGTGTTCCTTATTCGTATGTGGAATATCTAAGATCCTCGTGTTGTTTGTCAACTTGTGCCAGATGCTCACTTTTTATCTTTTCGTCGAGCCGAAAGGTCACTTGTCTGTGATATAAAACAGACGAGATGTTACAGGAAATTAAGTTTTCCTGGCGTAAGCGCCGAAACAAGTAGAACGGTTAATTTAGTTGTCTAAGACAACAAAGTTATGAAGTAATCAATCTTTACAACGTGCAACTTCAGTAATCTACAAAGGTTCTAATGGAATATTAAGATTATTCTACTTAGTTGATGTGTAAATAATTTATCCACATGGAAATTCATTTCGTACCAAAATTGTAAGCAGATTTGTTGGATAGTGCCGACACGTGACAGAATGCTCACGTCGCAACAAGTGCCGACAAGTTGTAGGGTCGTTGACGCTGTGGGTAAACCCATTTGATTTCCTAAAATTTTTTTGCTGCATGTGCCGTATTTTATTTCGTATACGCATATATGAAATGACGTAATGCTTAATTGTTCATTTGTAAATTACTTTATGGTTTGATATGCAAATACCTTCACGTACAGATAATTTAGCAGTCTATTTATTAATAGAAAGAAGCTTAACTTTTTAAAGGTTCAATATTTAACATATATAGGATGATTTCATTTTACTAATCACATGTTCAAATTTAGAAGTCATTCTTTGCCAAACTATGTATAAAAAGATATTAAGTTACATCAATGATAGTAACATGTGTTGCAGCATTTGTTTAACCAAATGTTATTTCTTATCTTGTTGACTGAAACCTTATTCCAATTTGTTGATTGTGTGCATTCATTACAATAAATGAAATTTTGATTTGAGATTAATTAACAAATACATTATTGCATGTATAAAAATTTGAATTTCTTGTACAGTTCTCGTAGCGCTACTTCGGACTACTAAGTATACATGAATGTTGTTAATAAAATACAGACTTCAATTAAAATTCAATAAATATAAAAATTTAATTTTAAATCTCTTGAGTAACGTAATAATTATATTCATAAGAATTTATCTTTGTTGAGTTGCATTATCATGTACATAATTGTTTAATATGAGAATATACAAACCTTTTTTTCTTCAGTTTATTTTTTTATGAAAATTTAATTTTCTCCAAAGATTTTATGACTGCTAAAGGAATTAATATCACGATTCAGTGATAAGTATTTGAAACAAAATTAAGGACTTCGTACAGTCACAGAATTATTAAATAAATTATTTGTTGCTAGTAGTAATTATGTTTCAGAGCCATCCTAGAGCTTCGTTAGAGCAGAAAGAAAAGTAAGTAACATATTTGTGTCAATCAATCTTGTATTTGAAGTGGTTTGCGATAATATAGGTTTCCAAATTTTTCCTTTAAACAAATTTATTTATTCAATTGCTTTATAAAAAATTTAGGTGGCGTCCATTATCTAATTTTCTTCTAACTTTAATATACTCACTGACCCAATCTCATGCGACCGTGGGTTAAAAGCTCAGCTAGCTACAAGTCATAAGAGTTTTTTTTTATCTAAAAGCCGCATGTCATCCAACCTTACCCTAGGCTTAATACAATTTACAAGAATTCTCGATAGATATAGAAATCAACCACGATTTTTTTTTTTATAACTTACACTACCGCCCATGGTCAGGGGCGTGATCCAGGTTGATTAGATTTTAGTTAACAATATATATACCGGGTGTCCCAACGCATACGAAACGCTCGATTACTGCTTAATGGTAACGTTTAGCGAAAAAAGTTTCAAATAAATCTTATGTATACTCAAAATGGCTACAACGGAAAATTAATTAGTATAATACAGGGTGTTCAATAAAAAAGTTATTTACCAAAGTTATGTTTTTTTAAATGGAACACCCAGTACTTTATTACAAATTCTGATTGCTCGTATCAAACTAAGGTAATTTTTATCAGGATTACCTATACATAAATCTCATAGTTCTTGGGATTGAGATTCGCATGATTCATTAAAAATTTTTGTAACACCATGATTTAGATGATGATGAACATTTAACTTTTGTAGGGGAATAGTATAAACTTGTAGTTAATGGAAACATAACACTAGTTAACAAAATAATATACAGAGTGCCCATTGCATCGTTTTCCGTTTATTGAACAATTAACGCAAGTAAGTCGTTTATTTCAAATGGAACACCCTGTATATTTCCAAGTAGTAAAATACAGAACTAAATTCTTCATTAAACGATATTAGGTTATCCTATATTCATATTTAACCGTTTCCGAGTTATTAGCGAATAATTAAAAATGTTGGTACATAATTCTAAAGTTGGGTAATTTACTTTGATCACAGGTGGTGCGGAGCCTCCCAAATAATATTAACTATTTGACTTCGTTGCAACAGCAACCATGTTTAACTTTTGTTTTGTTGTTTATCAGTTTTGTGTCTGTGTTGTATTAAGGTGAACATTTGTAAATTGAAAACCTATAGTCTTAACGAAAGGATCGATATGATATTGGTAGTTGGCGAAGCTGAAGAAAATTGTCCATTAGCTTCAAGAATATATATATATATATATATTGCCTTGTATCCTAAACTTAATCGAGCCTCCCGAATTGGGCGTCAAATTAATGCCGTGTATCCTAAACTTAATCGAACCTCTTTGAATTGGGCGTCAAATTTATTGCCGTGGATCTCGGGTAAGCAATTACGATACAAAAATATATTCAAAAATTTTATAAATTTTCATATTCGACAATAAACAAAATTTTCAAAATTACCTAATCAAAAAAAATATCCTTACCCGTTTTCCTTTTTTCCTCGGTTGAACGGCCTTCTTCAACTGCTTCCGGCTAGCTCATTCGGACCTCCTCTTGGGTTATCTAAATTCACTCGCATGTTCTCAATCATACACACACTCTAGCAATAAAACCTCAAATACAATCAACATACAAGCTTTTATTTCTAACTATTTACACATGAAATGCAATAATGTTCATATTCCATTAATCCCGTTACACTTCAGAAAAACCTTATTTCATAATGTCCAGTATTTCATTTTTTAAATCATTAAACACAGAAATTATACACGGAGTAAATGGGCCTTGACTAATACCTTCCATAAAATCCCTCTTTATAATTTATTTATTCATTTTACTCTAAATAAACTTTGGGGTAGGATGAGCTCAGAACCCAGTAATTATGCATTTGCATACTCTTAAAACAAATAACCAAAACAAAGCCATGTACTCTTTACAAAAATTTTATGTTCTGATGGAACGTTAAAAAGCTTTATAGAAATCTTCAACTTTTCAGTTAATTACCATAATAAAGTTTACACGTATTACGTTCAATACGTAATAATACACACTACCTTGAAATTTCATTCTAGCATTCTCCCAATATTCACAGTTTAAAAAGTCACAAATCAAATCGTTACCTGGAAAGATTATAGTAGATCTCTGCTTTGAGGATGATGTTGTCTATTTCTTCCGTCCGTTCTGCAGATCGTTTCTAGCGGTTACTAGTAAAACTCTATCTCAATTGAACTGCAAACGCGGCCTCCCTGATGTAACCAATTCCAAATTCCATTTAAAATATTTCTTCTTTAATTTTAAATGCTTCAAACCACGTTATTTAAAGCGCGACACGAGTTGTTTATAATTGAAAATGATATCTCGATTAAAAATAATTTCGGCACACTTAACCGCGTTTTTTTATTACGAGAATATCACCTTATAATAAATTTAATTGATTTTGTAATACTTACAACTCGTGTTACTGCGATATGTTCTTTTGAGCGGTCGAAAACTTAAGGGCCTCTACCACGTTCTCTAAAATCATTTATACTCTTAGGCCGCCCCTCCTGGCCTCCTTTCATCCAAAATCCCCTTTCTATAACAACACGTTCTCGCAAATTTGCACTCAACCCCATTCTTACTCCACAAATTTTAATACCTCGTTATTAAATTTTCCAAATAATACGCTACACTACGCTCTTGCTCGTTTCAAACTAGACTAAACATTTCAACCAATCGTAAACCTAGTGACGCTTCACAAATCCCGCCTTTTATTATCAGTGTCTCTGCTTTACGCGTTTTATCCGTCCCTTTCTACCATGGTCTGAGTGGTACAAATCGATATTCTTTACTATCGGCTGTCTAAAATACACGTGGACTCGCGACGTGACTTTTAAATAAAGCGTTTTGTGTTTCTTACTAAAACTTTCACCCGTTTTCCCATATACGTAGAATTTGCATGTTTATCAGCTCGAATTTATTAGAACGTGACATTTAAAAGTGGGCAGGTGTGCGCTCCTAATGAACGTTTTAAATACAATTCTCCGAGCTTCGTTTCATGGTATTCCAACCTTCCTTTTAGCTGTTTGTTACCAACCTTGGGTTTTCACAGGCTGTTATGCTTATTCTATCTCCCTAATTGTTCAATTAACTCTAATTAAATTAATAATGAATGGCATTGACTTCTACCATTTAACTTTTAGCAAAGCTATTAAATATGAAATATTATTTGTACAGTTTGATTAATACCCGTTACTTAAAAATTGAATTAATTAATACAAATTTCGCACGTAATTTCTGTTTGTTCCTTTATACAGGGTGTTTTGAAATTGCTGCGTTTATGTTTATTTTTAACAATATAAAAACCACTATAATATATATATATATATATATATATATATATATATATATATACAATATTTATACAATAAGAAAGTGTTGGGTAAGTCCAAGGTCGAATTTAACGAGGATTGGTGTTGTGAAGAAAATACGTTTTAGTAGCTTTAAAGCCATTTCGAATGGACCTGCACCTTGCCGAAGTTCTAAATTACTAGAACAGGTGAAATGGCTTGCGTGTTCTAATGAGCTAAAGAGCCAAACTACAGGTCCAACCAAAGTAGTAGGGTCGTTAGTGAGGAACCAGACTAAGACAGGTCCCCGAAAGAGGGCAGCGGCTCTTTCGGTACTTAGATTGGCAGAGACCATAGGGGTCGGTATGGCAGTCTAAGACACACTACCGCGATGTGGAAGGCAACGGGAAACCACCACATTATCTCCCAAGTACACAGCGTACCTAAATTATAATAAAATGATGGCATTCTCTGGGGTAAAAGATTCCGGAGTTAAAATAGTCCCCCATTCGGATCTCCGGGAGGGGACTACTTCGGAGGATGCGATCGGTAAATTAAAAATAAGAGTCGGGAACATTCTGCGAGTCGGAGCGTGGAATGTTAGAAGTATGAAGCAAGTAGGTAAGCTAGAGAACCTAAAAATCGAAATGAATAGGTTATCACTAGACATAGTAGGGATCAGCGAAGTTCGGTGGCCAGAGGCGGGGGATTTTTGGAGTGGAGACTTCAGGGTAATTCATACAGGAGCAGAGGACGGAAATTTGGGTGTGGGGATAGTTATGCGGAAAAAGATAGGACACTGTGTGGAAAATTACTTACAAAAGAACGAAAGAGTACTCATGGTTAGAATAGAATCTAAACCGGTAAACACAGTAATAATACAAGTATACATGCCCACCTCTAGCTACAGTGACGAAGAGGTAGAAGCCATCTACAAAGATATCGAAGACATATTAAGATACGTAAAAGGACATGAAAATTTAATAATTACGGGGGATTTTAATGCTGTGGTAGGTGAGGGAAGAGAAGGAGCGGTAGTAGGTTTATTTGGTTTAGGCACGAGAAACGACAGGGGAAATAGGCTGGTAGAATTTTGCGACAAGAACAATTTAATCATCACAAACACATTATTTCAACATCATGCTAGAAGACGATATACGTGGAAGATGCCAGGAGATATAGGACGATATCAAATAGATTACATTCTTGTTAGACAACGGTTTAGGAATCAAGTAAAAGACTGTAGAAGCTACCCAGAAGCAGATATAGATACTGACCACAACATCGTAATTATGAAGGCCGCACTTAAATTTAAAAATCTGAAAAAGAGGAACGGAAAAAGGCACTTGGACTTAGAGAAACTAAAAGACAAAGATATTCAAGTAAGATTCGAAAAAAAGTCAAATGAATTGCTGAATGATATCGCGAAAATATCTGAAACTAAGGAAATAGAAACAGAATGGAATAACATTAAATCCAGCCTAGACATGGCGGCCAGAGATATTTTGGGGTATACACAAAAAGAAAATAAGAAACCATGGATAACAAAGGATATCGTGAATTTAATAGAAGAAAGACGAAAATACAAAAATAAATCAGACGAAACAGGAAAACAGAGATACAAAGCCTTAAAATGGGAAATTATTCGAAAATGCAGGAAAGTTAAAGAACAATGGATTGATGAAAAGTGCAAAGAAGTACAAACTAAGATGGAAATAGGAAAGACAGACGAAGCATACATATTAATTAGAATGAATTTTAGGGATATAAAACCGTATAGCAAAAATATAAGGGACGCACAAGGAAACGTCATTATAGAAAACGTAGAGAAAGTGAGTAGATGGCAAGAATATATAGGGAATTTATATGCAGGAGAGGAACTAACTGCATTAGAACAGGAATCAGACATTGAAAATGATGACTTGGGATATCCTATACTTCGAGACGAGTTTGAATTAGCATTAAAGAGTCTGAAAAATGGTAAGGCGCCGGGTACAGATAAGGTGCAAGCAGAAACTCTAAAAGCCGCTGGACAAGCAGTAACAGAACGTCTCTTCCAACTTGTAAGTTATATTGATGAGACAGGCGAGATACCCAAAGATTTCAAACGTAACATCATAGTCACTATACCAAAAAGAAAGGCGCGGATAGATGTAAAAATTTTCGAACAAAAGGTTTGACAGCACAAGTGTCAAAATATTAACTAGAATTGTACAAACACAAATGGATAAAGGAGTTGAAGAAATACTAGGAGAAGACCAATTTGGGTTTAGGCGAAACAGGGGAACACGGGAGGCTATTTTAGCTCTGAGAGTGATAATGGAGAAAACAATAGAAAAGGGAAAGCATGTATATAGGGTTTGTAGATCTGGAAAAAGCATTCGACAATGTAAATTGGAAAAAATGTTTGAAATACTCAAAAGGATTGGAATGAGTTATAGGGATAGACGAATAGTACATAGCTTATACAAAGAGCAAACAGCAGTAATAGAATTAGAGCAGGAACGTAGAGAAGTAAACATTAGGAAAGGGGTGAGACAGGGATGTGCCCTATCCCCATTGATTTTTAACTTGTACATAGAAGAGGCAATGAATACTGTCAAATGCAGGAAGACATTTGGAATTACTATGCAGGGACAAAAAATTGATATGCTTAGATTTGCAGATGATATAGCGGTATTAGCGTCTAGCAAGGAAGAGCTAGAAGCTGCTCTTAATGAAATGGAAACGGTTCTAACAGAGAGATATGGTATGAAAATTAACAAAACTAAAACTAAAGTTCTAGTTTGCAAAGGTGGGGAAAATAAATCAAAAACAAGAATACAAGTATTTAACACGAACTTACAAGAGGTTAATGATTTCTGCTACCTAGGAAGCCAAATAACGCAAGATGGGAAAAGCACAAAAGATATAAAACAAAGATTAGCACAAGGTCGTGCTACATTTAACAAGAAAAAGCAACTATTGTGCTCAAAGACCACAAACATAGAAACAAGGAAAAGATTGCTTAAAACATATGTTTGGAGCACAGCACTGTAAGGCTGTGGAGCTTGGACAGTAGGAGAAGCGGACAAGAAAAAGGTAGAAGCCTTTGAAATGTGGTGTTACATGCGTATGATGAAGATATCATGGACAGACAAAGTTAAGAACGAAGAGGTACTAAAAATGGTAGGGGAAGAAAGAAATATGTGGAAAACGGTAAAAAATAGGAGAGATAGGATGATAGACCACATACTACGGCATGAGGGAATAGTGCGGAATATTTTAGAAGCAGAGATAGGAAAAAAGAGAAGAAGAGGCAGACCTAGATTAGACTACTGCACACAGATAGTAAAAGATGTAGGCTGTAGAGGTTTCAGGGAGATGTAGGCTAGCCCAGAATAGAAATCAATGGAGGTACGCATCCAACCAATCCCAAGATGGATAAACTAATGACGAAAAGATAACTGTGCGTAAACATGATGATTATTATAAGTAACTACAAGAATTGGTTGGGCAATATTCTCGAATAATGTTAAGTGTGTGAAAGGATTTACTAAAAACCATTATTTCGGCAAATGTCTAAGTGTTGGGGATCTTGGTAGCCACAGGTTGCTTAACCTCCTTCACTGAATCTCGGTAAAATAGGGTATAAAATTAGAAAACAATAGAAAGGGAACGAGCTGAATACACATACTCCCTGAAAAGAAGAAAAGAAGAAAAAGAAGAAAACCACCAAAACGCAAATCAAAGAAGCTGCCTATATAACCCTACATAAAAATAACTGCGTTGCAAACGAATCCGTGACTTTCAGTAAACAATGGATTCCATTACTAAAAGAAATAACAAATGAAAATCAAATGCCCACAATATCTAGGTAGCATTGCAAGTTTTTCCCGGGTTTTCCTTGCAATATTAACATGAAATACAGCCTACATACATGATTTCTATTTATACATAAAATAACTAATTACATAAAAATAAGCATAGTAACAATCCTTGTAAAACAGCATTGGTATCTGACAAGTATAAATCCACAATAAGGTTACCTCAAAACCATATACAATCTCCGTTGAACAGTATTGGTATCTGACAAGTGTAAACCCGCCATAGGGTCGCCTCAGATCCATATACAATCTTCATAGAACAACATTGGTATCTGACAAGCGTAAACCCACCATAGGGTCGCCTCAGATCCATATACAATCTTCATAGAACAACATTGGTATCTGACAAGTGTAAACCCACCATAGGGTCAGATCCATATATAATCTTCATAGAACAACATTGGTATCTGACAAGTGTAAACCCGCCATAGGGTCGCCTCAGATCCATATACAATCTTCATAGAACAACATTGGTATCTGACAAGTGTAAACCCGCCATAGGGTCGCCTCAGATCCATATACAATCTTCATAGAACAACATTGGTATCTGACAAGTGTAAACCCACCATAGGGTCGCCTCAGATCCATATACAATCTTCATAGAACAACATTGGTATCTGACAAGTGTAAACCCACCATAGGGTCGCCTCAGATCCATATACAATCTTCATAGAACAACATTGGTATCTGACAAGTGTAAACCCACCATAGGGTCGCCTCAGATCCATATACAATCTTCATAGAACAACATTGGTATCTGACAAGTGTAAACCCACCATAGGGTCGCCTCAGATCCATATACAATCTTCATAGAACAACATTGGTATCTGACAAGTGTAAACCCACCATAGGGTCGCCTCAGATCCATATACAATCTTCATAGAACAACATTGGTATCTGACAAGTGTAAACCCACCATAGGGTCGCCTCAGATCCATATACAATCTTCATAGAACAACATTGGTATCTGACAAGTGTAAACCCACCATAGGGTCGCCTCAGATCCATATACAATCTTCATAGAACAACATTGGTATCTGACAAGTGTAAACCCGCCATAGGGTCGCCTCAGATCCATATACAATCTTCATAGAACAGCATTGGTATCTGACAAGTGTAAACCCGCCATAGGGTCGCCTCAGATCCATATACAATCTTCATAGAACAACATTGGTATCTGACAAGTGTAAACCCGCCATAGAGTCGCTTCAGAACCATGTTAAAATCTACCAAAGAGGTAACTTAAATCATAATGAATTTTCCCCCTCAAAATAAATATAAAAAAAGACTACTTAAGCTTTTCAATAATGCAATCGCACATTTCTTTAATAACCATCCTCTCAATTGTATAAATAGAAACATGTTAAAAATGTTGGCTGAAATGCAGACACAAAAACGGTAGCAGTCTTTTGAAATGCTCCAGATGTATGAGGACGATAGCATGGACAGACAAAGATAATAACAAATAAGTTACAGAAATAGTATGGGAACAAGGATATCTGGGGAAAAAGAGAAATAGTAGGGCGGAATACGTTCTAAGGCATTTTTGGGGAATAGTATGTGATATATTACAAGCAGAGATAGGAAACAAGAGGTAGATGTAGACCTAGATCAGACAGTATAGATGCAAACTGTGCAAATTTCAGGAAAATGTGTAGGTTAGTTCAGAATACGAAACAATGATGGTACGCGTCTAACCAGTTCTAGGACTGAAGACCTAATGATGATGAGCTTTAAAGACATTGCTAAACAAATATAGGTGTCCTCAGACATAACATGACAACTATTAGAAGCACTAAGCATGAGCTCTATACAAAACTTGTACATAAGATTAGCTTATCCGGGGAAGACGACAAACGTTTTATTGTCCCTGGAAGTGGCAATACGTACTCCTGAGGGCACAGGAAAATACATGTTTTAAATTATGTATATATTAGTTGTAAATTACTATCCTCAACCTTTCCCAATCTAGTTCCCTACCCATTCCATCCAGGCGGGCATTATGATACCTTCACGGAGTTTCTGCTACGTAACTAAATATTTTGGTGAAAAAATGTTTACTTGGCTAACACACTTCCTTAAACCTTATCCTTCTAGTTAGTTATAATATCATATTTCTCCTTTTATGTTTCTAATACTTTTTCTATTTTCAGATTCTCAGCGGATACTGGATTACTCTTGTGATGCGTGGTTTTTCAAATTTATAATTTTGTATTTCAACATGTATTCAAGAGTACGTAATATATTTTAATGAATTATAATGTTTCTTGATAAAGTTTGTTTTACTTATTTGTAACGCCAACATCAGCAAAAACTATTATTAAAGATGTAAAACATTATGTTGTTTTTATTCTTAGGTTTAAGGCGGTGGGAAGCCCTAAGAGGCGCTGCGTGGTGTAAAAATGATTTGTTTTAGAGTAAAGTTCCTGATAAATTAAAAATGGAATCTGCAAGTAATAATTTCGAATGCCGCGATATTGCAGTGGTTAAGGCCATCTGCGTTGTATGCAGGCAGGGCGGAGCGTGATGTAAGAAAAATTTCGGATGACAGATGTGACGTAGGAAATATGGCGGGTGACAAATATGACGTAAGAAAATAGGCGGATAACAAATGTGACGTTAGAAAAATGGCGGATGGCAGATGTGATTTAAGAAAAATGGCGAATGACAGACGTGACGTAAAAAAATGGCGGATGACATGTAACGTAAGAAGTAAAATGGCATTATTGCTAATGAGATCTCTCATTAAAAAACGATTATTTTTAATAAGTTTTCTCGTTAAAAAACGATTAGTGCTAAGGGGTTTTTAATGAGAAAACCCATTAAGAAACTATTAGTCTAATAGATTTTTAATGAGAAAACTCATTAATAAACGATTAACGGCGCGGCGGCGGCGGTGCTGCGTTTGGATCCCCCTCCTCTCCTACTGACGTTTATAAAGTTTGCATTGTTTTTTAATATTCTGTCAGCGAGATGCTGTAGATACTTAATATTGTGGAGAGTACTTTTGCTTTTATTATTGTCACATGTCCAAGTTTTGGATTCTGTAACTTTCTGCCCGATTTGCAGGTCCATTTATACATAAGACACATTGTTGTTGATTTTGGGATAAATGCTTTTTAAAATTGTGTTGTTAGGAACGTTTTCCAATAATATTGATAATTCATTTACTAAGGATTAGAAGCCTGAATATTAAGCGCTTCGTGGGTGTATTATCTGTATGTAGTTTTGGCAATCTCCAACTTTTACACGACTTTACGTTATTTGTGATTAAATTTCTGCCTGCTCTTAGGGAGATTGCATACACAGAAATATTGAATGTATTTATGAGAAATGGAATCAATTCTAGGAATTTATCTGACCGGTCTGACTATCCAAGCAAGTGGAAGATGTATGCAGTACGCTGTATAATATTTTTTTTTTATGTAGTAAATGTCAAAAACTCTGAGTGGTTTAAATCCCAAAAAAGATTACGGAAAATACAAAACAAATCACAACAAACATGCAGGGAGCACTCTCGTTTACTCCCTACGCTTCAAAAATGACATTATTTTTTATAAAAATTGTTCTGTATATAAAAATGAATGCATTTAACTATTATTTAATTATAAAACATGGCGGCGCTTTTCATTTCATGCGCCGTCAAGAGCCGACCGACTTGTCCTTATGGATAGCGCGAGCTTGCTAGCATTTGTCTAGTTGCAATTGCTCAAAATTAACTAAAATCAATTCATATTCTGCAAACATGAATGCTGGTATGTAGAGATTTGACTTGGTATTTTTTAATAAACGATAGTGTGAATTCTATTATTCCATTATATTGATATATTTTGCGTCGGCAAATTTCTCCGTGCCAGAACACAATCACTGCTCCACTTGAAAACTAAGAATAGTTTCTGTACCCTTTCTGTTTCAAGCAAAACAGAAATCTTAGTGATGACAACATTCATAGACGGGATCTCAGGCGTTATCCTTCAGTCAAAAGAGGATATGTGAATAGAAAAAATATTTTTCTTTGTTTATCAGGCAAGCAGTGCCTGGTAATCTAATCCGATGATCTTTGAGACAATTATGTGCAAAGGGTCGCGCTAAGCTATGCGGCCGCCTGTGTGCAAAATAAAATACAACGCCCCATTTCAAAATTGTCTGTAAACATTTTATTCATATGTAGGTACACAAATGAAATTTGAATAAACACTAATACTTACATGTAATTTTGACACTAAATATTTCTTTCAGGTTAGCTTAAAATACCTATATCTGCATAATAACGACATAAAAAATTAACAATAAAAAGTACAAATCCAAAAAGTAACAACCAAAAATTTAATACATTTAAAAAAGGGAACAATGGAACCTATTAAAGGCAATCTTTAACTAACTCGTTAAAAGGAATGTCATCCATAAGGTCATTTTTCTTAGCCATAATTGCTAAAATGCCGAGTCTCTCCTATATTAAAAAAGTTTTTATTAATTTTAGTTTTGAAAACCTCTTTCTTCTTGATGATACAGATACTTGTAGCGTTTCAAAAATTCGTATTGCTACTGCGGTATTTGAAAATGTTGAAATTAATTGATTCTCAAAAATGTATTCGAGAATTGACTTAGGATCTAAATTATTTTGACCTGGTAAGTGACATTTTAAACAAATAGTTTCTTCAAATAAGTTGTTTACGTCAACATCCGATTCTTTATGTGTTTCATCTTTCAAATGTACTGATAAATATTCATACAATTATGGCAATTCTGTTTCAGTTAAATTAAACGTTTTATAAATAAATTCAAAAATATTATTAAATTGCTCCAACTCCTTGAACCTCTCATTAAGAGACGATAAAGTTTGATCTATTATGGAGCAGAACACATTTACTTTATAATAAATCTTCGGGTCTGTTATTGAATCGTCATTACTTTCATAATCAAACTTTTGTCTTTTCTTTTGACGAACAATTTGTGCAGATGAAAAATTAGGCTCAATTTATAATTTTTTGCTAGTTTTCTTGCGTGGACAAGTATTTCATTAAATCCCTTATCGTTTCTTAAGTCTGTGAAAGAGGTCTTATATTGCTTATGCAATCTAAGCAAGTTTTAAGATTTATATTTTGATTTTGAATTACTTTATTAATAGAATTGATTTTGAATAATATATTATACCAAATTACTACAGAGCATAAGAATTTGTAGTTTTGAATTTTTGTTGCTAGCGATCGAGTCTTTTACCAACAAATCTGTCACATAGTTACATAAGCCAGCACCAGTAAAATCAGTTACAGGACAAAACTCGATGGAATATTCAGAAATTTCAATTTTTTCGTAGACTCGTTCAATAAAACAAACCTCAAAATGACACTCGATTGTTCGGTATGACTCATATCTGGCGTACAGTTGAGGATTATAGAGTAATATTTATGTTTCCTTACAAGATCTAAAATACTGTTCTTGATTTTCAATCCGATTAAATTTATGAATTTATTTTGAATTTTATCCCCTAAATAGTTTCGCATATAAATATTACTGTGTTGGTTTTGTGTGTGCGACGAATATGCTCTTACATTACAGAATCAAATTTTGAAAAAATTTCTATTAATGTTAAGATATTTCCATTATTATTGTCATACAGTTTGCATGTACCACGTAAGCTAGACATTGTCGACAATAAAAACTGTATTGTTGAAATTATTCGTTCAAAGATACAAACCAGTATTTCTTTTCTACATTCAATGAACGTCATTGACTTTCATTCATAGCAACTTAGATTTCGTAGACGACAAATTTAACCAAGATCCGATGTTATCAACCAAACTTACGAAGTAAGTTAGGTTAATAAGATCGCTACGTCGCTGTCGTCGCCGCCGTCGTCCGTTTCACGTTTTTTTCGTTCTACAAACATTTGATATATGGACCTTGTTCAGTTTTTTACGATGATTAAGAATATGCTAGCCAATTTTCAATATCTCATCTAGTTTTCGAGTAATTCGACTTTAAAGTTATATAAAACTTCAATATAACAAAATATAAATATTATTTTTAGGTTAATATCGACCTCCTGAGCATATTTTTCCATAGCATCAATACTCTATGTCGATTGGTTTTCGAGTTATTCGACTTTGAAAAATAAGTTCGAAAAATTTTATAAAAAAATTTAATAAGATCGCTACGTGGTCGCCGTCGTCCGTCTTTAAGTTTGGTTGTATGGCGTACATACGGCATAGATTTTTTTTATATGAGTTACTTTTTTGGTGCATACTTAGCACTAGTGGCAAATATTTCCAATTAGAACACCTGCCCTCATTAGACATGTTAGTTAACGACTTACCAAAAACTTTACAATCGAAACAGTAAACCGCACTTCTTGACGTAGAATAAATTAACCACTCTTTTCTAACTTTCTATCCATTTGCAAGGTTTCGGTAAAAATAACTGTCAGAAAACTTTGGTCCATATGAGTTTATTGAATAAATCCAGTTCGTCATTTGCCGCGGTCCCATTTCTGTTAAATATCTTGCATCTGCGGATGTAATTATTTCTGGCCATTGTCCAGGGTCATCAAATAGTAAGGTTGAAAGTACACCTGCTGGAACATTTCCAGTATCCAAGAGTACCGTATTGGAGTTCTCCACTGTTTCAATAATATTAAAAGAAACCTCAACCTCAGTATTTTCTTTAATATAATTCTGATGAACATTTGTATTAATATTAGTACAAATGAGGAACAATTAGGGAGGGCATCATAGGTATTCGCAGAAAAACATTTGTTTCTGATTGCTTCAGCTTCAAATATTTTTTCAAAGTATCAGTTAACTTTTCCTTAGCTTCCGTTCTCTGCAGTTCTTGTTGTCGGTACTGGTGGCCTGATCATAGCTTTTTTTTCTGTCCTTAAAAAATCGAAGTTGTTGATCTTAATATCGATGTTGTATAGGTCCTTACTATTTTTTCCAATTAATGAATACACTTTTAAATCACTGTACCTCTTTCAAGACTAAACTGAAAATGAAGACCAATAGACTGAACGATTAACTTTGACTTCCTCAGACAAGTTCTTTTCAACTAACTAAACTTGAATGACAGCAAGCAGCAACTGTGTACAAATAAACTGGTAACGAAATACTTTTACCTGACAACTACCAAGAAACTGGTTAGTAATAACATACTCTAGGAAAATTTTTAATAAATCTTAAAACTGGTGTAAGGGGGTACATTCGAACAACATAACTGACCCTATATAAACATATTAAAATGTATAGATTCTCTTTTAAATGCACGATAGTAGAACAGGCAAGATACCGACAGATACACATTATTAGCTAACTCCACTAGTTCCTCTAAATTCAGGTGGTTTCTGTACCGTGCTGTAGTGTTTAAATTAACAAAGGATCATTCTTTGTTCTAAAATACATCTTGTTCTAACCATCCTAAATATCTAAGGTAGAAACTCGCGAATAAAGTCATTTAGTTATAAGTTTAACAAAGGAAAAAATTAAGGCTTAAGTGATTATTGCACAGTCGATTGCTTTTTTGTGTTTCTAAATGTTTAATTTTTGTTCTTTTAGCGAAAGAAAGCAGAATAAAACTACGGATTTTGCTTCTTCTATCTTTGTTTTTTGGTACTTACCGGTAACTCGTTTTTTAGTATGTATACCACGTGTCGCCGTCCTCATCGACAAATAACAAATAACATGTTGTTTGTGGTTGCGCGTGCCGAAGTAGTTGAAGACTTGGTCTAGCCGTTTTGCAGCCTTTTCATTTGGTCGCATGTGTTTTTTGCACACATTCATCAAATAGTCGGCGTGGGCCTGCATGTGCACACTTCATTGTTGGCGCTATTGTCTCCTTCTCCTTCATCCGTTAGTGCTAATATTAATGAATTTTAATTTAAATCCGATGAAAAAATTTCTCAAAAATTTAGACGGTTTTGAAAACGATATATTTCAGAATAGTGTTCAAATCTATCTCTTAACGTGAAATATAATGCAATTCAAACAGTTAGTTGTGATAGTCTTTACGTTGGCGTTCCTGTTGAGATTTACTAATCACACGTTATAAGTCTTTAAAAATCTCTATTCCGTAGAACACCAATTTAATGTATATACCTTAAAGTGCATCATCCTAAGAACATTGACAACTCAGCGGTCGATTTTTGATTCATTTGTCATGTATTTGCGTATTTAAGATTTGTGGTTCATTATTATTGTTTTTGATCATTATTTATGTGATTTCAGCTTTGATTCAACTTCAATCAGTTTTTTTCAAAACTACTGCTACTCACTCTAGTTTTTTTTTGGTAAGCATAATGCAGATTTACACTCAATTAGAAGAATAATGTTTAGTTTTTACAGATTATTTTGTTATTCCTGAGCTTTGTAACTTTACAATAAAACAGTTCACAGTAAAGGAGAGAATTATTTACAGTATGTAAAAGTTTATGAATGAAGAAAAGAATGGAATACCTGTCATTCCTATTAATAATTAACAATAAAACGAGTAGCAACAGCAACTAGAGTTGGACTAAACACAGTCAAGCCATTTATTTCAGAAGCGAAGAGCAAACCGAAGGGTGGCAAATTTGTATCTCCAAGAAAGAAAATTAATAAGAGCAGTCTTGAATCTAATGTGGACCAAGCATATAAGCGAAGATTTACCATGAAAGCCACTGAGGAACTAAAAAACGACGATCGTGTTAATTTTAATAGAACATTGTCCTCATTTAGGCGCCTTATACATAAATTGGGTTTTTGGCGGAAGAAAACGCAAGATAATCGAAAAATGTTAATTGAAAAAACTGACATTCGTAAAAACCCAGTTGCGTTTTTATGGCAATATAGTAATACAAGAAAGACGGAAAAAGACCCCACGTTTCCTATATTACTTTAAATCATAAAGGTTATCGATCAACATGCTCGATTTCCTTCCAATTGGAATGAGTGCTATTTCATAAAATTTCTTGAAGTATTTACTATATAGATTTTTGTCTTATCAGTCGTATAATAAAACAACCATCTGCTTATCAATTTCGCTTAACAAAGTCGCTGCAATATGTTCTAACACTTGCAGCAAATACATGTCAACCACATATGTACATACATTTATGGCATTCTTTAAAGTTTAGGCTGCCTTATTCACCTGCCTAGTAAATAAACACTTGCAATGAGTTTATACCAAGTAACTATATCAAGCAGTACTCTGTTATCATGCATCAGTGCAGGTGTTCAGAATATTGAGATTGTCCCCATTTATTAGCAATTCTTGATAGCCGTTATCTCTTTGTGTTCAAGTTGTGCTTTGCAGTTGGATTATATACTTTTGCATGTGCTGTCTGAAAATTCTTTACATGTGATCCTTCAGAGATATTTTTTAAAAGCCAAACAACCTCCCTCGCACGTAGTTCCTTCCTTATAAATACTGACCGTACTTTAAAAGCGGGACACTCAATACAACATCCCTTTTGCAAAAAAAAAGTTGTGAGTCCCCATATTAAGATGCTTTCTGTACTTAGTGTTCCAACTTAGTTAAATTGGTTGAGTCAGCATCCAGTCTATCAACAGATGCAAGTCGCATTTCCGAATCCTGTAAGATGCTACCAGAAAGACCGATAGCTTAAGGTACAGTTTTTCGCTTTTTTACTTTTTAATGCTGTTATGAAAAACAGACACTTCGTTTGCTGTTTATAGTTTGCTTACTTATAATTATCTAGTAAATTGCAGACGGCACGCTGCAAAGTTACGTTCACCGTGCACGAGAAATTATGGAATTATTTTCAAAGTTATAACTAGTTAAACCAAAACTTATGTAAGAGCACTTGTTACTGTTACCTTTTATTTGTACATTAATGTTAACGTCAACAACATGCTTACCAAATTCCATATTAGAAAAAGTGAACACTAGGTTCATTTAAGTTAAAATTACGCTATTTAGGCTTACCATTGCGTTCTTAACTGACGGAGTGCACTTTACAGGACTCTCTTGTATATGTTTTCTGTAATTCCTTCTTGTACATATTTAGGTCTGGAACTTGTGTAAGTGTATCTGAATATTTATGTACCTATCAAATAGATTTTAAGATTTTGTATCGATGCTTAAAGTTTATATTTTTATATTATGTAATATGAAATTGACGCTTAGTTTATATTAGGTAGTGACATGACGATTACGCAAACGTTCATTTTTTTTGTTTTGTAAATATCCCTTTTGGGACTATGTTTGTTAAAGGATTATAATACATCGGTTTACGAAGGTTTCCAATTTTTTCGTATGACTCATCCCAGTCTACAACATTTTGAGCTAGCCCAAAATCTAATTCTTGTGGATATCTATTCTACCCTTCTCCCTGTTTTTATTCGGTGTAGGCAATCTTCTTTACTGACTTTACTGCTTTCTTTCGTGTCTGCACGGAATACCGCAACAGTTTTATAAAATATATCCGGTCTATTTTCATCTACATACGCACAAAAATATGACACAAAAAAAGAACAGTAAGTAATACACCACAAGAGTTACAGGTTCTGCACACAAAACATTGTAATTTTATAATTTATATTATGTTGATAAATTACTGGTACTCAATCCATATAGCATACCGGTTGAGTTGATTCACAATACGCATCCGGAAAATCAATGTTTCTAGATTTCACATATATTGCATTGTTCTTTCTTATATATACAACCCTCCCGCTTTTTTCATGTCGCATCTCACAGCCCATGAGATTTTGAAAAACCCCAAACCTTTCGGTAAAAAAATTCAATCACTTTTCTAATAAATACAACTAATATATGATTCTCTGTTATAAACGTAATTTCTTGAATATATTTGTTTTGCTAACTTGCAAAATATACATCGTTGCGTATAATATGAATGAATATAAAGTATTTCTATCAAGCTGAACAAACACAATGAGAGTAAGCGACACTTAAATTAATAGATTAGTTCCTATTGTACTTATATAATAATTTGCGTTTCCGATTAAAGGAGATGTGTAAGGATATTATATTCGGAGGGTCGTCATTTATGTTCCACTAGATGCTATGATTAAAGTCTGATACCCCTATTGCTTTGCAGGTTTGCATCCCAGCGCGCCTATTGTGTAATTCTAGTTGAATATATTTCAATTGTGTGCTTTATAATTTCGGTAAGTTTAATTATCGCCTGGCTACCACTATCCTTTGCTTCAAGATGTCTATTAAGGTGCTTGCCATAAGCATTCGTGGAGTAGTTTCCAATCTGTTTATACTTCCACTAGAGTAAGCAATTCTCTCAAAACCCAATACAGCTCTTATGCAAAAACTCTTCAGTAAGTGACATCAGAGGTTTAACAATCACCACCCTGGAAAGCAAGTTAACTATTAAAAAGCTAAGAAAAATCAAATGTCAATTTTTGATCGCAGGAGCATGTTAGCAAGTAACCAAAAATTTTGAAAGGGAAATTGAGAACCAAAACCCGTATAAGTACGTGAGCAATCATCGCTAATAATTGCTTTATTGAATAGGAATTTTAATTAAGTACTGAGGTGTATATCCAACGATATCCAGTAAGTTTTGTTTCAAAATAACTGCTTCATAAAATATTTTAAAAACAGTAATAGTTTCTATGCGTGACTTCATGCTCAACATTGGATAAATAAAATTATTTACAATTTGGATATAAGGAAAAAGAAAGTTTTCTATAGAAATGTACGTCGGAAGGTAGGGATTTACCAAGGTTCAGAAGCAGGGACCGGTTTCGATTCGGAAGTAAATAACTAAAGTTCGTCCGGTTCAGCAGTAAAACTGTGAGCAGGACTAGAAGTAGCTGCCCAACTATCTGATAAGGTAGTAGCGGGACGTAAATTTTTATTTTATTTTCGAAAGAAATGCGGAGATTGCCAATAGTAAAAAGTAATTGCCAACGGAGTTTGCGTTCCGTTTCTGTTGGAGATATCTCAGCATAGTGACGTTCCGTGTGGAACCACAGAAAAGTAATGCGTTTAAACGCATGTGAACACTTGTCACAATCAAATTCAGCAAGGGATTGTTGTAGCTCTTGCGACGTGACTGCTGCAAGGTCGGAAGCGAAATCGGATTTGACAGAAATCTGAAGGGGTTCTTTATTGCGTTCCATGCGCTTAAAACTCTGTACGATCCTGCGTAGTTCGTTCCCATAGGCATTGGAATCAAATGCACGAGAATCTAATTCGTACAGGAGCTAGGTTTATCGCAAATGGTTCACATGCATCGGCCAATGTGCAATCCTGAACAAAAATAACAAAAAATGCAAGAAAAGTAACTAAATGTAAATCGCAATCTAATAAGAACTCAACAAAAGATTATTGCGAACTAAGGAAAAACTTAAAATATACCCGAAAGAAAAAACTGAAATCCAAACACACAAAATTGGTAGGAGCGAAAATATGGAATCTTGAAATACTAATAGAAATAGTACGCTGGTGTTTTCAGAAACGCGAATTACCACCGAAAACACAATTCCGCTAGCTCGACAGAACGCAAAGCCTACAAAAAATTATCAAGTACTGTACAAGGAAAATTAAATAAACGCAACAGAAATTGTTATCGAGACGAAACGGAATGTATATAGAAAAATTCGGAACCAAACGTTAAGTATAAAAAATGAAGTTTCAAATATTGTGTCAAACGTTAAGTAAAAGTGGCAGATTTAAAAAAATAATGGAGCCAACGTTAAGCAAAAAGAAAGGTTTCCAAAAATCGAGGACCAACGTTTAGTTAAAAAAAAACGGTTTTAAAAATCCGGTCGCCACGTTGGGTATGTCAAATTTTATGCTACGGTAATCTGTGCGTACAAGCAAGAAAGTAACGAAGGCAATAAACGTAAAGAAAGCAGCCCACACTGAGTACCGCAATAACAAAGAAAAAGGAAAGGAAGAACTTACCGTGCTAGCTGAAAAGTCGTAGAGTGATGTGGGTTAAAAAAAAGAAACCCCGATACAATTTTTATTGGAAATCATTAAAGCAAAATTTACATCAGATAAAAAGAAATTCAACAAAAAAAGAAAAGAAAAGAGATTTTTCGCATTCGTCCAGACGGGTTTTATATAATAAGAAAATCTAAATTTTTATATACAGCAACATAAAAAAACTTTCAAGTATTAGCACTAATTCTAAATATCTCAAAATAACTTTCCTTACATACCATAAGTAAAATCTTTACCATCCATTCCAGCATACTTAGGAAAAAATTAAAATAAACCAATATCTTACGGATTTTCTAAAAATAATCTGCAAAATATTTCTGAAAATGAAATATAGATTTTCTACATAATGTTTTCCCTCACGTTTCAAGATTTAATCCCTCATAAGTAAACAAAAAAAAAAGATTTAATAGTAGTCCGTATATAGTCAAAAAAAGGAACCTTACTCGAAGAAGTGCACTTCTAGTAATGGTAAATAATCTTATAAACGTTAGCCTATTGTGGTCAAAATGTAAACATCATATCCCTAACTAACTATTTAACAAAAAAATTGTAAGATAGATGGATGGTATTTACGAGCTTTTCTAAATTAAATTTTTATACCAAGAAGTATCATTTTCTTTTAAATTATAAAGTAAAGGTATAAAGAATATTATTGCCCCAAGGCTTATAAGTATGACACGATACAGCCAACTACATGAGCTGATTTGAAAAGGAGTAGCAAAGTATAGAACGTAGATAAAACAAGTTCAAATACATACAGTTTGTGGAGGGATACGGACGATGTACTCTGCAAAGGCCTGGTTCCGCAATAAGTAGGAATGCTGGTATCATCTGCTTCATCTTCGCATTGTCCCGCGTTGTAAGCATAAATTTCCAATCGAGAAACTATCTCAGTTCGAATAATAATTTTATTTTTTTACTTCGTTGCGAAGCTATTAGAGAATTGTGCGTGACAACAATAGTAAAACGCATAATAACAGTCAAATCTCCCTCAAGCCGTACAGGTGTATAGTAATAAAACCTCGCTAGAGAACAATGACATCCCTTTCCAATCGCTTTGTAGAAAATCTATTGTAGATAAACTTATGTAATTAACAATTCATGTATAATATGTGCTATTTGGTTGCGAATAATATCTGGCAAGTCAAGTTGGTTGCCTAAATTTTGCCTTGAATTTATTGGAATGTAACGTACACCAATTAATAATTTTAATAATCAGACTTTGTCATTGAAGATAATCTTGATGAAGCACCTACATAAATTCGTGGCAAGATTTAGGAAAGCGAAAATTGCTGATATAAATACTTAAATGACTCAAATAATATTGGGAGTGTGAGTCGTTTAAGTTAGAAATTTTATAAGGCGTTTCTTAATAAAAAGTAAAAGCGAAGTAGGATGCATAAGTAAATCGATTTCAAAAATTTAACGTAAGATGGTATCCAGAAACTCCCGTGCCAAACGGAAGTTAACCATACTAATTATGATTTTATGTCGTTTAACCAAAATTACCTTAATCTAAAATTCTTCCTTTAAGGGAGCTAGAACTCTCTGAAAATGGCGCTTTTAAGTAAGATAAGTAACAATATCTTAAAAATACGGTTATGTAAATTGTTCAAACCGGATAAAATGATTTATCCTCTATTGATAATTCGACCACTACAAATACGATTTGTTTATTATGATTACAAGCAACTCGTTCTGGTGTGGGAGATTAATAAAAAAAACCTACACCTAATAGCATAACAGTATCAAGTTTACAACATGTTCTCTACATGACGAGTATCTGTTTGAATACATAAATCTATTCTTTTCTATAAAGATAACTTAATTCTTGCAAAAGTTACTTGATTATTTCTAATTTCATAGCAAACATCTTCAAGTTTCTATTGGAAAAACCTAAACGAATGACTTCAAATAGTTCCAAATACAAAAATCACATGGGTTCAGATTTGGTAATGTTGGAGGTCAACTGTTTGGACCATCTCTTTCAATCCAATGGTTTCTGTAAGTGTTGTCAAGAAACTGACAAACATGTCTACGATAATCGGTTAGGCAACAATCATGTAAAAACCAAAAATTCTGTCTGATCATCAGGAAAACATCTTCAAGTAAGTCAGGTAAAACATCATCAAGAAAAATTAAGATAATCCAGTCCCGTTGAATGACCAGGTTACTTTACAATTCTCAGCAGCTGGTCACCAATGACACTTATCCAGACGTTTATACTAAGCCTTTGCTGATGTTTTGTATGTTCTATTACGCGAGTATTTTCACCAGTTTACGAATAATGATGTGCAATAAATAAATTAAAATTGCAACGAATTTTCAACAAAATATCTTTGTGGTATACCTCTGTAATATCTGAGCGCCTACCAGTTTTAGTTTTTTTTAGGAAATACTGACCCCATTTTCCTCAATCTTTGGTGTAAGGCTGTAAAATGTTGCATGATTGGGATACCTTGTGTTAGGATATTTTATTATGTATCTTCGTTTAGCTGAACTAGCATTACATTATACTTAACCATAGACTAAATGCATATCAGCGTATTCTTCACTAGTAAAATTAATAATTTTATTAAGAATTACACTTACCTTAGCTTTCCAACACAACACTAGTAACAATAATTGTTCGGATCAAAATATTTTGACGTTTACAAATATTTAATTGTTAAATAGTCATAGCTAACTTGGTATTTCAGTAATCAAATGAGATTTTGTTACCCGTAAGACAAACCGGCCAGTAAGAAGAGCACGAAATCAGTAACGAAATGCTCGCCTGAATCACGGAGTAACAAAGGAAGAGAGATAAAGTGAAAAACAAACGCCGCGCTAAACACAGTCGGATATGGGAGGGTCTAAAAAACAAAACGACAGTACAAACAAACCAATTCGCCTTTTTCTTTCAACACATGCACCTGAAAGGATAATTAAGCAGATAATGGATGCAAAATATGTCTAATAAATAATTTATAGGAATTTAGTTAGGATACAATATTAAATTACTGATTTAGTGACAAACATCTGCATCCTCCACTCCTCATGTACTAACATTAAATATCAATTACATCTAGTAACGATTGCATTAAAAACTGTTTTGTAAACAAAAGAATTACTCCATTATACACCCGCAAAATTTAGGATAACCACTGTAATTAATAACAACCTGTATTAGTACAGTTAACAACCAATTAACCATATTTAAAAAGCGGCTTGAACACACCTACTAAATACTTATTTACTTTCTATACTGATGCAGACCAAATTCGTTGTGAGTAGAAGTCACTGAAACATAAATGTACACAAAAACACATACTTACAATAGTACGTGCACACAATCTGAAAATAGCGAACCTGACTCTAAGAAAGTTTTAGACGTATAATGTGTGAGAACGGAATTTAAAATTCTAATAGAAGGAAGGGAAATTATAATATAACGATTAAGTTTGGAAGTAATGTGAGGAAGAACACAAATATGGTTTAAGAGTAATGGACATGTATAGAGGCCAAGCAACCCTCGAACAGGTGGCCTACGGCGAATTGTTTTAAGTTTCGCTGAATAAATTAGCAAAGACATTCAAATACATGTGTCTTGCGTGGATTTAAATCGCGTCGGTGGTGTATTAAATAGATGATAAATGAGTTTTCTCTCGACAACTAATCATCATCATCATCAGGTCTTTAGTCCTGGAACTGGTTAGACGTACTCTCGTTGCTTTTTATTCTAAACTAATTTACACATTTTCCTGAAATTTGCACAGTCTGCATTTATCACTATCTGCGTGCAAAAGTCTGATCTCAGTTTACGTCTACCTCTCTTTACCCATCTCTGCTTGTAATATATCCCGTACTACTTCTATCTCTTTCTATCTGCTTATGCCCCTATTTCATAAACGTACTGTGCGGTGCTCTACACATATGCTTCGAACAATGTTCTTCTTGTTTCTATGTTTATTGTCTTTGAAAATAGCCGCTGTTCTTTCTTGTTTGATGCAGTTCGGTCACCTTCTATTGTTTTACAATTATGTACCCTATTTCCCCGATATTCAGTGGTATGTGAAGGGGGGCGGCTCCGTGGCGTAGATGCTATGCGTGTGACTGCTAGGCCCAAGGTCCCGGGTTCGAATCTCGACACGGTTCGCTTGAAAAATGTTAGGTGAGCATTTTTCACAAATATACGCTCTTGTTCGGATGAGAGAAAACATGGAGGTCCCGTGTGTGAGTGTTGTCACGTACGTTGAAGATCCCTATCTTGCTTGGAACAGCAAGGGTTCGGCAAAATTCAAAATTTTTCAGGTAAAAAGAAACTCACTTCCTGGCCAATGTAGTACCATCGGGTGGAGCATTGGAAATTCACATGTAGGGTATGTGAAGGGAGGAAGCAGCCCGCGCTTACCGAGTTTCCCCAGCACTTGAGCATTTGTCGAATTAATGGTTTTCCCAATATATCCTTTCGCACAACCAACATTAGTTGAAAATATTTTACAACCAACACCTGTAGGTGTTTATAGTAATCATCAAATTTAAGTGCACTTATTTTTTCGTCATAAGGTATTCCATCTTGAAACTGGTTGGACGCGTACTTCCACTTATTTATGTTCTGAGTTAGCCTACACAATTCTTTGAAGTTCCAACAGCAGTCTATAAACAGTTCGGTTCCCTTTCTTTTGTTTTCTAGTTATATCCCTATTTCACCGAGATTCAGTGGTATGTGAAAGGGGGCGGCTCCGTGGTGTACCACTTTCTCTACATTTTCCATAATGACGTGTCGACTCGCGTCACTTATATTTTTGCTGTGTGGTTTTATATCCCTAAAAATCATTCTAGTTGTACGCTTCGTCTGTCTTTCCTATTTTCATCTTAGTTTGTACCTCTTCGCACTTTTCATCAATCCATTGTTCTTTGGCTTTCCTGCATTTGCTAATAGTTTTTTATTTTATGGCTTTGTATCTCCGTTTTCCTGTTTTTTTATCTATTTTTGTTTTTTCGTCTTTATTCTACTAAATTCACGATATCTTTTGTAATTCATGGTGCCTTATTTTCTTTTTGTGTATACACCAGAATATCTTTGGCCGCCATATCTAAGCTGGATTTAATGTTATTCCATTCCGTTTGTACTTCCTTAGTATAGGAAATTTTTCCGATATCTTTCAGCAATTTATTTGACTTTTTTTTTAAATCCTTCGTGGATATATTTACCTTTTAGTTTTCAAAGTCAAAGTGTCTTTTTTCCGTTTTCATTTTTCAAATTTTTAAATTTAGGAGCAACAATTTCAACAATTATTGTTGAATATTAAATCACTGAAATGGAGGACCTAACGTGCCAAAGAAATATTCAGTCAATCGTTGAAGTAACCTGGGAACCCTTAAATTACTAAATTGTGAGTACTTTTTTGAGCTTTTCTCGTATTTTTTGATGTTTGATAAATATGTACATGCGAACCTGTAAATATAATTGTAGTTAGTTTGTAGAGCGACAGCATTAGTTGTTTGTTTTTGGGATAGTTTCTCAAAAATAAATCAAACGAAGTAATATCTTCTGATCTAGCTGATCAATTTGCCGGAAATTGGTCCTATTGTATTGGAAATAAGCTAATAACTAAGAAAAATGAGATGTTTCTTAACAGTACTTCATTCTCTTGTAAGTTTATTTACATTAAAAAAAAACAACAAAACAATACCATAACAAACACGAAAAACAAGAAGTAACACCTTCGTAGAATGGAAACATAATGAAACGTTTTCATAAAAAGAATTTTTAAGAAAAATAAATTAATTTGAAAATAGATTTTATTAAGCATTCCCATAAGTCATAAGTTAACCCAGTATCCCAAAGAGGACGCTTTCCTGGATTACGATAATAGTAGTTTTTGGACAACTTTTATTCAGCAATTGAAAATCTGAGGAATAGAATTTATTTTGCGACTGATTTAGAGTATTTACAATGAAAAGGCGGAATTTTCTATTACAAACGTATTGCAGAATCGTATGCATATGTTCTCAGTAAGAGAAATTGAAGAATCAGAAATTCATCGATCACAGCTCCACCTATCATAAATCTAAAAATGTTTCAGACAAATCCTACGTATTTTTAGCCATAGAATCTAAATCTACAATAAAAAGCGGGAGTTCCTATTTGAGATTTCAGAGTTACTCCCTGCTCTGCTCACAAGAACGGGGAGCGCTGGGTAATTTTAGCACTACTGTATTTCCTCAGCGAATTGATTAAATTTTGGTTCTGGATATTTTTTATAGAGTGTTTATTATTCTAGAGGTGGTCTGAATATGAACTTTCATTTCACGCGGTGGGCAGTTAAGCGCAAAGGTTTGTGGTAAATGCGTTTAGCTGAAATCGTTGTGTGACATTGAAAGCTGTGTTTTAAAAAATTTCTTCGTATATAAAAATTTCTTGTATCGTTCAGTAAAATTATACCGGCTTCAGCCTTTCCGAGAACTATGACCGTTCATTAACTCTTCCTTTAAATCATACCCATCTATAAAAAGTAATCTACATTTATACCATTAGATACCAAGAAAATACTAAATAAATTCTACATTAAATAACAAGGGCGCTAGCTGTCAGTCAACCTGCCATAATAATACAAAAAAAATCAGATTTACAAAAATGAATTTCATTAAGTTTCTAACATATTTAATTGTCAGAGGAACTAATATGCCTAGATTTCCCATTCCTTACATTTTGTCCTCTGTATAGTATTTAAACGCAACTGCCCTATAGTATTTGTTTGCTAATTGGGCATACAAATCTAAAACTTATTTATTTTAATTGTTATTAGAAATTTATTCAGTTTTAGTATATCAGAATATCAGTTCTTACCTCTGTGTTGGTTGAAATATAATGCTTCATGTTGATACACGCAAAGAAATAACGCGTGCGCACTAACAAAGACGGTAACTTAATAACAAACAGTAAGATTCGTGGCTATCTTTCCTGAAGAAATTCTGTGAAATATACAAGCAATCACACTTGATAAAACCGCGTGAGGTATTAGAAAAGCCAAAGAATTGATTGTTAATTAAGTGCTCAACGAATATGTAAACACATGTCTGATTTTCGTTAGTCATTAGTAGAGGGTATAATTTTATTAATACTAAATGAGATTTTTTCAGCGCAAGTCAAAATAAATTTAATTATAGATACTTATGGTAGGCCAAAATATTAAGATTTAGGTGCGTTCACTATGCAGAGATTAAGCAAGTCCTTGAAGCTTTTGTAAATTTTGTTTGGTTCGTTTATTTGATAACATTAATAAGAAATACAAGTTTTGAAAAAACGATTTGAAGTTTAACGTTGTTTATGCTTGCCGTTAAACAGATAATTGAGGATATGTTGTATTCGTTCTCGAAAAAGGTTCTGCGGAGATAAGGTATTTGAATTTTGCTTGTTAAGAAGTGCATTACTCAAGGTGAGTTTTTAAAATTAAAACTAATATGCCCGTGGATGGTGCTTTGGTTTTTTAAATCTATAAATGGATGCTCCTAAAGTTATCAGAAAATTAATAGCTGTGAATAAAACGAAAAGAATTATTTAATGATAATTCTGTTACAATTGAACTGTTATACCAGAAGAATTTGGTTCTGAATTTAATAGAAATAACTCTTTTTTGTACTTAGAGATAGTGTATGCAAGTAACTTAATTTGGATTGTTCTAATTGGAGAACGTAGATATTATTTTATTCAGAAATGTATTTGCATTCATTGTAATAGTTTAAGTAATTCTTTTCTATGTTATAAATTGATTATTATAAACGTTTAAATCGTTAATTTATATATGAAGTTCTTGTTTCTTGGTTAACATATTTTTGGAAAAGGAAACATATGTGAACAAGTACTAGTACTGATGTTTGGCCTCTATTTAAATCCATATGATTGAATTTTTAAGATTATTCCTAAATGAAAGTAATTTTAAATGAATTTGGTTTATTTTAAATGAACTGGAATTAATTTTAAATGAACTTGAATTTATGAATTAAAAAATGGACTTGATTAATTGAAATATTAACTAGTAAATAAAAACTTTGACATTATCATTATAAGGTTTAACAAGATTGATTTTTTATTTATATCTGAAATGGATATACGAAATATTTTTTTTAGAAATTCATATCCTAATTGAATGAGCAACGGTATTATAGTTAAAACACAATATTTTATACTTTTGTGTTATGAGAAGTCTATTTACAATTTATCCCGTTTGAATGTTGAAAAATACAAATAGTTAAACCGATGATATATTTAATTATGTGACTTTCTTTTCAGTGCCAACGTGGATATCCAGTTGTAGTACGTTGGTCTCTGATTGTTTGGAATGTATTTTTAGTATATTTATCATCATCCTTAGGTCTACAGTCCCAGAATTAGTTGGATGTGTACCTCCATTGAATTCTATTCTGAGCTAACGTACATATTTCGCTGAAATACCCAGAGTCTACATCGTTCACCATCTGCGGGCAATAGTCTAATCTACCATTCTTTTTACTTTCACTACTTCTAATATAAGCCATACTGTTCCCTAATGGCTTTAGTAGGTGTCTTATCATTCTATATCTCATATTTCTTACTTTTTTCCACATGCTTCTTTCTTCCGCAGCCATTTTGAAAACTTCTTTGTTCTTAACTCTGCTTGTCTATGACATCTCCATCATATGTCTGCAGTACACGTTTCACAGCGTACAGTGTTGTGCTCCACACATATATTTTCAGCAAGCTATGTATTATCCGCCTATCGCTATAACTCATTCCAATCTTTTTGAGTATTTTAAACATTTTCTCCCATTTTACATTGTCGAATGCTTTTTCCAGATCTGCAAACCCTATATAGCTTTCTTCTTTTTCTATTGTTCTGTCCATTATCACCCTTAAAGTTAAGATGGCCTCTCGTGCTCCCATGTTTCGCTTAAATCTGAATTAATTTTATCATAGGTATATCATCAGCCCACTTTCCATCCGTGTTTGTACATTTCTAGTTAATATTTTTGACACGTATGCTTTCAAACTTATTGTTCGAAAGTTTTCACATCTATACGCATCTTTCTTTTTGGCGTAGTGCCTTATTATTTTTCAGGCTCTTTAATGCTAATTCAAGCTTATCTTTAAATATAGAATATCCCAAATCATCCTTTTCAATGTCTGATTCTTGTTCCAGTGCCTCTAGTTCATGTCCTGCATTAAATTTCCTTATATTTTCTTGCCATTTAACAATTTTCTCTACATTTTCTATAACAATGTCACTCCCCGCGTCCCTTATATTTTTGCTATGCGGCTTTATATCCTTAAAATTTATTCTAATTAATATGTACGCTTCGTCTGTCTTTCCTATTTCCATCTTAGTCTGTACCTCTTTACACTTTTCATTAACCAATTCATTTTTCCATAGTTTTCCTGCTTACTAATAATTTCTAATTTTATGTCTTTGGATCTCTGTTTTCATACTTTGTCTGGCCTGTTTTTGTATTTTCGCCTTTCGTCTATTAAATTCAGAATATCCTTTGTTACCAATCTCTCTTTATTTTTTTAATTTTATATCCCAGAATATTCCTGGGCGCCATATCTAAGCTGGATTTAATGTTATTTCATTCTGTTTCTATTTCCTTAGTATCAGAAAATGTCCCGACGTCTTTCAGAAATTCGTACGACTTTTATCAAATTTTTTGTGTATATGCTTATCTTTTAGTTTCTTAAAGTCAAAGTGCTTTTTCCGTTCCTTTTTTGAAGTTTTTACATCTTTGGGAGGTTTTCATAACTACTGTGTTGTGGTCAGTGTCTGTATCTGCGTCTGGGTAGCTTCTGCAGTATTTTAATTGATTTCTAAATTGTTGTCGAACGAGAATGTAATATATTTGATATTTCCTGTCTCCTGGAATTTTTCACGTCTTCTAGCACGATATTGAAATAATGTATTTGTGATAGTTATGTCATTTTTCGGGCCTAAACCAAATAAACCTATTACAGCTCCTTTCCTACTCTACCTACCACTGTATTCAATTCCTCCGTAATTATTAAATTTTCATGTCCTTTTACGAATCATAGTATGCCTTCGATATCTTTGTAGATCGCTTCTACCGCCTCCTCACTGAAGTTAGAAGTGGGCATGTATACTTGAATTATTACTGTATTTACCGGTTTTATTTTCAATCTAATCATGAATACTCTTTCGTCCTTTTGTAAGTATATTTCTACAATATTTCTTTTTCCGCATAACCATCCCCATACCCGAATTTCCGTCCTCTGATCCCGTATGAATCAGGTCTCCACTCGTAAAATTCCTGGCTTCTGACCACCGATCGTTGCTAATCCTAAGTATGTGTAATGTTAACCTATTCATTTCAATTTTCAGATCTTCTAGCTTACCTACTTCTAACATTTCACGCTACAACTTGTAAAATGTTTCCTGCTCTTCTTTTAAACTTTTCGATCACATCCTCCGAAGTAATCTCCTCCCGGAGATAAGCATGGGGGATTATTTTAATTCCGGAATCTTTTACTCCAAATGATACCATCACTAATATTAAAACATTTTCAGTACGCTGTGAACTTGGGAGGTAATGTGGTGGTTTCAGGTTGCCTTCCACATCGCAGTATTAGAGTGTCATACCGACCCCAAGGTATTTGCCACTTAAATTATTGAAGGGGTTGCTGTCCTTTTTCTTGACTTGTTTTAGTCTGATTCCTCACTGAAGACCCCACTAATTTGGTTTCAACATATAGTTCGGCTTGTTAGCTCACTGAAACACGCAAGCCATTCTTCCCGTTCTAGTATTTTTTGAACTTCTTCAAGGTGCAGGTTCGTTCAGAATGGTTGTAGTATATTATTGATAATTTATTTGAAGGCTTTGAGTAAATTGTTAGAAGGTTTCTGAAACTCCCCCCAAGACAAATTTATATTTAAGCATGCTTAAAGATGCGGTGGTGCTGTTTTCTTTTAAATTTTGAGTTACCACATCAAACTCAAATCTAAACTCACGCTTTCCCATCAATTCAACCGATACGGTAAGTGGAATAGTTTCGCTCATCCGAAGCATAACTCATAACCTTGGCAACCCCATATTCACTGATAACATTAAGGTTTTGCCAAAGAGACCGAAGGTAAACTTGCTAATCAATCAAATATTGTCAACATACAATTCTAATGGGTGTTTACGTTAATCATTCTTTGAAAGCATGGTTACACCTTGCATCGCCGTTTGTTAACACAAAGGTTAAAAGTGACATCCTACAGAAAAAAAGTCGTTACCTAAATCGGTTTTTAGTTAATTTAGAAATCCTAAATTCATCACTGTCAAACAAAAAATAATTTCACTTACTCTTACATTAAGAAATTTTACTAGCTAAAAATTTTTAGAAGCCCTTTAGCTTCAAATAAGTTTTTTTTTTAAATTCCAATATCTCATATTTTTAAACGCAGTGTACTTAATTCGAATTGATATATTTTTTTATTTTGTTAATCTCTTTTGGCATTGGTTTTTAATAATGATTTTTATTTTGTTTCAGTCGTTTAGCATCAAGTATAGTTTGCAAAAGTCTTTATACGTTTTGATTGGAGCGATATGTAATTTATTAAATTCTATTTTATATCAGCCTTTTTTGGTTAACTTTTAATGTGATTTTATCATTCCTATACAAATAAAATTATTAATTTAGTTAAGAAACTCTTCATTGTAAAATGTACATTCTTTAGTCCTTGGGATTGATAATCTTTATTGCCAAAGGCGTATTGAATGCATGTCATAAATGGTAACTAAACAAAAAAATCACTATAAATGTATTTATTACAGGTTTGTATAGATTTAATTATTTCACTTTTCAAACACGCAGGTTACCAATTATATTTTAAGGGGGTTTATATTACAAATGACATTCATACCATTGAATTTTCAAACCAAAGTTTAATTTACGAAAATCTTCTTCTGTTATCATTCATCAAAACATAAATTGCAGTTAACAGAACAGCTTTATATTTGTGAAAACAATATTCTTTTTATGGCCACTGCAACAGATACAAAATAAATTTTACAATTTCTTGTTTCCTAAGCAATTAATTCCTCGAGGCTTTATTAAATGCATAATAATACTTCAATTAACATCCAATTTTAATTTTGAGCGGCTAATGAAAACCGAATTACTTCAGCTGCCCCGAAAATACGGTTTAAAATCTTGTTAACCTCGAAATTAAGCAACACTTTGTGACTATTTTCCAACCAAGGGCGGTTCTATCGTACTTGGAGAGAAAAATACTCTTTCATGTTACCCAGCAATGTTCCTTAGGGAAATCAGATTTATCCATGCTGCGACCCTTCATGTCACTTAAAAGCGTATTTATAGCACAATTGATACATCATTTTCGCGTTATATTTTAATCACTCTGCTTCAACGCGTTTAAGGCAAAATATTATGCTGTAATTTGTGAACGTTAGACAACAAAATTAATTGCGAGCGGTGTAAATGTAGCAAATTAATTTAATTTTAGTACGCTGATAGTAGGATATGTGCAACTACTTAATCATTGTTCAATTTAAAGTTAACTATGTTCGAGTATCATTTCGAGGCATATACTTGTCATTAAGAAGAACATTGAGAGTTACTCATTAGGCAATGTTGTGTCATGTTCAGTAAGGTTAATTTACCCGAAGGGTCCTATAAAATGGCCCTTGATGCTAATTTAAATATAAGGTGGATACTAAACGCAAACTTAGTGGCGTTTTTTACCTGGAGCTAGCACACCCTAATAAATTTTATAAACTGTATGCAAAATTTAAAGTTTTGTATCTAAAAACTGTCGTCTATGGCATTGTCAAAGGTATTAAATTAGTAATATAAATGTAAAATTTATACCATTCTTGGACTATATGAACGAACTTCCTAGACACTCGTTAGCGACCACTGATCTACTTGTAAAATTTGTTTTACTGTCATTTGTTAAAAAGAGGCAAATATAGTTATTTATTATACAAGGGAAAAAAGTACTAGACCATAGCTCGAGGTGTGTTTGTCTCCCGACGCGAAGCGGATAGACCAGGGTCAAAAATTTGTGAAACGAAAAAAAAGTAATATTAGAATGAAACTCATTGGAAAAAGAAGAGAATATAACAAAAATGAAAGGAAAAATAATTTACGGGCGATCTGAGGTCGCGAAGTGGAAGGGGGTGAGTTTTTAAGAATAGAAAACGGTTTATCCCGATTTCCGGCAAAACTACAAGTCTTATGGAAAAAAGTTAAATGGTAAAGTTGTAGGTAATAAAAAGATCTACAACTTTTTTATTTACACTGTTGTTGCATAAACTCAAAATTTATGTGAACAATTCAAATAACCAAGTTTTTGGTTTTTTATTTTTATCTTTTACAAAAAAATTTCTTTTTTCGCGAAATTTGGTGAAAACGTACCTTTTTATATCCCAAACACACTGTAATTGTTTTGATTTAAAATATTTATTTTTTCACCTTATTTTAACTTAACATCGAAAAACCACCCTAATTTTCAATCGAAAATTCTCACGTCAAAATAGCGGCTTTTTTTAAAAAGTCGGTAGGCTTTTTGTTCATTGGAATTTCTACTTTCGGATGGTGTAATTTATTCTTTAATTATTCAAAAAACGTAATAGTTCATGTTACATTGATAAATAAAAATTACAAATCCATTAAACATAAAGATAGCAAAAAACCTGAGAAAATAGTTGTTCTAAATATAATTAAAGATAGGATTTAAAGGGGATTTCAGCTAAAAATGTGTCTGCTGCTATTTTTTCCAGTAAAAAAGTTGATTTATTAAATGCTAATCACATTTATTTCATACAGAATCTCATCATATATAAATATACATGTAAAACGCACTACTGAATTTTGATACTTGATACTGATTACGTTATTCATTATAATATTTTCGAATACATTAATTTTGTTACTTATAAATATCATATCTTGAATTCTAATCACTTATCCATTAGTTTTTGTCTCGTAGATGGCATTTCTTAATCGTTAGATTCCACAAACCTTCTTGAATCTAGTAGATCTTCGAAATCTTCAAGACCTTCACCGTCTTCGTCTTCAATATTATTTCCAGTCTGCATTGGTTCTTTATTCACAATTTCATCTGAATCATTAACTCTCTTGTAGCTTTTTTCTTCCACATCGAAGCATATTTCAGAACCATGACAATTTGAGCATAAATTTGTACATTTTAAACCATGTTTTCAGCAGCCACATTTTAAACTGTTACATCCAATTTCACAGCTGCAGCAAATAGTTTTGAGCAATATTTGTGGAATTAATTTCTTTTCTGTAAATTTGGGCATAAGGCCCCGTTGATGTTGCTTCCAGCCCCAATCTGTTGCGGTCAGTTCGTTATCCACTCAAGTTTGAAGCTGATACTATGCCCTGTAACAATGTTGTTTTGCTGCACCTACTGTGGGTGGGAGATTTGCCAATAAGAAAGATGATTTAATTTTTGCCAATTGATATTTTCGAAATCTTAATTGATTCAGTGTAATATTATCATTTTGACATTTATAAATAGATTTGATTAATTGAAATCCATTTTTTTCGATATCTTCTTTGTTTGTATCTTTTAAAAAAAAATTGATCAAATTTGACAAATTTTTATCGTCTAATAATGAATTTACGATACTTTTGTTTTTTTTCAGGCAAATCCAGATGTTGTATCGCAGCCAAAAAAACAATGCAGAAATGCAACGATGTTTTTGAAGGATTCATATTTGAAACTATTAGACGTGAAAAATATATCTTTTACATTTCCAGAACCTGGCTTCAGAAAGGACCAAGGACCAAGAGATCAATATCTTGACCCACAATAATTACAGTTTTATTAGTATCTCTGGCATATTGAGGTCTTAATTATATCAGCATCAGCATCTTCTTTTGCTTGTTTACAGGAAACTCCTTGTGACTGTATTCTTTTCATTAAAGTTTTTATTATTTTGTCCTTGTTTTTCTCGTTAGATAAAAATGTTTCTTGTAAAAATAATATTTTTGTATGGTTTTGATAACTGAACTCTGGAATATTGTGTGAGGTTTTTCTACGACTACGTTTTTCTCTCTTAGTTGAATTAGCTGCCGGTACTGTTGTCACAGTAACTGATTTTTCAATTTCGGGGTACCAATCAAAAACAATATAGCTGCTTGCTGCGTAATGTTTTTCTACATAGCGCAAATATTAATTCATAATCTCTTCCACCGTTTCATTTTTCTGCCAAATTACTTTGTGCAGTAAAAATCCACCGTCGACGACATGCACAATGCTGTCAGAATGCATTGGTCCATTCGCACTCACAAATAATTCGTAAAATTGAGATTTAACATTTTTTCTGAGGACATTTTCTGTAAAAGTGACAATGGAAAAGGTGGAAGTTCGTATTGCAAATAAGTTTCCATCTCTTTTTTTACTGTCGATTGTTAACGATATTCTTTGAAATAGCAATAATGAATCGATGGCAAAAATATCTCCGTTTACTTTAACGGAAGATTGAACCGTTTTTAGAGGTAAGACTTTGTTTTTTTTTTAATTTGACATTGCCAAAATTCATTCCAACAATAGCTTGCAAAGATTTCTTTCCTTCCTCATACGCTTCGTAGCAATTTACAGAATTACTGCCAATAATTTCAGAAAATATGGACATCAATGTTATCAGTCTCTGGAAAAGCATCATACCTGTAAAAAAATGTTGTAATATTTGTAAATCAGCTACATCTTTTTTTATTCGATATTCCCTGGAATCAATGTGTTGCTCTGTAGTTGCAAAGGAAACATTACAAAAATCTTCCATTTCATTGCAAACTTCGACAAGTATGATCATTGTTAATACAAATTTTGTTAAAACACTTTCAGACCAACCACGACCATGTGAAAGTCCACTCTGAGTTTTCATAGATCTCATCAAAACTTGCTCGATCGTCATATCCGTCCAAACTCCCGACCAAACTTCTGAGTACGTCTAATCGTAAATAATCCTTCGGTGAATCGCGTAAATTCATAATCATTATTTATTGTGTCTTTAAACTTACGCATATCTTGGAGATAAAGATGAGCAGATTTTGCGTATAAAAAGTGCCCACTTGCATGAAAATATGGAAGCATTCTTTCCACGCATTTTAAATGTAATTCCTAATTACCTGCACGTGAAGCCCGTATGAAATCTTTAACTAACGACACCATATGCCAGTATTTCATCCAATGTTTTGCGGTAGGACATCTTTTTTGTACTAATTTTAGATGCTCGATAAATATGTCTTTTATGATCTTAAAATTTTTGTGATACAAATTGTCTTCAAAATTGTCTGTTTCGAAATCCAGCAAAAATGTATCCATTAAGCCCCTTTTCTGTGTCCGACAACTCCATCGATGAAAAAATTAATTCAGACAAGGCGAGCTGTACTAAAAAATGTCCTCTGAGAGCTCGTGCATATGCGTGCCCGAAAAGAGCTTTATCGGACAAATTTTCTGCAAATACTTCACAAAAAGCCTTCTTGGACATAATAATAAAAAAAAATTTTCGAATTCGAATTTTTTTCGTTTCTTTGCATTTTTTGCGAACATTTACCATACTAATGTATATTTTTTTACACCATCAGAAAGTAGAAACTTCAACGAACAAAAAACTTACCGACTTTTTAAAAAAGCAGATATTTTGACGTGAGAATTTTCGATTGAAAATTAGGGTGGATTTTCGACATTAAGTCAAAATAAGGTAAAAAATAAATATTTTAAATAAGAAAGAATACAGGAATTTAGGATATAAAAGGGTGCGTTTTCACCAAATTTCGTGAAGAAATAAATTTTTTTGTAAAAGATAAAAATAAAAAACCAAAAACTTGGTTATTTGAATTTTTCAACATAAATTTTGAGGTTATGTGAAAAAAGTGTAAATACAAAAGTTGTATATCTTTTTATTACCTACAACTTTACTATTTAACTTTTTTCAATAGGACTTGTAGTTTTACCGGAAATCGAGATAAACCGTTTTCTACCTTTAAAAACTCACCCCCTTCCACTTCTCAACCACAGATCGCCCGTAAATTATTTTTCCTTTCATTTTTGTTATATTCTCTTCCTTTTTCAATAGGTTTCATTCTACTATTATTTTCTTCCACTTTTTACCATTTTCAAAGGCTTCAGCCCTGGTCTAGGAAGGAGACAAAATACCGAGAGTTAAAATCTTACACTTTTACCCGTGTATAATACACTATTTTTTTCTGTGACAGGCAAAACGATGATTTAATATTGAAAAAATGTTACAATATATTAAAGTCAAAAAATCAATCGATGTCAAATTTGAAGTTTCAAACAAGTAGGCTGTTGTACTTATTGCAACAGTTACACTTGCGTTGCTAAGAAAACCTTTAAAATAATCAAATATCTGTCAATTTAATTCTGCGAGTGGATATAAACATTACGATCTAGGCATAATCGCTACAAGTAATGTATCGCCCCAGGCTTTAAGAAGAGAAATCAATACATGCAGCTAATTTTTACCGTACGCCGTAAAAGAAATAGAACCTATGTCGACTATTTCTATACTGTCAATTAAGACAGAAAATTAGAATCAGAAGAAGTAGAGGAACTACTGTTTTCTTAGGATTGTTACATACAGTCTTGGGCCTTAGAGTATCTAGCCGGTAATTTACAGAAAATCCGGTGAAGTATTCCGCAAAAAATCCCGTTTCGGCAAAATGCCGAAAAGCTCGACTGTAGTAACATTGGTTGCCGAGTAACATGTTAGGACTGGCGGTGTAAGTGTTTGAAAAGAGTTTCAGAATACTATCGGGTATGAAATATAGTCTTGATCGGGAAATACTTTGGACGCCACTTCATCTCGCAGGGTTGTATGTTTATTTACAAACTTTTACTCTAACAGCTTCAGAATTTTATTCTATTTAAACACCTGACGGGCGTTTGAGTTATCGTTGCATATTATATTGTTATTGACTTCGTCCACCCAAACATGATTACTTCGAACACAAAGATTGATTATATGGAAACCAATGTGCCTCTAAAATTGAAACTGATCCACACGGCAGGGAATTATCCGAACATACTTAAGACTACTAAACCATGTTCAATAACGTCTAGTCAAGGAAATTGATTTACCAAAGCGGTATGTTAATAATTTGGATGTTAAGTACGAAGTGCCGTACGAAAAATGAATCTCCTTTTTCTAAATCATCGAGGCATCCACGGCAAACTTCGGACGGATGAATTAAATGTATCAAATGCACATACTTCGTGTGGCCTTTTCATATCAACATATATATATTTACTTAAATTTACATATCGTCGATCTAGAAACATAAATCAGAATTTTACATTTATTTGAGTCTGTACAATACTGAATATGGCGTGTCTTTGCACTCAGACGATGAGATCATCCGGCGCCAACATTATTCTTGTTTCGAAAGGTTAACTAATTCAGGCCAAAAGTGAACTTGGTGTTTGATGTTCAGAAACCAGTTTAATGCACTGCCGGAGAAAAGCTCTACGGCACTAAGAAATAATTGTTGGTTTGTAAAACTTTTAAATCGTCTGTCCGTTCGAGAAAAGAAGTTAAAGAGATTTTTGAGTTATATCCTAAAGAAGTAAGGTTCCACTTATAAATCGGTACAGATTTAGAGACATCCATGTTTTCGGTAGGTAGCGATAGGTTATATAAATTAGAGGTAATAACAGAAAGTTCTGGGGTAACATATAATGCTTCCACAATGAGACCTTCAATGAGAAATAGTTCAGACATAAGTTCCTTTCGAATTTTATCAAATTTATGAGGAAAAGAAGTTGCAAATAGAATAAAATCCAAATGTGACAAAGAAGAATATGTGCGTGCTCAACACATTCGTTAAAATTGGTTGGAGCTTTTTCAGCCGAAAAATCATGTCCTGAAGTGACAAGATACTTTTTGTTTTTACAAGGACTGTACACTTTTTTCCGGATCAACTTACAGGTGGCGCTTGTTGAAAGAATGTATTAAAAAAAAATAAAGAGAGAAAAAACACCGATAAGCTCACTTTACCAAAATCTTTTAGTGAGACCTGGTGGTATGCTGGGGCAGATGCTATGCACGCTTTATCAAGAGTCTGAATAAATGCTCCAACACTTAGTTAAAGATCTTTCACAATCTCCTGAAACAAGAATGGCGGCTTAGGGGGCTTCACAAACAGTTATTCCAATTTGATACAGCTTTCTTTACTTTACTGTGAAACGATTTGTTAATGAGATTTGACAAAACCAGTAACAATTTACAAAGGGAGGAACTAAAGAAACAAAACAGGTACAAACCCTGCAATTGTTTTTGGAAACAAAAAAAGCCATGTTTGATCTCAGTATGAGAATGCAGCTACTAAATTATGCGGATTGGAAGCTAAAGCTGAAGCTGCCAATTACAAACTTAATAGAAAAAGAACACTATTTGCAGAAGAAAAAGAGAGCGTTATGAAACGAATATTGATGCCGAAACAATTTAGAACTGGAGTATTTCTAGCAATCATTGACAATCTATTACACAGCTAGATAACAGGAGACAAGCTACGCCTCTCTCGGAGACAGATTCGAGATATTTAACAACTTTAAGGTAAAGAGTTTTAATTACTCTCTGTATGTTTGTTGTGGTTTGTTTAGTATTCTTCTTAATCTTCTTTGGGTATTAAACCACTCATAGTTTTTAAAATTATCTTTATTAACGTTTCGATCCATAACCTAGCATCGTTTTCAAAATAATAAAAACTTCAAGTTTGACATTTATGACACAAATTGAAGGTGACTTTGATTTATTGATGTTTGAAATATTTGGTTTGAGTACACTAAGCAAAATTTTTAAAGTTTAAATGAATAATTGCCTTCAATTTGTGTTACGGCCTGGGACCGACTTTTTTAGGTAGCCAATACGCTTAACGTGAAATCAGCTGATTAATTTTATTGTAAAATTCAATAACTTGGGAATTGGAAAACATTTTTAACATGTTTCTATTTATACAATTTAGAGGATGGTTATTAAAGAAGTGTGCAATTGCATTATTAAAAGGCTTAAGTAGTCGTTTTTTTATATTTATTTTGAAGGGGAAATCATTATGATTTAGGCTACCTCTTTGGTAGATTTTAACATTGTTCTGAGATAACCTTATGGTAGGTTTACACTTGTCAGATACCAATGTTGTTCTATGAAGGTTGTATATGGATCTGAGGCGACCCTATGGCGGGTTTACACTTGTCAGATACCAATACTGTTTAACGGAGATTGTATATGGTTTTGAGGTAACCTTATTGCGGGTTTACACTTGTCAGATACCAATGCTGTTTTACAGGGGTTGTTAATATGCTTCATCATCATCTTCATTGGATCTTCATCTCAAAACTGGTTGGACACGTACCTGCACTTATTTATATTCTGAGCTATCGTCCCCTTCTATTGTTTTCTAATTTTATGTTTTATTTCACCGAGATTCAGTGAAGGGGGTTAAGCAACCTGTGGCTACCAAGATCCCCCAACACTTAGATATTTGCCGAAATAATGGTTTTCTAGTTAATATGCTTATTGTTATATAATTAGTTATTGTATGTATAAATAGAAATCATGTATGTAGGCTGTATTTCATGTTAATATCGCAAGGAAAACCCAGGAAAACTTGCAATGCTACCTAGATATTGGGGGCATTTGATTTTTATTTGTTATTTCTTTTGTTATTTCTTTTAGTAATGGAATCCATTGTTTACTGAAAGTTACGGATTCGTTAGCAACGCAGTTATTTTTATGTAAGGTTATATAGGCAGCTTCTTTGATTTTGCGTTTTGGTGGTTTTCTTCTTTGTCGATAATTTTGCGTCCTCCCATTTTATTTTATGCCTGAGTCCCATGCATGTTGGCAAATCATGGATTTTCAAATTTTCTATTTTTATATATGATTTATGTTCTTTTAATCGAACTTCAAATGGTCTGGAACTTTCCCCTATATAAAACTTATTACATTCGCACGGTATTTTGTAGATACAATTTTTTGAACTTTGTATTGCGTTTTTGGGTTTTGTTTTTGTTAATTGTGGTCTTAGTGTATTGTTGGTTCTAAATACTGTTTTAATTTTAAATTTGTTTCCTATTCTTTGAATTTTTTCGGAGAATCCTTTTGTAACAATTTTATTTTCGCAGTAAAAGAATCTATTCATTAAAGGTACAACGAATATTAAAATACCTTTATTAGCTAGAATAATGATACGAGTAACAATCAAATTTTTACAGTATTACAATATCTAGAGTCATTAGTCTATTTGTTTCGGAGTTCGGTGTATTTTACAGCCACTGGCGCGCGCGTGAGAGGTTTTGACAACCCCACCCGGGATCCTCCCACCATGCAAGAACGCAGCGAGGGCACTCGTCGATAGTTAAAGGCAGCGACAAGATGCAGTTGAAAAGAATGGCGAGTGACCTCCGAGTCGCCTTATTTTTGTGAAACACTTCCTGAGTAACGGTTAGTACATAATCCACATTTTGTATATTCGTTATCATATTAGCTAATTTAAAAATTTATTTAGCGCAACGATAAGTCAGAAACCACAACAACAAATTAGAAACCGCAACGACCACTTTGAAATTACAATTTAGAAACCTTAAATTATAGACTACGTAATGAAAAATTATATTTGTAAATAAGATTAGAAAACGGAAGATTACGCTACAAAAGTAATGCTGCCTTGAATTAATGTAAGAAATCCGCTTCGCTTCAACACCTGTATTAAAGCATGGAAAACAAGCATAATTAGTTGCAGATCCCGCACGGCGAGGTGGTTTCCATTCCAACCAAGGACAACAGCCGGTATTTGGTTCGTAGTAGATTTAAGAACTTCCTCAGTACTTCATTCTGAAAGCACATTATTTCGTTTTGTTTGTTAGAAGTACAAAATTGTTATTCAGTTTACCTGTAGTTAAGCTGGTTTTCTCCAGTATCAAATTTGATTTCACTTAGTTTCGTAAATATGTGACTACACGTGGCTTCAGCATAAATTAACAGCTGCGATTACGTCACCTGTTTGTTTGAACAATGCCGTCAACAATTGCACAATGGCTAACAGATGTTTGGTATTACAGTACTGCCACTTTTGATAAAATTTGAGAATATCTTTGTGATTATTTTGACTTCAAATTAATTTTAATACCGTTAACTTAAAGAGAAAATTTTGTATAGTAATTTTGTAAATGACCTACACAGATCTGATTGGGTTAGAAAACTTTAGCATAACCAGTCACACTGAATTGTAATTTATTTGAGTAAGGATCAGTTGATAAACCTTACAACAACTTTACAAGTATATCAAGTATTCATTTTATTTTATCACATTGAATTTTATTTACTGAAACAAAGAAAATTCTTTCTAGTAAATTTATAATCCACATTTAAAGTTTTTTATTCTGATCTAGTTTGATCAGACCTGATAAACAAAATACAATAAGAATTAAATTTTATAACTCCATTATGTAGAAAATATTCTTTATGCATTTTAGGTATACTTGAGGGACGCAAATTGTGTTCCCATTTTCTATGTGACTTAATTATTATTTTTCCTTACAGGAACAGCGTCTTATTCTGTTAAGACAAGCTTTTGTGTCAGCGAAGGCGATCTTTTTTTCTTTGGGTCTCCACGTCCGCTTTTAGAAATTTGCTATGCCATTAATATAAATCAATCTGGACTTGGTGGCGCCTGTTTGTTTTAGTTTGAGTGTGACCCCCCTACAGATATCGACTTACCCCCCCATTGCTCATAGCTCTACCCAAGGAATAGACCCCTAGTTACGTCGGAAGACTTTGTTTTGCAGACACCTGACTTGGAGCATGGTGATAATAAAGTAGTGTCGGCCAGAAGTTTACGTTTCACTAGCGCCCATGCGTGAGGCTAGCGGAGCACATTTGATTGAGAAATTCGTTTCACTTTTATGTATGGTATTGAGAGCATTTTGTTGTGACGGAATGTGGTTTGTTACTTTTTAAAAGGTAGCTTGCAAAATGATTTTATACTGGCAAAATTGCAGTCTGAGCTGTTTAGCTTAATTTCAATCAGTTTATGACGCATTCTACACTTGGCCAATCTAGCCTAAACAATTTGATGGTTATTTTCAGTGAAAGTGATATAACACTTAAGACAGAGTGTGACGATGTAATTAATGAATTTGCTATGAATAAATAAATGCAGAGAAAAACAATTATGTAAAGTTTGAGTTTCTCTATTGTTGTGTGATTAAACATGATATTTTTTTTAAGATACTACATTTTTTCTATAACCATTTGTACTGGTACGGTGTGACATTGGCATTTATCATGTATGTTTCTAGAAACTACAAACTAAAACATTAATAACGGTTTACTTTTTACTCTGCAGTATTTTAGGTAGCATCTAGGTATAAGATTAGCCGGTTCACATTCGAAAGTAAACAAAATTACTCATTTGCTTCACAGCAGATGTGTCACTCACGCATTGGCCACCGCTATACCATTATCACTGTCGTAGTAGAGGTAGGATTGGGGATTGTAAAAATGGCGGAAGGGAGGGGTGTCTCTTAGACCCAAAGCGCAGCGCATGCTTACCGCGGACCTGCCTATAGCTGCGAGCTCATTTGCAGAGCGAATATGATGACCTGCGTCCGAAAAACGCAATTCAATCGTGTCGATAGCTTCGACAAAACGATTTTGTGGAATTATATTTTAATACTGATATCCTGTTATAGTCCTTATAATTTCTAAACCGACTTTCGTCATCAATATTTGTGATGTCATATATTGGCGCCGTTGCCTCTATCAAAATAGCAATTCCTCGTAACTACAATGACGATATCGGTACAAAATAGATTTTGCATTTATTTAGTAATTGGTGACGGAATGTGGTTTGTTACTTTTTAAAAGGTAGCTTGCAAAATGATTTTATACTGGCAAAATTGCAGTCTGAGCTGTTTAGCTTAATAATAAATGTTATTATGTGGGAATTTGTACTAGTGAGCATATTTTAAATATTTTAATTGAATGTTTTTAATGTGTTACATATTCTTAATTAAATAGTCTTACGCATGTTATACCGGGCATGGAATAATAGCCACCAATAATCAAGACTTCCAGAGATTATGTTTATTAAACTAAAGTAAGAGGACGAGCAGTTATCAAAATTTGTTTTTAAGGTTTGCCGGATGTTAAACAACCCAACACAATTGATGTGATCGCATACTAACGACCCGTGACCATAATAGGAATTCAATTTGATTATCTAGATCCTTCGAAGCAACTGTATAAATCCAATAGAACTGTATAATTTTGTCCTTTTTTAAGGGTTGCAGAAATACTTATTTTTTGTCATAGCATATCATACAGTTCGGGCTGAACTTGATAGCCATTATGAAGGATGTCATTGAGAGATATACCAGTAGACGTCTTGCAGGAAGCATCAAATACAACCCGAAGTTTTGTGGTGGCACTGTTTTCTTTTAATACACAGTGATGGGGAAGGAAGTACTTGAAATTAACATTAGGATTTGATTCATCGAAGGAAACATAAATAGCGTGATTCAACGAAATACATTCGTCTATAAATTTTTATATTGCGAGAAAAGACCAAGATCATTATGAAGACGTTTCTCCAAACTGAGAAATCGCTTTTTTGCTATATAGAAAGAATCGCCCAGTTCGGATTGCCCTGTGGAATTTTTAAAGGCAAGTCTACTTGAAACACTCTATTCTTTAAGCGTTTGTGGGAATTTATAAAGTCCTGTTCAGCTTGCTCGGCGTCTATAGAAAGCGGTATCGAATGAGAAATGTCTTCTATTTCCCAAAATTTAAGCAGAAACTCATCTAAGGACTTTTTGGAACGAGGTCATTTTGACATTACAGGAGAAGCTTTTCGTCACAGGAGTCTTGAATAGGCATTTGCCTTCCAATTACCCAACCGAACTTGGTTAGCTGGAGAGTAGAAAGTTTCGGACCAAGTTTGACTATTTTCGGAAGGAGTAAATCGTAGTAACCATCAGCTCTATTAGTATATCAATAGAGGAATGTACATAAAATTCAGGATCAGCTAAGTCAAACTCTGTTGGAATATTTAATAGATTTGCATTTAACAGAAATCTAAGCAAATTAGAAGTAATTACCGGAAGAACAAAGCAAGATAGTTTAAGTTGGAAAGGCCTTAGAGTGTTGTAATTAATGACAACATTTGCCTTTTTTTGGGACTTGACCGAAGTACACTTAATGCCAGAAAATTTTAAACGACTATCGAATGTATTCATTTTTAGTGAGGACACCAAATTTTCTGTAATGAAAGACGATTGGCTACCGTTATCTAAGGCTGCTTTACCCCTTATGGATAACCTTCGTTGGCCAATAATACCTCAGAATCGCCATTGCCAGTAAAATGAGATGACGAGACTAAAGATGTCTGTGAAATGCCACGTGCACTACCTTCAGGAGTTGAATCATTTGCATGTGGGGTGGTCGGATTTCTAGGTTGACTTTCTGTACGAAACCGCCAACCTTGGTTGGAAGCAGCGTCATCTTTTCCATTAGTGGATGGAGGTGCTGTCAGGCTACCTTGAGCTTTTTAGCAATGGCTCCAGCGTTAAAAGGTATATAGGATGCGGTGTTTTGTTCAGGAGGTTTAGAGTATGCATTTGGTTGTACATTGTTGTGAAGAATGGTGTGGTGCCTTTTACCACACACGAAACAATACTTGGATTTACATTCGTACACTGGGTGTTTGGCGCCAATGCAATTGGGACATAAGGATTGAGCTTTAAGAAATCAAAATTTGTCTTTATTAGACAGGTCAAGAAATTTAGTGCAGTGGTAAATATCATGACTGGACACCTTGCAATACCAGCAAGTTCTGCAATTGCCTGCAGAAGAACTGGAAGAATTATTTTCCATATGTAATGAGGTTTTATGATTTCAAACTCTTCTCTTCTCTCCGAATGGGTATTATTTTTATTTATATCCTCAATTTAATCTTGAGCAACGGAGTACGCCAGAAATTTTTCTTGTAACAAATCAAGCCTGGTTTGAAAAGGAAAGGGGGCTTATTCTGACGCTATATTGTTAATTACCCAATTTTGAATGTGAGTAACTGCGGATTTGGCACGCTTTCTTGCATTTTTTGAAGCGTCCATTTTTGTGAGTGCAAATTTGTATTTTTCCCCTTAGAACATTTTTCACAAATCTTATCTTTACAAAATACACAATTAGGCGCACACGTTAATTATAAAGGTAGAATGCACCCGGATTAGCACTTTTTGCATGTCACCTCGAATTCACGCACAAAACTCTATTTATCAGTAACTATAATTTACCTTTAGAAATCATATATTTAGCTAAAGTACAAATGACTTTTATCAAACTTTTTTTTCTATATTGTATAAGCGGAAAATACAAAATGGAAAATATAAAAATAGAGACCTAATTAAGTATCATTAAATTGATCTTAAATATAAAAACTTCAATGTACCTAATTATTTTCTGAAATGATTGGATTTTGCCAGAAAACTTAACTAATATAAGACAACTAAATATGCATGCCTTAACCTAAATAAAACAGAAATTCGTTTTATTAACCAAATGAACCTATTCAAGAACAAACCTGTTACTATGCGCTTCTTCAGTTCCAAACGCTGCAACTCATCGGAATGTATATACCTGTAGCCTTGAAACCTTACGGTACTTTATATTGCTGGAAGCACCGTTTTAAACTTGCAAACTCTTTAAAAATAGCAAATCCGGCTTGAAGGACCATTTTATGATGTGATCGCATACTAACAACCCGTGACTATAATAGGAACTCAATTTGATTAACTGGATTCTTCAAAGCAACTGCATAAATCCAATAGAACTGTATAATTTTGTCCTTTTTTTTAAGGGTTGCAGAAATACTTATTTCATGTCAATATAGATAAAGGCAATGAACTTGGGTACAGGTATATTATACAAATAAAAACTCGTTGAAATCCAATGAACCATAGGTTAAACATAGGAGCAAAATCCAATCTCTATATACATAAGAAGAAGTACTTACTATGGTAATTACAATGGGTAGTCTTTAATGGAAGGATCAAACTTGCACTCACTTATCTTCTGAAATTGACTTTATACTATTGTAAATTAAATCGTACATGAAAAAAAAGGAATTTTACTTGATCATTGCGTGCGGACAACAACCACGGTGGTTGGTGAAAGATTGACATTCCGGTTTTACTAGGAATGTAAGGGACCGCAGGTCATGGTTATAAAATACCCTTTTGTTGAACGGAAGAAGTGAGTCACAAATTCTGTTGGGAAGTAAATTCCAACAACAATATTGTGAAAACTAGCTGGTATTTGGGAACTGTTGAAATTGCTAGATTTAGAAACTACTGATAATGTGTAGTTCAAACCCAGGACCATCATGAAGCACTACATTGTTAAATCTAATTTTTAAGTCCATACAACAAATGTAGTGTGGAAGTTTTATTGCAGTGGTTGTCATATGAAAATACAAGCTTGGTGTACCTGGTGTGATAGTTTTGTTAAGTTTGAACAGTAGGAAATGTATGAAGGTAGTAAAACAAGCACTCTTCTCAACAATAGCTCAAGCACGCACTAAATTTGAAAATACATTACACTAGGTTATTGATAAGATGAAAGTAAACAACTTTAGCAAGAGAATATTGTCAAAGATTATAAAAGTGCAATCCGAAAATGATCAATTATATCACGAACGAAAAGTGTGAATTCGCAGCCAATGTTTTAAAGATGAAAGTATTATAACCAATGAAATTAACAAAGTACCTATTAAAAGTTTGATATTTAGCAATAGAAATTCTACTTCGTTTTGTATTTATTTATTATCTGAAAGTTAAAAATATGTATTAATACACAATAAACTAAATGCCAATAATTAATTAATTTACAAACATCAATATGTCTATCGTGTAAAAAATTTCTTTCATTAAATTCCTTAAGGTTCTATAAGTTTGTGTTGATTAGTTGCCACTGCAGTCCGAATCCCAGTTGCTGTCGTCGCTATCTTTATTTACATCAATGACCAACGGTGCTACATCCCTTATATCAAACTGAATTTCGCTACGTTTAAAGAGCCCAGCGTGTTTTACTTTTTGCCACAAGATTTTTACAGAAATATGCTCGCCTAAAATTATTTAATGTTATATAAACAATTTCAAAATTAAGAAAATTTACTCACGATTTTCATACACTCTGTAAATTACATTACAAATACTACATTTAGTAAATTCGTCAACTTCAGTAATAGGTTTTTTGTGAACTCGTTTCTTGGAAGTGAAGGGTTTATTGTTCTTAATTGCCTATGACACAGCAGTTACCGTGGACAGATTGATATTTAAAGCAGCTGCTACACGCTAAAATAGAATTAATGAACTACAAATTGAAGTAAATAATTAAATTACCTCGCAAACTGCCGTCAAAAAAATAAATGGACCACCATTATCGCCTTCTTGTTCAAAAAACGCTATCAAATTAGCTACAAGTAGCTTCCGTCTACTTCCTAAACGTGAACCCAACATGGTTTATTCACCCAAACAAAAATAAAGCTAGCCTGTTCTGAAAAGAACAATTTTAATGCAAACAAGAATAACACAAAATGCGGGACAAAAACTACGCAAGAAGTTAATGACATGAAATAAGAACGCCAACGAAAATATAACATAACCAATATAAGTAATATTATTTGTCAACAAATGTCTCAAATGAAGGCGGCAACAGTAGGTAAATAGGGCCGGTCCTAATTCAAAACGCGACAGACGTATTTTCCATGTGTAAAATACGTCTGTCACGTTTTGAATTAGGATCGGCCCTATATAATTTCAATGTAAAATAGTTGTGAAAACATTTGAATGTAAAATAGTTGTGAAAACATGAATTCTTCTATACTTTCAATGTAAAAATACGTCTGTCACGTTTTGAATTAGGACCGGCTTTATATTACTTTCAATGAAACACACACGTATGTTGAAAAAATGTAAGTGCAGAGAAGAATGTGTAGCTGTTTTGAATTCGGTTTTCTAGCGAGAAGTTACACGTGCACCGTTTTGAATTAGGATCGGCGTTATATACTTTTAATGTAAAATGTGAAAACCTGAATTCTTTTCAAATGTAAAATACTTGTGGGCACGTTTTGAATTAGGATCGTCTTTATATTACTTTCAATGTAACACACGTTATGTTGAAAATGTAAGTGCAGAGAAAATGTGTGTAGATGTTTTGAATTTGGTTTTCTAGCGAGACAGTATGACAGATGCAAAAAATATCGCATTCAAGTCAATTGTGTTTTTAATTAAAGTGGATTCTGATTTATGTTTAGAGGCTGCAAATACACATGGGCCGGTTTTAATTCAAAATGAGTTCACTCTTGTGATAGGTTGAAAAGTGGGTTGGCAAAGTACGCAGATGGTGGTAATCTGCTATATAAGGAGATTGCTCCTAATATTAATTTAATTAGTCGAAGTTTACTGCATATATTTACATACAAACATGTATATAATTGATATTCAGGGATTTAAATACAAGAAAAACGAGTTTGTGTGTAAAGAAATTGCGGTTTTGGACTTGTTGAAAGGTGATGTTTGGCATCAAATTTTTAAACTGCCAATGCAGTCCAGTTGTTTGAGTCAAGATCATATAAAACATAACGACTGGGTGACAAGGAATATTCATGGTATTTCTTGGGATGAATCTTCAACGGCTGGAATGGTGTCATTATATATAGCGTTTTATTTGAAGCAAATTATCCGACCCGGTGAAGAAGTATTTGTGAAGGGTCTAGAAAAGAAGAAATTGATTGAAACATATATAATGCAAAACTTTGTAACTGATATGCTTGCACTAGGTTGTCCTAAGCTATCGGAGTTAAAATCAACAATCGTTTAAAATATAACATCCATTGTTGTAGACACAGCAATAATAATTTGCAATGCGCAAAACAAAATATATTTTATTAAAAGAATGGCTTGATAATAATAAAAACAATAGAAAGATTTTGTCTGTATTATTTATTTTAATATAATTTTACAATGTTAGCCTTACAAAATTCCTTTATAATAATAATAAAAACAATAGAAAGATTTTGTCTGTATTATTTATTTTAATATAATTTTACAATGTTAGCCTTATTAACTATTATTATAACAACTTCTAGCAAACATTATTTTTATCGATCCAGCTATTGTGTACGTTAGAGAAGCCTAACCATTTTACAAATACTTTATTTCCACTCTTTCTTAGTACTTTTCTACCAGGTAAATTCCTGGATGTTTAACCTTTGCAACTCCGTTTCATAAAATGCACCTTTGATTTCTTTCTCATCTTGATCTTCTAATATATATGTTGTAGGATTGGTTACGTTTACCTTTTTAATCTTAAAAATTTCATTTGACCAGTTTGGCGTGTAACCTTTCGTAAATGCTTCCTGTGTTTACTAATCCTCACACTGTCTTTTATTGAATATTTTGGTATTTTGGTTGCAAGTTTGATGTGGGTAAATGATGATTTAAGAATAGTTTTTTCATTTGATTTATCAACTTTTACAGGTTTGACTCCGATAGTATTGTGAACTGTATTGTTGTATTGTTTCACAATATCGCTTAAATTTTTATCCAATTGTAAGAACCGTTCAGGTTAAACAAGCGCCACATTTTTCCCTTTAAAGTTCTAATTACACGTTCTACAATGCATGCTTTCTTTGTAGAAAAACACTATAATGGTTTATGCCATATGTCTGCATTAAGGATTGAAAGTGTTTGTTATAATATTCTTTACCAAAATCAGACTGCAAATTTCTTGGCGGATTTTTAAATTTATTTAAAATTGTTTTCATTGCAGCAGTAACATCAATACCCGTTTTACTTTTAAGTGGTACAGCCCATACGTATTTGGAGAAACAATCAATAACTACTAAAATGTATTTAAATCCTTTGTTTGTTTGCGAATATGGTAGCATTTCAATCAAATCGGTCTGAAGAAGGTCATTTAAACCTTTTACTATCACTTTGCGTCTCTTGAAATTTATGCTTGCTGGTTTATGAAGTTCATTTACTATATCCTCTTTCACTTTTGATTGAGCAACTATCATAATACTTTTTTATAATCAGGATTTATTAAATACAATTAATGAAATACTTCTATGTTTGAATGTCGTGGGCTCCACTTGCTTTGAAAGGAACTTTTAATATAAAATCAAGAAACATTGTGGTATTGTTTATGATAGCACCGCTGTCACGAAAGCTGATTACATCCATACGTTTAAGCAAAATCCTTGTAACTGTGCAATTACATAACTTTTTCGTTTATAAGAATTTCAATGTCTTGCGGGTATCCTTTAATATTCTCAATGACTGCTTCCTCATAAGGAAATTCATAATTATGTTTAATGTTGAAAATAAGGAATGTCTTGTCACCGTCGAGAAATGTATTAGAGTAAAACGTTGCTTCTACCGTGTAATGTAGCATATGTAACTTGTACTCAATCAAGGTTTCAAAACCTTCACTTTTATTTTCATATTCCTGTTCAGTTATATCTATTTTACGGTTATGTATGTGCCTTCCAAATTTGTCAATTGTCATATCATCTAATTACTTTCGCCTCACGCAATTCTTCAATGATCGAATTTATTTCGTTGCCGTGACCTGTGTGTCCAGCAGTCTGAGATGAAACTAAAAGTCGTAATCTATCAACAAGTTCATTGGGATCATTCCAATATAAATAATCTATAGCGTTATTTGATACTTCCATTGTCATACCGTCTCCAAGACGCTTTCTATAGGGTAATGTTCTAGGTCTACGGGGTGTTTGGGAAGTATGTTTAATGTAGATATTATATTTTGTACTTATATGAAGTATTACCCTGAATTTGTTCTGTTTCAGAATAATATCTTCTATTAGCATTTGTTCTTTTACAATATCAAGGTACGACTTTAGATCTTGATGACTGTACCCGACAGGATATTTTTAAACAGTAGTTCGTATAATCCAGGAGTACCTTTATATTTCAAATCATTTATTAGAACATTTTCATCATCCAACGCGAAATTCGAATTGCCTATCATAAGACCATTTGAATCAGGGTTAAACCTAATACCATATTTATGATCAAATTCGTTCTTAACATCTTTAAACATATTGTAAATATATTCTCGAGGTAGCGGATGTAGCTGTTCGAGATAATGTGTCATACCAGGTGAATCGGCAAAGTTTTGAATATATTCCTGGGCTTCTTGTGCATTTCGATTAATTTCTGCTTCATATTCATTCTCAACATCGTCATCATCATCTACCTCTATGGCATAATTTTTTATATTTGGTATATGCTGAGCAATAACCGGGGAATCAATATAGTCAACGTTCCTTTCTAGCAATTTAGGTTTAATTTTTTTTACACTGCTATGAGGCAGTTCTTCTTCTTCTTTAAATTTTTCTTTCTTTACCGCACTTTCCCCATCCAGTTTATTAGCAATAGTTTCTAATCGTGATGTTATGGGTAAGATTGATTCCACTTGGACGACTTCATTATCTTTTAACTGACGCAATTTGTTTTTACAATGTTTCTTTTTTAATTAAAATTCTTTTAAGTTTTATCGCCTCCTTGTTCATTGCGTAAAAGTTTATTGTAGTAAAAATTCTTCGTTACTAACGATACTTGCGTCTCTCAAGGTTTAAATATGTATGAAGTGATCAAAACCTATTCGGTACCTTCCTTGATCTGGATCACTATCTTTGTCTACAACTAAGAAACCGTATTTGTCTTGCCAACAAGCAGCACATATTTCACGGAATTTATCATACTTCATGTCAGTATTGACGTGATCGTCATATATGTGTTTTAAGTTTAAATCATCTTGTTTAAATAAAACTAAAAGATTAGCATTATCACGTAGTAAGTGCTTAGGTATACGAGTATAACTTTGACAAAGGTAAAAACTGTCTACTTGTTTATGACGTCCCATACTAAAGTATTCCCTAATGATACCTTGTTTATCGCAAGCTACATCATCAAAAACAAATATAGAATTATTTCGAGCATCAGATGGTGATATAATATTATCAGAACTGGAAAATGTATAATATTTGATCCCTTTATTGGTTGCAGTAGACTTTCAAGGTATTGATACTTTGGTTGATAAAGTGATTTAGAATAAACATATACGTTTTCAAACTTTAAACCATTAGGATGTTCTATCAGCCCAATCATAACGTTGGTTTTACCGCAATTTGATGGACCAACAACTAGACATCGAATAGATGAAGGCAGAAGAACACTGTGTTTTTTCTTTTTAGCTAAGGATTGCACGCCAATGTCATTATTGTTTATGGTTAAAGGTGTTGATTGTTTCACAACACGCATGTTTGCAAGTACTAAATTCGATTTTTAAAAAAAATGTAATTATATATATATATATATATATATATATATAAGAAACGGCGAGTATATAAAGAATCATTAATTCATAATATTTTATTTATTTACTGCACTGCTTGAGAGGATAGTTGTCCGCTAATGATTACAAATAATAATAATTCTAAAACTACTGGGAACGGACTATTAAATACTGTAATTAACAATTTACCATTTGAAGCGCATATTCCGGGTTACAAATTTTGCGGTCCGGGTACAAAACTAATCGAACGGTTAGCTCGGGGAGACAAGGGAATAAACAAGTTAGACGAGGCTTGTAAGGAGCACGATATTGCATACACCAAAGAAAAGGATCTATCTAAACGTCATAGAGCAGATTCGAAGTTAGCTCAGTTAGCTACAGAAAGACTAAATTCTGGTGACTCGTCTTTAGGTGAAAAAGTAGCAGCATTTGGAGTAGCTACCGCAATGAAAGCTAAAGTAAAACTTGGTATGGGTGCCTGTGCATCACTGAGAACAAAAAATATCAATAAAATAAGAAAACTGATAAAGAAACGTAAAATAAGAAGTACGCTAGGTATTAAAAGTATTATCAAACAAGCACGTACAGCTTTAAAAAAGACTAAAGGATCTAATATTATGGATGCAATCAACATAGCAATTAAGGCCGCCAATACAGCAAAACAAAAGAAGCATATTAAATCAGCTCGTATTATATCAATTCCTAAAACAGGAGGTTTTCTACCACTAATACCAATTTTTGCAGGTCTAAGCGCTCTTGGTACTCTTACTGGAGGTGCAGCTGCTGTTGCAAAAGCAGTTTCAGATACTAAAATAGCTAAGGAACAACTAGCTGAAAAACAACGTTATAACAAGGCAATGGAGGACATTGCAGTCGGAAACGGCATGTACATCAAACCTTATAAAAAGGTTTTGGTCTTTTTTTAGCCCCTGCAAAACCTCAAAGGAACGCAACTTGATTTTACCTAATCGAGCACTAAGCAATGTAGAATTAATAAAGTTTGTTAAGCAATTAGAAGTACCATATTTCCGTGGAGTGTTCATGAGAAACAATCTTCCCAAGAAAGTTAATTTAAAAGAATGTGGTATAATTAATTTAGATGGAATAGAAGGTTTAGGCACGCATTGGACCTCTTACAAAAGTACGGTAGTAGCGCTATTTACTATGACAGCTACGGAAACCTGCGACCGCCAACAGAGTTGATAAGTTATTTGAATAGCGGGGTAAATGTAAAATTCTTTATAACATTAACCAAGAACAATCGTACGGTACTGTGTTTTGCGGTCATTTATGCTTACAATTTCTAAGTAGTGCATAGAACTGCGTACGAAGTTGTTATGTCGTACACTTTTACTCTAACGGGAAACACTTCAGTTTTAACAAGCAATTTTAATCCGCCTATAAACTTGGATAATGATTCGGAGTACGTATTAGGATTAACAAATTTTGAGTCTTATAACACAATTCCAAACATAGAAAAAGGAATAAATAATAAATTTCATTATGGATCTAACGGAGAATTCATAGAAATACCTGAAGGTGCTTATGAGATTAGAGAAATTAATAAATATCTTCAAAAAGCTTTAGGTGATAAAAGATGGCGTGGTCGTATGGATCAATCACGAAGCGCTAGAAAGACGCCAGTGTATATAGAAATTACAGCTGACAATAATACACTTAAATGTAGTATTAAATGTAGTCTAGATGTGGATTTTACCAAAAGGATTCAATTGGTTCTCTACTTGGTTTCAATCCGCGAAAATTGCTAGCATTTGTCACGCATCAAGCAGACTACGCGATCAACATTTGTAAAGTGAATGCAGTTTTAATCGATTGTAATATTGCAAGTGGATCCTATTTAAATAGTAAACCAGCCCATGTAATACACGAATTTTTCCTCAAGTACCTGCAGGTTTTAAAATTGTCGAGTGTCCACCTACGATTATATATCTACCAATCAGGTCACGTATAATAAATGAAATAATAGTTAAAGTGTTAGATCAAGATGGAAATTTAGTTAATTTCAGAGGAGAACTGCTAACTGTAAGGTTGCATTTAAAAAATCTGCAATAGCCATGGGTATTAAGTATAATGCACGCAACATGTCAAGAATTGATATAAATGCTGGAAATTTCAAAGCAATCGACACTCGATTGATTGTTTCAAGACCGCTAACAACACAAAACCGGCAGTTTCTACAATCGTTAGGACTGCATTTAATTAAAAAGTAGAATGAATAGTGAAATACTGAACGTGCGTGAAAAAGTTTACTTCGACAATGCAATTGTTAATATTGAAAACATACTCATCAACCTTATGCTAACACATCTTTAAACAATAATGATGAAATTCGAATCCCTATACAACTACAAGATGTATACACCTTACCATCAAAGAGCATGCTGTACATAGAAGGCAAATTAATTAAAACAGATGGAACACCGTCTCAGAAAGCAAAGTTTGTAAATAATGGAATTTTGCTGCTTTTTGATGAAATTAGGTATGAGATTGGTGGTATCATTGTAGATCGTGTTCGGAATCCTGGATTAACGTCTATAATGAAGGGATATGTTTCATATAATAGCAATCAAAGTAAACATTTACAAAACGCTGAGTGGTTTCCTATGGATGATTCACAAATAGTTGATGCTAATGGGAATTTTAATGTTGCAATAAACCTTTCAATGGTTCTCGGATTATGCGAAGATTTTAAAAAAATTATTTTAAACCTCCGTCATGAGTTAGTCTTACTACGTTCTAGTTTTGATACTAATGCTATAATTAATCCTACACCCGATGAAGAAATAAAAGTTGTTTTAAATAAAGTTTTATGGAAAATGCCGCATGTAGCCGTTGATGATACTAAACGAATTAATTTAATAGAATGCGTTGCACAAAATCAGGATTTGCATATTCCGTTTAGAGGATGGGAGTTGCATGAATATCAACTTCTACAAGAAACGCAACGTCATACATGGAACATTAAAACAACAACACAATTAGAAAAACCAAGATTTGTGATTGTTGGTTTCAAACCAACCGAAAAATAGATACATGAGCAACTACAGTCGTTTTGATCATTGCTATTTAACCAACATGAAACTATATTTAAATTCAGAAATTTTCCCGTACGATAACTTAAATTTGAGGTTCGAGAATAAACAGACTGCGTTGTTATATGAGATGTATGCTCAGTTTCAGCAATCATACTACGAAAAGGAAAATGAGCCACTTTTAATCCTGAAGATTTACGAAGTATTGCACCATTAGTAGTCATAGATTGTTCTAGACAAAACGAAGCGTTAAAATCTGGTACTGTCGATATTAGATTAGAATTTGAAACTAGCAGAAACGTTTTGCCAAATACATCTTGTCATTGCCTTATACTTCATGATAAGATAGTCAAATACAATCCACTCTCAAACAGCATAAGAATATTATAATTACTTTATTATTATTATTACTGTACCTTTACAAATTATGAAAAACAATAAATCATTTAGCAATCACAGTCTATTTATTAATATTTTTACATGTTTTACAATATCTTTTACATGTTTGAATTATTAAGTGATTTAGTAAACAGCCATAAACATTGACAATTTTAAATAAAAGTTTTGTTATACATTTCTCAAATAAACTAACTGGTATGTTAGTAACAAACTGGATTTTTAAACAGAACGGTTACTACTACTACTACTATATATAGTTCAAAACTCGGGCAGATTGAAAGGTATCCTATTTTTAGATACATCCAAAACGAAAATCGGTGTACTTGTGCAGGTATAAACATAACACTGAAGTTTTATAACTAAAAATATTATATGTTAATCTAGATAAAATAAATTGCATTCTTTATTTGAGCCAGTGGTTGAAGCTTTACAAGTCATCTCTATATGTATAGTTATACCCCCAAGGTTTAGTATCAGTGGTTAAGGTACTAAGAATTCTTTTATCATCACTTGGATTAAGAACAATTTTGTTTTGTTTAATAGTACAGACATCATGTTTGACTGATCTAATTAAACATTGCTGTTTCTGTACAGTCTGTTTATAAAACAAAGCATTCTTATAATCATCAAAAGAAATTTGCTTAATACTTGCTAAGGAAGATCCCTTCGACTTTTTTTATTATCCTATCCTGAACTCTATACGTGTACATTTTAGATCTAAGTCCTACAAACTCTAGCATGATGTCACCATTGTTTTCATCTTTCATAATACCAGGAACTTTTTTTATTTGATAATGGAATATGATATTTGTTATGAGGGTCGTAATCGGAAGTATCAAATCTATGAATATCTTGTTTGATATAAGAGTAAATATCTTCAACGCTAAACTCGTATATCAAACTATCCGTATCTGTGTACAGCAGCTTTGCTTTGTTAGCAAATTGCGATTTTATATAACTATAGTGAAATTCATATAAATAGGTTTTGAAATATCTAGAATAGAGAAACCTACATAAATGGGTTTGTTTAAGTAAACCTCTAATTTATTCATTTCTATTAAGACTAGATCTTTGTCTAATACAGTGCAACTATGAAAATTAGGCTTCGCTATGTAACTACGAGCTCCAAACCGTCCTTCCCATTTGGTCACTAATTTCACATCTTTCCTTTTCCGTACGTTTTCCATCATCTTTCCATAAACCGAATTTATCATATTTTTATAAAAGCATATATCGAAACTGTTTTTGACTGTTGTCTTAATTTCGTATTCAAATCAATGTATTCTTTTAACCAAGGAGCTTGTTTAAACCGAAGAACCTTATGAATCTTTTCAGTTCTAAACCGTAGCTTAAATACATTTTAAATTCTTGTAGTGAATAATATAGTTGAGTTTTGGATATAAAGTTGTAAGTAATTTCTTTAAGTTTGATTTATTAGAAGGTACTGGTGGTATCATATGTTCAGGCGTTAAAGGTAAGTCACTGTGAATTTCATGTAAAGATACTGGATAGTGTAAATCGCATTCAAAATATATCCTACATCAGAATCATCGGGAATATTAAGTATGTCTAAACGTACTATATCTGGACTGGTACCATCTAAAATTCAAATTCTCCATATGGAAGATATTCAGACATTGCAGCCCCATATAAATTATTAACATCAAAATACATTAAATATTTAGAATCGAAATTTGGATCATAATCTGCATTCATATATTTGTTATTTGCTTTAGCATATCTATTCGAACATTGAGAAACACCGCCACGAATTCCCCGTTCTAAAAACATTATTTTTCAATATCAGTAAGCAGCTCGAGTTTAACGTTCGTCGTTTTAACATCGCATCTAGAGCTAAACCAGGAGCCGTAAAGTAGTGAAGCGGATCTAACTTATACGTGAACATACAAGTTTTTCTAAAGTTTTCAAATATATCAGACAAGAGCAGTACATCTGTTTTAAATATAGGTCTGAATAGTCCCTAGTGTTTTATATTAAATGTTTGCCAAACGTGTTTAGCATGATTGTAGTCTTCATCTGAGATTTCTTCATTGCGCAAACGATTAAAGAATGCTGTTTTACAGGGTAAATCGGTTTCATTGAGCCTATCCCAAGAGTTAATGTAATCATGGGGAAATATACCTTTACGCGTAAGTAACTGAAACTCATTATCGGTGTTACAATTTTCCTGGTGATGGATTTTTATTATCATCTAAGTATGAAGCTAATTTTTCGATGCTAGATGCCATAAACCTGAATGAATCGATAAATCTAAAAGTAACTTTCGTACCATTTACATATTTTGTAAAAGATATGTATTTTTCCTTATTTATTGGTAGAATTCTTACCAAACATGAAAACCCTAACGCAATTTTTTTAATAATGAAATGCGAATCGTAGCCTGATAAGTTATGAAAAACTACCGGTATCATATAAAAATTATGATAATTGATGTTGCAATCTTGATGAGCCACTCCTCGAAATTCACCTGTAAAGTGGCAGTGATCGCGAACTCTAATATCATCTATACTAAAAGGTTTATTGCAAATGTGACAGTGAAGGGCAAATTTAAATGCTAACTTTTGTTCTTCTGTTAAAGGATTCATAGGTTTTGGGTTACAGAAAATTTTATTAGTCGTTTCTGAAATCAGTTTCAATTGAGCAACAAACCATTCTATACAATCCTTTCCGCGATACAATTGAAATTTGGAATATTTATTATCATACGAGCATTTCAAATAATACGCTACACTAAAGGGTATATGCCTTTGGTAAGAGACTGTGTTTAGTATTACCTCCGACTCATTGCATGGTTCTAATATACATTCGAGATCTGCATAAACTACAAATGATACTTTTTCTTGATAGTGGAAATGTTTAAACGTTAGATACTTTTCAGATTCTTCGGGTAATCTTATTGAGCAAGTATTCTGTTTTTCGCAATAATTCGAATGACGCTTAAGTAATGCTGCTGTACTAAAATTATTTAAACATCTATAACAAAAAATTTTCTATGTTCATGTGAAGACAACTGTTTTGCAAATAATTTTGACATATCCTTAATCCAAGTAAAATGAAAGTGATTCTCATCAGCATTTGTCGGACGAGAATATTGTAAGGAATCATTATTTAAAACTAACAGATTAATAGGTTCAATTTTTTAAAATTTTACTTAAACAAAATGGTAGTATTTTAGTATTTTCTATACAATATAGGTTAATTGCGAGATTGTTAAGCTTCTCAATTTTTTTATGTCTTTTAATGCGATTGGAAACTGAATTGAATTGTAGCGTAATACTGTATCAAAATGTGGATAGCTAGATATTCTCTGACTATTTTGTTTAGCAGGATATAAAGCGGAAACCAAGCTCCAAAGAATGCAATGTTGATCGTTATTTATTACATTTACCACAGCTTTTTCTTTTTATAAAGTCCGGAACCGGTACAAACGTTGAATACCCTCCTTTAAGTGGATCATGATTGTTTATATTTACCTTCAAGTGTAAAACTTCTTGGATTGCCCAACCAGAATCTTTCTCGCAAAATTCTTCTAATCGCTTCGAAATCTTGTTCAATACGTTCTCCTTATACCACAGCTTGAGATTGGTATTTATATCGATGTGACGATTTGCAGTAGGAAACGTTTTCAAATCTATTTCACCAGTTGTAGGCTTAACAAAGTTAGCGGCAAATATTACATTAACTTTCAACATTGACTTTTTTAAGCAAGCAACAATCTTGCGTTTAAAACTAGCGAACGCCTTGTCTAAGAACACTAGAGGATCTCTATAATTTAAATTGGTAATAAGTCCCGTAATTATTCGACTTCCAAAACATGATTGTACATCATGCCAAATCAAATTTTTCGAGTATGACCTCTAGTAAGCGTTGCATCAACACCTTTACCACGATATTCCAAAGTACGTTTCAAGTGCCTCAATCGTACAAGGTAGCTTTTAAGATTTGCTAAATTAGATTCCAGCCTACTAGGATTTTCTTGTTGATTGTCTTCGTATACCATATTTTTAATAGCAAGCTTCAATATACTAATATTTGCTTTGATAATTAAAATGTGTTTCGTTATTTCATTCACTGATTTAATTAGATTCACGCATTTTACAGTTAATCTCAAAATTGAGCTACTAATCTCGGATACGGTTTCAGCATTCATGATTCTATATAAAAATCAAAATACACTACTTAATAATACAAGTATTTTCTCTATTTATTATTTATATAAAATATCATCTGACGTAAGCAAAACAACTGCAAAAAGGTTCATTCATCTGAGTTTACGGAAAACGCGTAAGCAAAACAACTGTAAAAGAAAATAGCATACAGTTGCATTTAGTACGTGTCTATAATAAATAAATTCGCTATGCAAGCAATTCCAATATTTACATATTGAATGCAAACTCTGGCAAAACAACTGCAAAAAGGAATGCATTCATCAACATTTTTCATTTCCGTATGCGTTTACTACAAAAAAATGTTTTTATACGACCTTTGAGGAATGCATTCAACATCATTTTTCATTTCCGTATGCGTTTACTACAAAAATGTTTTTTTATACGACCTTTGATTTATTATGTGTACAGAAAATACATTATCATTACAGAGCTATTTTTTATGATTGTATTGAAATATTTTTAAATAAAAACAAAGCAAATTTGAAAAAAAAATGTCTCAGATTAAACCGTCTTGTTTAATAATGTAACGCACTCATGGTTTTTGTAAAAAAACCCCAGTATTAAAAAAACATTCTGCAGTTTTATTATATAACAGTACCTTTAAAGAATTTTCACACAATTTACCTATATATATATATATGCATGTAAATTGTGTCAGCGGTAATCTAAAAAAAACTTATTCTATAAATATTACTACTTAAAGGGATTTATTTGCATTGCATTATTTTTAAACAAAAATTAATCTGAAGAAAAACATTTTCCAGTGCGTGAATTTTGTTAATTTTTTATGGAAAATAAATTATGCTAGCAGTAATATAAAACGAAATTAATCTAATTTAGGTTTTTATTATGCGCCTTCTTGCAATTTTGTGTTTTCAGTCAATGAATGTAATTCATTATTTCTGCTGAGCAGTACCTTTAAAAAATTTCTTATACAGCATATAAATTATATCAGCGGTAATCTAAAAACCGAAATTAATCTAATTTAGGTTTTTATTATGTGCATTCATTGCAATTTCTTTTCAGTCAATGAATCTAATTCATTATTTCTGCTGAGCAGTACCTTTAAAAAATTTCTTATACAGCATAAGTTATGTCAGCGGTAATCTAAAACGAAATTAATTAATTTTAGGGTTTTATTATTTCTGCTGAGGTATAATTATATTCGCTTACATACTGTTTTGTTCATTAGAATAGATTACAGAGCTGAATTTTTTCAGAAAACGATGCAAATTTTAAATAAAACGAAATTAATCTAATTTAGGTTTTATTATGCGCCTTCTTGCAATTTTCTGTTTTTCAGTCAATGAATGTAATTCATTATTTCTGCTGAGCAGTACCTTTAAAAAATTTCTTATACAGCATAAGTTATGTCAGCGGTAATCTAAAACGAAATTAATCTAATTTAGGTTTTTATTATGTGCATTCATTGCAATTTTTTTTCAGTCAATGAATCTAATTCATTATTTCTGCTGAGCAGTACCTTTAAAAAATTTCTTATACAGCATAAGTTATGTCAGCGGTAATCTAAAACGAAATTAATTAATTTTAGGGTTTTATTATTATGTGCATTCATTTCAATTTCTTTTCAGACAATGAAACTAATTCATTATTTCTGCTGAGGTATAATTATATTCGCTTACATACTGTTTTGTTCATTAGAATAGATTACAGAGCTGAATTTTTTCAGAAAACGATGCAAATTTTAATTTTTCTAACAGATCAGTTTATTATTTAATATAAATACTTCACGTAGATTTTTACCAACAGTATTCAATCAGATCTCTTGTATAATTATTAGTTACTATTACTAGCAACTTTTTAAAAATGAGTAACTTGTCATCAATCAAAATTGTAATAATACCAACGTAAAAGTTCTAGAGCAATTTATATTACATTCTGACGAAGACGTGATTAAAGAAGTTTTCGGCTGTTCTTCACCTCAATTCAACACTGATGCTATTTTTGATAGTGACGTAATAGATACATCACGGTAAGTGCTTTTTCACATTTATACATGTGTTTTAAAACAGTACTAATTTATAAGTTACATTAGATCAAAAACCATTCTGGAAATTCTGAGGCTATCGTAGGATCGTTGACACACTCTGCTCCTCTCAGAAACATCAGGTAGTATACAAAAGAAAAGGTGAACCTACAATAATCTTTTATGTTATGTTCACAGATCAGGCAAAAACATGTTGACTATGAAAAGTTATGTACAGAATCTAATATGGCTGTTTGCGGTGAAGATGACAAATCCTACGAAGATGACACAGTAGAGTTGCTTAACGCATTTAAAAGCGTGGAGAGAAGCTACTGCGTCGTATAGATTTGGAACTAGAAATAATAAAGCAAAAAGAGAGGAACTAACAGCGAGGGAGCAGCAGATACTTCAAGAACGGAGTTAATAAATACTTTTCATTTATAAATAGTTAGATCAATATATTCAACAATTTGTAAAATAAAAAGTATTTTATAAAAGTTTCTCTTTGAAACAAGACTTTCTATAAACAAGGTAGTAAACTCAAAGTAAAACGCACATAAATCAGAACCCACTTTAATTTGATACATCATTCTTTATACAATCGACTTAGATGTGTTATAATAATAAACTAATTTCTTAAATTAGTGACATATTATTCTGAAAATTCTATGTTGACAGTTAGACCGATCGATCCCTTACTAGCTATGTATACGTGTTTGTTCGAGCCAATACTTTCATTTAATTGTTTCACTCCATGTGCTTGAAGGTATTCAAAATATCTCAATGGCAATATACTCTTGAACTCTTCTGTTTCCACTAATGCTCTTTCTCCATATTTTGTCTTGATTGTTTCCACTTTTAAAACTTCAAACTTCTTATTCACTACAAGATCTTTTGAATTTACATAAGGTTTGCGATATATGGTTTTATTAAGAGTATTAAAATCCATATTGCTTTTCTTTGACTAATTAAATTAATATTAGGAGCAATCTCCTTATATAGCAGATTACCACCATCTGCGTACTTTGCCAACCCACTTTTCAACCTATCACAAGAGTGAACTATTTTTGAATTAAAACCGGCCCATGTGTATTTGCAGCCTCTAAACATAAATCAGAATCCACTTTAATTAAAAACACAATTGACTTGAATGCGATATTTTTTGCATCTGTCATACTGTCTCGCTAGAAAACCAAATTCAAAACATCTACACATTTTCTCTGCACTTACATTTTCAACATACGTGTGTTACATTGAAAGTAATATAAAGACGATCCTAATTCAAAACGTGCCCACAAGTATTTTACATTTGAAAAGAATTCAAGTTTTCACATTTTACATTAAAAGTATATAACGCCAATCCTAATTCAAAACGGTGCACGTGTAACTTCTCGCTAGAAAACCGAATTCAAAACAGCTACACACATTCTTCTCTGCACTTACATTTTTTCAACATACGTGTGTGTTTCATTGAAAGTAATATAAAGCCGGTCCTAATTCAAAACGTGACAGACGTATTTTACATTGAAAGTATAGAAGAATTCATGTTTTCACAACTATTTTACATTCAAATGTTTTCACAACTATTTTACATTGAAATTATATAGGGCCGATCCTAATTCAAAACGTGACAGACGTATTTTACACATGGAAAATACGTCTGTCGCGTTTTGAATTAGGACCGGCCCTATTTACCTACTGGCAACATTACAAAATTTGCAAACTGAGAAGGAAACTTTTTTCTAGAGTTAGAATAAGACAAGAATATAATTTGTAGTTGATATGGCGTGACGTATTTTGTGACGAAAGTCGGTTTAGAAATTGCGACAGCTATATATTTATTTTTAAGCAAGACGATTACTAATTGCACTGCAGAAAGATCATTTTTTCAATTATAGTACACAGAAACTTCTTATCGAACGTCCTGTCTCAAGAACGCATAAATGCTTTATGTACTTTCTATATCGAAACTAAATTAGTAAACAAGCTTTCGTTTAAAACTTATTAAGGCATCTGTTCAGAAGAAAGCTAGACCTAAGATTTTTAATTCCCTAAATAATTCATCAAAAGCTTTTGTTTTGTAACCGTTATAAAAAGTAATGGTGATTAAAACAGTCCCTTTCTTAGTAACTTTAATCACTTTAATTATTGAATCTTTTTTATTAAGCGGGCGTTTATTTCCTTAAGTTAGACGCTATATTTTTTCATTATTATTTCTTTGAAAGTACTTGTATTGTAATACTGCTGAAATTTTTGTATACATTACAGTGTGTTATTTTTTATATTTTCTACTAAGTTGGTTAGTTTTAGAAGTATCTATTTATGGCGACCGGGGCAATAGAATGCGAAATGGCGCCTAAATAGTGTTGCCCATAAGCAACGAATACGTAAATCCGGGACTGGACCTTCTATGGAATCGTCTTGCCTATCGTACTAAGTACGTGTACTAGCATAACATGCCTCCAGTATTTATAATTTCCAAATAGCCTTTGAACGTTTAGGATTAGTGTAATTTTAATATTAATTTTAAGTATAACAGATTCGTGTGCACATCACAACAGACATTTTAGCAACGTCATAATTCTAGTTTTACTCTGAAGATATTCCTTACTTTTTCTTATACTCAGTTTAATTTTATGACACATGCGACCTAATCCTTCCATCGTGTTTTCTTATACACAAATCTAATATTTTTCCTAATTGGGAAGCACCACATCACCAACCCTTCAAATACGTCTTATCTTTTTCAAATGTACAATAGCTTTATAAAAGCGAAATTAAATAATGATAAGATCAAGTTTGTATTAAAAATACGATTGTAAACCTTTGAAAAACTCGCTTTTGGATTGTCAATTACGCGGTCGAAATTCTGCTTAAATTGCATAATGCTTTTAAGTTGCTGTAGGGTTTTAATTAGTTCATTTGTTGAGTTACGACGTGGCATTCGCATTTGCATTAGCAAAAATATTAATTAAATTCAGAATTACTAAAGATCTGTTGCAGAATGAATGCAAAACGGTAGCAGGTTTTAAGTCAGCTGGTTAATAAAGCGAATTCTTGTTTTACTGTAAGCTTTCGGTTTATTTCAAGCTTTCATAAAAGATACTACACAAAAATTATAAAAACATTATTTTAAGGGCATTAAATATTGTAGATGCTTACTAAATTAGGATTATAAGTATCTACTTTATTTAATGCCATAATAACGTTTATATAATTTTTGTAGTATCTTTGATGAAGGTTTGAAATACGTCGAGGGCTTGGATAATAAAAAAGAAGTACGCTTTTTTAACCAGCTGACATAGAACCCGCTAACGTTTAATAAATTATAATAAGCAAATTCGTTATACAGCTATAACTGTGGCAATACAAGTCAAAAACTTGACACTGCCAAATCTGATTGACAAAAATGCCAAACGTAGTTGAAAGTTAACTATTAGCTCGATTTGTATGGGTAAATATGCTTTTATTATTTCCGTAAAGGTTTATTTATGGATACATCTTACTAATCTTTTGTTGTACACAAATTTTTCAGATTGCGGACAAATATCTTGTCTACATATATATATATATATATATATATATATATATATATATTGATATAAAATGCCCTACGATTGGGCGTACCATTATATTGCTGTGATATGAAATGCTCCACGATTGGTGTGTCATTAAATTTGATATAATATCCCTTATTAAGCCCCACGATTTGAACGTTATATTTTATTTGTTTACGACGACTAGCTCACTGAATGCTCGACTTCCTAATAAATATTATTTTACCCTTTAAATGGACTAAAATCATGCAGTTCAAAATCACACAATATAATAATTGATAATATGTACAATGTTGTGTAACCTCAAAATTTTCTCCTGTATAGAATATTTACATTTACCAAATTTATGCTTTCCTGAAAGCCAGCAAAAATATCTTTTAATTACTCTCAAGTATCTTCAAACGTTCTAAGATACTTTCCCTGTTTTCATATTTTCAAATAACCTTTTTGATGACTCTTACAAATACATAATGTATAGCAAATATTAAATTTGAAAGTCTTTAAATAATAAAATGTTTAAAAATCGCTAACCTGAAACGGTCACTGGAGTTCCCTCATAGTGTCTGTAGTCTGCATCCCTTGTTGTGTCCACTCTACTTATTGGCCAGAATTATCCACTTTTGATTTCTAGTATTGTTCCTTGAATTAGCTTTGAGTACCCTTTTGATCTCACTTTCAGACGTATTTTTAGATGTGTGTTAAGGCTTAGATCTCGACATGGACATCGACCTGCATATAAACTTAAATATCAACTTTAGTACATATGACATCAACGAAAGTGGCATCAATAACAGCCCTCTCAACAAAATGGCATCAACAAAAACCGTCTCAACAAAAGCTCTGTTTTGTTAAATATTAAAAATAGATTTAATTAATTGTTCAACTTACGTCTATTTGTAGATCGGCTTATTTTTCGTCGCACAAATTTTTGCACTTTCAAATTTTTCTTATTCTGAATTTTAACTTTTCACTAATTAATTTCATCACGTAAATTTCTACTGCGTTTGAGCATAGTTTGTGCTGGGTTGAATATGAACTGAACTCTTTATTCATTTCCTATTGTATTTATAAGCCTTTTTCACCAATCGTTTCCATTGGCGTGTTTATTGATCAAGGCTTGTATTTTGCCTTATCTCTGGCAGAACTCGATATTTTCTCAAATTTCCTAGTTTAATTCTTCGACGAAATGCTCCATCAATCACGTAGGCGTTCTGTATATTACAGTATTTTGTTAGGATTTCCGATTATTGCTTTTATTCAGTCACATATTTTATGTTTGTCGTTTAAAAAGTTCAAAACATTATCGTACAATTTACCGTTTGGTGTTTATTTGTTGTTAAAATATGTTGGTTTTCTAAACAAATGTACTATTTCTAGTCAGGTATTTAATGACGTATTAAGATGCGTTTGCATATAGATGCGTTGATATTTTCGACGTAATTATTAAATATTTGGAATGCCAACTTATCTGTGTCCCGATAATTTATTTTGATGCAATTAGTTGCTTCTAAAACCTTATATTTACTTGTAAATTATACTTAAACATATTATATGACGCACACATTACTATTCTAATTAAATGGTATCGGATTATTACTAAATGAACTTTTTTCTCATGTTTTAGATCAAGTATCCTTCATATACAGTGTTCTCGCAATTGACTTTTTGTAGAATAGTCGATTTACTCCTATAATTGATGGAATTATTTGATTTTCTTAAAGTTAAAGTTGTTTATATCTATCCTACTACCCCTATGACTTAATCTACCCTTAAACTACCCTCTTATCATAGCAATTTATATATATATATATATATATATATATATATATCATAAAAAGTATGAAAACTAAACTTTTAAAAGTACATAATTCATTCATTATGCAAAAAGCAAATACAAGGCACCATGTTTATAATTAATAACAAGCTACAATTACTCAAAGTAAGCTCATTCAGAAATATTTTCACTACATTCACGAGAATAAATAATTGCGGAAGCAATCCAATCATTCTTAGAACATTTAAGACATTTAAGCTTAAAATCAAATGCGGGTTCGTCATATTTGAAGAAAAGAAACCGTGAAATGAAATTTTTTGCTAAACGCAGTTGTGTAAAGGAGTCAATAAATGCATATAATTTATACCAGTTTGTATAAACAAACATTTAAAAAACAAGCACATTAGTTAGAGTATGAATATTAAAGGCGATGGGATACGTGCAATTTACAACGTACACGAAATACCATTCGCTAGCCGCTTGAAATTTCAGAAATACGTGCAGTTTATAACGTAAAGAAAATGCCGTACTTAACAAAACAAGCATATGTAATTAAAGTATGGAAATTAAAAGTCCGATATACGTGTAATTTTAAACGTGCACGGAAAACCATTTGGTAATAAGTCCCTTTACAAAGTTGAGAGATATGAGAACGTATATATTTAAACCCGCTAGAAACCAACACCTTACAGATAAACATTGGAACGCCTTTTTCACGGACAAGCGACTGATAGCGGGCTGTCAACCAATGAGAATGCGTGGAACATTTGGGAAGGAATTTGTATATAACACTAACCGTATCAGGATATTCATTCTATAATCGAAGCGCAGATTATAATGGTTAAGCCTAGATTATTACGTAAATAAAATTTAGTGAAAGTTATAAGTTAAACAGATTAAAATATAATATAGATTAACAATTACAAGTGATAAACAGTAAAGTACGCGGTTGAAATAAACGTTAGTCTAGAATTAATTAATATATAAAACCTTTGCAATTTATTAATTTAAGGCACTGGATCACGACATTAATAATAAACCGGATCACGACACTAATAATACACTGGATCGTGATACTACTAGTGCACTGGATCACGACATTAATAATTAATACAATAGCAAACGACATTAATAATATACCAAAAAACGACGTTAATATACTTGATTACTGAGTTAATACAAGGCCTGGTCCAGGGATTACCTAGGGAAATTGCAGAGTAGAAAAAAGTGGAATGTGACAATATCAAATGTAAAAGAAGGTACGTTAGTTCTAATTGGAACTGACAAATTGCCTACTTTAGAATGGGGCATTGCTCGTATTACTAAGGTAGTGGGTGCGCGTGATGATCGTGTTAGGGTAGAACATTTCAAATAGGACGCTGGTGACATCAGTATCAAAAATTGCTGTTCTTCCACTTGGTACGGATGATTCTTAGGGTGTAGCATATAAGGAGTAACTTAATAATTTGTTTAAATGACTACTTATAGTTTCAAGTTTGTGTTATACCTTTATTCGCGCACTAATTGTGTACATTTGTTTATTGCGATATTTTTTAGTATTTATGTCGTTCCTTTTTTACGATATTTGTGTTGAAATTGATTGACATTAATTGTTTATATTTTTAAACATTTGCATTTTTTTTTTGCTTTATTTTTGCCGCCTTAGCAGTTTATGGTAGCGACACGCAACCATAACATTTTATTATTTAAAAATGTACATCGACTGCAACTCTTAGTTGCCGCGTTTTTCGTGTTCCTGCAATTTCTGTTGCTGCTCGTTTCGCATAACTCGTTAGGCAGTAGTATTAATTTAACTTTACTAGGGTGCAGACGTATTTGTTTAAAGCGAAATGCGCATCAAGCGCTATTTGCATTTTTGTAATGTTTGATTATGTATTCGTTGAATTTTGTTTACTTGCAGTCGGGCGTTTTACCGGTTGTGAGAAATATACGGTTTTTTGTACGTAGAACCTTTCTTAATCTCTAAAGATATGGTGAATAGGAGTCTATGCAAATTTTACAATATTTACAATTTATTTAATTCAAACAAATCGTGTTTACCAGGACCTCTAACCGACGATTTTTGTACCCCGCAAACTAACAACTTCCAACACAACTTAAACACATCAAAACTCATCTTCGGCTAATAAATGGTTTTCCCATTACTCCTTTCGTACAACAACGTTTGTTGAGAATATTGCAAAACCAACACCTGTAGTAGTATACAGTACTAATCAGATTTAAATACAATTACGTCTTTGATCATTAGATTTTCCTAGAAGCAAACAACGGTCTACCGTAAACCACGACCATTAATTAAGGTAAACTTTTTGGTTAGTTTGTAAATTGCCTTTCATTGTATTAAAATGTGTGTAATATTGCGCCCTCTGCCAATCCACGCTTGGTACTAAATGTTTATCTTTAACTGTCATTTTCCTATAATAATATTTAATTGACACGAGTTATTGGTCACTTCTAGAGAAGTGATTTAACAGGAGGTAGTCACTCTATAGGCGGTTTTAAAATAAAGTTTTTGGCGCCACCAGCCGCATTGAAACTGAGTAAAAATTGAAAATTTTACAGATATCTGTAACTGTCAATCAAACTCAGCTGCGCGCGCTGCGCGTCTCACAAAATGACAATGACTACACCGACCAACGTTTGTTTCAATTCCGTATCTATTTTTGGTACAGTAGCAGTAATTTTAGACTAAAAGTATTATAATATCACAGTTTGGAAAGTGTGCAGTTTTCTATTGTGAAAACAGGGATACAATTCGCCATAGATTTCCCAACCCAAAGAAATTTTTGTATGTTTATTACCAGCGGATGGATTTAATTGGAACAGCTTCTCTGAAAAAAATGGATCCTGCATGGGTCTACAAAAATTTACGAGTTTGTTATGCTCATTTTGTTCCAGAGGATATTTGTCGAAATACGTATGTAGTTTCTAATAAGGATCTTTATATTTTTATTTTACCAATATTTAAATTTAAATATATACTTGTGAAACTTAAGTTTGTATTGATTTGATTACATTTTAACATAAAAGCATAAATCGTTCTTAAGGAAACCACAGGTTTATCTACCCCTTTTAATGAATGGAACAATAAGTGATTTGATAGATCTTTCTTATAACAATTTTGAATATACAGTTAGTAAAATATAAAATGTGGTACAGATATGTAATTCATTGAACAAACTCTAAGTGCAGTATTTAAACTAAACAAGTCTAGTACTCAACAGCAGTGTTCAATGAATTACAATATGATATTACATTTTATATTTACCTAATTTGTATACATTTCCAAGCAATACATTTGAAATTCCTGTAAAATCCGCATTTAGTGGCATATTTTTCGACAGATGGCGCTCATCACTAGTTAAGCTTCAATCTGCATGGTGGCGCTAAACTTAATTTTAATTGTTTACGTACAGTGACGCATTTCTTGTATTATTGGTCTGTGGTGATTCTTGGAAACGTAATCTTAATGTTGACACTATAATGAGCCAAAATTTTAATAAGCTTTCGTTACTGCAAAGATATTGTTTATTTTGGAAATCCTTTTTACCATTGTTGTTGATAATTTTCATAAGCTTTCAAAATTTCGTTCAATTCATAATATTTGAAGAACTTTTGATTAGCTTAAATCATTCGTCGCTTTCCAACTTAATTTTAAAATATTGTTTTGTTTATTTAATTGGTTCTGTTTTAATTATACGAAGAATTGAATGATTATGTTTTTATCAAACGAGGTGGTTGTAATTATGAAAACATAGGAATTACGACGGAAAGCGCCTCTATGTTGTGTACTATTCGTTTTTTCTCTTACCACATTTGAAATTGTTTTATTTCCCTAATTTCTGAAAACCTTGCTCCTTGTTAACCTTCTCTATCGAGCTTTTATGTTCTAATTTCAAATACTATTTGTTGTTTTATTTCACCTTTCTGAGAGTACGAGACATTTTCTATTCCGTGAACTACTGAGTAACCCCCTTCTCTTGTTAAAACCTATCTTGGACATTGCTATACATATCTTATATAACTCTCACTTACCATGTTTTCGTTTGCAATAAAAGTTGGTCTATTTAAAGATTTTATTCTTTTCACACTCCTCTACCTTATCTCATGATCACAGCTTCTTTCAATCACCGTCGTTTTTGTTTGCTTGACGTTGATTACTATATCAACTCTATGTGAAGATTTGTTATAATTTTAAGCTTGTTGTTTCCCTCTTTTCTCTGCCTCTGCTAAGCAACCAATAGCGATGCAGTTTTTTATAATTTCTGCAGCGCATGCGTTAAGTAAGTTGGATAAACAACATCTGTGCCTTAACCTTTTACCTTTTTAATATCTTTGTTCTTCATTTCCTACTTTCAATCTTAGGTTTCAAGTACCAATTATTTCAATTGCGCGAATTCGTTAAATGAGCACATATAGGAGAAATATATAGATTTGTCTAACTGCTTAGAGAAAAAATTGATTAAGTAAAACCTGATCTAGTGTTATCCCGCTTCAGTATATGTTGAAATTTAGATTTTACTTTTTCATTTTACGTTTAGAATTCCGTTTGTATATTTGCACTGTATGTATGATTCAGTGACGTAACTACAATTTGGGGGCCCTCCCGCAAAAATTATAATGAGGCTGGATTTAATAAAAATTTTTAAGAAACATAAAATTCACGATAAATTTTATTTAGTATCTGACACAAAACTATAAATTAAATTTTTTTACGGGCTTTAATTGCAGCTAAGTTGTCAATAACATCCTGGAGCTCCATTTTGGCGGCTGTTTCTGCTTCTATGTTAAGCAAAGCTAACATAAATAACTTATCTTGACCCATTCTATTACGCAGATAAATCTTTATAATTTTCAGTTTTGAAAATGATCTTCCTGCTGAAGCAATAGTTATTGGTATTGTCAAAAATAAAAGTATTACCGAAACTAAATCTTCAAATGTGGAACACATATCATAGTGGTTAACAATTAGTAGAAATTCAATATTTTTATTGTGTTGAATTTATTCAGTTCATTTTTAAAAGTTTTGGTAAATAATAATATTGACAAACCTAAACCATCGGATGTCATTTGAATAAAATGAACAAAAAGATTCAACTTTTCTAATTATTTCGTCGTCTGCCATTTGAAGTAAATTTTGAGGAATAAGGAATGAAAACATGTCTGCCACTTCGTGAAATTCTTTAAAGCGTGTTCGGATTTGAATAATTGCAATATGAACTATTCGAAGAAAAACATTAATTTTAAAATACATTTCCTCATCTGTAAATCGATGATTTTCCGCTACTTCATCAAAAAATTTCTTTTTAATTTTAGTTCTCCTTTTAGAAAATTTTTCTGACACTCCCCAATTTCTAGCAATATGTGTAGCCTCTGTTTTCAAAGCTTCAAACTTGTTTCTTATTGCAGTCAATTTTTCAAATATTTTCTTTAATGTTTCGGACGCCTTTACTACATCCAAGTGTTTTCTTTGGAGTATTTTTGAACCAAAATTTATTTCTTCAAACAGATTTGTCAGTACAACCGTAATAAAAACAAATTCAAATTTCTCCATGTTACTTTTTATTCTGTTTGCTTCCTGAATTTCTTCGCGTTGTTTGCTTTCAAGAATTATTTTGGATAAACTTTTCATTATATTTATGTATTTTACTTTAACTGCTAATATCAAAATTAGTCCTCCAGCCTAGCGGGTTGGATTTAGTTTTTTTAATGTGATTTTTTTGCGACCCATCTGTTATAGAACTTGATACCTACCTATTAATACTATTTCCGAAAAAGTTATAAATGTCTTGTAAATATGCAAAATAATTTTGAATTTCGGGAACTGCATTGATTGAATTATTAATAACTAGGTTTAAATTATGTGCTGCACAATGCACGTAAAGGACTTTAGGTTCAATGGCTTTAATTTTAGATTGAACGCCAATGTACCCGCCGCTCATGTTACTTGCGCCGTTATACCCTTGGCCGCAACAATTATTAATATTTACACCATCATTCTGTAGAATATTCACTATCTAGTTACTAATACATTTAGCAGTTTGAGAATGTTCTTGAAAATCCCTGAAAATATAATAAATATAATCTACTTATTATTACATAAAAATGATTTGCCTAAAAATGTCAGACTCCTGTAGACACGACCATGTCAATTTTCATAATTTTAACATACCGGTAAGTATCGCAAAGTTGATCAATTTTACTAATATCTTGAGTTGTGTCAGCAGTGACTGAAAAGTAAGGGACTTCCACGATATCCCCTAATAATTTTTTTCTCAAAGTTTTACCTACACAGTCAATTAACTCATTTTGAATTTGCGGAGATGAATATTTGATGGTATTTTTGGGTTTGTTAACCAGTTCTCGCATGACATCTTTGTATTCAGCAAGCAGCTTCATATCGGATAAGAAATTGCCGTTATAAATGTCACCGATAGTTTCTTGGTCTTTACTTCCTCTGAATGAATTAAGGTTTTTTTGCTAATTTCAAAGTGACACTTGTCGCCAAAAATGTTGTTGTTTCAAAATTATCTCGTCATTTACGTTATTTACACAATTCAGTCTTTTCTAAGTCTCTTTAACATAACATGAATCTATATGCGCCACACTATCTCTGTGGCTTTTAATTCTCTTAGATAAATCTTGCCAGTCATTAATGCCTTTCTGCCGCCCAGACCTAATTGTAGAAAACAGCCAGCGTGGTTCACAATAAACTTTGTAGTATTTGGGGGAGTAACAAACCCAAGTTAAATCAATTTCTATATTAAATGTCGATTTACAAACGTAATAATTTTTAGAAAAAGACTTGTTTTTAGCATTTCTGGGAAAGGGTCCTTTCGGACGACAGGGTCCGTATTTCAAAATAAATCTCTTAATGTCTGTTGTTAATTGTATACCAGAATATAAAGCCATATCAGTAGGATCCTTCTTCTCGATAAAGAATTTTATTTAGATTTCAGAATCTTGTTTTCCTATAAATAAATTATAGGTTGTAGTACAAATTCATGGAAAATTCTTTTTTCAAAGTATGTTCCGTGCATGATGCCACACGATCTCGAGGTAAAATTTGTCTGCGTTTCTTCACAGAAAAAAATATGTTAATTTTTTTTTATTCAAAGAAATTTGTTTGAGAGAATTTCGTTTTCTTTTAAGTCAAGATATTTGTTTATTCCTTCAAAGAAATTTCTTTGAAGGAATTTAATTTTGCTTTAAGTCAACATACTTGTTTTTTCTGTGTTCGTAAATCTGTCGCGGTTGGTGACGCTTGCCGAACTTACTTAAATGCTCTATAAAAATACTTACTTTCGAATAATTCAGACTTTTGTAAAAACTCCGGTTCTTTATCAGGTTGCTACGTACATTGACGTAGTTGGTCGTACAAAGAAAGGAATGCCCGGGCTCAGTTAGCGAGTCGGCGGCGTATTACACATACAAAATTAAAAAGCCTGAAATAAAAATACAGGTACTCATTTATAACTCACAAGAAAAAAAACCATAAAAAAACCTCTAATTAGAAACTATGTTACACATGAGCAGTAGTACCAAAAAAAATGAAAATTAAAAAAAAAATTAATAGCAGTAGTACCAAAAAAATGGAACTAAAAATAAATAACACCTTCCCAAGTACCCCATAAAGTAATTTAAAACAAAACTAGGATAGGCTACTTTCAGTCCTGCTATATTTACAAGGATTAAATTTTTATTGCCAAAAGAGTTGTACTTTTAGTAAATACAAAAACGAAGGGTTACTTACATATTGATCTCCATGACCGATAATTCGTAGCTGTCTGAATGCATTCGTCCAACTGTGGTAGGTCACAACATTGTACCTAAATCGTATACTCTCCCTAAAACAAAACATATAAGCAAATAGCAGGTAACTAGGTAGCAGGGTAAAACTTAGTCGCTATAATCCATAGTGTATCCCGACGATCGGGAGAGAAGTGAAATCGCTTTCCAATATCTCAAAACTTGACAAAAGATGAGACAAAAAACCAATCTAACTCCAATCTATTGCTGGTGAAGTCATCGACTGTCGTGGTAAAGTTCTCAGCTGGGGATGATGTTCCGCCTCACGTTATACGATAGGCAAATTTGTTTTGTGGCTTTAGCGGTTATTTGCTATTCCAACTTTAACGTTCAGTTGGTACTGATGTACTCCACCCTTAAAACTGACACCTCAGTTCGGGGTCAGTACAACAGACGAGCATGTCCCCAGGAGGAAGCACACAGTGTGTGCACGAAAATTTCGTAAATAACGAAAAGTAAATGTAACGACGAGTACTTAGGTCGTGTTCAGAAGAGAATTAAATTAAAAATGGATTCAAGTAACAAGAATTCAAACTTCAATCTTCGCCTTATCAAAGGCGATTAGAAACTCGAAACACGCTTATCAAATAATAGATTGATCCATTATTTTGACGAATCTTCCGATCGTAGCAGTATAAGAATTTAATTGTACGCTATAGTCATGTGTAGCAAGTTCACGGATACCTAAAACAGGGTATTGACTATTGAATTTATACAATAAACTTTTCGTTTTAAAGCAAATAGATTTGAAATTGAAAATTATCAGAAAACGCATTTATTGTAGGAAGGTCTAATATACCGGGTGTTGTTGGAAGATTTTAGCAGAATCTAAGTAAATGAATAACAAATCAAAAAGGGTTACGTTTTAACGCACCATCGCAAACTAAACGTAACAAGGTATCGCCGCTTGCAACGATGAAGAACTACTTAATAAAACATCGTTATCAGTGGCAACTTTTGACGGAACGCAGAAAAAAAGTTCTGATGGGGAATCGTTTTTGTACTGAATGAACACGAGGGACTTGCACCACTTTCACTTGGAGTAAATTCAAATTCGAAGGTAGTTGTTTGTTTGAAAAATGCTGTTAGTTTTGGTATTTTTTCCACAAACTTTTTCTACTTTTTTTTTCTTACGCTTAGCAGAACCACTTTCATAGTATCTTTTCATTGTGTGTAAGTCTCAGTGATTTATATATTTGCGGTAATCGAAATTCGAAAATAAAAAATTACAAAGGTATTATTTTCGTACAGTTACACTATTATGCAATGCGACACGCAACACCGAGAGCAACATTCAACGGACTAAAATAATAATATAAACATACAAAACCTGCATGCATTTGCAAGCAGGGTTAGGACAACGCTGGCGCGTCGACGCTGACGCGGCACCTTAACACCTACACCTACCTACTAGATTTAAGATTTCAGCGGTGATTGGCGAGCCGTCAGTATGTACATATTAAATTACAAACATTATAGGCTGAACCCTAGTGCCTGGGTTAACAATTTGAAATAATAATGTTATAGTGATTTTCTTTTGAATTGTAGGTGTAATGTAAAATTGGTAATTATTCTGTGCTATATTGTGTGGCATTGTGCTTCAATTTGTGTTCTCCATTCTAGTTCTAATTTTATACTAAACTTTTTCTTTTAGAAGCTTATAAAGTTGAAAGCACATTTTAATAATACAACATTCAGATGAACACTAAACACTTATTTTTTGATTACGTTATTATTGAAAGTTTGTTAGATAGGCCCTTGCGTGAAATATCACCTGGGACCCCTTTGGTGGTCGGGACCCCCTCGCGGTTGCGGGTATTGCGAATACCTAGTTACGTCGCTGGTATGATTTACTCATCCTAAACTATTTACTGGATGGATTGACTCTAAGTTAGCGAAAAAATGTTATATCCTTCAACCACTACACAGCCAGTTTTACAACTGTTTCTAATACCTCACAGAATATTATCAAATGTGTACAGGGTGAACATCCGAATGACTTTTTTTATTTGAAGTGTATTTCTTTATGAATTCGGTATGGAAATGTGGTTAAAAGTAACGAATCTATTTATGCCATTTTCAATTTTTTATCACTTGCTGTTTAACCGGAAATGCTTATCACTTTTTTTTAAATGAGACACTCATTACATTTTTAAATTTTTGGATGCAGAATGAGAAACTACCTTCAGAAATATTAACATACTTTTTCATTCTTAAGAATGTATTAGAAAAAATAATAATAACTACTGATAACCGTAAAATCAATATGTTTATGAAAACTATTTGAAATTTTAATTGACGGTTCAAAAAATGCTCAAATTGTGCTTCGTTTACGACTTGAAAATGATGTAATCGATCAATGAAATGTTTTAGAGAATTTTGTATCATTTGTGGCGTGATAGGATTAATAGATTAATTGGTCGATTATTATGCATTTGACATTTCAAGTGACTCCACAAGGAAAAATCGAGTAGTGATAAATCTGGAGAACGAATTGGTCCTCTGCGCCTAATCCAGGGTGCAGAAAATACTTCGTTTAAATAATCACGATCATGGCGCGAAAATGTGGGTACTTTGACTAATTTGGCGATCCAAATAAATATAATTAAATAAAGTGTGAACCTTGTTACGGTATTCCGCGCAAACACAAAAGAATGCAGGTAAAGTAAGTAGAGAAATCGTTTACGCCGAACACCGCAACAAAACGGGGACAGAAAGGTAGAATTTGGGGTAGGTCAAAAACGTCGTAGAGCGGCGTGGGGAAATAGAAAAACACATTGGAAACCTCGGTGAAACTATATTGATAGCATCGAATCTTGAAAGACTATTTACAAAACAAAATAAGTTGCGTAATCGTGATTGTAAACAAAACGTCATAACATATAAAAATTGGTAAGCAAATAAAACATCTTATAATCTAAATACCTACAATGGTTCACGTTAAATACATATAAAAGAAAATTAAGCGTAGCCTGTACAGTAAATCTAAAAAAAGAAATATACCTAAATTATATGTACATGCTGCTCTGTGAAGTGCACCTCCTTAAAATTAGACACCCTAACTTAAATTAATCATATATTAAATATTTTTAAATTGAAGCATACGTTCTTTTAGTTAATGTGTATACAGAAAGACAAAAAAGCGGACTTCAACATAAACATTGATTAATTAATTTTTAATTTATAGAATAATAACATAGTTGTTCGTACATTGTGCATGTAAGTTTTGTAACGGGGTGGTGCCAATTTATTGGATAATATAAGCAATAGCAGCAAATAAAAAGTCTATTCTTCACAGCAGCATAAACGAATTACGAAAAGAGAAACTGTACCTTGAACAATCAGCTTCATGTTGGTCTCATCTTAGGTCAAGAAAATGCAACTGCATTTCCTATTGGCTGCATGCTGAACCACCAACTTCACTTTATACTAAGCAAGCACTGTTAGTAGCGCGACTTTACATGTATCTTTTCGGTAAGAAGATGTTGTTTTAATCCTTAATCTTTAATGGCCTCTTTCAAAGCACGATCTCTATTTTATAAGGCCAAAATCATGTATGGGGGTAGGGTATTTGGCTTTACAAGATATCGCCGAAAAACCAAGTGTGCAGAATTTCCAGACAACAGCTGCCGAAATACAAACTGTAACAGCTTGCCAACAAACAGATAACGCAATTATCAAAGGGTTTTAAACAAAGGAAAACAATCTTATTACTTTGTAACATCTTAACAGCTGCAGAATACCAGATAACAAATCCATTGTAAGCAGATGTAGGCGGGTGGTAAGTGGTCTTATCTTTTAGAAGAAAGCTGTGCATTTACATGCACCTTTAAATTAAAATGTAATCACTGCAGGTGCTAGAATTTATTACAACTGGTTTGTAACGTAAAGTTTCCTAAGCAGCTGTTTGATTTTATAAGGCAAATTTTTGTATAGAGTAATTACTTGAGAAATTTTATTAAATAATACTAATTCAAATGGTGGGAAATCGAGATTGTTGAGGAATTTTAAAGCATTTTAAAAATAAATTCAGGAAAAATTGTTTGCAGGGTTTTGAACGTAAGAACCTCTTCAAAAGAAAGTCGAAGGTCACCATACCTAGTATACCTACGTATCATCAAAATGTCAATCTGCTCAGATTCTGTTAATTTCATTACCATTCTTATTTAATAAAGTAATTACAAAGATATCTAACAACAATGATTTGTGAAACAATTGCAACTAACAAGTTACAGTAAAATCATCTCTTCTCGAGAACATCTTGATTATACGCTATCGGTAGTTTTATTATTTTTGTAATAATGCGCTCTTAAAAATGAAAAAATATGTTAATATTTTTTAAGGTAGTTTTTTTTATTCTGCATCCGAAAATGTAAAAATACGAGTGTCTCATTAAAAAAAGTGATAGGCATTTCCAATTAAACAGGAAATTTCACAAAATTTAAATAGCATAAATCAATTCACTAATTCACAAATTTTAAAGAAAATGCACTTCAAATAAAAAAATTATTCGACCGTTCCGGGAATTTATACTAACCTTGTACCTATTCATTTTCTAATTCTTAAACTTCATCTTTGTCACTTGTTCCTACAATCCATAACCATTGTTTCAGGATAATAAAATTAAATTAAAAAAGTTCTCTCCAAGCACCAAACGTCACACTGTTATAATCTACATAATCTAAAAATTCTAACATGGAATCTTATAATTATATTCGCGAATTCTGTTAAAATACATTAATAGAATTTTAACGAAGTTAAGAAACAGTATACAACAAAATACCTTCTGTACATATGCGCGCATTAAATCTATTTCAGATTCTCAATTCAATCTCTTTACGTCGCACTGGTGACATTGTTCTGCGATCTCAATTTTCCTTTCCAGCTCTTTTCAAATTATATTATATACACCCTTCGTTCCGAAATTTAGTGATTGCTTATACTGAAACATCAACTCTTTTAAATTATATTCATGGTAGATCTTTCTACTATCGAAGTTAATCGAAACCGTGTTTGTTCATTGTCTATATTAAATAAAAAAATCAGCACATTCATTGGTATATCTAACTAATACGACCCTATCGAGCCGAGAAAATACGGTGAAGCAGTCGAGGCTTAACTATATAGATTAATTGCTATCGTGTTTCTATATTAATTTTGCGTTTGATATACGAGGAGAGAAGTGTATATAATAGTGTATTCTCGGTAGGATATTAATATTGTTAGATTGAATATGATATCACAATTCGAATATCCCATATGCTCTGCAGATTTGCCTATTTCATTGTTTAGTGACAGAATTAAAATCTAGGTCTATTGTAAGCTTTTCATTTATATGCAAACGTCTAAATTTAGATCGATTATAGCGTTTCAACTACTTTGCAATCTTTACATGTTAGTGTAGCACTCTCCAATCAAAGTGGACCGCACGGATTTGTTTTTGCCCTTTATAAACTGCTTCTCTCATTTTAATATGGACATTTAACATGTCAGGTGTTGTTATTCCCTGTCTGTTCTATAGCGTTGTAAATTCTTTTTGTCCGTTGCGACTATAAATATGACTATAATCACCAATACATGCTTCCTAGACGAGTTATTGCCAATTATATCGTTATTTATATTGTTATTTACAGTTAAAGTTCCTGGTTTGCATCGTCCCCTTTTCCAATGAGCTATAAAGGGTAGGTGTACTGCAGAGTATAAAAATAAAACTACTCTGGTGGAACTAGCGTCCACCTTTAAGGGCTGCGGAGTTTGCAAAAGATTGATCTCCGAGTGAGGAAGTTAATTACAGGTAAAACTCTTAAGACTTTTGATATGATTACTTTCTTTTCTTTTCTCTTCTTGCTGTAGAAGAATTAAAAATTAAACATAAATGGAGGCAAGAAAAGTACTAAACTTGTATATTGAAAGTGCTTTCATCAGCATATGAACAATTATTTCCATAGAATGTGAGCGATCGAGTATTTTGTTTGAGTTCTACTAGTGGTTCAGTAGGAAAACATCTGGCTGCTGTCAAACGAGTCGTCTACAAAGTGAAGTCTTCAATTTCTAAATAGATAAACATGTGGTCCGTAAAATATTTCCAGTTATAAAGATATTCCGGCTTCCAGATATTTTCATTCTGTGGAGGTAAAACTGTTGTACGTCGTAGTTTTTGCTATATCCAATCTTGAAAGAAAATTTATGAAAATATTTACGACATCTGGAACTTAAGATAAATTCAAAACATAAATCACAGGCAGCAACGGGTATAGAAACAATTGTAGATATTTTCGGAAGAAAAATTTAGAAGATCTATTTGGATTACAAGTTTGGAGTATAAGTTTGGATTAATCTCTTTGATTAACCTTTTGGATTAATATTTTGGATCCTACAAAATCAATTGCGTTTCAATTTTTAAGAAAGATGGTTCGACGAAAACAATCAAAATTAATCTATTTTTATCTTACCATCTTTAATTTAAAAACAAGTCCAAATAGGCTTGACACAAACATGGCGTAATAATATTGCATAGATTTTACAAACAAATAAATTACAACTCCGCACACGTGTTGACCATCTAAATGTTTATGTTCTAAGGTAAAACCAGATAATGAATCCTTCGGATTAATGCATATTGGTCAGCTGGATAACAAATAATTATTGTTTATCTAAGAAGTAATACAGGGCGTAGGTTTGCTCAACGCCTGTCATTCTAGCAGTAAAATCACTGATGTTACTTGGAACATTTGGTACGGCCGTCCCTGCATGTAAATATTTTCTCTCGTACTTAATTAAATTTTAAATTCCTTACTGTATTCAGGGTCATTTGAGAATTTTTATTAACAATTTCGACTGCTTTCTAACAGAAATATTTGCTTATTTATCGCCCTAAGGTATTATTAAGACATGTAATTTTAACTTAAAAATTGCAGTCTATTTTATTTTTGACATCTAGTTTAAATGTGGTATTTGGGTTATCAGAACATTTGTTTTCAGAAATATTATATGTAGGGATTGGATTATCGATTTGTAGTTCGCTTGAGTTTACTAATATTTGAATTGGTTGTAGTTTTCAGGAATAATGAGTGATTTGTTCAGAGTGATATTGAGTATAATGTTTTGTACTTAGACACATCTTCACGTCCTTTCAATTATAATGATTATTTATGTGGCTTGCTTGATCTTTTGGTTATTCAGAGTGCAAAGCACAAGAAATAAAAGAGTTACTTAATAAAATTAGCGCGTAGATAGATTAGGACCACAGCAGTTTAATTGAGATGGATTTGTATACAGATGACGCAAAGCCATTCCGTAAGAAACCCTATGTAATGCCACCCTATATAAGTAAAATACCTAATGAACACCGTTTTTGTTTTGATAGTAGGGCCTTGAACCACTTAATCGTTCACGATTCGTACCCACTTTCAAACATAGACATAATACTTAATATGTTGAGAGGGACGAATTATATCTCAGTTTAGATTTAAGGAAATTCTTTTGGCAAGTATCCCTTAGCGAATCGTCAAGAGATAGGACCGCGTTTAGTGTTACTTCGAAAGGACAGTTTAGGTTCATGATTATACCCTTTGGATTGAAAAACGCTGCGCAGATACAACAGCGACCAGTTGATGCAATTTTTGGTCCTCGTTTCGAACTCCATGTGTTCTGTTATTTGGATGATATCATTTTGTGTCCATCGTTATTTGACGAGCATCTAGGATTATTTTCGGATGTTAAAGAGCGTCTCAATGAGACTAATTTAAGAATAAGTTTAGGGAATGTGAATTTTTCGAAAAATTACTTAAATTTCTTGATTATATTGTCGGCAGCAATTCTTTAGGTACAGATCCCGATAAGGTGTCGGCTATGATTAACTTTCCTCGTCCATATAATACAACAGTGGTGAAGAGGTTTACAGGTATGTGCAGTTGGTATAGTCGTTTCGTTAATAAGTTTTTGTCATTGGTTTCACCTATTAATGATCTCATTAAGAAGATAAAAAGAACAAACTATCACCTGAACTTCTGAGGCAAAGAGTTTGTTTGTGTTGATCAATCAAACCTTGATTTTTGCTCCCCTTCTTACGTAGCCGGACTATTCAACCCCTATCGTCGAAGAGTGCGATGCAAGCAATACAAGATTAGGTGCGGGGTTGATACAGAATATCAATGGAGAAGAGCGTGTCATCTCATATACGAATAAAACCACCAACTGTACGGAACGTAATTACTCTGCTACAGAGAAAGAGTGGCTTGCAGTTATTATTGCGATCGAGAAATTTCGTCTGTTGGTTGAAAGTATCCTCTTTACTGTGGTCTCAAACCACTTTTTATTGCTTTGGTTGAGTAAACCATCGAGCTCCTCTTAAAAGCTTGCCAGGTGGTCAATAAGATTGAGACAGTATTCATTCGACCTAGTAGATAAGACAGGAAATTAAATGTGGTACCGGACTGTCTTAGTCACGCGATTCCTGAAAGTAAGCCCTGATCCTCTCTTTGAGGCTTCGGAACTAACCTCCTCCATTCAATGAAATTCGAAGCAATAGGCAAATTAGAAGGAATAAACTTTGAGGACAAAACCATCCTCCACTTCCATTGTCGGTAACTCACAGGAGACGCTAAAATCTTCTTGTTCAAGGATTTGTTCGTTCATGTCATGACCCTTCTACAACCGGACAGTTTCATTTTGCGAAAACGTTGTCTCGTGTTCAAAAATACATAAATTCGGCAAGTATTTTGGTGGTGGAAGATCTTAGTAGCCAGCAAGTCACTTAACCTCCTTCAGGTACCATTGAATATCGATGAAACAGGGCATAGTTTTAAAGAACAATAGAAGAAGAAAAGTGCAAAAGACAAAATAAGAATAAGGATTAGCCCAAGCCAAGCAGTATTTAACAAGAAAAAGCTGCTGCTGTGTTCGAAGACAAAAACACAGAAAGTGGAAAATATTTTTGAAAGCATACGTGTTGAGCACAACATTGTGTAGCTGTGAAACACAAACAGTAGAAAATGCGGACAGGAAAGGATAGAAAACTTTGAAATATGGTGCCACTGACGTATGATGAAGATATCATGGACACACAATATTAATAACAAGGAGGCACTATAAATAGTAGGGGAAGGAAGAAATAGGCGCAGACAGTAAAAAATATATAGATAGATAGATAGGATGGTAGAATACATACTAAGGTATGATGGAATAGCGCGGCATATGTTAGAAGCAGAGAAAGGAAAAAGACAAGTAGACGTAGACATAGATTGTACTATTGCACACAGATAGTGAAGGATGTAGGCTATATAGGTTTCGGGTAAATGTGTAGGTTAGCTCAGAATAGAAAACAATGGAGATCGTCCACCCAGTCCTAGAACCGAAGACTTAATGACGATCAGGAAACCATGCACAATATTCGTATGAATTTTCTTAACAGTACGATATTATATTTTGCACATTGCAAATTATTATCGATGTGTCTATAGTAATGTGTAATACATCAGCAAGTACTGCATTTTAATTCTGATAGCGTAGGACAGTCGAGCGTAAGCATATCAGTTATAACGCTTTCGAGCACGGAAGTTTCTAACCACTTCCTCTTTTCCACACACTTCACTAACACTTGTTCACCAAGTCTTACAATTTGTGTTAAATATAAAGGTTTGTATGGTGACACCAATTTTGGTGTAGAACATCCACCACAAGAAAGGTCTTGAATATTCTTTGTTATCGAGGCGTTATATTGTATATGTACTTCACTTAAACAGTATGTTTGCATTGCCAGTTTAAAAAATTGATGGCAAGTGATGTTTTTCTACAAATTTATTTCTTCTATACTTAAATCGATTATATGCGCGTTACTGTATGTTTGTGAAATGCAGTGTAGCTTCTACTAGTTAAATTAGCTTTAACATCAGTTTGCTTATATTGCATTCGTACTCTCTGGAAAATTATCCCCTCTGACTATCTAGTTTTAAGACGCACCACATCAGTGAACACATATTGGACTGAAGCTGATGTCTATATATTTTGCAGCTAACTTACTTTTTTAACTTCGCGCTTGAGCAAACTTAATGTAGGTTCAAAACAGTTCAACCTTTTTGGAACCGATTAACCAAGCGACTGATTTTTTACAAAGTTTTACAGGGGTGCACGCTTTTTGAACTGAAACCAATCTAATGTATTCTTTGCCTGTCCGCACTTTAACCTGAACCCGGCCTTATGCATTCTTATGTGCACTCAATTGCTTGTATAATTTTTCGCTTTAGCAAACTTTCTGTAGATTCAAAACAGTTGACTGATTTTTACAATGTTCCACAAAAGTAAAAACTGTTTGGCTTGAAACTTTTCTGAAATCGGTCTAATGTGTTTTTACACAGTTGTTTTTTTAACTTCTGGTTGAGAACAAATTCAACAGCATATGTTTTGGCAACTCAAGACCGTAAAGAAACCAAAGGGACATTTAATGAAATGGAGTTGGTAAAGGTTAAATATCCAGGTATTTGCCTAGCAGAAAAGGTTCTAAGTAAGGAAATAAAGTTTGTGTAAAATGGTTAGGGTTCTTCAGCGCGCACAATAGCAGTATCAAGGGGAAAACAATGCTTTTGAGATATAGTACGACTATTATGGAACTCTACAGTTGCAAAATGAAGCTAAAATGTATATTGTGCAATCCTTTTATACTTCTTTTTTATTATACTATTCTTTCAACAGTAAGGTATTTTGTTTGAATAACCTTAATGTAGGTTCAGAACAACGCAACTGCTTTGAAACCGACTTAATTTTACAACGTTGCACACGAATACACGTTGTTTGACTTGGAACTGGCGTAATGTATTTTTGCATGTACATAGTTTAATCTGAAAACCGGCCTGTTGCATTTTTTAGTTCACGCAATTGCTTTTACAACTTCTCTGAAGATTCAAAACTGTTCAACATTTTTAGGAATGACCGACTTATACAAAGTGCTACGTACATTGACCAAGCCTACAAAAAAAACAAAAGTAAGAAAATAACCGGGCTTAATCGGTGAGTAAGCGGGGTATTTCACATACAACAACAAAGGAAAGCTTGAAATAAAAATATACTCACTCATTCACAACTCACTCATACAGTTAATTCGAGATCTGTATGAGTCCCAAGTAGTAAAATCTAAGTGGACAGGGTCTTGACAGTAGTATAACCTAGGTCTACCTCTACTTCTCTTTTTTCCTATCTCTGCTTCTAGTATATTCCGCACGATTCCCTTATGCCATAGGATATGGCTTATCATCCTCTATCCTATTTTTTACCATTTTCCATATATTTCTTTTTTCCCCTACCATTTTTAGTACATCTTCGTTCTTAACCTTGTCTGTCCATGATATCTTCATCATACGTCTGTAGCACCACATTTCTAAGACATCTACCTTTTCATTGTCCGCTTCTCCTACTGTCCAGACTTCACAGCCGTACAGTGCTGTGCTCCACACGTATGTTTTAAACAATCTTTTCCTTGTTTCTATGTTTGTTGTTTTTGAACACAGTAGTTACTTTTTCTTGTTAAATGTAGCTTGTGCTGATCTTTGTTTTATATCTTTTGCGCTTTTTCCATCTTGCGTTATTTGGCTTCCTAGGTAGCAGAAATCCTTAACCTCTTGTAAGTTCTTGTTACCTATTTGTATTCTTGTTTTTGATTTATTTTCCCATCGTTTGCATACTAGTACTTTAGTTTTATTCTTGTTAATTTTTATACCGTATCTCTCTGTTAGAACCGTTTCCATTTCATTAAGAGCAGCTTCTAACTCTTCCTTGCTAGATGCTAATACCACTATATCATGTGCAAATCTAAGCATGTCAATTTTTTGTCCCTGCATAGTAATTCCAAATGTCTTCCTGCATTTGACAGTATTAATTGCCTCTTCAATGTACAAGTTAAAAATTAATGTGGATAGGGCACATCCCTGTCGCACCCTTTTCCTAATGTTTACTTCTCTACGTTTCTGCTCTACTTCTATTACAGCTGTTTGCTCTTTGTATAAGCTATATACTATTCGTCTATCCCTATAATTCATTCTAATCTCTTTGAGTATTTCGAACATTTTTTTCCATTTTACATTGTCGAATGCTTTTTCCAATACTACAAACCCTATATACACTCTTTCCCCTTTTTCTATTATTTCTCCATTATCACTCTCAGACCAAAAAAAAACCTTCCGAGTTCTCTTGTTTCGCCTAATTGATCTTCTCCTAGCATTTCTTCAGCTCGGTTTTCCATTGATCTTTGTACAACTAGTTAATATTTTTGACACGTGTACTGTCAAACTTATTGTTCGAAAGTTTTCACATCTATCCGCGCCTTTCTTTATTGGTATAGTTACTATGATGGACGTTTGAAATCTTAGGGTATCTCGCCTATCTCGTACATATAGCTTATAAGTGGGAAAAGATGTTCTGTTACTGCTTGTCCAGCGGCTTTTAGAGTTTCTGCTTGCACCTTATCTGTACCCGACGCCTTACCATTTTTCAGATCCTTTAATGCTAATTCAAACTCATCTCTAAGTATAGGATATTTCAAGTCATCATTTTCAATGTTTGATTCCTGCTCTAATGCAGTTAGCTTCTATCCTGCATATAAATTCCCTATATATTCTTGCCATTTTTCCCACTTTCTCTAGATTTTCTTGAAAATTCCTAGCAGCGTATTTTATTGTAAGAAGGTCTAATATACCGGGTGTTGTTGGAGGATCTGAGCAGCAACTACGTAAATGAATAATGGAGAAAAAGGGTGTAGACTTTAAGTGACCATCGTAAAGTAAACGTAACAAAATTTTGTAAGAATGCAGCTGTTTGGCTAGAAACAGGTTTAATGTACTGTTGCATGTATGCAGTGTTTTTTATTATGATAAAGGATGTTAGAAATATGTAGGATGCTGAGGACTATGATGCCTGAATTTACGTAAAAACTTGTATTTTATAATTGCAATAAGCACTGTAAAATCTCTTCTATATCCTTACCGTTCCTGCTCGTATATTGGAATGGAAGGTTGATCTAGAACCAGTTTAACCTTAACAATGATGTATTTTGCCATTTGTTGAAGTATTAAGTCTTGAAGTAATTGAAAGTGCGGAACTCTAACGTTAATATCTTTATAACACCATAGCAACGATCACACTAGCCATTCTATAACTGTTGCAGCACACCACAACATAAAATAATTGAACGTTAAACGCGGAAAAACTATAAATTATACTATTTACACGGTGGAGGAGAATTGATCTGCAAGCTCATCTTATGCGATAATTAAAGTTAATCTTAACTATAGTTGCAAACGGAACAACCGGCATAACTTTTGCTTGCACGCACTTTGGCATGAAACCGCCACAATGAATTTTTGAAAGTAAGCTCTTATTCCAAAAGCAGCACAATGTATTTCTGCATGTACGTACTTTGACATAAGAGCAGCACAATATATTTTTTGTAAGTACGTAGTTTGGCCTAAAAGCAGCGCCGTCGCACTACTTACTGCTTTGAATTTAAAGAAATCACTTGAATTACATTCTGCTCGTATTTTTAAACGAAAAGTGCGTTGAGCCTCAAGAGCGTATAAGATATTGATATCCTTCAGCGTGTTATGCTGCCCATTCGTATCTCAAGCGTAAAAAAATTAATATAGACACACGAAAGCAATTCTAGCAAGTTAGGCCTGGTTTACTGTCTCGTATTATCCCAGTTCAATTGGATCGTATTAGTTACATACAAACCTGTTTTGATTCTTTAATTAATAAAGTCGACAAAAATTTTTTTGGGTTATTTCTGACAATGGAAAATATATATCAAATTTATAATTTTATATTATATATAATTTCGTAATAATGCAGCAATTGTCATAAATAACATCTATACTTACACAAAATAATTCCTTGCCACATTCTAACTTCAACCGCTTGTTTGGTTTATAATGTTTGCTGCGTTCTCAACTATTCAGGTCACTTGTAGTTTAAAATAAATTTAGCATACTTTTTTGTTCGGTATTGTTAGCGGTATTTTTGCTTACATTTATGTTGATTAGAAAATTAGCTACTGAAAAATTTGTATTTATAGTCTAAAGAGCCTTAGAACCAAACCCAAGTGGAAGATGGCAGAGGTAGAACGACTGTAAACACGGTATTGTATTTAAAATAAAGCTTTAAAAAGTATCTTTTCATGCAGTTGTACTACAAACAAAAAAAAATTATAATATTTTGCTGTATTACGCGTTAAAACAACCGCTTAAGAAATGTTCTAGTAGATGATTAATTTAAGGGTATTACACATACCTAAGTAATCTAGTTTTAGTGCTTAGGCTTCTGTGAATAACCTTTTGTTGTTTGCGTTGTAACCATTTTTATCATGTGGGAAGGAATGTGAAATACTGTAACAAAAAACATTTTTCTATCTTATACTGGGGCACTAGTGTAACATAAAAAGTTTTAAAGCCCCACGATGCAGCACCTGCGTAGCCAGCTAGTCCGAGTTACGATATAAAAACTAAAGAGAGTAATTACAAATTGGGGGGGAGGGCATCTAAGTGTAACAATAAATTCACCTTAAGGGAAGATGCGAAAACGTTTAAGTATGCCTGCATAGTGTTGTCTTCTAAAAAAAAAAGAAACTTTATTTCTGAACATCAGCCAAAACCACTAACGAGAGCTGTCATGTAACTAATAAACAGAGGTATAAAATGTATTAAAAGGTTTCAGATTTTAATATGGAGTATTTTTTACTAATTCACAATACTTTCAGCTCAATCTTAATAAAAATTAATTCCAAAAGCAAATCGAAAGTGAACTCTCTTTTTTTATATACTACTGAATTTACATTCTCAGGAGCCATTAATTTGACTTTAAACCTATATCTTTTCATGTAGTAATTCAATAAAATTTCATAACTCCATAATTTATATTCAAAAAATCTTTTCTTTCAATAATTTATAAAACAAGTGTATAAGAAGTATATGCTTTTATATATGTGTAAAATATAGTTTTATTTCTAACTAGTCTTAAAAAAAATTATTTTTAGATATACACGAAATTTTGATAAATCTAATTTACACAAGGTTCTTTAATATCTCGTAGCAGATCTGGTATGGCATCTAACATTATGGTTACGACATTTAAATTTTTTAAAGGTAAAGATATATTAACCAAGCTATAAAGTTTGATAGGATATCATAGTCCAATAAATACAAGCTACACGACACTTAGCAACATCTATGAAACCATTTTAATTTATCTACATATCAAATCACATAATAGGCAGGGACTACAAGATATTTTAACCGTTTGAAGTGCAAAAAAGACATAACTTTACTCACAAATTCTTAAAGCATTAATTTACTTAATTGATGCAGCACCCAAAAATCTTATAGTAGTGGTCTTCCAGAAACAAACATTCAATTGTACCTACCGCGAGCGTCGCTTAAACAAAAGTAGGCCATAAGAATTACTTCAAACGCACACAAAATATTATCAGGTTGAAAGTTATTACCGCAACAAATTTACAAGAAGGCGCATCTTTGCAAATTACATAAAACATTATATTGCGTGTAACGACAAACAGCAAATTTCTCTTTAATAACAATTAAGAAGTGTAAACAGGACCGTTGAGCTCTGCCACGTGCAACCTTCTAAATTTACCAACTTTCATACATGCGTTTCCTACGTGCGCATTAATAAGTTTCGTCCGGAGCTTAAAGAATTAGAACTCATCACCGTAGTGCTATTCGCACTTTCCACCAACAAGATCTTAAAGACAACCTGCCTGTTCAAATGGTACCTCTAATCGAAATGGCTTTCCACTTTTAAATCAGCTCTAAAACTCAAATAACTATAATTGCATATGCGTGCAAGCGAAGCATGGAAACGACAGTTATCCAGTAACGACTTATTACAATAGAATAAAAAAAAATAGTAGGTATGCAACACAAGCTACACTTTAATGTGAAATAGGTAATATAAACTTGCAACGACGACATTAATAGATATCATTATTCCTTTTTGAAAACAAAAGGCCTCAAAATATTAATGAAAGCAAATTTAACGACTATAGCTAGGACATAAAATTGTATACGTTACAATATAACCTTTCGTGGTTCGTAATAGACATATGTTATTTCTGTAACCAATCAGAACGTGTAACGTAGAAGAAATTGTGTGAAGAAGTGTTGGAATGGAAGCGCGCCATGATGGTTGTTTTCACTATCGTATTGTTAACTGCTTGTGTGACAGTAGTGCGTTATAAACCGGAGATATAGTGCCCCGTAATTTCTTACCCAATCCTGTTACCCTTATTGCCTGTCTTGTTCGTGTTTAAGTTTTAGATAAACGAACATCTCATCTAGAAAAGGATTAAAAACACACGCTTAAAACAACCCTGAAATTAACAACAATTATTTGAAAACCAGCTTACTAATATGCAGTAGTCCAAAGATAAGCAGTGAATTAATTAATTTACATTGTAAATTTGGAATGTGATTTCATTTACTTCATTTGAAACTTTGGTGCAACATATTACGTCCTCTATGCAAGCAAGCGAATAACTACTTTACTTTTGTTTAACGTATATAAGAGATGCAAATTAATATATTTATCGGAATTCTAGCATTATACTATAGCAAAGATTTTTAAAACCGATTCATTAGATGTGGAATATAGCTATAATGTGTTCAGAGTACTATTACATATATTCGATGCGGTTAAACACATTTGGGGCTTCCTAAGAATTATTATATGCAACATGCCAAAACAAAGGTAATAATATTGAGGAAAGAGAGAAAGGATCGTGATAGGCTTCACGAAAGGAGATTAATGCAAACAGTGATAGTAACGACAGTAGTAGGATTCAGAACGAAGTGTAGTGGTGGTGATGTAGGTGAAGAGTTAGCTTATCGTGATTTAAAAACACAAATAAAATGACTTTTTCGAAATCGCTTTTTCTTCTTATCCATGAGAATAGTAGCAAAAATTGCAGCTTTTATGCAGACTGATGTATTGGGTAGCTTTAGGTAGTTTTGGTTCTTGTATGGTTGTGAAGTGAGTACGGTTTTTCATTGATAAGACGTTTCCGGCGCTTGCGCGTGGTTGTTTATTTGAACCATATTGGAATATAATTTAATATAAACATGAGTATGATCTACCCCAGCTGCTGTAATGCTACCGATGCGGATTATCATAGTAAACGTCGCTTTGATGTTAAAGTTACCTCTATTATTCTTTTCATAAGTAATGCATCTACTGAGAAGCGTAGATAAGTTAATCCAAACGTATAGAAACCGGCGCATGCCATATCTGATCGAAGCATCAACTTTAATCGTGGATATATCTGAGAATGGAATGTTTGACGTGCCAAGATTATTGCAGACAATTTACGGGATATTTAAATTTCCCTTTAAATTGTGTTTGTATGCAAGGTCGACACCGGTTTTTAGTCAAAAATTGTGCCTTTTTATGTCTGTCGGCGGCCAGTTTTCTTCGCTAATAGAAATGAGAAGTTCTATTTACGTGAACGAAGCTCTGATAGACGTATGGACTGTTTTATTAAATTATATACAATAACACCATTTCGAATGGACCTGCACCTTGCCGAAGTTCTAGATCAATAAAACAGGTGCAATGACTTGCGTTTTCTAATGAGCTAAAGAGCTAAACTACAGGTCCAACCAAAGTAGTAGGGTCGTTAGTGAAGAACCAGACTGAGACAGGTTCCCGAAAGAGGGCAGCGGCTCATTAGGTAATTAGATTGGCAAAAACCATAGGGGTCGGTATGACAGTCTCAGACACACTACCGCGATGTGGAAGGCAACGGGAAACCACCGCATTACCTCCCAAGTACACAGCGTTCTTAAATTGTAATAAACATGATGGAATGGCATAATGGGGTAAAAGATTCCGGAGTTAAAATAGTGCCCCATTCGGATTTTCGGGAGAAGACTACTTCGGAAGATGCGATTGGAAAGTTTAGAATAAGAGTCGGGAAAATTTTGCAAGCTGAAGAGTGGAATGTTAGAAGTATGAAGCAAGTAGGTTAGCAAGACAACCTGAAAAGCGAAATGAATAGGTTAGCACTAGACATAGTAGGGATCAGCGAAATTCGGTGGCCTGAGGCGGGAGGATTTTTGGAGTGGAGACTTCAGGGTAATTCATACAGGAGCAGAGGAAGGAAATTCGGGTGTGGGGACAGTTATGCAAAAAAAGATAGGACACTGTGTAGAAAATTACTTACAAAAGAACGAAAGAGTACTCATGGTTAGATTAAAACTAAACCAGTAAATACAGTAATAATACAGGTATACATGCCGACCTCTAGCTACAGTGACGAAGAGGTAGATAACAGTTTAATAATTACGCGGGGTTTTAATGCAATAAGTTAGTGTAGGGAAGGAGCGGTAGTAGGTATATTTGGTTTAGGCACGAGAAACGACAGAGGAAATAGGCTGGTAGAATTTTGCAACAAGAACAATTTAATCATCACAAACATATTATTTCACCATATACGATATATGTGGAAGATGCTAGGAGATATAGGAAGATATCAAATAGATTACATTCTTGTTAGACAACTGTATAAGCTATCCAGAAGCAGATATAGACACTGACCACAACATCGTAATTATGAAGGCCGCACTTAAATTTAAAAATTTGAAAAAAGAAACAGAGAAAGGCACTTTGACTTAGAGAAATTAAAAGATAAAGATATTCAAGAAAGGTTCGAAAAAATGTCAAATGAATTGCCGAAAGATGTCGGGAAAATATCTGATACTATGGAAGTAGAAACAGAATGGAATAACATTAAATCCAGCTTAAACGTGGCGTATACACAAAAAGAAAATAAGAAACCATGGATAACAAAGGATATCCTGAATTTAATTGAAGAAAGACTATAATACATAAATTAATAAATTAATTAACATACAAGACCATAAAATGAGAAATTATTCGCAAATCCATGAAAGCTAAAGAACAATGGATTGATGAAAAGTGCAAAGAGGTACAAACTAAGATGGAAATAGGAAACATATGAAGCATACAAACTAATTGAAATCGATTTTAGGGATATAAAGCCGTATAGCAAAAATATAAGGAACGCGGGAGGAAACGTCATTATAGAAAATGTAGAGAAAGTGGGTAGATGGCAAGAATATATAGAGAATTTATATGCAGGAAAGGAACCAACATCAACAGATAAGATGCAAGCAGAAACTCTAAAAGCCGCTGGACAAGCAGTAACAGAACGTCTCTTCCAACTTGTAAGTTACATGTATGAGACAGGCGAGATACCCAAAGATTTCAAACGTAACATCATAGGATCTATACCAAAAAAGAAAGGCACAGATAGATGTGAAAATTTTCGAACAATAAGTTTGACAGCACACGTGTCAAAAATATTGACTAGAATTGTACAAAGACGAATGGAAAAATGAGCTGAAGAAATACTAGGAGAAGATCAATTTGGGTTTAGGCGTAACAGGGGAACACGGGAGGCTATTTTAGCTCTGAGAGTGATAATGAAGAAAACAATAGAAAAAGGGGAAAGCGTGTATATAGTGTTTGTAGATTTGGAGAAAGCATTCGACAATGTAAAATGGAAAAAAATGTTCGAAATACTCAAAAAAATTGGAATGAGTTATAGGAATAGACGAATAGTACATAGCTTATATAAAGATCAAACAGCAGTAATAGAATTAGAGCAGGAAGGTAGAGAAGTAAACATTACGAAAGGGGTGAGACAGGGATGTGCCCTATCTCCATTAATTGTTAACTTGTACATTCAAGAGGCAATGAATACTGTCAAATGCAGGAAGACATTTGTAATTACTATGAAGGGACAAAAAATTGACATGCTTAGATTTGCAGATAATATAGCGGTATTAGCATCTAGTAAGAAATAATTAGAAGCTGCTCTTAATGAATTGGAAATGGTTCTAACGGAGAGATACGGTATGAAAATTAACAAAAATAAAACTAATGTACTAGTATGCAAAAGAAAGAAAATAAATCAAAAACAAGAATACACATAGATAACACGAATTACAAGAGGTTAAGGATTTCTGCTACCTAGGAAGTCAAACAACGCAAGATGGGAAAAGCACAAAAGATATAAAACAAAGATTAGCACAAGGTCGAACTACATTTAACAAGAAAATAGCAACTGTTCAAAGACAACAAGCATAGAAACAAGGAAAAAGTTGCTTAAAACGTTTGTGTGGAGCACAGAACTGTACGGCTGTGAAGCCTGGACAGTTAGAAGCCTTGAAATGTGGTGCTACAGACGTATGATCAAGATATTATGGACAGACAAAGTTAAGAAGAAAGATGTACTAAAAATGGTAGGGGAAGAAAGAAATATGTGGAAAACGGTAAAAAATAGGAATATATTAGAAGCAGAGATACGAAGAAAGAGAAGTAGAGGTTAGACTATTGCACACAGATAGTGAAAGATGTAGGCTGTAAGAATTTTAGGGAAATGTGTAGTCTACCCCAGTCCCAAGATGGATAAACTAATGACGAAAAAAATAACTGTACTTAAACATGATAATTATTATAAGCAACTAAAGATACTGGTTTTGCAATATTCTTGAATAATGCTAATTGTGTGAAAGGATTTACTGGAAAACTATTAATTCGGCAAATGTTTAAGTATTGGGAGATCTTGGCAACCACAGACTGCTTAACCCCCTTCACATACCACTGAATCTCGGTGAAATAGGGCATATAATTAGAAAATAATAGAAGAGGAACCGAGCTGTCTATAGGCTCTGTGGGAATTTTAGAGAACTGTGTAGGCTAGCTCATAATATAAATAAGTGGAGGTACGTATCCAACCAGTTTTGAGACAGAAAACCTAATAACAAAAAAATAAGTGCAGATAAATCTGATGATTATTATAAGCAACTACAGGGGTTGGTTGTGAAATATCTGCAACTAATGTTGACTGTGCGAAACGATATATTGGAAAAATATTAAATCGGCAAATGTTTAAGTGCTGGGGATACTTTGCAGCCACATGCTACTTACTCCCCTTCACAACCACTGAATGTCGGAGAAATAGGGTATATAATTACAAAACAATAGAAGGGGACCGAACTGCATCTAACAAGAAAGAACAGCGCCTATGATCAAAGACAACAAACATAGATACAAGAGGAAAATTGTTGAAAGCATATGTGTGGATCACAGCACAGTATGCCTATAAAATACCGGCAGTAGGAAAAGTAGACAGAAAAACGATAGCAGCCTTTTGGAATGTTGTGCTTCAGGTGTACAAGGATGACAGCATGGTTAGACAAAGTTAATAACAAATAGGTTATAGAAAGAGTAGAGGAATAAAGATATCTGTCGAAAAAAAATAGAAGAAATACTCGTAGAAGGGCAGAATAAGTTCAAAGGCATTTTTTGGAATAGTATGGGATATATTACAAGCAGAGGTAGGAAAAAGGAGGTAGATGTAGACTTACTTAGATCAGATAGTGGTAGATGTAGACTGTACAAATTTCTGGGAATGTCTAGATTAATTCAAAATAGAAAACAACGGAAGTACTTGTCTAACCAGTTCCAGGACTGAAGATCTATTGATGATGATGATACAATAAAAGTTGAAACTTAATGGTTTTGTGTGCAATTTAACATAAAAATCAAATCTAGGCAAAGCATATTTTTTTTTTGAAAACTAGTTTAGTTTTTCTAACATTTTAAAGTTTTGAGGAAGCTAATTCCTATAAAATTTAACTCTTTTTCAATTTTACACCCTAAAACCTTACAAGTAGTTTACTAAAAAAAAATAACTACATAAATTATATAAGGTACCAAATTGAAGAAAGAAAGAAAATAGTAATTATTGGTGAAGCACAATTTTTGCATAATTGCAAAGTATAGGAAACGAAACTATTTTCAATTCATGATTATATATCACGTTTTAAGATTGTTTTTAAACTTCTGATGTTGACTAGAATTCATTCAAATATCTTCATATGATGCACAAACTCAAACATGCAAGAAAAGTCGAACCTCTGGTCTCTTAGGGGCGACACGTGCGTCGCGCTAATGTCTACTGAAAAATATTCAAATTTTACTCAATTGCAGAACATTTTATCGGAACAGGAGCCGTAAGTTTATAATCCTAAATTATGTTTCAACGTCCTTATACTGAGAATAGCTGACAATAATCAATTTATTATATATGCACATGTAACGAACATGGCGCTTAAGATGTGGATTTGCAGCTTTGAGTTACTCCATGAAAGTTTGAAACTATGGAGTTAAGCTTTACTTACGTCAATCAACGTCAACTTCTGAAGGTCTGAATTTATGTAATAAGACGAACATGCTTGCAAAAGCACACTAGTTTCGTCTGAACTAATAATATTTATTTAAGCAAGTATACGCAATAATCTTAAGCATTTGTTGTTGGGCAAAGTTTGATTCAGTTGTTGCTCTGTTGTACGTGATTAAGTCAATATTTGTTTTAAGTTCTGTATCGCTTCTGCAACTAACTACAACTTTATGTTTGAGTTACTAAATTCGACCTTGCTAGAACATTTATTAATAAATTATTTTGGGAATTGATGTATACCTTTGTGCAGAGGTTCAGTAGAAACTTTGCTAAAAATATTAGATCGATTACCTGAATACTTACATGCAGTATACAGTAATTCTTTATAAGGAGGCAAAATATTTTAACCAACATTATAACAACTTTAAAAACCATTTGAAATTTAAGTTAATTTTTGGTTGACTAGTATGTGTGCGCCGCATTAATCAGGCAAATTTAGTGCTCCTAGACTAGACAAACCTGCTTTCAACATCCTCTAGTCCTTGCGTACATGACAGTATCATAACTACAATTTTTGGCCCCCCGCAAAAATTTTCGTAAGGGCCATTTTAAGATTTATTATCCTATGTTTTTTCCGTATTTTTAAAAATTATAGTAGGCTCTTATAGAGAAAAATCAATCACATTGTATATTAATCAAGTGCTTTATTATACAACAGTGAAACCATAAATTAATCTGCTTTTTCCAAGTTTCGTTTGCTTATCTAAGTATACAGCGAGGACGCGGGAAGCGGAACTGCGCTTGTATGATTGCGCAGCTCCCCCCTCCAATCTATGGAATTGCTGACTCTTATACATCGGTCGTTGCTGAACTAACGCCAATTGTGAGTTGCGGAGTGTGATACGTTTTCTTCAAGCTGAAGAATGTTGTACTGTTGAAATCCATCGAAGTATGAGTGTAGCATGAGGTGAACACTGTATGAGCGATATTGCTGTTAGAAAATGGTGTAAGAAATTTGCGGATGGTCGAACAGACGTCCATGACGAAGGTAGTCAAGGACACAAGTCCGTCGCTACAGCAAATTTGGTTGACCGAGTTGACGAAGTGATCAGGAAGAAACGGAGGTTTACGATTTTGTGAACTGTATCTAGAATTTCAAGACAGTTCACGGTCTTCCTTGTACAAAATTATTACCACCGAGCTAGGATATCGAAAACCGCGTGACCGTTGGGTTCCAAAAACGCTGAGTGAGGACAATAAAATGGGGCGAATGGCGTCAATTCTTACTTTTCTTACACGTTATGACAACGAGAAAAACAGTTTCTTAAAATTTATTGTTCCTAGAGATAACACTTGGGTCTTGTATGACAAATCAAAGACCAAAGAACAGTCAAAGCAATGGATGCACACGCCCAAAAAATTCAAACAGAGTTTGAGCAAGCGGAAAACAGTGGCTACAGTTTTTTGGGACCAAAAAGGTGTGCTTCTCGTTAATTTCATAGAACAGGGAACAACAACAACAACAAAAGAAGCTTACTGTGAGACTCTATGTCGGAATGTAGAGAAATAAATATTAAGAAAGAGGTGAGACCGGGATGTACCCTAGCCCCATTAATTTTTAACTAGTACTTCGAAGAGGCAATGAATACTGTCAAATGCAAGAAGACATTTGGAATTATTATGCAGGGACAAAAGATTGATATGCTTAGATTTGCAGATGATACGGCGTTATTAGCATCTAGCAAGAAAGAGTTAGCAGCTGTCCTTTATGAAATGGAAAAACAGTTCTAATAGAAATTCGGTATGAAAATTAACAAAAATAAAACTAAAGTACTAGTATGCAACGGAGGGGAAAATAAATTAAAAACTCGAATCAAATATGTAACGACAACTTACAAAAGGTTAAGGATTTCTGCTACCTAGGAAGCCAAATAACACAAGATGGGAAGAGCGCAAAGCTTAGCACAAGGCCATGCTACATTTAGCAAGAAAAAGCAATTACTATGTTCAAAGGTAACAAACATAGAAGCAAAGAAAAGATTGCTTCAAACATGTGTGAAGCACAGCACTGTAGGTGGTGAAACCCGGACAGTAGGAGAAGCGGGCAGAAAAAAGATAGAAGCCCTTGAAATGTGGTGATACAGACGTATGACGAAGATATCATGGATAGACAAAGTTAAGAACAAAGTGGTACTAGAAATGGTAGGGGAATGAAGAAGTATGTGGAATACAGTAAAAAAAGGAGAGATAAGATGATAGGCCACATACTAAGGCATGAGGAAATAGTGCGGGATATATTAGAAGCAGAGATAGTAAAAGAGAGGTAGAAGTAGACCTAAGTTAGACGATTGCTCACAGATAGTAAAAGATGTAGGCTGCGGGAATTTCAGGTAAATATGCAGGCTAGCTCAGAATAGAAATCAATGAAGATACTTGTCCAAGTAATTAGATGATGGAAAACCTAATGACGAAAAAAAAAACGTACTTAAACCTGATGATTATTATAAGCAACTACAGGTATTGGCTTTGCAATACTCCCAACTAATGTTAATTGTGCGAAAGGATTTACTGGAAAACTATTAATTCGGCAAATGTGTAAGTGTTGGGGATCCTGGGTAGCCACAAGCTGCTTAACTCCCTTCACACGCCACTGCATCTTTGTGTAGTAGGGCGTATAATTAGGAAACAACAGAAAAGAAACCGAGCCTTATCTAAGCTGTGGGAATTTCAAAGAACGGTGTAGAAAAACCTAATGACGAAAAGAATAATTGCACTTAAATCTGATGATTATTTTAAATAACAGTTGTTGGTTTTGAAATATTTTCAACTAATGTTGATTGTACGAAGGGATATATTGAAAAAACTATTAATTCGACAAACGCTCAAGTGCTGGGGAAACCTGACAACCGCAGGCTGCTTCCCCTCTTCACATACCACTGAATATTGGTGAAATAGGATATATAAACAACAGAAGGTGACCGAACTGCATCAAAATAGAAATAACAGCGGCTATGTTCAAAGACAACAAACATAGAAACAAGGAGACAATTGTTAAAGCAAATGTTTGGAGCTCGGCACAGTACGTCTACGAAATAGGAACAGTAGGAGAAGCAAACGGAAGTGCGATAGAGGCCTTTTGGAATGTTGTACTTCAGATGTATTAGGATGATAGCATGGACAGACAAAGTTAATAACAAAGACGTTATAGAAATAGTAAGGGAATAAAGATATCTGTGAAAAACAGAAGAAAAATGAGAGAAATAGAAGGGCAGGATACGTTATAAGACATTTTTTGGTGACTAGTGCGGGATATATAACATGCAAAGATACGAAAAAAGAGGCAGAGGTAGGCCTAGATCAAACTATTACACACACATAGTGAAAGATGCAGACTGTGAAAATTTCAGTGAACTGTGTAGGTTAGTTCAGAATATGAAACAATGAGAGTACGCGTCTAACCAGTTTCAGGACCGAAGACCTAATGATGATGACTTACACACTAGCAGTTTGAATTCTTTGAGTTCAAAGTAACGCTGGTATGGTTCGACTAGCATACTTTGAGTTCAAAGTTACGCACTTTTTTAGTCAATTGATCTATGTTGCGTCCACGGTAACGTTTCTTTTTGTCCATTGACCTACAAACCAAAGCAGCCACGTCGTTTTTAGTCTTAACCTACATTAAGTGTAAAGTCGCATAGTTTTTAGTCGGTTGACATACATTGAGCCCAAAGTTGCATAATTTTACTAGTATGATACGAATTAAAAATTCTAAGGTGACCTTCGTAGATTATTTATAACTTAAGGTTGATCGAATTACTAGTTGCTAAAAGATTTTAGCATTAAGTTAGTTTTCCAGTTTTTCATTATTCATTGGTGTCGAATTGAGTATATTATTGTTATGATTTATCATAAATAATGCATAAAATATCGTTTAATTGATGTTCATTCGCAAAAAAAATAAATCTTTTCTATATTTAAAAATTTGTTGGCATCTGAACATATGGTTGTTGAAGTTCGCAGTATATTGCTGCATTAAATTTATGATGAAAATCAAAGTGCAGTAAAACCTTTTAGTATTTAATTTAAATATAAAAGGAATGTGTGCAGTAAAGAGTGAACGTTTATGTATATCAAAGCTTTGCATGAATAAAATATGTTCTTCTAAAAGAGTTTTAGACTGGTTAAAGGCTTCATCTAAAGGCTTGGCGCACAGTTACCAGCGAAAAGGAATATTTGATTAAGTTCTTGTCAAAAGGAGCAGATTCTTAAATACGTCTTTATTGAATTTACAATATTCGGGGTCAGCAAAGATACCATTTCATAACTCACGTGATGTTTTATAAGGGAATTAATGTAGCCATTAAACTTGTTTGTCTGAAGCATAGATATAGAATGGTACCACATAAATCCACTCTGAAAACTAACATTAATTACAAATGTGTATGGATTTTTAGAGTAGAAACCATGTTAGTAGATTTTCTGAATGCAAAGTGTTCAGCTGAAGAAAATATACATTTCATTTAGTTTCCATATTTTGTTAATAGAAAATTTATATACAGATATTTTAGAGTTTCAAGTTATCTTGATTTGTTTTTAAGAGCGGTGACTTATATTTGAATCCGCTTAATATCACTAATAGCTATTCAGTCGAACCTAATTTAATAGAAATCGAAGCTTCTCCACAACAAACAAGTGAATTGTCAAATTCGACTTAATGCTAAAATCTTTTAGCAACTAATAATTCGATCAACCTTAAGTTATAAATAATCTACGAAGGTCACCTTAGAATTTTTAATTCGTATCATACTAGTAAAATTATGCAACTTTGGGCTCAATGTATGTCAATCGACTAAAAACTATGCGACTTTACACTCAATGTAGGTTAAGACTAAAAACGACGTGGCTGCTTTGGTTTGTAGGTCAATGGACAAAAAGAAACGTTACCGTGGACGCAACATAGATCAATTGACTAAAAAAGTGCGTAACTTTGAACTTAAAGTATGCTAGTCGAACCATACCAGCGTTACTTTGAACTCAAAGAAGTCAAACTGCTAGTGTGTAAGTCATCATCATTAGGTCTTCGGTCCTGGAACTGGTTAGACGCGTACTCTCATTGTTTCATATTCTGAACTAACCTACACAGTTCACTGAAATTTTCACAGTCTGCATCTTTCACTATGTGTGTGTAATAGTTTGATCTAGGCCTACCTCTGCCTCTTTTTTCCTATCTTTGCTTGTTATATATTCCGCACTAGTCACCAAAAAATGTCTTATAACGTATCCTGCCCTTCTATTTCTCTCATTTTTCTTCTGTTTTTCACAGATATCTTTACTCCCTTACTATTTCTATAACGTCTTTGTTATTAACTTTGTCTGTCCATGCTATCATCTTAATACATCTGAAGTACAACATTCCAAAAGGCCTCTATCGCATTTCTGTTTGATTCTCCTACTGTCGCTATTTCATAAACGTACTGTGCTGTGCTCCAAACATTTGCTTTAACAATTGTCTCCTTGTTTCTATGTTTGTTGTCTTTGAACATAGTTGCTGTTATTTCTTTTTTGATGCAGTTCGGTCACCTTCTATTGTTTACTATTATATATCCTATTTCACCGATATTCAGTGGTATGTGAAGGGGGGAAGCAGCCTGCGGTTGCCAGGTTTCCCCAGCACTTGAGCGTTTGTCGAATTAATAGTTTTTTCAATATATCCCTTCGTACAATCAACATTAGTTGAAAATATTTCAAAACCAACAACTGTTGTTTAAAATAATCATCAGATTTAAGTGCAATTATTCTTTTCGTCATTAGGTTTTTCTACACCGTTCCCTGAAATTCCCACAGCCTAGATAAGGCTCGGTTCCTTATCTGTTGTTTTAATTATACGCCCTACTACACAAAGATGCAGTGGCATGTGAAGGGGGTTAAGCAGCTTGTGGCTACCCAGGATCCCCAACACTTACACCTTTGCCGAATTAATAGTTTTACAGTAAATCCTTTCGCACGATTAACATTAGTTGGGAGTATTGCAAAGCCAATACCTGTAGTTGCTTATAATAATCATCAGGTTTAAGTACGGTTATTTTTTCGTCATTAGGTTTTCCATCATCTAATTACTTGCACAAGTATCTTCATTGATTTCTATTCTGAGCTAGCGTGCATATTTCCCTGAAATTCCCGCAGCCTACATCTTTTACTATCTGTGAGCAATCGTCTAACTTAGGTCTACTTCTACCTCTCTCTTTTACTATCTCTGCTTCTAATATATCCTGCACTATTTCCTCATGCCTTAGTATGTGGCTTATCATCCTATCTTTCCTTTTTTTACTGTATTCCACATACTTCTTCATTCCCCTGCCATTTCTAGTACCACTTTGTTCTTAACTTTGTCTATCCATGATATCTTCGTCATACGTCTGTATCACCACATTTCAAGGGCTTCTATTTTTTTTCTGCACGCTTCTCCTACTGTCCGGGGATCACCACCTACAGTGCTGTGCTTCACACATATGTTTGAAGCAATCTTTTCTTTGCTTCTATGTTTGTTACCTTTGTTACCTTGTGCTAAGCTTTGCGCTCTTCCCATCTTGTGTTATTTGGCTTCCTAGGTAGCAGAAATCCTTAACCTTTTGTAAGTTGTCGTTACATATTTGATTCTAGTTTTTAATTTATTTTCCCCTCCGTTGCATACTAGTACTTTAGTTTTATTTTTGTTAATTTTTATACCGAATTTCTGTTAGAACTGTTTTTCCATTTCATGAAGGACAGCTGCTAACTCTTTCTTGCTAGATGCTAATAACGCCGTATCATCTGCAAATCTAAGCATATCAATCTTTTGTCCCTGCATAATAATTCCAAATGTCTTCTTGCATTTGACAGTATTCATTGCCTCTTCGAAGTACTAGTTAAAAATTAATGGAGCTAGGGTACATCCCGGTCTCACCTCTTTCTTAATACTTATTTCTCTACATCCCTGCTCTAATTCTATTACCGCTGTTTGCTCTTTATATAAGCTATGTACTATCCGTCTATCTCTAAAACTCATTCCAATCTTTTTGAGTATTTCTAACAATTTTTTCCATTTTACATTGTCGAATGCTTTTACCAGATCTACAATCCCTATATACACGCTTTCCTCTTTTTCTATTGTTTTCCCCATTATCACACTTAGAGCTAAAATAGCCTCCCGTGTTCCGCTGTTTCGGCTAAACCCAATTTGATCTTCTCCTAGTATTTCTTCAGCTGTTTTTTCCATTCGTCTTTCTACAATTGTTAATTGTTGTTAATATTTTTGACACGTGTGCTGTTAAACTTATTGTTTGACAATTTTCACATCTATCCGCGTCTCTCTTTTTTGGTATAATTACTATGATACTACGTTCGAAATCTTTCGGTATCTCGCCTGTGTCATACATATAGCTTACAAGTTGCAAGAGACGTTCTGTTACTGCTTCCCCAGCGGCTTTTAAAGTTTTTGCTTGCACCTTATCTGTATCCGGCGCCTTACCATTTTTCAGACCCTTTAATGCTAATTCAAACTCATCTCTAAGTATACGATATCCAAATTCATCAGTTTCAATGTCTGATTTCTGTTCTAATACTGTTAGTTCCTGTCCTGCATACAAGTTCTTTATATATTCTTGCCATCTAACCACTTTCTCTACATTTTCTTTAATGACGTTTCCTCCCGCGTTCCTTATATTTTTGTTAATATTTCTCCTGTCATTTTTCGTGTCTAAATCAAATAAACCTACTAGCGCTCCTTCCCAACCCTAACCTATCACTGTATTAAAATCCCCCGTAATTATTAAACTTTCATATCCTTTTACATATCGTAGTATGTCTTTGATATATTTGTTCATCGCTTCTTCCTCTGCGTCACTGTAGCTAGAGGTGGGAATGTATACTTATATTATTACTGTATTTGCCGGTTTAGATTCTAATCTAACCATGAGTACTCTTTCGTTCTTTTGTACGTAGTTTTCTACACGTTGTCCTATCTCTTTTTGCATAACTATTCCCACACTCAAATTTCATTGCTGTGATCCTGTATGAATTATCCCAAAGTCTCCACTCCAAAAATACCCCGCCTCTGGCCACGGAACTTCGCTGTTCTCTAATACTAACCTATCCATTTCAATTTTAAGGTCTCTAGCTTATCTACTTGCTTGATACTTCTGACATTCCACGCTCCGACTCGCAGAATGTTCACGACTCTTTTTTTGTACATTCCGATCACATCCTCGAAGTAGTCCCCTCCCGGATATCCGAATGGTGTACTTGGGAAGGAATGTGATGGTTTCCCGTTGCTTTCCACAACGCAGTAGTGTGTCTTAGAATGACATACTGACCCTTATGGTCTATGCCATTCTAAGTACCGAAAAAGCTGATGCCCTCTTTCGGGGACCTGTCTTAGTCTGGTTCCTTATTAAAGACACTACTACTTTGGTTGGACTTGTAGTTTGGTTCTTTAGATCATTGAAGCCATTCCACCCGTTCTAGTAATCTAAAACTTCTTCAAGGTACAGGTCCATTCGGAATGGAGTGTGCAGTACAGTTGCATAATTTTGCTAGCCGCTTATTTAGTAGTAAAAACTGCGTTGTTTTGGACTCAAAGTTGGGCAAACATAGGTTGAACAATTTAAGAATGATTAGCAAATGCTAGATTTAGATTAATTATCAACGTTCTAAGATAATTTAAAAGTTGATAATGGTTGTGTTCTTTGCAGTTTATGAATAAGCAAAATTTGTTACCAATATAAATACGAAGCCTTTATTAGGTTGTTATTATGATATTAATTGTGCTAACAAAGTTGTGTTAAAATTAGGAATTATTTTAACATAACCGCAAACCATTCACACATTCTAAAAATCTTACTGTAAACCAAAAGTATAAAATTTTAAAAGTAAAACCAATAAAAACAAAATTTGACGAACCACCAAAAAGGTGTCAAATTCTAGCCTCCAAGAATTTTGCCAAACTTTGACCCCCAAAAAATATCAAACTTTGACCTCCAAAGTTGTCATATTTTTGATCTCTTAAAAATTGTCAAGTTATTTTAGATTAGGATAGGTTGACTTGGTTTTGCGTAGGATAGGTTAGGTGAATTCTGCTTGTGGTGGGGTGGATGATGCACGTATGTGGCCCATTTACCCAGTAGTGCTGCAGCCGATCCCAAGCCCGCATAAAGGAAGAGGGCCATCACCTACACTTACACACATCTGATAGCGCGCACACAAACAATACACAGTAACTACAAACACGCATGAGTGCACCTCTTACATTCAACCTTCTTAAAGCTGTATTTTTCAGCATATTTTTCTTTCTTATCAGGAAGACGCTCTAGTCTCCCGATTCTTGTACTTCAAGTCCTTCTTGGCTATGGGGTATCCGAGGGCAGAAGGGCCTATTTCTTACTATCTTACTATCTTACGACATAGGCTATGCATGTGGAAATGGAACGGAAACTACAGGATGAGGCTATTGAGCTGGCGCTACGGGGTGTAGTCAAAGTAATGCTTCCGTTATACCATACATGTGATTTTTCAATACTCCACCCGAAGGTACTACATTAGCCAGAAAGCGAGCTTTTTTTACCTGAAAAATTTTGAATTTTGCTCAACCCTTGCTGTTCCAAGCAAGGTAGGTATTTTTAACGTGCGTGACAAAACTCACACACCGGAGCTCCATTTTACCTCTCGTCCGAACGAGGGCGTATTTTTGTGAAAAATGCTCGCCTAACATTTTTCAAGCGGACCATGTCGAGATACGAAGCTTCCGTTAGACCCCCCAGCCTGGCAAGCGCCATGATGAGTGCCCTCGGCGTCAGAGGTGCGGGAACTCGTTGATAGAATTAACTACTGGGTATACCCAAACAGTAGAGATCTCCAAGGTAAGGGAGTTATTAAATAATGAGCAAACCTATTGACCTTAACACTGCAACGAAAAAGGCTATGAGTACGGAAAAGATACGGGCGGCTAAACCGGAGAAGAGGGGATAAAACTTAAGGCACCTAATGAATATCAATCGACAATGCTACAGACCCGACAGTAAGGGGATCATCCCTAAGCAGGACACCGCCAAGGGAAAGTGCACTAGAGCAACGTAAGCAGGGGAAGGAACAAGTTGTAGACATTTTCTCCACACCAACTAGTATGATGGATGTGCATGTAGATAGCGGGGGAAAGCTGCTGGGACAGCTGTCTACACAGAAAAGTGCTTGGGATTACAAAGACATAGACAAAAGTTCAATTTTCCAACTGAAGGCAGTGGAAGATACGGACATTCGGCAGTGGGCGTTCTATGGCTAAAAGGAAAAGGAAAGAAAGCCCAGTAAAATACAATTGAGCAAGTGGAAGTCATTTAAATGATGATGCGGAAACTTTTAACCAGGTCAAAGGAGTCAACAGAGCTAGCCAAAGACAAGGAGAGTGCTAAGGATGAAGTTAGAAAATGATCGAAGAATGTCCACTCGTTGACCGTGCATCTTGCTAGAAACTTGAGGGATGGTATTTACACTGATCAGGACGTGACGATGGTGCAGATGGACTGCGAGACAATTAAGGAGATATCCACCCAGACGACCCCTTGGAATATCACGGTGCAGCCTCTCCTGAAAAACTTACCAACGATGAATGACAAAACATTGGTAGTAGGAACTGGGCACCCCAATTATTTACGAATACTGACATAATAATAGGCACTCCGTTGGACACAAGGGATGATGTAGCCAAGGTGGTATTGGATACGAGTAGGTCTAAAAGCATCCAAAGGATGTTCAGAAGCAGGTACCCAAAGTGGCAAAGTGCACTGGGGACATAGAGGTGTTGAAAACAATCACGAAGGTAAAGGGTAAAGAGGATTCCAAAGCGAGTTATTAAGGCCACCCATGACGGCACGGAAGTCAGAATTTTCAACACTACCTTAAACATATAGGAGGAAAAAAAAGCTACGGATGGGTGCCTCTCCACCACGTCGAGGGCCTAAGCTAGAAGGGTTCTCTAAAATAACCGAGTAGGTGTACCACGGTAACAAGACTTCCGTGGTGATATATACCACATTGAATAAGAAGGTAGAACTTATAGAACCAAAAGCAAGAGAACGGGACACCTATGCTCTGGTTGTTGAGAAAGCTGTGGCTGATTACCAGACAATCCTTAAAGATATCAAAATAAGTCTCAAAAATAAAGCCATAGCCTCGATGCAGAGAGTAACTAAGATAAAAGAAAGGAAGTTGGTGATTGCCCACGAAAACAACGAAGAAAGCGTTAATAAAATACAAAATGTAGTAGTAAGCGCTGACAAAAAGATTCAGGCCAGAAGAGCCAGTTTACGCCAACCAACGAAATCAATCCACATCAGGGTTATGGACGTGGCAACGCAACCGAATGAAATTCTTGTTGATATAAAAAAGAAAATAGACAGCCTGAACAATAAGAAGTGCAAGCTGGGAGAAATGAGACCCAACGCTAACGGCACAACTACATTTATTATAAATAAATCGGAGACGAATGAAATTGTGGGTACCCTTAAAATAGATCTTGCCGTATGTACAACGGAAATACACATGGAGCTTTTGAGATACTATAGGTGCTGGCTGTACAGCCACCACCCGACAACATGCACCGGGCCAAATAGAGCATCCATATGTTTAAGATGTGGCAAACAGGGGCACTATGCAAGAGCATGCAAAGTGCATGAACATTGCGTGATTTGTGGTCGAACAAACGTCGAGAAACAATCGATTAGTAATAAAATGTACTTGTGCCTTTTGTTTTCTCGCGACTGTGGTATCATTTCTACTAATTCTGTATGAAAAAGATCGTTCAACGTCCTTACGATCTTTGCGCCTTTAGAATTGATTCTTGCTGGTTTGTGAATTTCATTTACAATTACTTCTTTTACTCTACTCGTTGTCATTACTATATTATAATAGAATTTAATTATGATTCATACACAGATATATACAAATTAATTTTACTTGCTTAAAGTATCATACAATATAATTTTGAATAAAATTTTTAGTACAAAATGTAATTGTAACGCGATACTTTTTCTATTAAAATTTGTATCGCAAAAAATTATACCACGTTCATTCGTTTCAACATCAAATGTTGTACTTTTGGAAGAGCATATACTTTTCCAATTATATCAATTACAACATCTTGGGGATTTTCAATTACCGCTTCATAATCATCATCATCATCATTGGGTCTTCAGTCCTGAAATTGGTTAGACGCGTACCATCATTGTTTCCTATTCTGAACTAACCTACAGATTTCCCCGAAACTTGCACAGTCTGCATCTATCACTATATGATCTAAGTCTACATCCACCTCTTTTTTCCTATCTCTGCTTGTCATATATCCCATACTATTACCCAAAAATGCCTTAGAACGTATTCTGCCCTTCTATTTCTCATATTTTTTTCCCAAAAATATCCTTGTTCCCTTATTGTTTCTAGAACCTATTTGTTATTACCTTTGTTTGTCCATCCTCAAACATCTGAAGCACGGTATTTCAAAAGCCGCTACTGTTCTTCTGTCTGCTTATCAGACTGCTCGTATTTCGTAGGCATATTGTCTGTGCTGTGCTCCACACATACGCTTTCAACAACTTTTTGTTCTATGTTTGTTGTCTTTCATCCTAGGCGCCGTTCTTTCTTGTTAGATGCAGTTCGGTCACCTTCTATTGTTTTACAATTATATACCCTATTTCTCCGACATTCAGTGGTTGCGAAAAGGGGTAAGCAGCCTGAGGCTGCCAAGTTCCCCCAGCACTTGAACATTCACTGATTTAATATTTTTCCAATATGTCTTTTCGTACAGTCACATTAGTTGCAGATATTTTACAACAAACAACTAGTTGTTTATAATAATCATCAGATTTGTCTGCGCTTATTTTTTCGTCATTGGGTTTCCCGTCTCAAAACTGGTTGGACATGTACCTGCACTTATTTCTTTTCTAAACTAACCTACATGGTTCCCTGAAATTCTCACACAGCAATATAGCTCGGTTCCCCTTATATTGTTTTCTAATATTATGCCCTATTTCACAGAGATTTATTGAAGGGGGTTAAGCAACCTGTGGCTGCCAAGATCCCCCAACACTTAGACATTTGCCGAAATAATAGTTTTTCAGTAAATGCTTTCACGCAATTACCATTATTCGAGAATATTGCCCCTCCAATGCTTGTAGTTGCTTATAATAAATATCATGTTTAAGTGCAGCTACTTCCTTCGTCATTAGTTTATCCATCTTGGGACTGGTTGGATGCGTACCTCCATTGATTTCTCTTCTGAGCTAGCCTACACATTTCCCTGAAACTCCTACAGCCTACATCTTTCACTATCTGTGTGCAATAGTCTAACCTAGATCTACCTCTTCTTCTCTTTTTTCCTATCTCTGCTTCTAGTATATTCCGCACTATTCCTTCATGCCATAGTATGTGGCCTATCATCCTATCTCTCCTATTTTTTACCGTTTTCCACATATTTCTTTCTTCCTCTACAATTTTTTGTACCTCTTCGTTCTTAACTTTGTCTGTGAATGAAATCTTCATCATACGTCTGTAGCACCACATTTCAAAGGCTTCTACCTTTTTCTTGTCTGCTTCTCCCACTGTCCAGGCTTCACAGCCATACAGTGCTGTGCTCCACACATATGTTTTGAGCAATCTTTTCCTTGTTTCTATGTTTGTGGTGTTTGAGCACAGTAGTTGCTTTTTCTTGTTAAATGTAGCACGACCTTGTGCTAATATTTGTTTTAGATCTTTTGTGCTTTTCTCATCTTGCGTTATTTGGCTTCTTAGGTAGCAGAAATCTTTAACCTCTTGTAAGTTCGTGTTACATATTTGTATTCTTGTTTTTGATTTATTTTTCCCTTCTTTACATACTAGTACTTTAGTTTTATTTTTCTTAACTTTCATACCTTATCTCTCTGTTAAAACCGTTTCCATTTCATTGAGAGCAGCTTCTAACTCTTCCTTGCTAGATGATATGCTAAGCATATCAATTTTTTGTCCCTGCATAGTAATTCCATATGTCTTCCTGCCTTTGACAGTATTCATTACCTCCTCAATGTACAAGTTAAAAATTAGTGGGGATAGGGAACATCCCTGTCTTACCCCTTTCCAGATGTTTACTTCTCTACGTTCCTGCTCTAATTCTATTACTCCTGTTTGCTCTTTCTATAAGCTATGTACTATCCGTCTATCACTATAACTCATTCCAACCTTTTTGAGTATTTCAAACATTTTTTTCCATTTTACATTGTCAAATGCTTTTTCCAGATCTACAAACCCTATATACACGCTTTCTCTTTTTTCTATTGTTTTCTTCATTATCACCTTCAGAGCTAAGATAGCCTCCCGTGTTCCCCTGTTTCGCCTAAACCCAAATTGGTCTTCTCCTAGTATTTCTTCCGCCCGTTTTTCCATTCGTCTTTGTACAATTCTAGTTAATATTTTTGGTGCGTGTGCTGTCAAGCTTATTGTTCGAAAATTTTCACATCTATCTGCGCCTTTCTTTTTTGGTATAGTTACTATGATGTTATGTTTGAAATCTTTGGGTATCTCGCCTGTCTCATACATATAGCTTACAAGTTGGAAGAGACGTTCTGTTACTGCTTGACCAGCGGCTTTTAGAGTCTCCGCTTGCACCTTATCTGTACCCGGCGCCTTACCAGACCCTTTAATGCTATTTCAAATTCATCTCTAAGTATAGGATATCCCAAGTCATCATTTTCAATGTCTGATTCCTTTTCTAATGCAGTTAGTTCTTGTCCTGCATATAAATTCCCTATATATTCTTGCCATCTACCCACTTTCTCTACATTTTCTATAATCACATTTCCTCCCGCGTCCCTTATATTTTTGCTATACGGTTCTATATCCCTAAAATTGATTCTAATTAGTTTGTATGCTTTATCTGTCTTTCCTACTTCCATCTTAGTTTGTACCTCTTTGCACTTTTCATCAATCTATTGTTCTTTAGCTTTCCTGCATTTTCGAATAATTTCCCATTTTATGGCTTTGTATCTCTGTTTTCCTGTTTCTCTTTTAGTTTCTGTAGGTCCAAGTGCCTTTTTCCGTTTCTTTTTTTCAAATTTTTAAATTTAAGTGCGGCCTTCATAATTACGATGTTGTGGTCAGTGTCTATATCTGCTTCTGGGTAGCTTCTACAGTCTTTTACTTGATTCCTAAACCGTTGTCTAACAAGAATGTAATCTATTTGATAACTTCGTATATCTCCTGGCATCTTCCACGTATATCGTCTTCTAGCATGATGTTGAAATAATGTGTTTGTAATGATTAAATTGTTCTTGTCGCAAAATTTTACCAGCCTATTTCCTCTGTCGTTTCTAGTGCCTAAACCAAATAAACCTACAATCGCTCCTTCCCTACCCTCACCTACCACTGCATTAAAATCCCCCGTAATTATTAAATTTTCATGTCCTTTTACGTGTCTTAATATGTCTTCGATAACTTTGTAGATTGTTTCTACCTCTTGGTCACTGTAGCTAGAGGTGGGCATGTATACTTGTATTATTGCTGTGTTTACCGGTTTAGGTTCTAATCTAACCATGAGTACTCTTTCATTCTTTTGTAAGTAATTTTCTACACAGTATCCTATCTTTTTCCGCATAACTATCTCCACACCCAAATTTCCCTCCTCTGCTTCTGTATGAATTACCCTGAAGTCTCCACTCCAATAATCCCCCGCTTCTGGCCACCGAACTTCGCTGACCCCTACTATGTCTAGTGATAACTTATTCATTTCGATTTTTAGGTTCTCTAGCTTACCCACTTGCTTCATAGTTCTAACATTCCACGCTCCGACTCGCAAAATGTTCCGAACTCTTATTCTTAACTTTCCGATCGCATCCTCCGAAGTAGTCCCCTCCCGGAGATCCGAATGGGGGACTATTTTAACTCCGGAATCTTTTACCCCAGAGAATGCCATTATTTTATTATAATTTAGGTACGCTGTGCACTTGGGAGGTAATGTGGTGGTTTCCCGTTGCCTTCCACATCGCGGTAGTGTGTCTTAGACTGCCATACCGACCCCTCTTTCGGGGACCTGTCTTAGTCTGGTTCCTCACTAACGACCCTACTACTTTGGTTGGACCTGTAGTTTGGCTCTTTAGCTCATAAGAACACGCAAGCCATTTCACATGTTTTAGTAATCTAGAACTTCGGCAAGGTGCAGTCCATTCGAAATGGGGCTTCATAATAAGGAAATTCAAATTTTTGATTTTTTAAATTGAAAATGAGAAACGTTCTGCTTCTTTCAAAGAAAGTACTTGAAGAAAACATCATTATTATTTTATATTACAAGGTGTATAACATGTAGTTTGAGAATCCTTCTAATAATTTTTGCAATTTAGGTTTACGTTGTTCGGCAGAACGGATTATTGCCTTGGCCTTCGAGGTGTGAGGAACTGTAAATTTGATGGGGAAATTACTTGTTTGTTAAATAAATAAACAAGTGGCTGATTACCTATTTAAAATCGGCAGACCTTCTAAGAAGGTACTACACCCAATGCTAATTGAAGATGTTGGCCTACTGAAACTAATACGTTTCTAGCTACTTGGTAATGAATGCATTTGGAAAGTAATTCGAGCACACTGGACGAAATTAAATATAAATTGTTGGTTATTTTGTAAAGAGAAAATTTCAACGATCGATTTTGCTGTTATTGCAGCTCCTCCGATTAAACCATTCCTCTCTGCAAAACAACCAGCAAAGATCTTGAAATTATATACAGATCCTGGTGTATCAATATATGCAAAATGTAACTCATGCGACCCCGATACTCCAATATAAGCAGCTAACTATCGGTAACTTTTACAGGGCTCCGAAATGATAGCATAGAAGGAGTTGCCAGACAAAATTTTAAAAACTTAGTCAAAAACAAGACGAATAAATATTCAAGTGGCCGATTAACTACTTAACATTGGCGGACCTTCTAAAAAGGTACTACAACCAATGCTATTTGAGGATGTTGGTCTGCTGTAACTAATACGTTTCTAGGTACTTGATAATGAATAATTTTGTCCGGCATTCTGAAAGTAATTCGAGCATAGTGGACGAAAATAAATATAAATTGTTGGTTATTTTGTAAAGAGAACATTTTAATGACCGGTTTCGATGTTATTGCAGCTCCTCAGATTAAACCATTTCTCTCTGAAAAACAACCAGCAAAGATCTTGAAATTATATACAGATCCTGGTGTATTAATATATGCAAAATGTTACTCATGCGCCCCCTATACTCAAATATAAGCAACTAACTATCGGTAACTTTTATAGGGCCCCGAAATGATAGCATAGATGGAGTTGCCAGACATAATTTTAAAAACTTAGTCAAAAAACAAGACGAGAAATAAATATTCAAGTGGCCGATTAACTTAACATTTTTAGACCTTCTAAGAAGGTACTACACCCAATACTAGTTAAGGAGGTCTGCTGTAACTAATACGTTTCTAGTTACTTAATAATTAATAATTTTGTTTGGCATTCTGAAAGTAATTCGAGCATAGTGGACGAAAATAAATATAAATTGTTGGTTATTTTGTAAAGAGAACATTTTAATGACCCGTTTCGCTGTTATTGCAGCTCCTCAGATTGGAACATTTTCTCTCTGCAAAATAACCAACAAAGATATTGAAGTTGTACACAAATCATAGTGTATTAATATATGGAAAATGTAACTCATGGGCCCTCTATACTCGAATGTAAGTAACTTACTATCGGTAACTTTTACAAGTCTCCGACATGATAGCATAGATAGAGTTGACAAACAAAATTTTAAAACAGTCAAAAACAAAATGAAAAATAAATAAACAAATAACCGATTACCTACTTAAAATTGGCTGACTTTAAGAAGGTACTACACCCAATGCTAATTGAGGATGTTGGCTTACTGAAACTAATACGTTTCTAGCTACTTGATCATGAATAATTTTGTATGGCATTCTGAAAGTAATTCGAGCATAGTGGACAAAAATAAATATAAATTGTTGGTTATTTTGTAAAGAGTAAATTTCAGTGACCGGTTCCGATGTTATTGCAGCTCCTCTGATTGGACCATTTTTCTCCTGTCTTTTAACTAAGTTGTTAAAATTTTATCTGGCAGTTCTATCTATGATATCATGTTGTGGACTTGTAAAAGTTACCGATAGTTAGTTGCTTACATTCGAGTATGGGTTATATATAGGTTATATAAGTTCTATCGTGCTACAAAATAAATTTATGCCAAGTCTAAACTACTTATATTCCAAATTTCAAACAACACCTTTTTCTTTGTTTATACCCGGTTTTTAGAGTCCAGCCTCGCGACCATTCTCGCAAACTTTTATAAGGCTACCCAGAACGCCTTCGGAATTGATGTGCTGTTATGTACAAAGTATTCTTTATCAATTGTCCCTGCAGAGCAACCAACTGATATTCATTTTCTGTTTAAATTAATTTCAGAGCTTCCTTGATAAATTGTGCACAGTATTTTTGGAGAAACATTGTAAATAGCAATTTGTTCTCGCATTGGTTATAGAGCATATTCAAATATTTGCTCTTAGATTATGAGCCTAAATGATTGATATTGTTTTTATAGTTTGTTACAACACCGCAGAAAAAAAATATCCTTGGTACTGTCAACTGTAGTACTGTAAAACTGTCTGAACTCTTTCTCATTTTATAAATTGTCAACACAAAGCCATTAATCACAATTTATTCTTTTTATTCAATTAGAGAGCTGTGCTTGTGCTGCAAAGGGAACACATAGTTAAACGTTCCAAATAATCGATTGTTGTAAAATTAGCTTAATCGTATTTGTAGGAGACGAGTTAGAGAGCGCGCTTTAACATTTTAGCTCAGTTCGTGTTCCGTGCGAAATTAACGCTAATGACCTATGGAATGTACTTCATCACGGAGACTAAAAAGCAAAAATGCACCAGCTAGCTTTTAGTGGTGAGTGCGTTCTATGAAAACAATAACAATTTTTTTAGGGAGATGCAAACTTTGACACTCTCACCTACCTGGAAAGGTCTTTGAATTGTTTGTCAAATAAAATTTTGAACTCTAACACACCTAAAATTTGATTTTATTTCCCTAGATGATAGGTGGTCTATGAATGGTTATTTCTTATCCCGACAGGTTGATGGAATCCCTGTGTAGACTTTCTTTCTCCTACAAATCTAAACTAAGCACAAATAAAAAAACTTCAAAGCTTTCGCTTAACCTGTATTAAAACATGAATATCCCAATATTGAACAAACACAACCATTCACAAATAACTAAATTCTATCGTAATTAGTCAACTTGCTTGTATCTAAAAGAAAAAACACATTTTAAATTTATTGAAGTCTAATTATCCAGCAGGTTTGACGCTTGTGTGTAAATTTCTACAAAACTAGCGTTGTGCGCTTATACTAAACGTGCACCAACGTAAAAGTCTAGATCCTATGTTTCTATATAATGGAATATACATTAACCAGATATGAAACAGGTAGAAAGATAAATTTTATCAATTGCAGCTTTTGCTTTGAGGACAATGTTCAACTACCCTTTTCGCTACAAGATAAATTTGGGCGTCAGTAATTCTTTGAATCTAAAAGATGTGGAAGAAAGCAACCGTTGTCTCTAGTAATGGCAATTTATTTAACTCCGCGCTCATGTTCGCTTCCAGGAGCTTTTCTTCACTAGTAAAACCGAATTTATTAAATTACCGTACTTCAAATTGCTAAAAACTTGTCATCGCTCGGCACTTGTTGTTTGTCACTTGAGTCCAAGTTAAAAGCTTGAATGCATTGAGGTTAACTAGTCTGAATCAATTCAATGAATTGCCCTTTTCATTTTGCAATGTCAATATTTATAAGCTATATTATTATAAGGGATTCCCAATTTCTTCTATTCGCACGGTTTGTACGATTTGAATTGAACTTGCGGTTGATCTCAAGGGGTTTGTCGGTGCGAATACTATGTACTTCCACGGTTGCTATTTAATATTGACATTTTCGTCATTGGGCAAGTCCGTTAGGTCTTAAACATTATGATTTTCTATGGTTTGTCTCGAGTTGAGTAATTTACAGTGATTTTGGTTCTTTTCAATGTGATTGTGTCTTCAAATGCACGTTCGTAGGATGAAAGTCATGGAAACTACGTTGGTGTTTTTCTAATTTGATGTGTCAGTTGTAAAATCTCGGTTTTTAATCGCTGGTTGGTAATGAATGTACTAGCTACTTCACTATTCATGTCCTAATTTAGTATTATGATGAAATAGCCCTGTTAGTAAATTCTAAATTACTCAACTTCTATAAAATTTCAAGGACATTTCTTTACTAAAGCGCCTGAACTAGCGAAATTGATAAATGCTTTTCTATTTACGAATGTAAGCTTAACTAACGTGCGGGCGTTACAATCGACCGATTTAGTTTACAACTCTAATAACACTATACTTTACTCGTTAGCTGTGATTTTGTACTCAGGCGTCATAACATCCAAATTTGCATAAATTTAGGTGCGTGCACTGAAAAATGCTGCACTAACGTGCTGTTTAGCATTTAATTTAATACGAAAGGTTTTAGAAACCCATCAGGAATAAAAAGTTTATGCACTAAACCAAGTTTGTCGGAATTAAGCTTACAAGCTTTGCGTTCTAATCGATTGACCCACACCGTACACTTTTGCATTTGAACATTTAAAATTTTAGGTTATTTCCTAAAAGTTTTAATGCATCTGTAGTACTAAACCGTACAATGGATATTGACAGAATTTTAGTAAATATTTGAAATATTCGTAGGTATTTCAGATTTAAAAAATAAGATCCTAAGCATTAAAAACTTTCCAGGTTAATTTTTAACTTTCTATTAGGATAGATACATGGCAGTAACCTCTTTCCAATTTTTTCGAGGCTATTGCTAAGTATATTCTTTTATTACAATGTAAAAAAAAGAGCATCGGACTCTTGAAGAAGTATGAATAACAGGCAAAAGGACATACAGTAGCAATCTTAGAAAACAGAATACGTTGAATTAGATCAAATTGTAAATTTATTGTTGGTTTCCTATTAGATAAGGTAAATGCAAGTACCTCTAAGCTTTGCATATTTTTCTCCATTTCTAAATACTTTTAACGCACCTGAGCAAACTCAGATAAAATCACAAAATATTCGAGGAAAATGTTAAGAGCTTCGCTTCGAATTCCATTTCATGTTAAATTATAAACTTCAAAGGAAACACGTTCCGGAATTTTTTGTTGCGAAAGGAAATGGTAAGGAAATATTGCTTGAATAAAATTATAACCTAAGACTTAAAAGTAGTTGCCAGTTGTAGCGTCTTTGTAGCATATTTCACAAATACTACAAATGCACGATTAGAATCGAGCTAAAAATGTTGCTTTTGTTATATACTTAAGTACTCTGTCAGACAACGCTACAATAGCTAAAGGAAGCTATACCAATACTTTGCAAAAATTAACGGGATTTTTATAAATGGTGCCGGTGCCATCCACCTACAACTTTAAGCTTTTGGTGCGAAAAAGTACATGGATATCGGAAATGGTAAAGGTACGGCTTTAATTAAGTTCTGGCCAAGCTATAGAACTTAGTGTCTGTCTCACAGTATACTATATGCTAAGAATGTAAAGAATTTTCGATTGCTTTGTATAATATTCATGAAAAAGTATTCCTATTGCTGTTGTTATATCTTCATGAGTTTATTTAAAACAATATAGAACGTTACTGCAGTTGTTTCGCCTCTTTATTATAGCATACGCGGACATCAGTTCTCTTCGTGTAACCTTTGGGAACTAGAGGTGTTAGAGTTGAAGAGGTAGCGTTGTTGCACTATGATGTTGACCCTGGCTAGCAACAACCGCTCCTATTTTCGTGGATACCAGCAGTTTTGATTGTTACTACCTGTAAAGGTGTAAAGGTTAATTGAGAAAGGTTAAAAGAGAGGGATGGGATCTAGGTAAGCTTAATGATAGTAGGGTAAAAGAGGAATATAAACAAGTATTAGATAATAAGAGCAAAGAGATAGCTGTAGGAGGGAACGTAGAAAATAGATGGAAAGAAATAAAACTGACTGTACATGATACAGCAACACAGACTATAGGTAAGAAAAAAATAGAAGCGAGAAAACCGTGGGTAACAAAGGAGATATTAGATTTAATAGAGAATAGAAGAAAGCTTAAACCTTTCAGAGAAGTGGATAGTGAAAGTAAGCAAAAATATAATACAGTTAGAAATAAGATAGTACATGAGTGTAGAAAAGCTAGAAATAAATGGATGGAGGAGAATTGTAAGGAATACAAGATGATTTGAGAGTAGGTAAGACAGACAGGGCTTACAGAGCAGTTAAAAGTTTTTGGGAAGATAGGAAAAATATAATGGTATTAGAGACGAGAATAATGAGCTTCTAATAAATAAAGTTGAGGTAGCTGATAGATGGAAAAGATATTAAGAAGATTTATATAAGGGAGACGATATGGATGAGTTAGAGAACGACCAAGAAGAGGATGTAGAAATAGGGTTCTCAATATTAAGAGAGGAATTTGATAGCGCTGTTCGGAATCTTAAATTAAATAAAGCGCCAGGGATAGACGATATTCCCGCAGAATTAATAAAATATGCAAGTCAGAAAACTTTAGACAGATTATATGAACTAGTAAATGTAATATATGACACAGGTGAGGTTCCAATAGATTTCGAAAAAAATATTATTATCCCAATCCCAAAAAAGTCAGGAGCTGATAGGTGTGAGAATTTTAGAACTGTTAGTTTAACTTCTCATGCTTCCAAAATACTAACAATAATAATTAAAAATAGAGTAGAAGCTTTGACTGAGAATTATTTAGGTGAAGACCAATATGGTTTTCGTAAAGACAGAGGGACTAGAGAACCGATACTAATGATTAGGGTAATTATCGAAAAAAGGTTACAAAAAATAAAAGACTCATTTTGCGTTTGTAGATTTAGAAAACGCATTTGATAGGGTTAATTGGATTGTTATGTTCAGGGTTTTGCAAAAATAGGAATCTCTCATAGGGATAGAAAAATTATTTACAGTCTATATAAAACCAAAGCGTAGTAATTAGATTTGATGAAATAGAAAAGGAAGCTAAGATTAGAAATGGTGTTAGACAGGGTTGTATACTGTCTCCTTGATTTTAATGTTTATATTGAGGAAGCTTTAAACTTAGCCAGAGAGAAAAGAGATAGGTATTAGTGTACAGGGACAGAAAATAGACATGTCACGTTTTGCAGATGATATAGCCATTATAGCAGAGTCTAGAAAAGAGTTAGGAGAGTTTTTAAATATTTTAGATGAGATACTACGTAGTAACTATAGTATGAGAATTAACTCAGTAAAGACAAAGATAATGACAAGTGAGTTACAGCCTAGTTCTAAACCAAAATTAAAAATAGGTAATACCGAGTTAGAGGAGGTAGATGAATTTTGCTATTTAGGTAGTATAATTACAAAGGATGGACGTAGCAGAAGGGATATAGTAGCTAGAATAGCTCAAGCTAGAAAAATGTTTTTAAAAAAGAAAAACTTACTAATAGCTAATAGTATTAGTTTAGATAATAGAAAAAGTTTCTTGAAGTCGTACGTATGGAGCGTTCTACTATACGGTAGTGAGGCTTGGACAATTAAAGAAGTAGATAAGAAAAAGATAGAAGCTTTTGAAACTTGGTGTTATAGGAGAATGTTAAAGATTAGTTGGACAGATAGAGTAACAAACGAGGAAGTTTATAGAAGGATAGGTGAGGATCCCTGTATGTGGAAACAATTGAAGGTCAGGAGAGATAGAATGATAGGGCATCAGTTAAGACATGAGGAACTATTTAGTAAAGTCTTAGATTATAGACTACCAAATAAAAATAGAGTAGGAAGGCCTAGACAAAGCTATATTAGTCAAATTATTAGAGATTTAGGTTGTGAAGGGTATGTAGACCTTTTTAGACTAGCTCAGAATAGAAAAGAATTTAGAGCTGCGTCAAACCGACTTTAAGTAAGTTCGAAAACAAAACAAAAAAAATATAAAAATCAGTTAACTAAATGTCACCAGGACATAACTCACAATTAGTTAGCGGTCTGGCATGTTGGTAGCGTTTCGTTGCTTAAGCCTTACCATAACCTATAATTTAATAAACGTCACCATCACATAACTCACAATTAGGTAGCGGTCTGGCATGTTGGTAGCGATTCGTTGCTTAAGCCTTACCATAACATATAATTTAATAAACGTCACCATGACATAACTCACAATTAGGTAGCGGTCTGGCATGTTGGTAGCGATTCGTTGCTTAAGCCTTACCATAACATATAATTTAAGAAACGTCACCATGACATAACTCACAATTAGGTAGCGGTCTGGCATGTGGGTAGCGTTTCCTTGCTTAAGTCTTACCATAACATATAATTTATTAAACGTCACCTTGACATAACTCACAATTAGGTAGCGGTCTGACATGTTGGTAGCGATTCGTTGCTTAGGCCTTACCATAACATATAATTTAACACTTTTCCTTTTTGAAGCGGATAACCAGGTTATATTTCATTTCCTTACAAATGGTAATCATGTAAACATGTTAGAGTTCTTTAACAACCATCAGGTTGCTAATATCTATGTAGTCAGCTGGATACGAAAAAGATAGAAGGATATAGGAAGACCTAGACCAAACTATATTAGTCAAAATATTAGAAATTTAGGTTGTGAAGGGTATGTAGAGCTTTTTAGATTAGCACAGATTAGAAAAGAAGTTAGAGCTGCGTCAAACCGACCTTAAGTAAGGTCGAAAACAAAATGATGATGATGACCTGTAAAAAAGAATGAACAACTCGCAGTTTGTTTTATGGCAGTATATTTAATGCAAACTTAATAAATGAATCAATAGCTCCAGTTAATATACAATATGCGGCGCTGCACAGTTAATATACTCGCAATATCGAGGTTAAGAGCTCATCACAGTAGGATACCTACCATCTGCTGTAAAAGCGTGGGTTGGGGTGAGGTAGCATAGGGCGGGACGAAATGTCGAGATGCAAATATTCATTAGAGAAGGATATGAAGTTTAATACTCCGCCTACTTGGTTTATGAAGTGCCAGGAGCACATATAGATGGCAGTGTTGTGGAACTTATTAGTCCAGTTATAATACTCACAGATATTTTAATTATACATATTCTCTAACATTTATAAGCAGGGAAAACCTTTAAAATTCCGATATCTAATGTAAAAAAAAGGGAACAAAAATTACAAGATTTAACATTCCTACATTTGCATCGCACAGTTATTTTACAATTTCTAATATGCAATTGACAAAGCTGTTATATCAATTAATTGGCCAATAAATGGAAAAAACAGATTAATGGTTTAAAGGTATCTCTAATAAAAATGATTAGGTAAAGTGTCAAGTGGCTTTTGATTACAGTTGGTGAAAAGCTACAAATACTAGTTTGGTCTCTTCTCTTATCACATCTTCGTTTCCTTTATCATTTTCTAACGACGAAATAATAAACAAAATGTACTGAATCTGACACAGTAAACATTCCTCTAGTAGAATAAAAATGCATGTCTTGCATTTTTAAGTAGTCCAAAGTTTGTTTTGCTCTTATTTATCTACGTTTTGCATGCAGCTTGTCATATTTTGTTCCATCACAATTGCGTATGGGACTTTGTGAATGGCGAATTTGTACCATAATGAACAAACGTACCTTTCACGTGTATTAGAGAAGTTTCAGGGTAAAAAATCTTAACTAAACATGGTTTGTAAATTCTAATTAACCCTAAGAATTTTTATCACATTATTCCTTATTATTACACAAGCCTAAATATGAGCGAAATATTACTGGTGGCTTTTTAAATACGACCGTCTCACGCCAGTAATGCCGTGGCTGCAATGACAGGTTAGGTTACTGTTAGAAATAGATATAATTATTAAAATAACCCAAATTAGATATTATTATTAAAAACACAAAACACAAATCACTCAATACGCATATCAGAATAGTATGCAATAGTTTTAGAACTGTTCTGATATGCGTGTTTAGTGATTTGTGTTTTTTAATAATAATATCTATTTCTAACAGTAACCTAACCTATCATTGCAGCGACGGCATTACTGGCATGAGACGGTCGTTTTTAAATTTATCCCAAAACTTTAATTGAACTTCGGCATAAAAATTAAACAATTCTGTGTTTATTCTTACACTACACCCATTCTTTCACCATATTACAAGCCAGTTTTTCATCAACTATATAGTATATTATTTCAAAATTTTTAAAAAAATATAGAACACTATTGCAATGCAGTCTTTCATTATTATTTACCTCAAATTGGGGGAATACCAATTCCTTACTTCACTAAATAGGAAGCCTAACAAAAATTTATATAAATTGCTACACTTCGTTTAACGTTTTATCTGGTCGGTAATGCAGTTAACAAAATGTAACACTTAGATTCTGGTACATTGAAATGCCGATAGATGGCTCTTAAAAGCCGGTAATACAATTACCAAAGTTCATAAGATACACCATGACGTCACTGATAATTTATATTGCGCCATAATTAAGCGAAGTTACATAAAATTAAAACAATAAAAATTAGAGAGTCTACTCACGTGAAGGATCCGCTAACCGGCAGGAAATCACGCTGCGGTAGCCTCGGCATCGCTGCTGCTGGTAGAGTTGGACCTCCAAATTATCTCGGGGTCATGGGATGCTCCAGGGTCATCTCCGTTCCTATATGCAGTGGAAGACAGGAATAGGTAATTAAGGAAAGATAATCAAGATAAGGAAATCTACATAATAAGATAACACGACACCCCGCACGACTGTTCACTTCAAAGTTCGGCGTAAAAAAGCCACGTTTCCGCGCGAGAACCGCGGAACTCCCTCACTCTTTTGTAGCATTGCCTTACCCCTATCGGGATAATTCACACTTGCCAATTGCACTATTGTGACGTACCGGAAGCCCCGCCCAGTTCATTTAAAAATGTTCGCGCGTCTTGCGTATTTAAAATTATGGCGGGAACTTCCGCACATCAAGAAAACTAGACTAAAACAATGTTTAAGTGCAAATTCGACAAAGCCACAAAAGAAAAAACTTAAAAAAAGAAAAAGTCTGTTAGCACAGTAACAGCTTAAAATCTAAGTCCTTACTACCCTATATAAACCCTAACTTAAAGCTACAAAATGTTTATATAAGGCGCCACCTGGTTTTTCGACCGATAACACGTCTACCGAAGTACCAGGAAACGGAATAGGTAGCCCGATAGTCTTTGACTACACTACTTACCGACAGCACAAATTTGTCGGGGAGCATGAAACACTGCTTAAACTAACACGGGTGCGACAAGTCGCCTAACCTATCTAAACCTATCTAAACTTATCTAACTAAAGCTAACATAAAGTTCTTATATGCAAACACACATGAGTGTCGCATCAAACTATTCTTCTTTTTTGGCAAGAAGTGCCCAAATTTAAAAATGTTCATGAGAGTGCGTCACCTTGCACTCTAGCAAATTTTGTTACTGGTACTTTGGTTTCCTCCGATGCACATTTAACTTGTCCATGACACAGTTGTGAATCCACAAATTTACCAAAAGTACCGCCTACTAAATCCTTATATGCTAACCTGACAAATTACATTTCTAAATTGGGTTAGCTTTTTCACTTAAATTTCAGAAAGATAATTCCACGTCTGGTCATATATACCACACGTTAGGACGATAAAAGATAAGATAAGATCTCAAATTGATGTTAAAGATAGTAGATAAGGTAAAGATATTAAGCTTAAGTTGTTATCCTCAAAGGTAATGAATAAGATAACGGTATTAAGCTTTAGTTATTTTTGAGATACTCGATAAGATAACACGATATTAAGTTAAAGTGATTATAAGAGATAGTAGGTAACATGAATTTAAACAGAAGTTATTACTCAAGATAACCGGTAAGATAACGCGAAATAACTCGAAGTCATTCCTAACGGTAGTCGGTAAGATAACGATAAATTAAACCAAAATTATTACTAACGGTAATCGGTAAGATAACGATAATAAACTAAGGTTATTATTAAGGGTAATCAATAAGATAACGATATTAAACCTAAAGGTATTATCGAAGATAATAAAGAAGACAAAGATATTGGCCTAGTTATTACCCAAGACAATGATAACAACAAAGAGTGGCTCCAGTAGAGCCGTTTAAATGGGATTGACCCTATAAAACACAGCGTAGTCTGAAGGACCACCTGCGATATTAATCCGACAAGATAAGATATACACATTTTAAAATTCACTAGACTCCTAAGAGAACTAGTACGATAATTTTCCTAACGAGTGCTTCGACTACGATAAGAAAATCAGACAAAGATAGACACGACAACTTAAAAGTATCTTCACAGATACAAACACACAAAAACAAACTGTTTTAAGGTAGTTTTTAAATCGGTAGCACCCTAAACACACAAAATGCCCAATTATAAGCAGTTAAATACAGATACACTGTCCCCATATGCTAAAACAACCGAGAATTTAATAAAATAACAATAAGAGCAATAGCGTCTCACCACAAAGTTCAATAAAAATAACGAAAAAAAGTTTATAAGTTATGTAGATTTAGTAGAAAAGGAAGGAATAATGTTGTAGTATAATGATGTAGTATAATGTGGGCGATTGCAATAATTCAGAGGAAAAAAAAACACGGAATAGACAATCCTAGCTTTTGCAACTGCGAATATGAACTATTTCTTTCAATGGCATAGACTGCGCATGTTCTATGTGAGCCCAAAGAAGAAAGCATTCACTCAACATCAGCCAAAACCAGTCATAAAAATTCAATGGGTTATTTCAACCAAAGTTACGACAATTACCATTCAATTAAACCATATAAGAGAAATACTAAAGACCGAACAATATGTAATAGGAAAATTTCAAGGGTTAATTAACTGAAACGACAGAGCTATATTGGGGGGTGTAGAGGATGAAGTGATATATATCTAACGGTATGGTGAAGGAAAGTCAACGAAAAGAAAAAGATAGCTAAATTAAGGTAAGTAAAGTTAAACGTGTAAGAAATTATATACTATATGAGAGAAGGAATAAGTAATTAAAGATACTAATTGATGGTGAGAACAAAAAGTATTAGGTAAATCGTGAGGAGAATGGGGCATGAAAAACTTAATTAGCATTTGGGTCGGCAGAGAATGGCTTAAGGTCTTTAATATGCCACCTGCCTTGGCGTTTTCCTTCAGTATCCTGAAGTTCGTAGATAAGGGGACTAATAACACGTGTGACTTTACAAAGAATGAATTTAGGGGCCAATTTTGAAGAAAATTTCTTAGATGCATCCGATAAGACATAGTTCTTTTTCCACACTTGTTCGCCTAAGGCAAAGGAAATATTTCGCTTACGCAAGTTATAATGGTCCTTGCTCTTTTCGTAAGCTTTTAACAAATTTTTTCTAACGTCGTTAAAGATAGAAGGTAGTGACTGTTGGTCCTTGTCCCAACGTACTTTATCGTCAAATTCGATTACGTTAGTATCGTCAGGCACTAAACCATAGTAACTCCCATCGATTGGGGTATATCTTCCAAAAACAAGAAAAGACGGAGTGAATTGGGTTGCTTCGTGTTTAGATGTACGCAAAGCTTGAGCAATTTCAAAGATATGTTCATCCCATGTAGTATGGTCTGAATCAATATAAGACGAGATAGCGGTAATTAACACTCGATTTACTCTCTCGGTAGGGTTTACTTGGGGGTGATATTTTGCGTTAAACCAAATTTTTTGTACTTTGTAACTTTTAACGAAATTCTGAAAATCTTTAGAGATAAATTGTGCACCATTGTCACAAAGAATAATCTGGGGGACACCAAAGATAAGAAAGACATTCTGTTCTAGGAATTTAATTATTGCAGCGGAGGTAGCTTTACGTAAGGGTTGCACCATAACAAATTTAGAAAACCAATCGGTAACAACCAAAAGATATTGATTGCCTCTTTTCGATCGAGGAGAGGTCCTAATAAGTCAAGCGATATTAATTGAAAGGGATAAGATACACGCTTAAAGTTACCCATTAAACCAGGGCGAGCATCTTGCGAACTCTTATGGGAACCACAAATTTTGCAGCTTTTAATGTAGCGACAAACAGATTGCTTAAGTGTGGGCCAGTAATACAATTCAGATATTTTCGCGAGAGTTTTGTAACACCAAGGTGTGCAGCTAAGGGATCGTCGTGACATAATTTGAGCACCTCACTGCGATTTGCAGTGGGCACAACGAGTTTCCATTCAGGTATATTCGATATTTTATGTGGGGACGAGGATACAAATTTATACAGTCTATTATTAGTTACACGAAAGGTAGGAAATTTGTCGGGGGTATCGGAAACTTTTCTAATCATATTGAGGTACCAGGTATCCAGAATTAAATTTGGAAGGTTTAGAGAAACAACATCTCGAGATAACGCATCAGGTACGATATTTAATTTGCCAGGCCTATGCCTAACGTCAAAAGTAAATTGAGATATACGCAAGTTCCATCTTGCCAAACGACCTGCGGGTTGTTTCAAGTTATTAAGCCAAGTGAGTGCTGCACAATCAGTGATTACGGTAAAGTGTGTACCTTCGACATATCCTCTAAATTTCTCGATGCCAAAGATAACACCCAATAGTTCTCGTTCGGTAGCAGAGTATTTTTGTTCGGCAGAAGTTAAGGCACGGCTCGCATAAGCGATTGGATGTTCTAAACCATTGTTTACCTGGAACAACATTGCACCTAACCCAGTAAGTGAGGCATCGGTTTGTATATAAAACTTATCATCGAAATTTGGAGAGATTAAGATAGGTGCTGAAGTGATTAGTGTTTTAATTTGTTCGAAAGCCTGTTGGGATTCTAAATTCCACTCGATAGTTTGGGATTTCTTTTATTTTTAATTAAAGCAGTAATGGGTGCAGATATAGTTGAAAGGTTAGGTAGAAAAATGCGATAATAGCTAATCATTCCAATTAAACGTTTGATTTCGGTAACAGTTTTGGTGTTTTAAATTTAGTAATAGCATCAACTTTAGCGGGATCTGCTCGTAAGCCTGTTCCATCGACAATAAAACCAAGAAATGTAAGGGATGAACGACAAAATTGAGACTTTTCCCAGTTTATCTTAAAGCCTGCTGCGCTTAAACGTTCAGCAACTTCATCTAATGTGGCGATATGTTCATCGAAAGAACTTGAGATAATTAAGATATCATCCAAAAATACAAAGGCACGTTCTTGATGTAAGATAGGACCTAACGTTTGATCCATAGTACGTTGTAAAGTTTGTGGAGCGTTACAGAGACCAAATGGCAAAAAAATTATATTCGAAAAGACCTCGGCCTGGGACACAAAAAGCAGTTTTTTTGACGAGAAGATAAGTCAAGAGGTATCTGATAAAAAGCTTGTCTTAGGTCGATAGATGAGATAAATTTTGCGTTACGAAGCCTGCTCAAAATTGAGTCAGTTCTGGGTAGAGGGTAAGCGTCTGGAACAGTAACAGAATTTAGCTTCCTGCCATCAAAACAAACACGCCATTCGTCATTCTTTTTCCGAACTAGCAATACGGGAGAGGTCCACGGTGAATTTGAAGGAGAGATAACACCAGATACTAACATTTTGTCTATTTCCGCATGTAAATGCTTTTGTAAGGCAGGCGATAAGGGATATTGACGTTGCTTAAAGGGAAGGGCATCACCTGTGGAGATAACGTGTGTTGCCGTTGTAACACAACCAAGTTCAGAGGTATTAAGTTTGCGAAATTTGTCGATTGTAGCGTTAAGAGTTACATTTTGGGAGTCAGTAGAGAGATTTTGTTAGATATTCCTGTAGATGCACAGGAGTTCGTTTTAATAGAGGTTTGCCATGAAAAATCCTGAAAGTAAAGTGACAGATTAAAAGTTTACAGAAATCAACGCCCAGTAGAAAAGGATACGCTAATGCAGGGACAATCAAAATAAAACATCACGTTCAAGAGACTCTACACGAATTTTTAACTTAAGGAACCGGTTACATGTATTTGATTATCGTCAGCTAAATTTATGGAAGTTTTTCGGGAATAATTTGAATTTTGATATTTTGTTGAGATAATTGATGTAAACCTTCGTTATTTATAAGAGAACATGAAGAACCTGTATCCAGTAAAGCAATTACATTTAAGGAACCAATTGAGATAGATAAGTGTGGACGGTTATCGAAGGGTTTTTAACAAGTTGTGAAACGGTAGCAGTCTTTTATGATAAAAGGAATTGACGGTTTGTAACCACTTAGACCACTCGGCTGGAGTAGTGTAGCATAATTCCTCTAATGAAGGTAAGGTATTTTGTACATTAATAGTAGCGGTATTATTATTAGATAAATTTAATGACGGTACAACGTTAGAAGTGGTTTTATAATTTAAATTTATTGGCGTCTGTGTCCGTTGAATGATTGGTGTTGAGGGCGATTTTGGTTTCTTGAGATATTCACACCCTGATTTGAAATATCTCGACGGGAGTTTCCCGATACGTTAGGATTACAGTTGGTGCAGTTAGATTTGTAGATATTTGAGCGACCACAACCATAACAAAAAATATTTTTAGGGTATGTGCAGACAGTATAGCTATGTCCACTTCGCTTGCAGTTCCAACAGGTAAGTGCGTTATTAGTTATGGTAGGAGGAACGTTAAGGGTAGATAGTTTACGGAAGGTCGAACTTGGCAAGCTAGATCAGGTTCTAGGAGACCAGATAATTTCTCGGTGGTGGTCGATATTTGTCAATCCTTGACCTCACTTCTTGAAGAGAGCGACATAGGTCTTTAAAATGAGCTAGCGAAGATATGGTCTGTAATGCCAAACGTTCTGAGAAATAGGGTTCAAATTTCTAAGTAATTGATCGATAATTTCGGATTCGGAAGGTTTTTTGTCGAGTCTGCTATATAAAGCTTCTAATGAGGTAATAAAAGACACAACATTTTCGTCGGGACCTTGAGTTCGGTTTCGGATTTCGTTCCAAAGATCGTTAATGTAGCCATAAGGTAGGAAATCTCGTTTTAAACAGGCAACTAACTCATTCCAGGTAGAAATTTGGTGTCGTATGTTTCTGTACCATATTAACGCTGAGCCTGCGAACAAATCACCAGCTGAGATAAATAGGTCCTGGTCGGTACACCCGCGAGAAATTTTAAAATCGTTAATCCGGTCAAGAAAGGATGATAAAGAAACCTTCGAATCAAACCCTTCAAAGGTGAGACCCCATTTGTATACAGGTATAGGTTTTCCTAATGGTTTAGGTTCGGCAAGCGCAAGATTTGAAAAAGGTAACGATATATCTACGTCTGCGTTAGGATTAAGTCTTTCTAAAAGAATTCCTTCAAGCAATAACACCTCGGACAACAAACTTTGTTTAGCTTGAGTCGCTTGGTCATCGTTATATAAAGATAATGATTCGATACGGTGTTTGACGTGGGTTATTCTTGAAGTCAATCTCCTAATTCGATATTAGTAGCCGCAGGATCTGTTTTGTTTATTATACCCGATATATCATCTAAAGATAATTTAATTTCTGATACGTTGAGTGGCCAATCGCCAACAGGGTTCTTTAAGATAGCAACGCCTTTGGTTTCCTGTGACAAAACAGCCCTAAGTTGAGATCGCCTATCATTCTGATTGCTCGCAGCTATGATACTTCTACATTCCAGCTCGTAGATTAATTCGAGGGATTTTAGATGTGATACGTTCATTATGAATACAATATTCAAGACACGATATAAAAATATGCGATTTTGACGCAGATTAGAAGGTAAAACACGTTACAGTTACTTTAAGGTAATACGATACGATATTTAGAGGTAAGAACTTGTTAGAACGTCACCGATAACACCAAAGAAACACATTTAAGGTATATGGAAACGAAATCAATGTTCAGTTAAATACATATTTTATAGATAATGACAAAGAAGCCTTCCAAAATGGAAAATGGACGCAGAGGATATGTTATTTAACCTATAAGGCAACAACGTATAGTCAAACACTTCTTAAAAGGTATACTAGCAATTTATTTCACTCAAGTGTTTTTTAAACACAAAATTTTCATGTAAAGGATAAACCATAATGCAATTTTAGAATGTAACATAAAGAACAATGTATTTAAGTTTCAAAAACGGCCTTTCAAAGTTAAGGAAAGCAACTAAAGATATTTTAATAGGTAATTCTATAATACTGTATTTAAAGACATAAGGTAAGGTAAATACTTACATGAATAAAAATACGTTTCCTTAAGTGAAAAACTGTTTCAATAACATCTGTTAAAATATTGCATGGTTGTAACTGAAATTAACATAACCTAAAAACAAAGAAGAAACCCTGAAGTTCATAGCCTGAACAGGTTGAAGGCGCCATCTGCTACATTTCGTTTAACGTTTTATCTGGTCGGTAATGCAGTTAACAAAATGTAACACTTAGATTCTGGTACATTGAAATGCCGATAGATGGCTCTTAAAAGCCGGTAATACAATTACCAAAGTTCATAAGATACACCATGACGTCACTGATAATTTATATTGCGCCATAATTAAGCGAAGTTACATAAAATTAAAACAATAAAAATTAAGAGTCTACTCACGTGAAGGATCCGCTAACCGGCAGGAAATCACGCTGCGGTAGCCTCGGCATCGCTGCTGCTGGTAGAGTTGGACCTCCAAATTATCTCGGGGTCATGGGATGCTCCAGGGTCATCTCCGTTCCTATATGCAGTGGAAGACAGGAATAGGTAATTAAGGAAAGATAATCAAGATAAGGAAATCTACATAATAAGATAACACGACACCCCGCACGACTGTTCACTTCAAAGTTCGGCGTAAAAAAGCCACGTTTCCGCGCGAGAACCGCGGAACTCCCTCACTCTTTTGTAGCATTGCCTTACCCCTATCGGGATAATTCACACTTGCCAATTGCACTATTGTGACGTACCGGAAGCCCCGCCCAGTTCATTTAAAAATGTTCGCGCGTCTTGCGTATTTAAAATTATGGCGGGAACTTCCGCACATCAAGAAAACTAGACTAAAACAATGTTTAAGTGCAAATTCGATTTGCACGTAACAAAATCTAAGGTTATGAAGAACAACTTATTTCAATAATTGCTGAGGCTTAAATAATATCCATAATGAAACTTATAAATAGATTTGCGAGCAATTACGACTATAGTGGAAAACTCTCATAATGATAGTTTGATCTCAATAGTATAGCGTTTCCTGTATGTTTGTTGTAGTTTGTTTTGTATAGCATGTATTCAACCCATTTCTGTTTTACAATAGTGTGTGACATGGAAGTTTTGAATTTTTCCAGGGCAGCACATTGCGGGTACATTTTTCTAAAAAATACTAATATTTGATTTATTTGATAAATAAAGTGAATTACAGAGTGCAATTTTGATAAAAATTCATAAAAATTATTCACACATTTGGGAAAGTTACCAGTTTTGTTTAAATCGTTCTATTATCAGTAAAAAAAATTTTTTTTTTAGTTGAAAAAAACCTAAATGACTTTCCCACATAGACAATTATTTAATAAGTAACTTATATTAAAACCGTTTTTAATTTGAGTGCGTAATAGGAAAGAAATTTGGATCTTTAGAAATTTCAAGATTTCCGCCACTGTGATGAGCTCTAAAATAACACAAAGGAATAAACAATGCTTATAACTACGAACTTATCTATTACAGGTTATCTGATTATCCAATTAGATTCCATATGTTATTAATCACCACTACACTGTTGCCAATCTAAATCTCAGAACTCACTAAGTTTACAAATACATTTATATTCAGTACAGACATAAAAGCCACGAGCCTTGATAACATGACCGCTCCGCCTCGCACCTGAAACCCGACTGACTTATACCTAGAGTACAATAACTAATGGATACCTAATACAGGGGCGGTTCAGTACTTAACTCCCCTATAAGTTCGACTTATTTGCTAAGTCTGCTTTGAACTTATACTAACAAGTTGAGCGAGCAGACTAAGTCTTGCCAAATATAAGGTTTTAAATTAAGTAAATTTTGGATGTTCAACGATATACCCCGAGCGTCATCGTGAACCTCATAAGAATTTGACCTTCGTTTGGCCACAACGGTGGCAGGTCCCGAATAAAGTTAAATGAATGTTTCAATCTCTCTGTCCTCAGCGGAAGACTGGAAATGAGTACGAACCAATACTTTACCGCCTGTCTTGAATTCAATACATTTTTTATTAACCTTCTGATACCGCGATTTACGTTTCTCGGCTTTAGATTTTAATTTATTATAGACCAAAGTTATAATTTTATCCATATCATCACCCGGTACATCGCTAGTAGGGAAAGCAATACTCTTAACTATAGGGTTATCAATAGATGCCCCAAAATGTAACTCAACAAGACTAAACCCTGTAGAATCGTGGACGGTCCTGTTTATCCATTTTCTCGCTCTATCTAATACCAAAGCCGACCCCCCATGAGCTGAATAACATAATGACCTCAATATTCGCACAATTTTCATATTAACCCGCTCTGTCATGTTTTTTTGAGGGAAGTACACTGACGTGTGAGACACCATTCACACCTAATGATTCTAACGACCCTTTCCAATTTTTGCTGGCACACTGACTGCCATTATCTGAGAGAATAACCTCTACTATACCAACCTCAACAAAATACTTATTAACTAGACAGCAAAGAATAGCGGCGGTATTAGCGCGTTTAAAAGAATACAAAAATAACTAACTTACTGAATGTGTCTACCATAACCAATAGTTGGGTCGCCCCTGCCCTAGATACTACAAGTGGACCCATCAGATCTACACATGTTATTTTATTAGGCGCTTTAGTCAACACGCTATGATATTCGCCCTAACTTTTAACTGAACTTTTTGCCTTCTGGCACATCTCGCAACTTGAAACGATTTTGCGGATGGAATGTTTCGTCTTTGCAAAATAATAATCCCGGCGCAGCATTTGGAAACACTTTCCCGCTCCAACATGTCCGTTCTCGACATGCTCCTGCTAAATCAACCTCCCTATCTGAGAAGCAGGCACACAAACTTTAAACCCTGGCGATTCTTCATGACCTCGCTCAAACAAAATATTTTCATGTACAATATACCAGTCAGCGTACGTTTTCATAATTTCGATCTTTGATAACTCTGACCTTACTTTACTAGAGAATTGATCATTTCCTTGTTCCTCAACAATATTTTTCATACCCAACATAACTCTTTACATAATTCAAACTTTTTCAATGCACAAATTTTAGTCGACGTACTGTCAACAAGTTGTGGTTCGCCTTCACTCTTGACTGGATAACGGGACAGAGTGTCAGCGAAAATGTTCTACCTTCCAGCACAATGTTCAATATTGAACCCATATTCCTAAAAATACAACACCCACCTCGTCAGACGCGAATTTAATAGACTGCAGAACATTAAAAAGGATTACCATTTATGATCCGTAATCACGGTAAATTGGCAACCTAGCCACTGCTGCAAATAATGTAATACCGCCAACGCCTCTTTCTCAGTAACACAATAACTCCTTTTAGAGTCATGCAAGGTCCAGCTAGTAACTACAACAATGTCCCTTTCTAACGTCTGTTGATTAATTTGAAATAAACAACCTTCCACACCTATATCTGACGCATCAGTTTGAACAAAAAACGCGCGATCAAAACACGGGTGCTTCAACATGGCAACCGATAGAAAGGCAGTCTTAATTTTTTCAACAGCTTCTTTCTGCTTTAACTCCCTAACGCCATTGAATATCCTTTTTCAACAACAGTAAGAAAAGCCCCGTCAATTCAGCAAGCTTTTCGCAAAACCTACGCTCATAACTAACAACCCTTAAAAAACCCTTTAATTGTTTAATATTACGCGGCACCGGAAACGAATTGATTGCTTTTACCCTGGACGGATCAACTGACACTCTTTCAGCAGATGTAACATGTCCGAGAAAGACAACTGTATTTCTGGCAATATGTGATTTTTAATTTAATTGTAATATCCGCAGCTTTAACTTCTCGAATATGTTTTTTTATGAGCTAAGTGGTCCTCGGCACCCTCTGAATACATGAGCAGGTCATCCACATATGCAATAAGATATGATTTCACCTCTGGACCTAGAATAGTGCCCAAAGCCCGTATAAAAGACCCTACTGAAGTGCTTAACGCGGATGGTAATACCTTGAAAACATACGTTTTGCCTTCATATAAAAGCCCAATAAATTTTTGATGCTCTGTCTTAATTTTAATTTGCCAGTAGCTCGCAGTTAAATCAAGCGTGCTCAAACGTTGACCGCTAGAAAAATTATACAACTCTGTGAGATTCGGAGACGTAACTCTGTCCTTAACCATCCGCTTGTTTTAAAAACGAGCGTCTCTGATTAATCACCTCCTGTTAAATTACTTTGGTAATTACTGACATGGTAAATGTTCCATTACTGTCTCTTTAATTACGGAGATGGAAACCTTTTACTTATTGATATACAAATTGAATCGTACATTGGATTAACTTATGGGATTGTAATTAACGATTTGGATAGTATTTTGGTTTTGATGTCGACTTCCAAATTCGACTCTAAATATTCAGACTAGACACGAAATTCTTGGGAGATGCAGAGAAACTATAGGACCACTCCAGGTGGGCCATATTGCTATAATTTATTACTGAAAACTGTTTTAATTCAATACTTTTGGTACATGTAAGAGTCAACAAAACATTAGTTTCATTGATCAATTTATGAAAGGTAATAGGCATCTTGGAACGTTTCAAAAGGTCCCTAAATATAACAAAAGGCTCGTTTTTCTGGCTTCAATTTGTTAAATCTGGTATATGTAAATATTCTGAAAAAGGGGAAGATTTTAAAAAGGTTGTAAATATTTAATCATTATATTGTGTATTGTAGAATTGTTTTATTTAATTGAATCAGCTAGTTGGGGCGAAGAAAATCCATAACTTAACATTTCACATCATAGGTGCTTGATTGATCAAAAAGTAGCAAATAAAAAAATTATAGCATCATAGCATTGCATAGTATGCTCAACCGCGGGACATAATATAAAGGAAATAACACAGCATATTTCAGCATATTTCATAAAGTTTAAAGAATTGAGGCGGAAGCAGACGTGACATTTGAAATGTAGAAATTGCCACACTTAACAAAACCCAACTTAAGTAAACAAAGTATGAAAACTAAAAATTACGCCTACGTGCAAGTCGAAAGGTACAAAATATCACTTGGCGATAAATTGCATAATACAATGCTTTCGTCTACGTGCTAAATCAAGCGTTATAACAGGTAACACTGAATAAAACCCAATAGGTTGACGACAGCATATAAAGGCAACGCCTTGGCCATGGTTTAATAACAAGATACGAATGGTCCACCAATACGAGCACGTGGGACAAAATTGTCTATAAAACAGACCGAAGCCGAAAAGCGAGAGCATTCCATATTCGACGTGCGAACTGTAACAGTTTAAACCAAATTATTACGTAAATTTCAATTTAGTTAAAGTGGCAAGTAATAGAAATTAAAGACTACAAGGGAAGTAAATAATAAAAATGCGCATTGAAATACGAGTGTAGAACTCTGCCCTTAATATAAAACATACCTAGATTTAATTAATATAAACAAAATCTTTACAATTTTTTTAGGGCTCTAAGTATACAAGATTAAATCGACTCTAAGAAAGGACACAAATTAAAATTGTCTAAGTAAGGACACAACTATAAATCGACTCTAAGTGAGGAATCTAAAATCGAAATTAAATCGACTAGAAGTACACAGTTAGTACTTCAAAAACAACTCCAAGTTGCTGATAAACATTTTTGATATATTGGGGAGCACGCCAAGCTGAAGGTTAACCACAGAACAAGCAACCGATTCGGATCAAGAAGCTCTAATAAAAATTTACAGCAGGAATATGAGGTCAGAATTATCTTTCAAATTTATAGTATGTTACTTTTATTATTTCAAATATTTGATGAGCTTAAGAATTGCATGTAATTTAGATATTTGGTATTTGGTTGGCACGCAAAGATATTTTTTTAAAAGAAAATAGTCCTTTGAACGTTCAACGAAATATTCATGATAAATTACAATTATATTTGCTTGCTTTAATTGACATAAGGAAAGGTGTAAAAAGGGTTATAATCTCCGTAATGAACAAATTTGATAAAAATATCTATTTTGACTTAAAAGTTCTGTAAATAAAAAATTGTACATTTTTTTCGCTTATTATACGAATTTTGCTGAATTTCGCTTGCATTATTTAGGTATATAAAGTATTAGAGGGAGTAGGAAAAATTCTCTGTTATCATATCGTCGTTCACTCTGTGCAGGGTATCACTGAACTAGTTGGTGCCTAAAATTAATTGTGTTAAATTTAAGTTACTTTAAAGGCGCAGAGAGGTGGCGATCAGCGAGCAATGTCGTTACACATCTAACGAACGGCGACATTATAGCAATATATATATATATATATATATATATATTGTTATGTTATGTAATGTTCTATATAATATCGAAGGTTAGACGCACTTATTTACTACTCATATTTATGAAATATCTTATTTAAAACTAATGATAAACAAGATCGTACAAAATTTAATTACTGAACTAATATCGAATGCTATTTCAGTGTGATAGAGCTTTTTGAGATAGGTGTTTATTTAATTTAATTTATAAAAATCAAACATAATTCCATTTGAGGAAGCTTCTGTGGATTGTTTCAAATGTTTATGTTCACTATTTGAATGGACACTACTGTTAAAAGTAAGACGTACCACAATATCTAAAAAATTAAGTCATTTAGCATGTTTTAGTAGAAATAAGTAGTTATAGGATGTAAAATTAATGTTTGTTTAATGTATGTTCACTATATGTATGTTTACTATATATACTAGGTACCATAATATCTGAAACACAATTCATTAGTATGTGATGTTAGAAAAATAATTATAAGTAAATGGAAAATTGAAAACAAGATGTAACAAATGGAAAATAGGACCAAGTGATCCAAATGAAAGGTTTTGAAAGAGTGATTAGAGATGTTTGTAAATAATTGATCAAGGAGTGTAATTTTAATTAACTTTATAGATGTAGTAGGCAAATAAAAATTGTTTAAGAGATCTCCTAGGTGATAAGGATATAAATAAAGGGGCTTATAAAATTTGTAATATACAGAATAGATGTTTTTTACCTGCTCTCGTGTTTTATTCAAGTATTAAAAGCTGAAGCTAGTTGAAAGAGTAATTCTAAAGTTAAAAGAGGTTTTGGGCAACGTGTAGTAAATTTAAAAGGTTTATACAACCATTAGTAGTCCAGAAGATTATTTGTTCTTCAAGTGAAATGTGTTTGGCTTCCAAGCTGATGTGAATTGAGGTACCGAGAGCTAAAAATAGTCCAGAAGATTCCATTATTCTGAGCAGTGTTTCCGCAGTGATAGTTTGAACGAGTCCTAAATTAGATAGCCGATTCTGAGTATCATTTTTCATTATAATATCCTTTTAGTATTTCTAAAGCCTAAAATTAAAGCGTGAAATTTTAAATACAAAATATTAAAACTTAAATTTAACAGGTAATCGTGCACTTCCAAGTTTTGGTGGTCTGTATGCAGTCCAAGGTCCATTATTGTAAACGCAGGCGGACTTCAATGGAATTACAGGTATAAAACAACTTAGTTCTTATATTTGTAACACTTAAAAAGCTGTAGTATTCATTGAAATTAAAATTTTTTTATCAAAAGTTAAGCATTATAAACTTTGTTTATTTTCTGAATACAAATGGCAGTAAAGATCACACCCAGTTTTAGAGCAAGTATATTAAAAATTAACTAGAGGGGGCTGTATCTGGCAGTGGTTAATATATAGGCATACAGTTTTGTACCCACACTGTTTGTTTATAATTATTTAAATTCATTAAAACCTGAGATAAGTTTCAATAAGCCGTGGCATATTATTGGTTCACAACAAAATTTACTTTTATCCATTTATTAAATATAATGTAACACAGAAAAGGCCCAAATATAAATACTGATAAATATTAAGGAAACGTAGCAGACATACGAGATATATATTAAGTGGCAATCCCATCGTGGAGCTGTTTGATTGTGAGATTATATAGGATAAAACCACGGAATAATTACATTAAAAATAGAAATTGGGTAGTTGCTGTGTATATAATTATTTTAGAGCGTGTTATATATTATTATCATTGGAGTTTTTGTGTATAGAAAGAGCACAAAAATTCAGGTCAAATTTATCTACTTATATTGTTAGAACTACGGTGTACAGAATGTCAGAAGAAAAATTAATAACTAGGTCAGGTAGGATCTATGGAATAGACACGATGGTAGTAGACAGGACGTGTGAGACAGGGCAAGGTGAAGTTTCAACAGTCGAGCATGTGGAGCCGGAGGTCGTAATAGGAGGTTGGTCCGAAGATCAAGAGATGGTACAAACTGAAGAAACAATTAGCAATAAGGATATCGTTAGTTTTTTAAAAAATTTTCAGACCATGCTGCAGGGGTCGATTGCAGATAACAAAGCATTTCAGACCAAGAGCGAGGCGTTACAAGAAAAAACTCAGGCGTCGTTGTTGGAATTACAAGGATCGATTGCAGAGGTAAAGATTTCTCAGGCCGAAACTAAGGACAAGTTAGAGGGTATGGATTCGAAGATCGAGGCGTTTAAAGTGGAAATGTTGGAGAGTTTTGGAAAATTTAGGGGTGAAGTTGAAATAGAAATGGATACAAGGATGCAGGTGATTGAAGGAAATGTTTCTGCGGGTATGGATGTGTTAAGGGGAGAGTTGAAAGAGGTGGATCAAATTCATACCAGAAATTATGAATGCCTGGAAAATACTGTGAAGGGACAAAAAGAGGAAAGTATCCTTAGTCGACAGGATATTATAGGTCATATTAGAGCTTGCAAGGACGAGACGGAAGAGGTTCGACGAAATACAATTATACTCGGGGGTCAAATGCAAGAGAAAATTGATGTGGTAGAGGGATGTTTTAAGGAGATGCAAACTAAGATCCTGTATGTTGAAAGGGTTCGGTTGATGGATCAGGGTGGTAAGTTTCATTTAGGGAAAGAGATGCTGCCTAAATTTGAAGGCAAGATTGGTGAACAACCGATGGTTTTTCTGAGTAAGCTGGATGAGATGGTTGAAGGTGAGCCAGAACGACTTCGTCTACAAATTGTAAATGCTACGTTGGGTGGACATGCGGAGAAATGGAATAGTATTGTTAAACAACAGTACGACACGTATGAGGGTTTCAGAAGGTTATTTATCGAGCAATACTGGGGCTATACACAACAATCTAACATTCGAACAAATTTAACGACAGGAAAATATCATATTTCGATGGGCACACGTGAGAATTACGTTATTGATAAGTATAATTTGGCACAATATTTAACTCCGAAATTAAACGAGGATGAAATCGTTATTCTGCTCTCACGACATATGGAAGTAATTCGTGCAGTAGCGATTCAAAACATCAAAACGTTGAAAGATTTTCTGGAGATTATGAGGAATTATGATTGGGCTAGGTCGATGGAGAAACCTCGAGAGGCGCAGGAGAGCAAAAACTGGGATAGGGGACGCACGATACATGAAAGGAATGGACATCACAACACATATGACAACAGGCAAGGTAACAGGTTTTCTGACAGGAATTACTACGAATATGGAAAGGGAACGAACAGGCATGGTTATCAAGGATATAATAGTAATGGCTGGAACAGGGAGCATCGATATAATTATCCTTCACGAGAATTTGGAAGATACCAAGGAAATTATAACAAAAATGTACAGAATGACCCAGGACCGAGAGATTTTGAAGACAAGAATAGAGCTAAACGACTCGAGTATAGTGAAAAGGCAAATGTTAATAATATTAGAGTTCTACCAGAAAAAGGGGAAGATTTGAATAAAATCGAGATAGTCGAGGTTCATAAACCTTCCCTGAAAAAAAAACGCCGAATTTTTAAGAGTAGAAGAGTTTGATTTGGGTGCGATGAAGTTCTAGTTATGTTAATGTTGTTTTAGATACTAAGTGTTTTAAGAAAGATTTACCGTTCATTTATTTAGTTATAAGTAGTTGTAAATACGTTGGTTTAATTGATACCGGTTCACAGTTGTCGTTAGTTAAAGAGGAAATAATTTTCAAACATAGGGCGGTATTCGAGGGAAAGGTAATAGTAGGGTAGCTAAGCCGGTTTGGCAACAGAGATCCACAGCAAGATATGTATACGCCGATTCGAGAACAATATGAACAGCTAAGCCGCTTTGGAAAACAAAACGTGCAGCAAGATATGTATACGCCGCTTTGAGAACAAAATTGTCTTTGTGTGTAAATTTGTTGCGTCGGGGGGGTCGTTAGGTCTTTGGGGTGTGCGTTCGGCGGGGTCGTTAGATTTTTGTCGTGGGGTGGTGCGCGTGCGCTGGGGTGGAGATATTTTCTTAAGAAATTTTTTTAGCAGCGTTCCCGACGTTAAATATTAAATATTAAATTTTAAAAAAATGTTGGTTCGTATTTTTCTGGGGTAGGTTAAGCTAAAAATTAAAACGCCGCGGTGAAGAATTTTTTTAATATTAGGCAAACGCGTGCAAGTGGTAAAGAGTGTTTTAGCTCTCCTCATAAGCTGCGTTTTGTACGAAGTAGAAAATAAAATTGAGAAAATATACGAAATGTTATATGATGGAGGTCAAATTTTAAACGTCTGCAGGTAAAATCTTGTAAAAAGAAGTCGTTCACTTCTCGCAATTTCAATGTCACGATAAAATACTAAGAATTTGCATGCAGTCGAATATAACCTCGTGTTTTTATCTGGTAATATATATGCAAATTATTCAACTTTTAATATAATGTATTTAATTAACATAAGGTGTGTTGCAAAAACCATTCAAGACAGGTATGTCGTATATTTCCTTTTGGTTACATCATCCCAAAATAATTTATACAAGTACACTGAACTTGCAGTCGGATCTAACATATAATCTTTTAATTATACCCGTATGAATTTAAAATATATGCAAATTATACCACCTTTCATCACGATTTATTTGACTCTCAAATTATTTGATTTGATCTTATATCAAGGCTTATGTATTAACTTTTACAACTCAAGGTGTAGCATCAAGGTTTTACGTCACTCTCAAACTATAGAACTTAATAAAAATAGCTTTCCTTAGCACCAATATCATTTAGAAAATATGTGTTTCATTAACATATACTTATTTATTAAATATTTCCTACCAAAATTTATTCAAAAAATTTAAAAGTTCTTTATTTTCATTTTCATATAGGTAAAATCACCACGTTGCTATGCTCTCGGCTACCTAGTTCCGGCTACTTTTCCAAGGTCGTTGTGACGTCATAGCCTTTTATAAATATAGAGCAATGTAATACTATTCTAAAATTCTAAAAGAGTCTTTCTTACTAACCACAAATACATACAGCTTGTAGAACGCGGATGTATCCAAGTCAGTCCATCGGCACATAAAATAATCTTTTAATCCTTTCCTCTTTCTCTAATAAGATGTTCTTTGTCTAACACATCTTTGTATTGTTCGCGTATTGTCGCAGTGTCTTCTATTTAGTCCAACTTTCGCCTTTTGCATGCATTTCCTCTAATTCCAGCTGTCTTTTCTTCCACTTACAGAGTATGGCGTGCATAATTGGGCAATTTCCTGCAGCGTCAACGGAGAGAGTTTACTGCCAATATTTACGCGTTGTCGTACAACCTCTGGGCGAATGTTAGGCGTACTTATCAACCCCGATACCGAAATGGTTATTTCTTTTGGAATTGTAGAATATGGTGTTACAGATTGTGTAAAATATGTTACCTGCTTTAATGTAGCACTTGTGTAAGATTTTTATTTTATCTTGGCTGTTTTCCTACTCTACTATCTCCAAATAATTTACAGGTAAATAGTTAAAACTAAAAGCTGAAAGCACATACTTTATCAATTTTTCCCTTTTCTCTGGTTTTTCTGACAACTTAATTTGCAAGCCCGTCAATTTCTTTGTATTGCCGTTCCCCCAATACATGTCCGATAACTTACTCCACATTTTAGCGATACCGAGTACATTGGCGCCTTTAGGAAGTATAACTTACTATCTTCCAATAAGGTTAAACAGTCTTTTAAGGGATTATACACCGTTCCGCACTGACATAGCTTCCAATTGTACAGTTTTATATTGTCGCTTCCAATTGCGTAATACCGTGTTCTTTGGTCAAAGTAGACGCGAATGTTGCTCTTAAATGTGCATCTGGACAACGTAAAAAATCTAGTATATAATTTCCAAGTTGTTTATTAACATCAGGATTTGTTATCTGACACACAAATTTGTTGTATATCTTAATTCTTGCATTGGTTGTTAGCCATGTTAAACAATCAAATTTATATTAAAATTAAGTTTAAATGGCTCCATGCTTGGCATTAAATATTTTTAAATTTTGTTATGTATAATGCCAGAATAAAAATTTTAGAATAGTATTACATTGTTCTTTATTTATAAAAGGCTATGACGTCACAACGACCTTGAAAAAGTAGCCGAAACTAGGTAGCCAAGAGCATAGCGAAGTGGTGATTTTACCTATATGAAGAATTTTGTTATGTTAAGTAAAAACGTGCAAGTGGTAAAGAATTTTTTAGCTTTCCTCAAAAGCTGTATTTTGTATGAAGTAGCGAATAACATTTAGAAAATATACGAAATGTGATATAATGGATCAAATTATAAAGTCTGCTAAAATCTTGTAAAACATGTTGTTCACGATTTCATTACCAAGATAAAATAACAAGAATTCGCAGTCGAATATAACCTCGTGTTTTTTATTGAAATTATAGCTCTCTGGTAATATATATGCAAATTATTCAACTTTTAATATAATGGATTTAATTAACATAAGGTGTGTTTGCAAAAACATGTTAAGACTATTTCCTTCTTGGTATGCAAATTATACCACCTTTCATCACGATTTATTTGACTCTCAAATAAAAAATTAATTTGATCTTATATCAAGGTGTTCTTGCTTACATTTAGCAATTTCAATATATATTTAATATGTGTGTGTATATGTAAAAACATGTTAAGACAGGTCACTCGTTATTTTATTCATGATTGCATCACCAAAATAATTTATACAACCACACTAAACTCGTACCCGGATCTAAAATTTAACCTTTAAATGTATGCAAATAATGTCGTTATTTAAAAGGTGGTGAAGAATTTGGATGGGGATGTACTCATTCTCAAATGCGGAATGGTACTCCATAAGGCGTTCTGAACGGAGGCTTTGCACGCATTAGGTGATTGAATACTTCGGAGATTTTAGGTTAAGCAAAACATGCACGTGTTGAAGAATCTCCCGAGAATTTCAAAAATTATTTTTGTATTAAATATATAATATTAAAAGAAACACACAATATTTTAATGTTTTATTTACAAAACTTACATTCTTTAATTGTCCCTATCTTTTGTAGGTGGCGGTAGCAGATTCTTATTTGAATAAAATATAGATAAGACTTCCACATTAAGAAAAATGTATCTTAGTTAAATGTACGGGGATTTTATTAATTATAGTTTAGTAAAGTGCATGGTAGTTAATGACCTCGAGGTTGTGATATTTATAACAACATACCGATATATGTAAATTATATATGGAAACTGCATAACTTCAAATCATTTTAGCATAATTGTTAATTACCAAAATTCATAATTTCTACTTCCGTTAAAAACACATTAAGTAAGTAAGTTTATACATACCGATAATACAATGGTAAAAATTCTTCTACAACACATTAAACAGCTTATTTATATTTGCTACCTTAAACAACTATGCGAGTGCATATAAATGTCAGAGGAAGATTTCTTATCGTTCCCTTCCAATCTTAAAATTTATATCGTCAATAAAATAATAAACAGATTACTAATAATAGGTCGTCAATGGAACTAAAACAACATATACAAAATGTGTACAAATGAAAAGACCACTTATTAATTAATCATGACTGTAAATTCCTTTAAAGATTTGATATTCATAGGTAGTAACAATGTTGGTGCTATATATATAAACGACTTTTTATGAGCATAGTTTAAATTAAAATAACACCGAAATTTATGTAAATTTAATAGTTCTGGTTTATAGTTGGTTGATCTTTGGAGAATAAATTTTATGAAACTTAGGTTTAAGAAATTAATCATTTTACAGGTGGGATTAAATAAAATGTACTACTTTGATGATAAAACCTATGCAATGCATTTTATGTTTACACAACTATAACATACTTTAAAATTTAATACCTCGGTAGTAGAATATAATTTTTTAATTGTATTATTGTAACATAAAGTTTGCATAAAAAATGCAAAATACATATCCGTTAAGAGGAATTTTTCAATATGATACTTACAGATTCGTTAGTAAGTTTTACAATTAAACTTATTTCAAGACATTTTTTGAAACACATCTTACTAGTCTCAAGGAATATGTATGTAGGTATAAAATATACAAATAAAAACACTACTTAATGTAAACATTATTCTTTATTAAAAATGAATAATTGGTTATATGTACAAACCAGTTTTTGAGTACAATTACATCTGTGGTTGCGCAATTGAATGACGAATGTCGTGTGGTATGCTAGAAACACTTGTGTGAATTGGTGTAATACTTTAATTTATGTAGAGGAGTACACCCTAAATCTTCTAGGTTAATAACATTTAGGTGTGGAAATTCATTGTAAATTGCCATCATCTCAAGATATACCGTGAAAGTTGCTTAACCATATCTTTTGGTATTTGAAGCGAGCTGATAGACAGTTCCAAGAATATGGTGGTTTCAGCACATATGTTATTGCAACTCCATTCGATAGGGATAGTTGTAAAACAGCCATTTCTTTAAACACAAAGTTATTATGTGCAATTTTAAACTTTGAACGTCGACAACTAATGGACTATTAATTTTAGACTTCACTCACAATATTGGTTGCAGGATTGTAGCGGACCAAACGATCGTGTAGAATGAGGCAGTACGCTGTAGTGTGAGCTTTAAGCGCTTCTTTCATTTGAAATTCTAATCGTACGTCAACCGCTCCCACTTTCACTATTTCGTTTTGATGGGAACAATCGATGACTACAAGTGGAGCGTGCGTTTGAAATTCATTGGGTGTTAATATCGGCTCGCTGATACCCCGTAGTACGATTGTTGAAACTGTGCATACATCTCATATAGTATAGAATAGCGATTGGTATCGAAATCAATGTTAAGATTATCGTAAGGATACATAGATGAACCCAGATGTAATTTCATATTGGTCAACTTACAGTGGTCGAACTGACTGCGCCCCTTTTGCGCGATGTATCGGTTTGAAAGCAGACAATAACAAAACGTGGTTTCTCCACTTGAGAAGCCGTCTTCACGGCCCACGTATGCGTGTGTGTTGTATGTAATTCTGGATATTCGTGTAGTTCCCAACTGCGAAAGCTTATGTCCATGGTGGCATTGCGTTGAATATGTTTGAGTAGTTTTAAGCGCTCTGCATCTGCAACGGTTATATGTGGAATCCGCCATGATATATGTGTAATAGTAATTTTGATTGACTCTTTGGTATCAGAATTCGATATAGCTGCATCGTCAGCACTACTTCTAATAAGAATAAGCTCCTGTTTGATATTCAAAAGAATTTTCGGTAGTCCTCCGCAAATCCTAAAACCATGCGCAAGGGAATGCATACGTTGAAATGACCATTAGCATCAACGAGATCAAGCTTATCGATGGGGACCAACCGGCGTTTCTAAAGCGACGACTTTCGCTATAATCGTAGGATAGGAAATTTTTAATAGTCGTAGTTATACCTGGATTACGAACGCGGTCAATAGTCTTTCCACCAAGTTCATAACGAATTTCATCAAATAAAAATAAAACTCCGTTGTTGACAAAATCGGCGGTAGCGAAACGCCACCATCTGACTTATTCATTGTACCCTCAATATAAATTACGCTGTCCCATGGTAGTGTATAGACATCTTCGTTTTCTAATTGGAATCCGTATAACATCGTTCTTCTCATACGTGGTATTGGAGTACGGAGTATGCATATGTTTGTCGGCATTGATGATGGTTGTATCAAATATAGCACGTTGCGTAACATTTAAAATATTACTATCCATTTTAGCTATGTAGCACTTTGAGTCCTAATGTTTGCAGAAATTTAACGTTTTCCGGTGTTAATCGGTGCACTGGTGTCTTGTAACTGGTAAAGGTGCTGATAATGCGTCTATTAATAGGTTTTGGTGGTTTATGCTCATAGCGCAAAACCATTGTTTAAAGACGCTTTAGATAAAGTCTAATCGTGATGGTTTCCCGACGAAAAGTGATGAGATTACCGTTTTGATCAACTATTTTAACAATGATGCGATCGATGATTCGTGTATTAAGTGGCATATAGGTGACGTTCACGGGGTTTTCAATAATCTTGTACCCTGCAGCAACTGCAGGAAAGAATTGATGCAAAATGTGTACAGGTTTGCTATTCCGATACGATCCGACCACAAGATTACATTCAATACATATTGAATTGATTGGAAAGACTTGTGCCGGATGGTCCGAAATAGCAGTAGTGAGAGCTGGTAGTTTACGTTTCTCAAAACCCAGCAACGAAGCAAGTGAATTTGGTTGTGTAAATCCACTATACCTGATGCTTTGATTTCTGTATGTAAACTGTTATTATTGGCTCGAATATCAATAAGATAACGTTTGGATGAAGTGCGTTCACGGGGATCGTTCAGATTACGTCGTACGAACTTATTAATATCTGCCACTTCATAAGTTCCTTCTGGTAAAGTAAGCACGATGTCATCAATGTAAAATTTATTGTTCGCTTCCGTTACATTGGGAATTGAAAATATGTATCAAAGTTTGTAAGACCAATAACGTATTCATGGTCATCATCGAGAACAATTGGTGGGTTGATGATTGCGGTGAGCGTAGATTCAGTTCCAGTTAAAGTAAATGTGTACATGTTCGGTGGTTGACGATAAACTAACAACTAGTCGTATTCGTAGTTGGGATGGGGTAATAAAAGCAAATTCCTGAAACACTTGCAATATATGGTTTTAATTAAACACTTTTATACAAAACAGTTAAAAATACACTAAAATCAAATAATATATAACGTTGTTAGAAACTTAACGGAGGACTATTTTGCAGTAAAAATTTCAATACGAAGTGTCCACAGGTAACAGTGTTAAGCGGTTGAAATTGTTCATAATTATAATAGAGAGTGCATGGTCCTGATGAGGTTAAGTATTTGACAAGTTCCCTCGGAGGTCGTAGATTACCAATGCTATCATAATAGACTGCCCTTGAACCATCTTTTTGTACGCGGTCCAATGAGTTCCCACACCACGTGTAGTATCATGATTAAGAATACCACATTCTCGCCAACGAATTGTGTTTGGAAGTGAATTGCGCATGAATATTCCACGAAAGTGGGATATTGGTAAACGTTTTATGTATTTGTTCAAGTCAACATTGGTCAACGCTCGCATAGGTAGGTTTAACGAATGCGTTGAGTTTTTTGTTGTCTTTGTTTACGCAAACCTTGCCCGTGTGTAAGAAAAGGCTTTAGGTACAGTCCATGTCCACGGCGATAAGGTTTCAAATAGAGACCCTTTCCAAGTGTCACTGCCTCTTGTGCCATATTATGTCGTTTCGCTTCATCTAATTGTTGTTGTCCAAGTTTAGCATCGTTGACAGCTTTTGCAATCCCAGCTGCTCCACCCGACAACGCTCCAATTGCGGAAAGGGCTGCAAAATAGGTATCAAAGGTAGGAAACCACCAGTTTTGGGTACAGGGATTACACGTGGGATGCCACGAATTTCATCTGTTATTTCTTTAATCGGTGCCACTGCAAGTTTAGCAGTTTTAATAAGATCAGTCGGACGAACGTTTTAATGCGTTCCCAAATGGTGCGAATTAAACGCTTGAATGGTATACCACTTCCTGTACGTAGACGCTGACCACATCGTTTTCCTTTACACCTTATCGTTTTTTGCGACAACCCATACCAAATTTAACTTTGGCATTCATTGCAGAACCAACAGCAAACGCAGCAAGTTTTTCACCTAACGAAGCGTCGGGTGCAGTACGACGTTTTGTGCTGTTTCGGCAAGACGTCGATCAGCTTGGTGTCGGGTTGTTAAGTCTGTAGAAAGATCGTAGGCGATGTCGTGTAGTTTGCAGGCTTCGTCTAAGGGATTACGACCTATATCACCACGCTCGAGGCGTTTCTGAAGCTTAGTACCCGGTCCACAGAAGCGATAGCCTGGTAAATGTAATTCTACCGGTAAACGATTGATAGCACTATTGAGTAACCCGTAGCCACGATAGGATTTCATTAATCTTGTCAGTCGAAAGGTTTAAAGGAGACTGGTCATGCGTGTAGAATTACTCGCTTAAATGCTTACCATACTGCAATTACGTTTTAGTATATGGATAGAATGCGTCTGGTAAAGCAACAATTGGCGTTGCCAATTACGGACCACAACTGCAGCAACAACACTAACGTGCAAAAGCATGGACTACTATTACCATCAACAATACGGTGTATCATTACAGGTCCATCCAATTGTGGTAAAACTAATGTAGTCATCGGTCTCTTGAAACATCCGAATGGTGTACGCTTTGAAAATTTTCTCTACTCAAAATCCTTGTATCAACCAAAGTATCAGTACCTAGAGAGGTTATTACAACCAATAAAAGAAATAGGATATTTTGCGTTTAACAAATGGGATGCAATTGTTACTCCAGCGGATGCAAAACCTAATTCGATATTTATTTTCGATGACGTGTCGTGCGATAAACAAAATGTAATGCGAGAATATTTTTCTTTAGGTCGACATAAGGCCATTGATTGTTTTACTATGTCAGACCTATTCCAAAATACCTAAACAATTGATTAGAGACAATGCTAATGTCCTAGTGCTATTCAAACAAGACGAACTCAATTTAAAACACGTATACGCTGACCATGTAAACACGGATATGTCGTTTAACCGGTTTAAAGAATTGTGCGGCGTATGCTGGCGAGATCGGTATGGGTTCCTGGTGATCAATAAAGATGGCGATTTGCAGAACGGTCGTTACCGAAAAGGTTTTGACACCTATATATACTTATAAAGCACATAAATAGCATATCACTTCCTACCCGTTTCTAGACGATGGCAGACGACGTGAAAACCAAACAAGAACTCATAAAAGTACGAAAGGCAGTCAAGAGGAAATTACAAGCGCTAAAAGCAGGTGTGGTTGAAAAGGAGCTTGCATTAAGTAAAGTCTATGCACCTATTACAAAACGTTTACAAACACTTCAGACCGGTCTGCTGAAAGATATTAAACAGGAGTCCAAGATCGAAAGCCAGCACTGGTTACCACAACAACATGACGTACAATCTACTCCTAAAAGACGCCCTAAATTTCTCGATCAGGTGCGCAGTTCAACCCAATCGCCGCACCACCAATAGAGGAGGCATGGGAACACAATCCTCATAGCCCAGTCCAGTCTGTGGAGTCCACCTTCGAAGAATCGGAGGTAGCGGCAACACTCCAGAGACCCATACAGAGTACGAACGGTACCTAAACAGCGAAGAACATCAGGCCTACTTACAACGATTCTTACCATCGGTAAGATACTATGTCGATAATCTGTTTTCCAACTTTACTGGTATTTATAACAATGACACGGAGCACTTGCGCAGGGATAAAGTACGTTTTAATCCGGAGACAGGAAAATTAATGATTGGTGATTCGGACATTATCTTCGGGATTGGTGAAAAGGTGTGTGTAGAAATTTTGCTACAACGGTAGCAAAGGGTTGTACGAGCTGTTCCTTCTCAATCCTTTGGGTAAATTCTCACTTAAAGAAATTAACGATTATGCGGACATTAAAAAAAGTAATGCAATGTATAGCTTACGACAGCAAACTATAAACCCAGTGGTCGTGGTCTACTCATGGATTATAACGAGAAGCCACTAGAGTATGTATACTTTGATGATCCCAACGAACTGTGCGAACGGCTCAAGCTTCTGGTCGCCTCGCAAGATGCAGGTAACACCGGTCACACAAACGAAATTACATCGATTATGGAAGAATTACGCGAATTGCGTATAATAGCGTAGATTGTGCGACTTGTTATTCATTATCACGATGGTTATCGACAAGTTTGGACATGCGTCTGACTGTGCTTCATATATTTCTTATGATGATTACTACGATTTTGACAACATGAGATTAGCGCGTCGCTACACCACAAGAAGATGATGATGCAGTCACGAAAGCGTACTTAGAATCGCGGTTAGCAACGCTACACCAGCAAGAGGGCGAACCAACGCTTGGAAGTGGTTCCACTATTCAGCAGTATATAGACACGCTTGTGAAGGAGACAACAAACAGTATGATAACACAATTCTCGAGCGAGTATGTTACAAGATCAGACTTTAACCATTTTGAAGAGATGATGCGTAACCTTGTTCCAGCCACTGTGAACGCTAATGTTGCACAAATCGTAACCAAACGGATAGATGATTCTATGAATAGCATATATAAGACATTAGACGCTGCTATTCAACAAGTGAAAGCACAATTTAGAATAGACATTGCACGAATTCAAGCAGATATTCAACAGTTGCAAGAGAAACTTAAAACGCACGCATATAGCCGTCAACCATACACACAAATATATTAGCAATATGTCTGTAAAGGAGCAAATCGTCCACGAGTTACATAAGCCTGCTCGCATTAACTTTCCTAGAAGACATGTAATCACAAAAGGATTAAACGAGCTGTTTCAAGCCGATTTGGTGGAAATGATCCCATATGCAAAGATAAATAAAGGATTTAGATACATTCTAGTTGTTATCGATGTATTTTCTAAATACTTATGGGCCGTACCGGTTAAGCGCAAGACGGGTAAGGCTGTTTCAAACGCTTTTCAATCAATTTTCAACAAAGACCATCGTATTCCACGGTACATTCAAACGGATTTGGGAAAAGAATTTTATAATTCAACATTTAAGGCTTTAATGGAAAAATATGAGATTACACATTATAGTGTGTACAGCAATAAAAAGCTTGCGTAGTAGAACGCGTTAATCGTACCTTAAAGTCAAAAATGTGGAAACAATTTAGTTTGAATGGTTCGTATCGATGGCTGAATATACTATCCTCACTCGTGACTGCATATAACAACACCAAACATCGAACAATCGGCATGCGACCTGTAGATGTGTCAAAACGCAATGAACGCAAACTTTCAATACAGTGTACAGTACGATCAAAACAGTTAACTTAAAGAGTAAAAATTTTCTGTTGGAGATCATGTTCGCATTAGTAAACATAGAAGTCAATTTACCAAGGGATACACACCAAATTGGTCTAACGAAATTTTTACGGTGTACAAAGTGCATTTGACTAATCCTTTAACGTACCTATTGCGCGATAGTCGAGGACAACCAATATTAGGCGGCTTCTATGCAGAAGAACTTCAACGAACACACTATCCGGATGTATATTTAGTGGAAAAGTATTGAAAGAGTTAAAATCAAGTATATGTGAAATGGTTAAATTTAGATTCTAGCCATAATAGTTGGATATCCAAAATCATATTTTGTAGATTTGCTGTTACGTGTTTGTTTACCATCATATGTCATTCATCAATAAAATTTTTTACTGTTATATGCTTTAAAACCCAACACACACACACACACACACAAATTACATCTATGTACTACTAATTACTACACTAGTTCTACGTCAAGAAAGTTGTTTATAATTCCTCATGCCCGAAGCGCAAAACGTTGATGTAGGTTGATTTTCGCTGTTTTGGTTGAACTTGAGTATTTCGATGTCCGTGAATATTGTAAATAACAAGCAGGTAAAACACATTACCTTCTCAGCTAACAATTTCTCCCGTACTTGACCAACACTCGAGGTATATATATTTATTGTAAAGGTATGCGACACGTACAATAGCATCCTCCATTATATCTAATAAGTGCTATCTATAGCGCATCAGGTAGGATTACCAAGATGACATAATTTACATACAAAAATAGTATTAAACTAAAACAATAACTTTAATAGCATATACACTTTTTTATAATCATCTATACTATTTGATGGCCATTTTCCCGAATCCGGACCACACGTCCATCCTGGTTGCTGTTTTGAGCCCTCCATTGCCAAATTCTTGAGGAGCCAGTTATATGTTGTTCTATGAGGGCCAACTACATTAGGTTGGTACTTATAATTTACCTTATACTTTAAAATTAACTTCAATACTTTTTTTAATACCATAGGTTGTGCGAAATATACAACATCTACAATCATATCGTCAATCGCTGTGACCAGTGATTTATAGTTGCATTTTATATTCATGATAGGAAATGCCTTCGTACTCAATACAGCTCGGTTGGTTAGTAATTCTTCAAGGAAATATACATCGCTCAAACTATAATTACCTCTATTGCGTCTAGTACACCGCGCACCTGATGACATTTTAACTCTGTTTTGCCGTTGCAAGCATCAATGAAGTTTGATACAAATTGATCGCACCTACTCTGTTGATTAAACAGCATGTCCATTACATCAATGGATGTATCATTGGTCAGCGTTAGCCATTTGAAGGTTTAAAGGAACATGAACACCTACTCTGAACAGTATACGTTTGATTTTGTCTACATCATTCAATACTATGGCATGTTTCAGATGTTGGTGTAAAATGCGTTGTTCACCTCGAACAAATCGTACAGTACATTGTCCATGTTAACTTGAAAACTTCGCACCACTATCGTTGTTGTTCCACTCACTGCGAGATCTATCCAAGTACCTAGCTTTTATGGCACATTCATCAAAATAGGTAATGCTAAAGTGTTGTGATACTGAGCATCACCTAGTTATTCGTCTGATAAACCCCCACTAGTTTTTGTAACAGCATTAAAAATCAACAACCTCGAGATGATCTCTGGCAAGGCGACTCTGTTGAATTTGAGCAATATATTTAAGGAAAATCCAATTAGAGGTGTTTTGGGGTGATAGATTGTTATTCAAATTATCTATGGGAATATCCTTTACTTTTAACGAAGGATGCATGCCCGGTAAATTGCAAATTAATCAAAAAGATAACGTTAATCATTACTCTACATAAGCACAAAAAGCTGTCATAGCCATGCGAGAAATATGTTGCCTGATAAATACTCCTGTATGATTGTTGTGGTTTTGACAATTTTGACAACGATCCTAGGTCATGGATCGAAACGTAAAGAAAGATGATTTTAAAACTATGAGTGGTTTAATTCCCAACGAAGATTAAGAAAAGTTGTTTGATGTCGCTAAATCTTTTATATATATATATATATATTTTTATATATATATATATATATATATATATATATATATATATATATATATATAAATGTTTAATATTAAAGTAATAGGGAAAATAAAATTTAAAGTTGTCAACCATGTTCGGGTGGTAATGTTGATTCGGTCATTGATACCTACTGCAAGTTAAAACAAGTCGTATACAATGATGAAAAGTTTTTGAAACTAACTAAATGTGATCTTGAATACATGCTTTGTAAAAGCGATATAGTTCAGATTCTGCTACGATTCTTCAACAGACAACAACAATAACAATAAAAACTCTGTTTAAATTAATTTTTAATAACGACTTAACATTGCGTAATTCTATTAAAATGATTTGAAATATAACGGTATTATTTTTATTGTTTAGCATCAATTTAATAACATTTGTTCATATAAGATGAAAATTGTGAATTTTGGTAATTGACAATTAAAAATGTTTTGAAGTTACCTTGTTGCCATATGTTCCATTTAACAGAATTAAAACTAGATATATTATAGACATTCTTGCAATTATTTACCATATGTTATATATTTCTCTTGACAATAATTATTAATTTAAGAATAACTTATTGAATTAAAGTAGTTATTTATAAGCACTAAATTCTACAATAATTAAAACGAGTTTGAAAATAAAAATGTATTGACAATGTAGCTATACTTGTAATTTATTCTGCCAGGATCAACAAAATATAATGCAAAATAGTTGTTTTTAGGTATAAACCAGAACCATATAATTTACATATGGAGATATGTTGTTATATTTATACTATAAATAGCCCAATCGCCGAGGTCATTAACTACCATGCACTTTACTGAACGCGGTTGTTAAAGGGCGTTATATGAACGTTTTTTGCAAAGAAATAAGTAATATTTATCTCAGTTTGCGAGATGTTGAAACGTTTAGATCCGTAAGTTATGCATATCTTTTAGAAAACATATTTGCTTTTATGGACAAATTTTGCTTTACATTCCTTAACTTTAATAATTTCACTAATCATGTTTACAGAGTCTTTTAAATAATAATATCCTTTGAACATACTATCATCTGGAATACAAATTTTGTTATACCTATATCTAGTACTAATAATAATTAGTGTCTCTAGCACTGTAAAATTTAACTAGAATAAATAATTCACAATCTTTTTATAGTGTTTAATTAAATCGGTCTTTTAACAACAAAAAGAGGTATTTTGCACATTGCAAATTATTATTACCATGCTTGTAGCAATAAATATTACATAATAAATTGCTGGTTATTCACCTAACAATAAAATTTTACACTAAGAATATATAATTGGTGTATGCTGGGTTGCCTGCCATAGATATGCATATATTTTTTAGAATTTATGGAGTACCATTCCGCATTTGAGAATGATTACATCACTATCCAAATTCTTCACCACGTTTTAAATAACGACATTATTTGCATACATTTAAAGGTTAAATTTTAGATCCGGGTACGAGTTCAGTGTGGTTGTATAAATTATTTTGGTGGTGCAATCATGAATAAAATAACGAGTGACCTGTCTTAACATGTTTTTTTTGCACACACACCAATATTTTAAATTAAAACCATTATAAAATACGAGTCGAATAATTTCTCCTATTCTTTTTGATATTTAATACAAAAATAATGGGGCAGAGCCCCGTTTAGGGCACGTTTAGAAGCTCCCTTCCCCCACCATTCATCATTTTGAGAGTGATTATGTCATCCACCACATTTCCTATTTTTGCTTAACCTAAAAATTTCTCTTTAATTAACTAAAGCAATGAGAATAAAAACAATGATGAAGCTCTAAAGCTCACCGCTAAATTCTTCACTACATGCACGTTTTTGCATAACCTATAAATTTTTTATCACGTTTGTGCAATTAAAAGAGTTATATATATATATATACAATGTCTAATACGTCATCTACATACAATCACCAAACCGCTAAAAGTAAAAGAATTTTTCTTGCCACATAAATTAAATGTATAATTACATTTAAATATTTAAATATATTCAAATTGCTAAAATGTAAGCAAGAGATCCTTGATATAAGATTAAATTAATTTTTTATTTGAGAGTCAAATAAATCGTTATGAAAGGTGGTATATTTTGCATACCAAGAAGGAAATAGTCTTAACATGTTTTTGCAAACACACCTTATGTTAATTAAATCCATTATATTAAAAGTTGAATAATTTGCATATATATTACCAGAGAGCTATAATTCCAAACTCGAGGTTATATTCGACTGCGAATTCTTGTTATTTTATCGTGACATTGAAATCGCGAGAAGTGAACGACTTCTTTGTAAGCAAGACATCCTTGATATAAGATTAAATTAATTTTTATTTAAAAGTCAAATAAATCGTGATGCAAGGTGGTATAATTTGCATACCAATAAGGAATTATACGGCATACCTGTCTTGAAATGTTTTTGCAACACACCTTATGTTAATTAAATACATTATATTAAAAGTCGAATGTCGACGTGATTTACATATATATTACCAGATAAAAAACACGAGGTTATATTCGACTGCATGCAAATTCTTAGTATTTTATCGTGACATTGAAATTGCGAGATGTGAACGACTTCTTTTTTACAAGATTTTACCTGCAAACGTTTAAAATTTGACCTCCATCATATAACATTTCGTATATTTTCTTAATTTTATTTTCTACTTCGTACAAAACGCAGCTTATGAAGAGAGCTAAAACATTCTTTGCCACTTGCACGCGTTTGCCTAATATTAAAAAAATTCTTCACCGCGGCGTTTTAATTTTTAGCTTAACCTACCCCAGAAAAATACGAACCAACACGTGAACTCCATTTTCTACACCACAACATTTTTTAAAATTTAATATTTAATATTTAACGTCGGGAACGCAGCTAAAAAATTTCCTAAGAAAATATCTCCACCCCAGCGCACGCGCACCATCCCACGACAAAAATCTAACGACCCCGCCGAACGCACACCCCAAAGACCTAACGACCCCCCGACGCAACAAATTTACACACAAAGACAATTTTGTTCTCAAAGCAGCGTATACATATCTTGCTGCACGTTTTGTTTCCCAAAGCGGCTTAGCTGTTCATATTGTTCTCGAACCGGCGTATACATATCTTGCTGTGGATCTCTGTTGCCAAACCGGCTTAGCTACCCTACTGGTAATTAATATCAAAAATTTTAATTTAATATCTGCAATTAATGAGAAATTGGAGGAGATAGATAGGGCAGTAAGAATGTCGATAATTGTAGGAGGAACTAGGCTGGGGGGTGCTTTATTTTTAATGGTAGAGAAGTTAGGGGTTGATATTATAATAGGAATTGATATAATAGAAAAGTTTGGCTTGATTATTGATGGGAACGATAAGAATGTGCAGATTAAAATAGGTAGAGATATATGGGTGGAACCTTATGGCAGAAGGGATATATTAAGGAATGGAGATTTAATTGACGAGAATAGATTAGGGATAGATATGATTTGTAATACAGAAGGAAATGAAGGAATTAGGTTATGTTCTGTTTTTGATAATAAAGTGTTGGTACAGGATCAGATAGGACTAGTAGGGGTTAAAATATGGAAGCAATTAGAAGAAGAATTAAACAAACACGTCGGATTATGGGATGATGAGCCTAGAATAGCAAAGAATTATGTACATAAGTTAGAGGTAAAAGAAGAAAGTAGTTTTCATTCGAAAGTTTACCCGATACCTTACCATTTAAGAAATAAAGTTAAAGAAGAAATTAAAATTATGATTAGAGATGGTATAATTGAGCCAGCGAGGACTGCCTACGTGAGTCCAATTGTAGTCGTACCCAAAGCTGATAAAGATAGTATTAGAATTTGTTTAGATGCTAGAAAACTTAATGCAATTACTAAACCTCAATTTGAACAACCTCTGTCACTTGAAAGCATGTTATATAGGATTAACGAGAAGAAAATATTCAGCAAGTTAGATCTAAAGAATTCCTTTTGGCTTATTCCATTACATGAAAGTAGTAGAAATTATACCGGATTTAGTATTGAGGGAGAGATATATAGATTTAGGGTAGTTCCGTTTGGTTTATCAACGAGTTCTGCAGCTTTAGTCAGAGCTATGCAAAAATTATTAAACGAATATGAAGAATTTTGCACACATTATGTCGATGACATTTTGATCTTTTCAAAAGATGTAGAGGAACACTTAATACATTTACAGAAGGTACTAGAGAAACTAGACGAGGGAGGACTTAAGCTAAATATTAGGAAGTATGAATTTTTCAAGACTAGGGTAGAATATTTAGGGTTTGAAATAGGTGTTGATAGTGTTAGAATTAGCGATAAACGTTTAGAAGAACTTAAAAAGTTAGAGAAACCAAGAAACATCAAAACTTTGAGGGATTTTAGGAGTTTTGAACTATTACAAACGATTCATTCCGGGATATTCAAATTTATGTATTCCGTTGATTCAACTTTTAAAGAAAATGAAAGATGGAAGTGGACACAAGAAAGGGATGAAGCTTTCCAGAAATTGAAGGAAGTATTTCACGAAGAGCTGTCTTTAAGATACCCAAATTTCCAAGAAAGATTTATTTTAAGAACAGATTCATCAAAATTTGCAATAGGGCGGAATTGGTACAAGTACAACAGGGATAGAAGTACCTGTGTGTTTTATATCTAGAGTTTTGAAGGATTGCGAGACCAGATATTCGGTAGCAGAAAAAGAAATGCTGGCGATAATTTATTCAGTGAAGAAATTGCGGTTTTATTTATTAGGCAACAGATTTCTAATCGAGACGGATAACTCTGCGATTTCGTTTCTAAAGAAGAAGGAATTTTCAAACAGTCGTCTTTACAGATGGGCATTAATCCTACAGGAATATGATTTCGATATACAACATAAACCTGGCAAAGAAAATGTAACGGCCGATTTCTTTAGTAGAAAGGGTAACAAAGAAGATATCGTGAGGACAAATGGATTTTTGATAGCATTACAAGTATTTGGAGAGGAAGGTCGTTGGACAAACGAAAGATTTCGCAATATGCAGCAAGACGAGGAAATTAGAAGAATTGTGGACAAACTACAGGAAGAAAATCTACAAGAATGTAGGGGTTTTTGTTTAGTTAGAAATTTATTAGTTAAAAGAATAGGGGATGAAGAGTTGTTGGTTCTAACAAGAGAGATAGCAACAGAATTAGTGAAAGAAATTCATATTACGTATGGGCACATTGGCATGAGAAAAACCTTTTTGATATTTAGAGAAGCATTTTACTGTAAAAATGACATTTCCATTATCAAAACATGTATAAATCGTTGTCAAGTATGTTTAATAGGTAAACAGAAGAACCGCGTACTACAAAATACCCGTTGAACATAAAAGCAGATCAACCACTGGATATCGTGGCACTCGATTACTTGAGTAATCTAATACCAGGGCAAAATGGCTATAGGCATATTTTGGTGCTAGTCGACATATTTTCAAAGTACGTTAAAGTATATCCGGTAAGAAAATGTAATTCTAACCATATATTGAACAGTATTAGAAGATTTAGTAATCAGGTGGGACAAATGAAGAAAATTTTAATGGACAATGCTACATATTGTACAAACCAAAGAATCAGAAGCAAGCTAAGAGAAATGGGAATACGAGTTGGATTTTGTAGTATCAGACACCCACAAGCAAATCCTTGTGAAAGGTACATAAAGGAAGTCATCAAATATTTAAGAATATCGGTACAAGGGCAACACAATGTATGGGTGAAGTGTTTGCCACAAATAGAAAACTATTTAAATTATGTTCCTAGTTCGGTTACCAAAGTTTGTCCGATTACGTTAATGAAAGGAATTATACCAGCAAGGCCATGGAGGGATCAGTCTGAAATGGAGGACATGATCAAGTTGCTAAATCTTGCAAGAAGACGTGCAGAGACCATGCAACGGAGAGAACTGGAAAAACGTTGTAAACGAATAAAGAAAAGAACAAATTTTGTACTGAGAGATTTAGTGTTAGTTAAAAGATTGAGAGTTTCCAACTGGGATAAGAATATTTGTGCTAAATTGGCATTTCCGTATGAGGGCCCTTACAAAATTAAAGAGGTTCTTGCACACGGTAATACTTTTGAACTCGAAAACGCCAGGGGAGAATCTCGTGGACGTTTCCATTTAGAAAATTTGTACCCTTTTATACAATAAATAAACACACACACACACACACACACACACACACACACACACACACACACACACACACACACACACACACACACACACACACACAGAACATACAACGAGGGGTTAGTAAATTACAAGTATAAATCTTACCTACTAAATGTTTCTACACATAACTACAAAACTTAAAACTAGGATTATCATTTAGAAGATAAAATTGCATTAAACATTGGAATTAAAGTCGTGAGTTGAATACTTAAAAGTAATAGTGATTTAATAAAATAAATATAAAAGCGTTCAAATCAGTTGATATTTAGAAGTAATAATAAAATTTTTATATTTATTTTATGAAACCAGGTGGGGCTATGTTATGTTATGTAATGTTCTATATAATATTCAAGGTTAGACGCACTTATTTACTACTCATATTTATGAAATATCCTATTTAAAACTAATGATAAACAAGATCGTACAAAATTTAATTACTGAACTAATATCGAATGCTATTTCAGTGTGATAGAGCTTTTTGAGATTTCAAATAGGTGTTTATTTAATTTAATTTATAAAAATCAAACATAATTCCATTTGAGGAAGCTTCTGTGGATTGTTTCAAATGTTTATGTTCACTATTTGAATGGACACTACTGTTAAAAGTAAGACATACCACAATATCTAAAAAATTAAGTCATTTAGCATGTTTTAGTAGAAATAAGTAGTTATAGGATGTAAAATTAATGTTTGTTTAATGTATGTTCACTATATGTATGTTTACTATATATATTAGGTACCATAATATCTGAAACACAATTCATTAGTATGTGATGTTAGAAAAATAATTATAAGTAAGTGGAAAATTGAAAACAAGATGTAACAAATGGACAATAGGACCAAGTGATCCAAATGAAAGGTTTTGAAAGAGTGATTAGAGATGTTTGTAAATAATTGATCAAGGAGTGTAATTTTAATTAACTATATAGATGTAGTAGGCAAATAAAAATTGTTTAAGAGATCTCCTAGGTGATAAGGATATAAATAAAGGGGCTTATAAAATTTGTAATATACAGAATAGATGTTTTTTACCTGCTCTCGTGTTTTATTCAAGTATTAAAAGCTGAAGCTAGTTGAAAGAGTAATTCTGAAGTTAAAAGAGGTTTTGTGCAACGTGTAGTAAATTTAAAAGGTTTATACAACCATTAGTAGTCCAGAAGATTATTTGTTCTTCAAGTGAAATGTGTTTGGCTTCCAAGCTGATGTGAATTGAGGTACCGAGAGCTAAAAATAGTCCAGAAGATTCCATTATTCTGAGCAGTGTTTCCGCAGTGATAGTTTGAACGAGTCCTAAATTAGATAGCCGATTCTGAGTATCATTTTTCATTATAATATCCTTTTAGTATTTCTAAAGCCTAAAATTAAAGCGTGAAATTTTAAATACAAAATATTAAAACTTAAATTTAACAGGTAATCGTGCACTTCCAAGTTTTGGTGGTCTGTATGCAGTCCAAGGTCCATTATTGTAAACGCAGGCGGACTTCAATGGACAGGTATAAAACAACTTAGTTCTTATATTTGTAACACTTAAAAAGCTGTAGTATTCATTAAAATTTAAAAATTTTTATCAAAAGTTAAGCATTATAAACTTTGTTTATTTTCTGAATACAAATGGTAGTAAAGATCACACCCAGTTTTAGAGCAAGTATATTAAAAATTAACTAGAGGGGGCTGTATCTGGCAGTGGTTAATATATAGGCATACAGTTTTGTACCCACACTGTTTGTTTATAATTATTTAAATTCATTAAAACCTGAGATAAGTTTCAATAAGCCGTGGCATATTATTGGTTCACAACAAAATTTACATTTATCCATTTATTAAATATAATGTAACACAGAAAAGGCCCAAATATAAATACTGATAAATATTAAGGAAACGTAGCAGACATACGAGATATATATTAAGATATATATATATATATATATATATATATATATATATATTGCTACAATATTGCCGCTCGCTTGGTGTATGTAACGCTCAGTTGCCTTGCTGACCGCCACCTCTCTATGGCAGCCACAGGTTGCTCAACCCCCTTCACATACCTTATATGTGATTTTCCAATGCTCCACCCGAAGGTACTACATTGGCCAGGAAGCGAGTGTTTTTACCTGGAAAATTTGTAATTTTGCCGAACCTTTGCTGTTCCAAGCTACCAACTACGTCACGGAGCCGCCTGCCTTTCACATACCACTGAATCTCGGTGAAATAGGGCATATAATTAGAAAATAATAGAAGGGGAACCGAGCTGTATATAGGCTGTTGTGGGAATTTTAGGGAACTGTGTAGGGTAGCTCAGAACATAAATAAGTGGAGGTACGCGTCCAACCAGTTTCAATTAGGAAAATCTAATGATGAAAAAATAAGTGCACTTAAATTCTGATGATTAATATAAACAACTACAGGTGTGGGTTGTGAAATATGTTCAACTAATCTTGATTGTGCAAAATGATATATTGGAAAAACTATTAATTCGACAATTGTTCAAGTGCTGTGAGAACTTGGCAGCCACAGGCTGCTTACCCATCTTCATATACCACTGAATATTGGGGAAATAGTGTATTTAACTGTAAAACAATAGAAGGTGACCGAACTACATCTAACAAGAAGGAACAGCGGATATGCTCAAAAGACACAGAGACAAGAAGAAAATTGTTTAAAGCATATGCGCGAAGCACAGCACAGTACGTTTATGACATAGGGGCAGTAGAAAAGCAGACAGAAAGAGATAGAAGTCTTCTGGAATGTTGTGCTTCAGGTGAATAAGGTGAATTAGGTTAATAACAAATAGGTTATAAAAATAGTAGAGGAAAAAGGATATCTGTGGAAAACAAGAAAATTGGAGAAATAGAAGGGTAGGATACTTCTAAGGGATTTTTGGGAACAGTCAGGGATATATTACAAGCAGAGATAAGAAAAAGAAACAGATGTAGACCGAGATCAGACTTTTGCACGCAGATAGTGATAGATGCAGACTGCAAATTTCAGGGAAATGCGTATGTTAGTTCGGAATAAAAATGATGAGGGTATGCGTCTAACCAGTTCCAGGACTGAATACTTAATGATGATGATATTACATTATTCACATCTAATTCTTTAGTATTCAGACTTTTACGTGATGCACTTTTAATATAAAGCAAAATGTACTAGAAATTATCACCACAATTGTGTTAACTGAAATTTATATACACAGTCAAATTTGTTGAACAATTATGTAAATTTAGCATATTCCTTTTTAGGTATACACGATTTGGCTAAAATTATGGTTAAAGTCTAGTTAATCAGTGTTTGTGGAGATTGTTGAAACTTATGATCTTCATGTTTGCTATTATAGCTTAAGTGATAGTTTTGCTGTTTTTTTTGGTTGTGTTTAGGTTAAAGCATCAGAGGAATTCAGTGTAAACAGAGTTCCATCAGCCTGTCAAGAACAGAAATAATAATCCTTTAGGCGTCTTGCAGATCACTTACTATCTATTTAGGGCATAAAGACTAGTATCAAGTGGGTTGGCGCTCAGTATGTTATTATTGGATTAAAAGTTTAGAGACTCTTTTCAGGTAGGTACACATGTTAGAAGTTGTATATCCCTAAAAGCATTCCTTATGTTATCATTGAATCCGCCCATCGCCACTAAGCTAGCTGGTGCAATACTTTTCTATTACGTTTCCAGAATACAGTAAATTCAATAGTCACTATCGTCAAATTAATGCGTAACAACTGGCGAGGTAAGTTAAACAAAGATGATATTTATTACGATTGCAAATTACGATCTAAACGTGTAAGTAACAACAGATGACTAAAGAATCGGTGCGTGCCGTTGACCACTTGTCTAGTGCACACTAGGTTTCTACTTTATCTGTTTCTTTCTAACGACAATGCAATATTAACTCTATATAAATCGACAAAGTTAAATGGCGTTATGGTAAATCCTAAAGGCGCACTTGATTTAGAACAGCAACATACTGGATTAACGCCTACATGCACAGGGTAATGCAGAACTTCATAGAAATACTTTAACCGATGCTTAAGAAAGAAAAACGAAAATTGACATTTACGCATAAAAAGTAATTTTTTAAAAAATAACGACTTAAAATTTAAACTGATGTTTTTAAAAATTTCTGAACATGTGCATGTAAAGTAAAGAGACGACACTCCACAGAAAGTATATTTGCGAGAAATCGACTTTATTTTTTCTAATCGCCAGGTCACTTGACACAATGAAGTTTTGAGTCACACATAAATTCTCAACTTTGTGAGACTACCTATTTTAACTGGTGTTTAAAGAGGGAAGCAAAGTAATTAATTACTTAAGCAAAAAATATGATTTCTTAAAAATTATGAATTTTAAACAAATGTTTAAGAAATGTGTGTACTTTTGTACTCATCAAGTTTGACTGCTTACAAAAAGTGTTTCAAATGCCCTTCATTTGGTTGAATACACAAACGTGCTTGTCTGTACCAGTTTTGAACAACAGCTTGGTAAACATTAATGTAGTATTATGGTATTAGTTGCTGCATCACCATTACGTAGACGTAGCTGCCCCACAACATCAATGTTCACATTAACGTCATATACTTTACTTTTACCCCACAAAATAAACAAACTAAACATTTACTCTCTTAATAACACTAATTTTAAATAAGCACCAATGACTACGCTACATAACATTTCGTAGAAATTTCAAATAAGGATCTAACGTATCCAAGCACTGCACTTATGCACGCTAGTAAACGTTACTGTTTAGGTGAAACAAAATTAGGCTATTGGCCCGTGATGTTGAAAGAGTACCATTGATACAAACGATTTAATAAATAAATAAGATAGGGCATTAATTTAATTTAGCTATTTTCGCATACCAGCATATCTTCTGATTGATTATCAACTTGTGGTAAGCTTCTTAACTGTAATTAAAAAGAAAAAAAGACGCAAATTTTTTACTCCTTTACAAAACTGGCACAGAAGGGTACGCTTGTGTATTCAAGAAAATGGAGGCGTTTGAACATTTTTGTAAGCAGTCACAATTAGTGAGTTGTAGGTACACACATTTTACAAACATTTGTTTGAAGTTTTTAATTTTTAAGAAATCTTATTCTTTTGCTTAAATAATTAATCCACTCTCCTCCTAAATACCAGCTAAATTAGGTATTCCACAAAGTTGAGAATTTTATGCGTGATTCACAGCTTCATTAGGTAAAATGACCTGCGGGTTGAAAAAAGTAGGCTGCTCGCAAATACACTTTCTATGGTATGTCGCCTCTTTACTGTACACATATACGTAAAGACATTTAAAAATATTCGTTTAAATTTTAGGTCGTTATTTTTATAGGAGAATTTTTTATGCGTAAATGTCATCTATGTCCCTCTCAAGAGTCACTAAGTCAAAGTACCTCTATGAAGTGGTGATTCGCCCTGTATACAATATTTTATGTAATGTAACTAATATATTTGGCCAGAGTTTGTATGTTTGCTGGCTTGATTGTTTGCTTGTTTGTGTATACTTCATTTTAAATTTTATGCAGAATTAAATCCAAACAATACACAATTGATAACATGAAGCGTTATACCAATAAGAGGCGCGCATTGTATTAAAATGAATAAATAAATAATACAAATATTGAGTTGACATTTTTTTGCCAAGATCACCTAATGGTGAAACCGCCTCTAGTTTATATATTGATGATATTTTTGATACCCGTATTTAAAAAAAAACCCTTAATATATTTTCAATCTCACTCTAACTCTGACCTACAATGATTAAGTTTACTGAAGTGGCACGCCTGTCATTATTCCAGTGCGATTGTGGTTAGTACGCAATTTAATGAGTCGCTATGCATTAACGAGATTGAGATAAAACTGCCGCAATTTGTCAAGCTTTTCCGCCACGCACAACAAAAGGTTGTTTAAATAGAACACAATTTTGCTTCTGAGTTAGTTTGTTATTTTTGTCATGGTATGAGATTTGAATAGGGAATTTCTTTTCGGCTAAAATCATCTTAAAGAGTTCAAAACTAGCGAACTTAAACGTAACACATTAGGTTGATGTTCATGTTCAAGAAGCTTTCTCAGTAAAGCTAAAATGGCGCTTTTTAGATATATATTTAAAAGCTGCAACTTGGTCGAGCCGTTATTAAAAAAGCAAACACCATTTAGCAAGTTACACGTTATAATAAAAAGTTCGAATACGCAAAACAATCTACCATATTGATAATCTCAAAGACGCAGGTGTGATACAAAACACATGAAGAGATTATAACCCAGTGAAAAGGAATAAAACGGTATTAAGCGAATGGAGTAATATATAAATTGCATTGTAATGTAGTGTCCGATGGTACAGAAATAAAGCCCGAGGATTTGGTATGTAAAATCAGCATAATGGAGTTAATGAGTGTAGGCCCAAACTACAGTGCGAGTAGAGTAAACCGCAACATTTTAGTAAATTTTAGATTTCACCTCTATTGAAATTTACTGTAACTCTTACTTCACCTATCTTTTTTTTTTAATTTACCTTGACGTGTAATTTGGACGTAAATTCTACAAATAAAACCCACTAAAATATAATAGAATGCGGAAAAAATAGATATTTCCGTAAATTCATGGTTACGCTAAGTATAATACAAGCGTACTTTTATTCATTAAAATGCCAAATTGAAAATGCAATTGCGCGTGTATAAATAATCACCCTGTATGATATTAGCATATTGTAAATAAATAGCAAATAACATAAGCTGTATGTGTAAAAAAATTAATTTTAAAATACCTTAAAAACGCATTAAATGCGAACGTAAATCGATCATTCGTTTGTAATAAATAAAATACCCTTTCTGTGCGTAAAAATAAATAATTTCGTGTATTTAAAACCTCCAATTTTAATATTAATTTTGTGTACTAAAACACGTTATGCTGTGAAAGCAAATATTTCCTATAAAATGCAACCCCCTTTGCCTTAAAAAGCAATTACCTTGTGGATTACATAAATTTATTTTAAATAAAGAATATTTCAGAATAGACGAGATTAAGAAGGAAGTTTTGAGAGAATATCTCAATTTTGTATGAACTCATTAATAAAGTAACGTTTATTGCAAGAAGCGTCCGGAACAATAAAAACCCATAAAATGTAACAAAAATTGATAAAAGCTATTTATTACTTTTCGTAAATTGCTGGATTAGTATGCGACGCTACAATAACCTTGGGTGTTAAACAAAGACGAGCAACGCACGTCACTAATAACTGGAACGAGATAGCGAGGTAATCAAATTCGACGATTTTAAACGCTAATGAGGATTTCCCAGATAATTACGTAAAATTGGCGTGCATTATTGGGAATGGAGTTGTGAAAGCACTACAACATTTTGGAAAATAAATAATTTGCATATATAAGAACGCATTTATTGGAGGCATTCATTCATAAATTCAATCGCAAAAAGTTAATTAAGTCGCCAGCTGTTGCTTTGCGAAGATGATATTTGAAATATGCAGCACGCATACCTTAATTTAATAATTACGATGCTACAATGAATGAAGAAGTGATATTTTAAACATAACCTACAGAAAAATAAAAATGGATAAATGCAATTATTTGATCTTGTACTATACAATTAAGATGGGAAATAGTTCAATATAAAGAGCTATTTAAGATTCTATCGATCAATCAAACCGAGGATGCACATTGGTTTCTAAATGGAGATGTAAATGATATGAAAATTTGGTAAGCTAATTTGGACGTCAATTTAAAATAAGAAATTTAATTACGAGTTGGATATAAAAGCGATTCGTGAATTTTTGCAAGTATTAATTGTTAGTAACTGATAGTTGAGTATTTGTCATTTAAATCTAAACTAGAATAAATGTTAATCATATAATATTTTATTTTTGTAAGGATTTTTACCAGGAAAGTTTGTGTTTAAATTGAAACACTGTGACTTTTTTAATAGATTATCTATCAAGGATTTTTTAGCCAAAACAAACCTTACAAGCGTGAGAAAAAGAAACTGGGTAAGAATATCCATAAGATAAGAAATTTAGTTCTGTAAATTTAAAATAAGGTAAGGAACATTTTTATTAAATAAATGAGTATTTAGGAATTATTTGATGTTTGAGAGAAACGATGTTGTAAATGTTTTATATGCTTTTGTATGAGAAAAAATATTTCATACTGTATAAATGCTTTAATATTGCTGTGTTTGTAAATCTGTTTCCAAATCTAACCAAAGAAACGATTATTAAAGTAACTACGCAAAAGTGGCTTAATATTCTTAGCAAAGCACAAGGTATGGACATGAAATCGGTTTTACTTACATTCGTATTAGACAATAATAATTTTATATATAACGGAAAATTTCGTCGTCGAAAATTAATGCACCATGGGAACCAAATTAAGCCCAATATTATCACAATATGTTATTGATGCTTTATTAGATACATGTATACCCAAATTATCTTTTCAACTAAGTTTTATAAAGAAAATATGTAGGTGATCTGATACTAGCACTTCCATCAAATGCTACAGTTAAAATTCCAAAATTATTTAATAGTTTCTATAAACATTTGAAGCTCACAGTGGAACAAGAAGATCAGGATAATTCCAGACCTTTTCTTGGCACTAAAATTATCCGTACAGTCACTAGACTGGTACTAAAAACCAACTTCATTTGGCAGTTACATAAACTATAAATCTGACCATTCATTGTCAATAAAAATTAATTTTATAAAACAAATGGTTAACAGGATTAAAAAAATGTTACTCGTCTTTGATTAATAAAAGTTTAAATAAGTTGTCATCCTTATTAATAGAAAATGCTTACCCAAAGATACAAGTGTTCTAAATTATATTTCAAATGAATGCTAGTAATATAAATAATGTTAATATTAAGAAAAAGGTGAACAAAACTAGAATTAATATTATTAAAAAAAAATAATATTCTTTTAGTAAAATATAGGACGTTACCTCAAATTAGTACTTTAACACATAAATTAATAAACGTATTCAAATATGAATATATAATAATAAGTAAAAATAAATAAAACTGTGGGATGCCTTTTTAGTAGTGTCACCGTTGTCTCGTGACAACGTAAATCTTTATAGGAGCTGCGCGTGGTCACAACACCTGCATATATACCTTAACACGGCTCGCCCTTTACGATAACCACAACCTCCAACACAAAAATTGCGCACGCTGATTGGCTGCAGGTCGCCCCACCATCCTCAAAAATAAGAATAAAACAAGCTGCATTTCGACCAGACCGTCACTGGACTCAATCATCTAGCGCTTTGGCGCTTTCTCTAGCCTAAAGCCGTCCGACACTGACGCCGACGCCACAACGCTGCATGGACGGCGCCACAACAAAGGGATCCCGTACAACGGCGTAGCACCAACACTCGTGCACCCAGACGACCCCAGGAGGTTTGTTGTGAAGAAGGCGTACCGAGACGCCGCGAACCGACGCAGATCGAACATCACCTTATAGACCTTTGTATATATTTCACCCTTGTTATTTCTTAGATTCTAATTGTTGTAAATATGTTCTAATGCATCCGAAACTGACAAATAAAAACCAAACCTAATTGTTCTACTAGAAATTGTTGCACAATATCTAGTCGCCAAAAACCCAGCCGGATAACAGTAGATTGAAGTCAGAGTTACCACCTATTTCTCAATCGCACATAGTATACAGGATTCCGTGTATCGACTCCAACTTATTCAGACATACATAGGACATGCGTCACGAATTATGGAAACGAGAATCGTGTTACACAAAAGTGATGCCAAATTAAAACCAAGAGAGGTGTGCCCTGGCATCACATACACATGACCGGGGCATAAATTAGATTTTGATAAAGTAAAAATCTTGCAAAGGAACCCAACCTTATTAAAAGAAAATTTTTAGAAATGTTTTACGTTAAACAGGAACCTAATCCGATGAATAAAAAAATCTGACAATTGCATTAAGCGTTAGTTATACTTATTTACTGACATCGCCTCATAGGTAATTTTTTGATGGTCTAGTTGATGAGTAATAACGTTAATATACAAATTCTTAGATTTTAAGTATTCTTATGTATAATTAATATAAATATATATTATATATATAAAACAAGTAGATACTGACTTCATATGCCTATTAGTTTATCACTTGCATTCTTTTATAGCTATTTGAATACTTAGTTGATGTATGTTTATACATATATTAACTATAATTTTTAGAAAGTGTGGTTAATTAATAATTTTACCAAACTTTTAAGGTGTAATTTGTGAAAATTGATGTAAATGGATGTGTTTACAGTAGTTCCAAGTATGCTGAACGTTATGAATAGTTTTAAATAATTCTCACATTTATGTAACAATCTAAGTTTTAGCTTATTTTAGTTGTTTTACTTAATATCATATTTTTTTAGTGTCCTGATGAAGAAATTAGAATACATTTCGAAAGTTAGACATTGCTAATAAAGAAAATATTTAACTAAATGTGTTAAGATTGGTTTAGAATATCCCTTAAACAGCTTTACATATATATATATATATATATATATATATATATATATATATATATATATATATATATATATATATATATATATATTGCCGTGACCACCACCTTAAACGTTGGGAGTCACAAAAGATGCTGTGACTTGGGTACAGCCGAATTGTATTAACGAGGTTGCAATAGAAAAATATATGAAATTACTATCTTAGCGTGTTCTTTAAAATTCTCAGCATAATTTACCTATTCTTTTATTACCACGGTTGTCAGTGTAATTGGCCAATGACGCTGGTTATAGAAAATTTTGAAAAAGATCAAAATGCTTCGAGCTCTGACTTCAAAATTGTTGGAATAAATTATCCCCTTAACAAACAACTTTTATAAAATTAAAATCTTATTCTAGCTCAATTTACTCAAATATCCTACCACGTTACAAGAAAAAACAAAATTATACTTACTATTGTCAAATAGCGCTTATAAAAATCTTATTTCTATCGTAATTAACGGCATTAAATACTTCTTGGTTCCAGTTTAAATCTCTATTTATAACCAATCTTGAACTTGAAATATCAGTTTACAAAGTGCATATATTTTTAATCAATTAAAATTAGCAGTTAATCCTGTACCAAGATTATTTATATTAATGTGATTACTCTTTGCAATACTTTATCAAATAGTTCTGCTTCATAACATATTCACAGTTCTATATTACTTATTGCATGCCGCAGAAGGGATTATAAATTATTCGAAGCTCACATGTTCTTGACATTAAAATGAGTGACCTCCTTCCCGTTAAATCTCGTTCTTATATAATAAAATTTAGTCAATACGTTATCTTTCCGTTTTTTCTAAGCTTTATTTTAAAAATTAGTTACGGCTGACGTACTAATTATCTGGTTTTCGCGTTTTAATAAGCTATTTGTATAAAGTCATAGCGGTCGTAAAGATCTTCCACTTTTTGTTAATGAACAAAAGGAGCTGCTGCTATTTCTCTCTTACTAGTTGTGTAATATTAGTGAATTAAGCTCGTTATCTATTTTATTGTATGGTCTTCTCCTTAGTATTATGTTCGGCGAATCGACGTTTATTGATACAAGCAAATAATTATCCTGATGACGTAATGATTTATGACTTTTTCGAATTTTTTTTTTTAAAATCCCGTATTCTTTTATTAAATAACGTAAATATCATTTATTCTAGAACCAATTCAAATTAACTTCTTTGAAATAAAGCTATTGTTTATTACAAACTTATAAAAATTAATTTTTTTAAAGAAATGAATATTTTATATTATTTGCCTTTCAGAAAATTACTAACTTTAATTACACAATTAATAAATGCTTTTGCGTCTTCACTAATTGAAATTTCTTTCCTATTTCAAAAGTGTATAAGACTCGTTTTGCAATAAAAACTTGCTGTAAATGATATCGAAGACGAATTATTCTAAAGCCCTTAAAAGCTTATAAATGTAAATTAACGTTTTCCGTTTATTAATGATAGATATCAACGTTAGTTACTACACTTAAAGTGGGCGTTTTTCAGATTGCATACGCACGACAATTTAGGTTCTAAAGAATATCTACACACGGAAAATATGTTTTGCTTTATTAATGCGTAAAATTGATATTTTTAAACGCGTTCTACGATAAATGAAATGAAACTTGGTGTTTTTAAGAAAATAGAATAATTATTACACACGGCTAAAAATAAATGTTGTTATTTTTACGCATTTAAAAATGGGGCATTGCTTTTAAGCTTTGTTTATAATGAAAACTAGTAGCTCTTAGGAGTAATTATTTACATACCAAATTTACATACAAAAATAAATGCAAATTTAAAATTTGGAATTCGCTTTTAAATGGTATGTGTCCTTAAGGAGTGTTATTTTATATGGCAATCTTATTATGTGCTAGAATACGCTTATTTTATACAGCATGAATGGAAAATTTTAATTCCTTCAGTTTTTCTTCTTATTGGGATGGTTTCTTGACACTTAATTTGACGTTCGGTGACCTTTTGTGACCTCATTAAAACCATCAATATATATTGATGTGACAAGGGCCGCACATTGGTGCGCCACTAAAAGAGTGATGTTGTAAGACCTTCGTTGTAAGCGTCTCTAAAAGGGTGCTGTGATACAGATACAGCAATTTGTAAAACTTGCAATTGTTTGCTTATCTTCCTTTCTAACTTTGCCTGGCTAGCTCAACGGGTTTGAAAAATGGTAAGACGCCGGGTACAAATAAGGTGCAGCAGAAACTATAACAGCCGCTAGACATGCAGTAACAGAACGTCTCTTACTTGTAAGATATATATATATATATATATATATATATATAGTGTAGTGGATTTAAAAGGTTAAATTTGTGGTAAGCAATGCAATTTCAAACACCCTGTATAGAGAAACAAACAATTTATTTACGCCCAAAATTTATTTCATTTATTTAATTTAAACGAAGAAGTATCGACGTATTTTTATAGTTTGGGATTGAAAAGTAATAAGTTGATAAAGAAAAACCAGTTTTAAAAATCAATAGAAACGCATAATGAATTTAATTTATGTAATTCAACGTATAATAATGTCAGAAAATGCACCAGGGTATATAAAATCAATAAATCCAAGGTGAAAAGCTTTCGTTATAACAAACAAATATATCGGTTGGTTTAAATACCGTAAAAAGAAGCTCCGAGAATTGTTATTGTAAACGGTCGATAATTGCGAACACTGCATGTTTTGGAAAGGCTACCTTCGTCGAATTTATATGCATAACATCACGGGTTTCATAGAATACATTTCCAACCGTCACTTGCTTCGCATAAAAGCTAACAAAAGCTTCTTAAAAAGCGGAAGGGATGCACGATCAATAATACGCTACAGATAAAGATGGGTAGAAGAGCATTCGTTTTCATAGAGCACGTACTCAGTCCACGTGGAGTCATGCGACGCGGGCAGCTATATCGATTTTCTACCACTCAAGTAAGGGTGGAACGCGACAACCAATATGCATAAGACGGAGGTACAATATTACAGGCGGAGTTTTATATCGTCATAGGACTATGTCATTGGTCGAAATAGTTAGTTTTACAACGGACGAACACGCGACAGGTGGATGCGGGTTTTCAGATTAGATAGCATGTTCACGAGCTAAATTTCGGGAAGTGTAGAGCGGTTATATCCAAAAATATGCAGAAATGCTACTTTCAATTAGGTATTTCGCGTTAAGAGGGTACGGGAGGTGACAGTTTTAGCGTATGAATACGGAATGGAAGTTAGTAAGTCTCTCTTTACTACTCTTTGCTATTCTTGATTTTGACATCGCTTTAACTACGTAAACCGACGTTAAAGTAGAATTTTGTGAGTATTGAAATTTATTTGTAAGATAGTAAGATAGTACTAGCTCGTATAACTTGGTGTTTGGAAAGGGCCTTATAGTTATTAACGCGGGTAGTGGCGAGTGATTTAAATTAAACTGAGGTCCAACCAACACCTTGTCAAGCTAGTAAATTTAATAAAGCAATAAACACAAGTGCAATATACGTGGATTTAAATGCTGGGATGCTGGCGGAGCAGAGCGCATAGTCAGTCGAAGCCAAGGGGTTCTGGAGGATTAGAACGCCTAGTCACAAAGCAAGGGGTTCTGGAAAACGGCGTCATCGTAGGAAATGAAATCTTGAAGCATTGTCCAGGTAACACTTTTGATTTGCTGTTATTTTATAAACTGTTGGGATTATTTTTGAGGTTTGAGTGAACTTAGGAGGTTATTTACGGTTTTTTTAACGTATTGGAAAAGATAAGTGTACTTGACTATGATGAGGGTATTTTAAATATTAAAAGAAAAAGGTGTATGTAAAGTTTACTAAATTTTATCACGAATTTAAATTAGATTGTTAAGGGTACATGGGTTGTTAATTTTGTGGTAATTTTATGCTAGGTGAAAAGCATACTTTAATAAACTGGGTTATTATGAGCTCACCATACTCCAGTGTGTAATAATAAATATAGGGAATTATTTGGGGCCCATTTACTTCTTTTGTTTTAAATGTGTTTACAATTAAAATTTTAAAAAACAAGGACTTTACAAAAATCGCACTATTGAGTTGTAACTAGAGTACCAAAAATGTACATATCTGTGAATAATATTGTAAATAGTGGTAAATAAAAATTGTACGATTGTGGTATTATTTTGTGATTTTATTGAATGGTGTGTGAATGGGAAGGAAGAATGATAGAAAATTTAGGTATCAATGAAGAGGCACAGCTGAGCTAGCCAGGGAAGCTGCTGAAGGTATCATTGTGAAGCAGAAAAATTCGGGTAAGAAATATTTTATAGAATTTTTATATTTTTTTTTGAAATCGGTTGTTGACGCTGGAGAGGTTAAACCCGAGGACCCCGATCCGCAGCACTCTTATGGCACCCTATCCGTGGGGCGAGAATTTTTGTAGGATCCGCAGCACTCTTATGACGGCCCAACGTCGAGGCATGAATGATTTTTAGGGAGGTCCAGAGATTGATCCACGATCCGCAGCAATATATATATATATATATATATATATATATATATATAGGTAGTTTTTCGAACGGTAATAATATTTATAGATCTGTTGGTTTCTTGGGATGCATTCGTTCGTTTTTTAAAAATTAGTCACGGCTGACGTACTAATTATCTGGTTAGCGCGTTTTAATAAGCTATTTGTATAAAGTCATAGCGGTCGTAAAGATCTTCCACTTTTTGTTAATGAACAACGGGGTGGCTACTATTTCTCTCTTACTAGTTGTGTAATATTAGTGCAATTAAGCTCGTTAGCTATTATTGCATCCCAAGAAACCAACAGATCTATAAATATATATATATATATATATATATATATATATATATATATGATAAAGGTGAGATACCCAAAAATTGTAAACGTACCATCTTAGTCACTATACCAAAAAAAAAAATGCTCGGATAATTGTGAAAATTTTCGAACAATAAGTTTGACAGCACACGTGTTACAAAGACGAATGGAAAAACGAGTGAAGAAATACTAGGAGGACAATTTGGGTTTAGGCGAAACAGGGGAACACGGGAGGGTATTTTAGCTGTAAGAGTGATAACGGAGAAAACAATAGAAAAGGGGTCAATGAATACTGTTAATGAGAGACATTTGGAATTATTATGCAGTGACAAAAGATTGATATGCTTAGAGCTGCAGATGATATAGCGGTATTAGCTTATAGCAAGAAAGTGTTAGAAGCTACTCTTAATGCAAGGGAAACAGTTATAACAGAGAGATACGGTAATTAACAAACATAAAACTTTGTATGCGGGGAATTTTTGGAGTAGAGTCTTTAGGGTAATTCATACAGGATCAGAGGAAGAAAATTCTGGTGTGGGGTAGGTTATGCGAAAAAGATAGGGCAATGTGTAGAAAACTACTTACAAAAGAACGATAGAGTACTCATGGTTAGATTAGTATCTAAACCGGTAAATATAGTAGCAATACAATTATACATGTCCACCTTCAATCACAGTGACAAAGAGGTAGAAGCGATCTACAAAGATATCGAAGACGTACTAAGATACGTAAAAAGAACATAAATATTTAATAATTACGGGAGATTTAAATGCAGTGGTAGGTGTGAGGAGGGAAGGAGTGGTAGTTGGTTTATTTGGCTTAGGCACGAGAAACGACAGGGGAAATAGCTTGATAGAATTTTGCGACAAAACAATTTAACCATCACAAACACATTATTTCAACATCATGCTAGAAGACGATTCACGTGGAAGATGCCAGGGGATATACGAAGATATCAAATAGATTACATTCTTATTAGGCAACGGTTTAGGACTCAAGTAAGAGACTGTAGAAGCTATTCAGAAACATATATAGGCCCTGACCACAACATCGTAATTATGAAGGCTGCCTTTAAATCTTTGACTTGGAGAAACTAAAAGATAAAGATATTAGCGAAAGATTTGAAAAAGTAAAATGAATTACTAATAGATTCGGGAAAATTTCTTATACTAACGAGGTAGAAACAAAATGGAATAACATTAAATCCAGCTTAGACATGGCGGCCAGAGACATTCTGGGGTATACACAAAAAGAAAATAAGAAACCATGAATAACAAAAGATATCCTGAATTTAATAGTAGAAAGACGAAAAACAAAAATAGATCAGACGAAGCGCGAAAACAGAGATACAAAGCCATAAAATGAAAAATTATTCGCAAATCTAAAAAAAGCTAAACAATAATGGATATAAAACCGCAGAGCAAAAATATAAGGGACGCTAGAGGAAACGTCATTATAGAAAATGTAGAGAAAGTGGTTAGATGGCAGGAATATATGCGGAATTTATATGCAGCAGAAGAACTAACAGTATCAGAACAGGAATCAAACATTGAAAATGATGACTTGGGATATCCTATGCTGCGAGATGAGTTTCAATTAGCATTAAAGGGTTTGAAAAATGGTAAGCTGCCGGGTACAGAAAAGGTGCAAGCAGAAACCCTAAAAGTCGCTGAACAAGCAGTAACGGAACATCTCTTCCAACCTGTAAGCTATATGTATGAGACAGGCGCGATACCCAAAGATTTCAAACGTAACATGATAGTAGCTATACTTAAAAGAGAGGCGCGAATAGATGTGAAAATTTTCGAACAATAAGTTTGATAGCACATGTGTCAAAATTTTTAACTAGAATTATACAAAGACAAATGGAAAAACAAGCTGAAGAAATACTAGGAGAAGATCAATTTGGGTTTAGGCGAAACAGGGGAACACAGGAGGCTATTTTAGCTCTGAGGGTGATAATGGAGAAAACAATAGAAAAGGGGGAAAACGCGTATATAGGGTTTTTAGATCTGGAAAAAGTATTCGACAATGTAAAATGGAAAAAAATGTTTGAAATACTCAAAAAGATTGAAATGAGTTTTAGGGATAAACGGATAGTACATAGCTTATACAGAGAGCAAACAGCGGTAATAGAATTAGAGCAGGAACGTAGAGAAGTAAATATTAGGAAAGGGGTGAGGCAAGGATGTGCCTTATCCCCATTAATTTTTAACTTGTACATAGAAGAGGCAATAAGTACTGTCAAATGCAGGAAAATATTTGGAATTACTATGCAGGGACGAAAGATTTATATGCTTAGAATTGTTCAAAGCATATGTGTGAAGCTCAGCACAGTACGTATATGAAATAGGTGCAGTAGGAAAAGCAGACAGAAAGAGATAGAAGCCTTCTGGAATGTGGTGCTTCAGATGTATAAGAATGATAGCATCTACAGACAAGGTTAATAATAAATAGTTTATAGAAATAGTAGAGGAAGAAAGATATTTGTGGGGTAAAAGTTAGAGAAATATAAGGGTAGGAAACGTTCTAAGGCATTTTTGGGGAATAGTACGGGATATAATAAGCAGAGATAGGAAAAAGGAAGTAGAGGTAGATCGAGATCAGACTTTTGCACACAGATAGTGATAGATGCAAACTGTGCAAATTTCAAGGAAATATGTAGGTTAGTTCGGAATAGGAAACAATGAGAGTACTGTTGCTAAAAACGTGCGATGTCAGGTGAAACGACACGAAGACACAAATTGTGAGCTAGGTGATCCTGTACTTCCCATAAGGTATCTGTATTAAATATTACAACTATGCTACTCCTGCCATGATGAGCCCCAATTAGGACGAAACGCGTCGACAGGTTGCTCTCGTGGCTGAATTTGAGTCACTTGCCAATAATTCTCTTTTACTTTGTATTAATTTAAGACTCATTAAGCCTACTTTGCTTTTATATATATATATATATATATATATATATATTACATATGTATATAATATATATATATATATATATATATATATATATATAAATTAATTAACTTAACACACTTCTTGAACAGTTATAATAATATTCTTCTTATTCCTGAAATTTGGTCATCAAATAACTTGACAAAAAACGAAAACTACAGCTTTTCGTATATAAAACAAATGCACACATTGCCCGCTCTAAATATTTATCAATGATAACAATAAGTTTGTTGGTTACCTTAGCATAATAATTTAGTTTAAGCAAGTTAGTTCTTAAAAGAAGATGTGATACATTGTTAAACTTTGTTTATTATTTGTCTATTTTTAATCTTAGTTATTTTTACGATAAATGTGTTTTATCTAACTGACTAAAATGTTCACATCCTAATAGCAAACTCTTTAATATCAAAAAGTTTTATGTAGTTTTGGGTATGAATAACAATTTTAAAAACTTTTTGTAATAACTATGTAATATTGTAGGTGCTTAATGATTATGGTAGTTTGTACCGAAACGCGTATAGCATTTATGTAATATATTTATATACGAAAAGCTGTAGTTTTCGTTTTTTTGTCAAGTTATTTGATGACCAAATTCCAGGAATAAGAAGAATATATAATATATATATATATATATATATATATATATATATATATATTTATGTGGTATAACGACCTTGCAATTATAAAATATAAAATATAGTAACAGGCTTTTTGGTCTGCTGGTTAATGACATATCTTTATTATAAACTAAGCTTTCGGTTTTATTTTAAACCATTATCAAAGATACTAAAATTAAGAAACGTTAGTATGGGCGTAAAATAGTTAAAACTTACTTACTAATGTGAGGTTTTACAATGAAATCGTTGATATAGATAAATTTTGAATAGAAGTTGAAAGTGTGGTAAAAGCTATTAAAAGAAAACAGTAATGTGGTTTGTTAATTACATTTGAATGTTATAATGACAATTCCTTTATAATTTTGACATTGTTCGAGATAACTTTCTAGATTGTAATTAATTTCTTTATGGTCTGACTGAAATTTAGATATTTTATTATGTATGTATGTTTATATATGTATGTTGATGTATGTCTATTTGTTTACGTATGTATTTTAGTGTGTTTATGTTGTTTGTGTGAATGTATGTATGTCTGTGCAAGGTGTGTGGGTGCATTTGGATGTTTGTGTGTGTGAATGAATGCGTGTGTTTGTTTGTGTATGTATGTTTATGTTGTGTTTTATTAAGTGATTTGATCAGTTATGTTGAATTTGTTTTGGATTTAAAATGAAGTAGATAGGTGTATATAGAGCTTAGTGTGTTAATGTCAGTTTTTATTAATAGTGTTTAAGTTTTAAATATGTAACACATTTCTAGAATTCTCTTTTGGATTTTTATTTTCAATTTGTAATATTATAGGATTATCAAAATCTATTTTATGTTTGTTTGTGTTTGCATGTAAGGTCAAAGCACAAGCGTTTGGCTTAACACGGATGTCGCTTTTATGTTGAGTTAAGCGTTGTTTTAATTGTTGTGAGCTTTGACCAATGTAGGTAAGATTGCAGCCCAAACAATTTATTTGATATATAATGTTCCGTTGTAGAAGAGTTGGAGTTTTATCTTTTAATTTGGAAAAGAGTGTTTAACGTTAAAGGTTTCGCTTAGCAATATTGATGTTGAATTTTTGAAGACTTTTCGAATTTTGTACTTAAATTTTCAATGTAAGGAATTACATGGTATGTAGGTATATAAAATAAAAATATATATAAAATAAAAATAAATTTCATTCTAGGCCTAAAACATAGGATCAAAAAATTATGCCATCCTTCACTATACTCAAAAAATCTAGAAAACTATTTATTATTCTAAAAACAATAGCTATCCACCAAAACTAATAAAAGCCTTTTATACAATCATAAAGCTCCGTTAAACGCTGACCTTTCTAATAAAAATTTAAACAACAATAGTGAACTTTCTGCAAATATACCTACATACCATGTAATTCCTTACATTGAAAATTTAAGTACAAAATTCGAAAAAGTCTTCAAAAAATTCAACATCAATATTGCTAAGCGAAACCTTTAACGTTAAACACTCTTTTTCCAAATTAAAGATAAAACTCCAACTCTTCTACAACGGAACATTATATATCAAATAAATTGTTCGGGCTGCAATCTTACCTACATTGGTCAAAGCTCACAACAATTAAAACAACGCTTAACTCAACATAAAAGCGACATCCGTGTTAAGCCAAACGCTTGTGCTTTGACCTTACATGCAAACACAAACAAACATAAAATAGATTTTGATAATCCTATAATATTACAAATTGAAAATAAAAATCCAAAAGAGAATTCCTAGAAATGTGTTACATATTTAAAACTTAAACACTATTAATAAAAAACTGACATTAACACACTAAGCTCTATATACACCTATCTACTTCATTTTAAATCCAAAAACAAATTCAACATAACTGATCAAATCACTTAATAAAACACAACATAAACATACATACATACACAAACAAACACACGCATTCATTCACACACACAAACATCCAAATGCACCCACACACACTTGCACAGACATACATACATTCACACAAACAACATAAACACACTAAAATACATACGTAAACAAATAGACATACATCAACATACATATATAAACATACATACATAATAAAAATATCTAAATTTCAGTCAGACCATAAAAGAAATTAATTACAATCTAGAAAGTTATCTCGAACAATGTCAAAATTATAAAGGAATTGTCATTATAACATTCAAATGTAATTAACAAACCACATTACTGTTTTCTTTTTAATAGCTTTTTACCACACTTTCAACTTCTATTCAAAATTTATCTATATCAACGATTTCATTGTAAAAACCTCACATTAGTAAGTAAGTTTTTAACTATTTTACGCCCATACTAACGTTTCTTAATTTTTAGTATCTTTGATAATGGTTTAAAAATAAAACCGAAAGCTTAGTTTATAATAAAGAGTATATGTCATTAACCAGCAGACCAAAAAGCCTGTTACTATATTTTATATATTATATATATATATATATATATATATATTAACCACAATAATTATCTTAGTGTTTAACGACCTTTTTATATATTTATAAATAAATTATTGGTTGTGTTCAGGTAGTGCATGTTCAGTACTACTTTTTATAGCCTAAATTTAATTTATTTTAATTCTTGATCACAGGCATAAATCGAGGTTTATATATAATAACAATGAAAAAATAACAATAACTCAACATAACTAAAATATACATTTTATATTATTTTAGTTATGTTAAGTTATAGTTCCTGTTATTATTTTTTACATTGTTGCTAATTATTTATATAAACCTCGATTTATGCCTGTGATCAAGAATTAAAATAAATTCGAAAATTTAGGCTATAAAAAAGAGTAGTACTGAACTTGCCAGCTGACCTGAAACCCACAACCAATAATTTATTTATAAATATATATATATATATATATATATATATATATATATATATATAGCTATGATATTAGAAGAATTATCATGCCCCTACGTTGGGCTGTTATTTTTATTGCTATGAACTGGAATTCTCGATCCCCTTCGTTGTGCGCCTTATTAATTTTCTACGTACTCTAAATTATTGGATCACCATTTTAATATTCACTATAAATAAACAAGATTATAATTATCTCCTCCTCCGGCTGTCTTATTAATATTGCTATCAACTTAACTGGATTTTATCTTGAAACAACCTTGTCTACCAATCACAAAATTCGATACGTTACCGCCTTGCGTGATATCAATTTCCTATTCAACTTGTGGCTCCGCCTTTGTACTATTTAAATCTTATGACCTCGGCTAGCATTTATTTGGAATTATAAAATTCAGTAAATTTCGATTTTATATAATGAAACCAATATGTTATGTACAGCTTTTGAAATTATTCGAAATACACTTTTCAATCAGTTAATTTTATAAATCTCATTTATTAACAATCATCTACTATTTACTCAAAACCCAAAGTCACCAAAAAAAAAAACCTATTATCTTTGTCAACAAAGTGTAGAATATTCTAAACCTGTTATCATACTACTCATTCTATACGTATGCAACTTCTTTTGTTGACTTTTCACAAGCATATCATATTCAGCAAATTCAATATTAAAAATAATAATTTATATAGAAAAACAAAATGTCTTATAACTAAAAATCTGACCTGGTTTATCTTTTTTCACATCGACGCTTCCAATAAAAATGATCTTCCCCAATTCTGGATTCCATTTAAATTATTGCCATTACACTATGGACCACCATTATTAAATTATACACCCCAATTTATTTCAATTCTTCAAACTTAGACTTTTATCATTCTTGCCCCAGACTTAAAATTGTAGTTTGTTTCATCTCCGTACTTCAAAATTGTATTATTCTTCTTTTCCCCTGGACATCTAAATTGTATTACTGTATTTTTCCCTGAACATCAGAATCGTAGTCTATTTCCCTCAGACTTCGAAGCCCTATTATTTTTATGTCTTAGTTTAAAATAAATTCATTAAAAACGTACTTACGTTTAAACGGCAATTATAATCTTCATATTCGCACTCATTTTATTTCACTTTTATAATTATTACGTATTACTTTGTTTAATGGCAACGCACTTCGGCCTTTGTTGAGTTCAAAACTAAATTTGTTATCAAGGTGCTTGCTAATATATTCTCAAATTCCCACTCCATTAGTGGGTATGGTCTAGAACTCGTCGCTTGTTTCTGACCAATCAAATAATTTCATTTAGAGCAGTTTCTGATGTAATGCTCCACGATTCCCCATAATCACAACCTGCCAGCAGCTGTCTTTCGTTATCAACATGCTGTATTTTGATAGATTACTTGCCTTTCCATAAACAACTGATGCAACTCGACTTTAAATTTTCATATTTACATGCGATTCACGCAATTTTTAATCTACTCTCTTATCAAAAAATGGTTAGATATTTGTACGCATTTATATTAACTACCTGAAGCTCTATTTCTATGTCCGTATTAATCTAATCGTCTGGAACTCCTTTTTAATGCGTGTCTAATTACACTTTATCATTTATTTATAAATATACGCGTGCTTCCACTGAAAAATATCATTACTTGCTATACCTAAATTAACTAAACTTTATCTACAGGGTATTTAATATTTACTATTTACTTAATGAATGTATTTCTCATTCCTACGCCAACTATGCGTCCTCCTATGTGTATCTGCGTTGCTTAAACTATTTATGCTTTATATACAGGGTGTTGACTACTTACTATCTACAAACTATGTCTATTTCTTAATTATTTCCTAAATAAGTGCCGTTTTCTGCTGCCTATGGTAATTACTCTTTTCCAAATGACCTTTACTATAAAGTGCACCCTTAAACAACCCCTTCTCACAGCAATATATATATATATATATATATATATATATACTAACGTATTGAAATTAATAAGATGAAATAATAACTTAGACTTTTTAAGTAAAGCCCAAATGATCATTTCAAATCGAGCTAGTAATTGAAAGAAGGAAAATATAAGGCCTTGGACAAGATTTGAACCTGCATCTCAGTTTTGCCGGAACTGTGCGTTAACCAATTACGCTACCGAGGCCGATGGCTATAATTGGGAAATTTACAAATCCAAATCGTGTACAGTACCATATATAAACCTAACTTTCAATTACGTTTAGCATTTTTGTCAATCATATCTGAAATTGTCAAGTTTTTGACTTATGTCAGATATAGACAGGAAGCAACACTCAAAATCACGGCTATAAGCCAAGTATTAATATATAAACATTATTAGTAGTTTTTTACACAAGGTAAGTTGATAAATACTAACGTATTGAAATTAATAAGATGAAATAATAACTTAGACTTTTTAAGTAAACTTTACTTTACTTTACTTAAAAAGTCTAAGTTATTATTTCATCTTATTAATTTCAATACGTTAGTATTTATCAACTTACCTTGTGTAAAAAACTACTTATAATGTTTATATATATATATATATATATATATATATATATATTATCGTGTAATTAAGGGGTCGTGGGAATGCATAAGCGCACAAGTCAAGTTATAGGTTAATAGTCATAGGATATTAGAAAATTAATTTATTCAGTTTGGAATTTAGGATATTTTTAACAATTATTGTAGAGCTTAGGTAGTGTAAAATAATGTAAAATCAATTTAGTTTAGTCATATTTAGCCAGGAAGCATGTAACATAGTATTTATGTAAATATAATGCATAAGAAATAATAGCTATGGGGTAAAATGTATAGCATCTTTAATTTATAGCGAGGTAGTATATGGGAATACAAAAGCTTTCAATATGTGGAAATAACACTCTTATTTTAAACGTAAAACGGTTACAAAATAACAAGGGGAGATATATTTCTAGACAAAATTGCTACAAATATATTTTAATAGCTTCTTGGAACTCGGACGATCGTTGGAAGTAACATAGTCAATATTGAAACAGGGACACAAGTAAAATCACGTAAAACTAACGAAGACGCAGTATGTTTGTTAAAATATCAATTTTTAATTCTGAAGGTAGTATAGGACGGAACTAGAGACGACTGTCAGGAACAAACAAGGATGGAATAAAAACGTATAGGTACAAGCGAGATACAAAGATCAAATTCAGAGTATAGTAGGGATATTTAGCGGGAGAACAGAAAATCAATAATTTCAAGGTAGTTTAGAAGCAGGCAGGCGTCGGTTAAAAACGGGAAAAATGAACCAAGCAAGGTAGTAGACATAGATTAAGAAGGGCAGATATTCAGCTGGTGGAGGCATATGCGTGAGACGAAGCTATATATACAAGGAAGATAAAAGGTGTTTTGTTCAAGTTTAAGGCGTAGATCAACGGAATAGTAGAGACTAGTTTTCGGGAAGTTGAAAGTGGCAGTTGACAGTTGACCAAGTATATATATATATATATATATATATATATATATGTTTGTTGTTAAAAATTTACAAGAAACTTTTTCGCTAAAATGCAAGACGGTTGAAAAGCAAATTATAAGAATTGTTGGAACGGGTACACAAATGTACGTGCAATTTATAAGCAGGAGGGGATTCTGGGTTATTTAAGCATTTTTGAAGAGAGAGTTTCGCTCTTTTTTATTTCATCAGCCATTCGCGATACATATAGTTACTTTGAAGTGAATTAGTGCAGTTTAATCCAAATATATGTAGAAGCTAGTAAAGCGATTTTTTGGTGAAAATTAATATTGTATGTAAGTACAAAAATTGTTATTGTGGTGTTTGGAATGCACAGAATTCATAAAGAATGAAATTCTTGGGATGATGGAAAAAGCGATTTTTGGGTATTAAAATTAAATTTTGGAGATTGGATATTTTGGTTGTAATTTGGACAAGAAGAGATTTTGAGTAGCGACATGCATGGCAGACATGATGATTCGACCGGGGAGTTATTGGATGGACTGTGAAGACCTACTAGACGGCAGCATCTCCAAGGGGTTAGCTGGTGGATCATATTCAGAAGATAGCTACCAGGTAGCCCATTTTATTGAACATTGAGTGGTGAATATTTTCCATGGTGTTTGTGATCATTTTTAATTTGTGCTTTGATGTGTTTTCTATTATTTAATATATTATGAACAGAAATTGTTGAGACTTTAAAATGAAACTGATTTTTGAGATTCAAGAATAATGAATTATTTTACAGATAACCAAGAAATAGTGTAAAGAGGTATAGAAAACTTATTGATATTTGGTAGTACAGTAAATTTATATGCACATTTATAGAGTTTTGCTATGAGCTCGTGATAAGACAAAGGTGTAACGTAAGATATGATAAACGCCTTCTTATTTTAATAAAAATATGCGTTTAAAGGGTTATCGGAAAGAAATGGTGCTTTTATTTTTGGAAAATGTAATAATGATCTTATATAAATAGAGTGTGATAATTTGGTCATTTGTGTTATTTTTGAGTGTGTGATTGTAGGGTGTGGATTTTATTTTTGTTTCAGCCTGGTGATATTGAGAGGGAGTTTGTAGATTTAACAGGTAGGTGTGTGTGATAATTTTAAGGAATTTGAGTTAGTCGGAAAGAACAGGAGAGCAGCTGAGTGCAAGATTCAACAGAAACAAGACAATAAAATTATAACGACCCAACAGTGGGGTCACGAAGTAGAGGGAGATCAACAGTTAACTACACGATAATATATTACATATGTATATAGAATTTATATTATTTTTAAAAGCTGACTATAAACAACCTAATGTGTACAATTATATAGTTTTTTATAGCCCCCCTCGCCAGGGTGAAATTCTGGTTGCGCCATTGATATTTGCCCTGGCAAGGTTTATTATTCACTCAAGAAGATTGCGAATCTGTGTAGAGCTTCTATAGGATCATAATAAACTCTCGTGTTTGGTCTGTGATAATTTTCATGGAACATCCATTAAACTAATTTGTATACAAATTATAAATCTTGAACTCATTAAAAGTCGGGAAGTTAGAATGAATCTTTTGAACGAACTTCTTATAACGTTAATTAGAAATTTCCCAAAAGATGAAATTTAATTCTTCTAAATTGATAAAGTGAAAAATGAGCAGTTCAATTAGACGGTTCTTCAGGTATCGAGTTTAAAGCAACAAATTAACTAGTTAAATGTCAGTATACAGAAAAAATTCATTTCGCTTAAAGATGCGGAGACCTCAGGTTACTTTCATAATTGCGCTTGCCCTTAAATAATATTTTGAGGTGATTAATAAAAGTGTAGTATGTTTTCATAAATGCTAATTGATAAAAACTGGAGTTACTGTTACATTTGAAAGCATCCTTGTCTTAATAAAATCGATTCGCAGTATGTACATTAAGATTTGCTATGCTGGTTAAAATTGTTTACCAACTAAACTTACTTACAACTAACCCTTTAATCCTAGAAGAGTGAATCGGGCATTCTAATTTAGATAGGTCAGCAAAAGCAATAGCGATTTGACTTTATAATTAAATTTGAACTGCTACGAAAAGCACCGTACCTAAATGCATTGAAAACTGAAGTTTCTAATTAAAGAGGTTTTGCTCCATGAAAATATTTTCTGGGGTGGCGAACAACAAGATGTACACGTTATTTTCATGTGAGTAATATTAAATGAACTGATAAAAATATGGTCCACAATTTTCAAGTAGTTACTAGTGTTTTCAAACAATTCATAAAATGGTCACGAACCAATACCGTGCATTTGTATTTCCAATGCTCCACCCGAAGGTACTACATTGGAGGAGGCGAGTTTTTTGTTGCCTGGAAATTTAGAATTTTGCCGAACCCTTGCCGTTCCAGGCACGGTAGGGATCTTTAACGTGCGTGACAACACACACACGAGACCTCCATTTAACCTATCATTCAAACGAGGGCATAACTTTTGTAAAAATGCTAACCTGCCATTTTTCAAACAGTCGGCCGTGTCGGGATTCGAACCTAGGACCTTGGTATCCGTAGTTTTATGCTTAATCTACGGCGGCGCCCACGGACCAATACCTCTTATAGACCCTAACAGATTTTCTTGCTCGTGATCACCTAATCGTTTAGGGTCAGGGACGTCGACTTTAAAAATTATTGGTGCGGCACCCACAAAATCGGAGAACCAAGATTTGAAAATTTTTCGAAATATGTTTTTATACAAAGCGTTTCTAGGCATTCTAGAAGCCCTTCATACCAAGACTAGACTACAACCTAACTGTTTATGTTTTATCATATTACAGACAAACGTACAAACTAGACTAATAAATAATTGATGTTTTCAGTTAGTATTCTATAAAAAGAATACAATTTCAGTTTAGTAGGTTTATTAGTTAATGGTTTACTTAGTTGCTAAAATAACGCAAAAGTTGATTTTCGGATTGAAATTTTTGTTACTGAATTTGTTTACTAAGGGTCTCATGTCCAAGTTGACTAACACATCTTGATATGTGTTCAAAATGGCAACATAGGTCAGTTTGTCCTGTCATATAGTTGACAGCAGTAAGTCTTGAAGCGATAAAGAGAACCGAATAATTTCTCCGTAGTGGCTGTAGTCAACAAGGATGTTTTCAAAAGCTTGATGCAATTGGTAACCTCAGGCAGTAAGCCTCTTACAGTTTTGTTTTCCAAAAAAGTTTTCCCACTTTACACATGGATGCTAGAAATATTTTTTTTGTTCCGGAATATCGCGCAGCCTGGAAACACCATTAGCATCTAGGTCGCTGCAAAAAAAGTTTTAAATTTTATCCAACCTATGATTGCAACAGGCCATGGCTGTAAAACATTTTTCCTCGACTGCAGTCACCAAACCTTAGTCGTTTTGGGGTAAACCTCTCCTTAGGCCAAAGTAGTTCCGTGTCACATACTTTAATGTTAACTTACTTGAAATACTCTTTTCGATTGGAGTGCTTTTGCGGTGGAGAACCAGCCAGATTTTCCAGTTTTTTAGGTACAAATAGTTGTTTGGATAATGTGGGTTCATTGACCATACTAGGCTTTGTTTAAATATTTTTTTGCCAGAATGTTTAAAACGCTTCACGCTTTTTTTCTAAAACATCTATGAGACACACTAGCTTAGGATCGACATTTTTCTTGGTACACCGAGAATTTAAACTCATCATCAGACCTGTCACTTTATGAGAACGTGACAAAAATTCACAAGGTTAGCGTAATTATTCAAAATTTGTTTACACTAGAAGCTCGCTTTGCCCATCTAGTCAGGCAAAGTGGACTAAGTCCGAATGTAGCCGTTTTCCCACTTGCTATAATGGTTTTGACTATTTGTATTCTTTCTGGCGAATTCCTTATTGTGTTTACAAAGTGTTTTGTGAGCTTTGTAATATTCCGGATACTGTCCTCTACAGCCAAATTCAAATTTTGGATTGCACAGTGAACATACGGGGCTTGTTGTTGAATATCTTTTATTAATTTTTGGAAACTTTTGAATCTACCTAGCGTCTCTTTCTACGTTATTTTCACATATCCAAACTTAACAAATACGTATTCAAACTGTCCTGTACAAATGTTATCAACTGATTGTTAGAATTTTAATGTTACGAGATGCGCTTCCTACAGCAAATGTTACTGTATTATGACTTGATTTCTTGTAAATGTTTAGGATTTGAACATGTTGCAAGTATGTTTGAATTTAGATAAAAATATATAAATTCTCGAGATTTTTAAATGTTTCTCAGTACGTGAATATATTCTATCACCGTTTAGAAATTTGTTAAACTACACAAGCATTAGCTTCCTCTAAACACTCTTCCTTGGAAATACGTGCTAGTGAGTTTGTTATTTCAAATTGTTACTTGTCGAAGATTAAAACCTCTCCCTCATTAAATACTTTGAATGTGTTGTTATTTGCTCGTGTTTTGTGAAATTCTATTTCGCTATTTGCACGTGTTCGGCAGCTCAAACTTTATGGGTAATAAAATTGGTCTGCTATTTAAGTTATGTCTTGGTATCCCCGTAGCATGGATCGATAATCATATAAACCTCTATTCTTTTCTAAAAGGTCAGGTTACTTTGTTTGCTTGGCAGTATTTCGAGTGGCACAACTTGCAGGGATGCTTTAAAATATATATTGCTTTTCTATAAGAACAACGAAATTCAATGAAATTAATTATCGTATTTTTGTCTTCTTTATTGTTTGCATTCTTCGAATGGTTTCGCCGTTGTTGTCTGGAATATATATTTTGCTTTCTTTCGTAGAACATGTAACATTGTAGTGCTGGGAATGGTTTTATGTTTTCATTCATGGTTTCAAAGCTACATAAATATGAGTCCAACCTTGAAAAAGCTCGCATACTTATTTCGTTTTAATTATACGACACTTCTGTTATACAACGTTATACAGCGTTGTAAAGTCGCCGCGCTTTTAAAATGCGTTTGTGCTAGTACAGATTGTTAAGTTGTTCCAGCACCCAGCCGTAGACAAATATAGGCGCATTTCCTCATCCTAAGATGGTACCAAAAAGAAGATATCTTCAGGTGCAAGGTATCTTCTTGTTTGCTTTATTTTGTGTTGCGGTTTTGGAAGATAGACACTTCTTTCTTTTGATTCCGAAAGAAATTGCAGACCAAATGCACGTTCACAACACGCATAATTATGTACCTATTCTACTGTATAAATTAATGCTAACGGCAACAACTGACTGTTCAAAATTTTAATGTTACGAGATCCGCTTCTTACAGGAAATGTTGTATTATTACTTGATTTCTTGTACATATTTAGGGTTGGAACATATTCTAAGTATGTTTGTATTTAGATAACATATAAATTCTCGATATTTTTAAATCCTTAGGCTAAGACAGTATTATATGTAAATTGACGCTTTGAGTACATCAAGTTGTAACGAACGATTACGTAAATGTGTTTTCGACGTTTGTAAATATTCTTTTGGGACTGTATGTATTCCTACAAGTTCGCAATATAGTTTTTTGTTACTGAGAACTGAGGTTTCCAATTCTTTTTCTTCTAGGTCAGCAATTCCACTCTACGACATTTTTGAGCTAGCCCAAACTCTAATTCTTTTGGAGTTCAATTCTAACGTTCTGTCCCTGTGTTTTGTTGCGGTATTCGGTGTAGGTGAGTATATTTACTGACTTATCTGCACGGAATACCTTAACAAACGCTTTCTATTATACAAAGCCACATAATTTATTGGTAGCAGGTCATTGTAAGTCATCGCAACTAGATGGTCATTTGATTGATTTTATTTGTCTTTTCCGTATTGGCGGTCAATATTACGGTATTAGGTATTGCAAAATATTGGTGAATAGTTGACGCTAGAATTACTGTCGGATGTTTTATTACGTGCTAAATTGCCTTCTAGCACCTGAATTAATTTTATACTACAAAAGTGAAGTGACGTGTCAGTAAAATAGTGCGCGGGCTAGCTTTCAGTAGTGCGGAGTGGGTTCTATAAAAGCAAATAACCTTTTGGAGTAATCAAATTCCAACACTTTTACTAAATACTCCTACACCTCCATTGAGCGGTCTTTAAACTTCCGTTGTTTAATAAAGCTTTTGAACGCCAAACCACCTGAATAAACCCTGATTAAACATTTGGATGGGTGTTCCGAGAGACGGTTTAACGGGTCTTACTGCGGTAAAGGCTAATGGAAATTTGTATACACGTTTCCCAGTTTTCACTAATTTTAAACACAATAATAAAGAATACAACATGTCGTGTTTACCGAACCTGTATTATCACACATAAATATCATAGTACATAACAATAGAAATAAAAACTAAAATCTAGTCATAATTGTCCAATATGGGTGTATTTAAAAAAAGAGACCACTAAAATTGTAAACATTCAGCCAATTTAATTTTTACATATGAGTTATGCGGAAACAATTATTTTCATATAAGGATTTCTGCGTCTACAATACGCTTTAAGCAAGCTTACATTAACGTAAAAGGTCTTTCTAACAATAAGTTTGCCCATTTCTATTATTACCATCAATCAAAATTATTAATTATAGAACAGCATGTATCGTTTAGCAGATGAAAAACAAAAACTTACAGGTTTTGTTGGCTTTTTAGTGCAGGAAACTGGCTGTAAGTAATTAAATACTCCAACTTAGCGTTGAGTGAAGGTTTCCAATAAAGAATACTTTTACCTTTAACGGTATTTTACTTCCGCACGTTTATTCGCGTTTGGGAAGCTATTTACCAATAATCTTGGGATTTAGTACCACCACTTGAATATTATTATGCGAGGGATTTATACGTTTCTTGTCCGGGAGTCATTGTGTGCTATTTTTTTTGTCACAGGGAAATTGGTAGAGTGGTTTGATTTTCAGGTGAATGTAGTTCTATTTATATAATCGATGATGTTCTTCTCACATTTTTACATTAGATGCCAAAAACCGCGTTATTTTGCTGTAATTTATGAGTATATGACTATTGGCGGTAATCTACCATCCTGCGGTTTTTTGAATCCACGTGAGCTGTTAATGTATCTTACGGTTTACATGTAACGCGAGTTACATATCCCTCAAATTATGTATGTATTACAAAATAGAATCTAATAGGAAATTATTAGATATTATTAAGAAGTTACTAAGTGAAGTGCAACAATGTAATACAAGGATAATTAATAAAGTTTATTAACAGTTCATGAGAACGGATGTAATACTTTGTATCCGGACGATAGTGACACTACAGGTGGCAGGTCACAGACGGTCAAGATATCGTACTTACCTAGAAAGTAAGATTATAACAATGTAACAATAAATAGAATTAAGAGTAAGCAGACGAGATCTGCAAGTTCCCAAAGCCATGTGAGGTGGTAGGGACATTATAAATAGTCCGAGAGCCTCAAGGCCCGGCAGTCAGTTAAAGTTTTCAGCTTTAACATTGAAGTTGCTTAGGCTACTCAAAATAGTACAATTAATTCTTTTTTCGACTTAGAGAAATTTTAAATTAAGTTTGTAAAATTCCACATCCAATTTTGTTTAAGTAAATAAATTTGTTAAGAAGTTTGGAAATATTTTTTAAAAAACGTTGCTCCCAGGGTCCGAACCTTAATTCACGTTAATTTTTATGACTAATTATATGATTATTGTGGTTATAGGGTATGTATGTCCAATTCCATGATTCAATAATTCGTTTTTGAACTCATGTGAATGTGTACTAATAAATTTCTGTACACCGTTTATTTCCCAATTGTCCGTTTGTATTTTTTAAAATTGAATACAAAGAGTGTACGATCCCGATCGTTATCGCGGTTTGAATAAAATGTACTAGGTACTTTACTATTTTAACCCTTTATCCTAATTTAATATCATATTAGAATAGCCACATAATTAAATGTACACCACCAAAGTTTTTAAATAGTACGGGCTGCTTTCATGATAGAAGCTCATTTAATTAACTGAAATTAATAAACTCATTTCTACTACTTAATATTTATTTACTTAACATTGGCTAGGAAACGATTTTTTTTACCTGGAAACTTTGAATTTTGCCGAAGCTTTGCTGTTCCAAGCTAGATAAGGATGTAGCGTGTCTAAAAACACACACACGGAACCAGCATTTTGCCTCTCATTCGAACGAGGGCGTATTTTTGTGAAAAATACTCAACCAATATTTTTTAAGCGGAAATCGAACCCATGACCTTGAAATCAGCAGTGATGCGCCAACTTGTCTTGTGAAGTGCCCCGTTAAAAATTTTATATGGATAAAGTACCGTAAACTCGACTGTACTAACAAGAATGGTTGCCAACTAACTCAGTGCAACGCTGGTGTAAGTGTTTGAAGAGCGTCTCGGAATGCTATCGTGTGTGAAATATGTCTTAATCGAGAACTATGTTGGATGCCATCTAATCCAGATATACAAAGATTTCTAGATAAGAGCTCCAATAGAAGTAACAAGAGGATGCCAAAACCACAGATCAGGAAAGTGATTCTAACCCAAAATTTACATGAGGAATAATAGAGTACACTAATGCTGAAATCAACCTAAAATAAACATTATAATAAGGACGTTAATACACTCATTGCAAACTATTAGCTGAAAAGAAAATTTCCAAAACCAAATGCTAAATTACCTGAATATTAATTACGCCTCTAGGTAATTGCAATATGATTTATTATAAAGTTGGAATTATGACCCTTACAGTAGTTGTGAAAAACACCAATATAAGAAAGTTTCTACTCTATTACACTATTGTTCTCCAGTCTATTACACCATTATGTTTTATCACAAATACAGAATAAACATTCTTAACTAAAAATTTAATATCAAATATATAAAAAATTACTTAACTTAATGGAAAAGTTTTTTGCGAATAAAATCAGTATCAAAGTTCTTAACCTAATAACAAGGACGTACTGTAGGTACGTTTATTAAAAAAAAGATCATTCATTTACAGTTACTGAAGGTTATAGCTTCAGATATGTAATCATAGATACCTGATGAATTCTTGACTATAGATAACACGGACACCATCGAAAGCCACTATCTCCTGGACTTAACTTGTTTTGACCTGAGACTAAGACTTCGAAAGAAACTAGCTGTTCTGAATCAACACGTTTTTGTCCTACATCAAGTTGTCAATTAAATGGGAACCAAGGTTTTCTCAAAATTAAAAGCAAAACACCGAATAGAGTATTATCCAAATTCCAACGAATAACTGCTTTAATCAGTTCAATATATTTTCTTCAAGCTTAACTAGCCTACTTCAATTACATGTCAACTGTTTGAATGGTAGAAACGAAGTGCTCAAAAATCCTTCGCCGATAAAATGATTCTAAAATCTTTAGCAGAATTCGGGAAAGTAAATTAAGAATGCCAACTGAAATTAGTTGTCGTTTTCTCTCTACCTAAAATGTGTGAAATTATTTTACTTGAAATTCTTAACTAGATTCAGAGGAAGCGACTTTTCATTTTGGTGTGAAAGTTCTTCGTGTCAAGACGATGAGGCCATAGGCGCCAGCATGATACATTATCAATCAAAACAAACGATTGCTTTGGAATACGAAGTTATTATGCTATCATTTTTAACTATAAAAACCTCCATAACACATTTCACAACCTTTTAGTATGAACAATATAAGATACAAATGTAAATAACCTTATCCAGTAAGGCGCGCATCCAATACGAAAGAACATAATAATTGATCATTGAGAATGCCGCAACACAGGTTAATACTCAACCGGCGTTTGAAATTGTGTTCTTGCGTAGCATGGAGATTTCCGTTTAGCCATCGATGGTTATCCATGTCGAGTAAATTGAGTTTCATCCGTAAATAAAATAATCGCCTTCTTGGAAGTTTTGTACTTGTTGCATATGAAAAGCATTAAAACCGTGTTGTTTTAATCTTCTCTAAACCATTTGTGTGCAATTTGTAATAGGATTGCTATCGTCTTATACTTATCGCTGGATTATCGTCTATAACATCCAGAATATCTTTTTCAAGTTCCAAACCCAACCCGCGCTCTCTCAAAAACAATTTTTGTACTTGGAAGTATTCCAATTTCGCCACACGTGCAAAAGCAGTTTAAAACTTGACTGTTAGAAATCTTTCGATTCAGATTTTTCTGCTGTACAAACATTATCATTACAGAACCATAAACCAGGCCCGGATTTAAGTGTCTGTCGCCCACTAGGCACTATTCTTAGATCCGCCCTTTTCCTCTTTAATCCTTTGTATACATTTTATTCCTCCTGAAATAAATATTGTTCAAAATATTTTGGTCCTAACAAATTTACAAGTTACACTTCTAAAGTCACGAAAAAATACAAGACGGTATAATATTACCTTGCTTGTATATACATACATATGTGTCTTATTTTATGATATTGACCATTGGCGTAGGACAATATTGAGGGAATAAACAAAGACAAAAATTGACATTAAATTCTTACTTATTTAAATAAAAAGAACAGTTCTTAGTTGACTAATGTAATAGTCATTATTTTTGTAACGTAATATTATAATAAAAAATCTTAAATGCATAAATGTATCAATTTTAGTGAGATAACTAAGAAAAGACTAATAAAAAATGATCACTACGCTTGCGTAGCTACTACTACTAGTAGCTTTTAGTATCGAGTTAGATTAAATTGATTAATGATAATACATTCACATTGGTTTTCGTCTTGTTTTCATTAATGAAAATTCTTCAATTAGGTTTTCAAAGTTCATTTTCTCGCTATTTAAAAGTTCTGCTTCAATATGTAGAATTGAGAGTGATTTCAGTTTTGCTTCCTTCATTGTCGACCTAACCATGATTTTATTCTTTTTAAAGCAGAAAACGAACGTTCTGCAGAACAGTTCGAAACAGCTGTGCATAAATACATACTGTAACGCGCTACTACTACCGCGTTTCTTTAATTCAAAACAAGTAATAATAAATGTCTTTATTACTCACTGTTCACAAGTCTAATTAACAGTATATGCCTTGTTTACAGATGTTTTCAGTCCACTTAACAATGAAGCACTATTACACTAATGAATTTACAAGCACTAATATCTTCTTAAACTAACTTATCTACCATAGGTCCATTAACCACTAACACAACTATTTGTTTATACACTTCTATTTATTTATGTACACTACAAGCTGCACAGCATATCACATTTATGTAAACCTCTAAAAGCTCGAAACTACTATTACTTAAACACGTTATAATTTATATTAGACATTCAAGAATAGACTAACTCTTACATTCATAAGCGGCCTTATATATACCCTGCATTAAGATATGACTCATTATCTAGAACTTTGTAGAAGGATTCTCGAATGCTGAAGAATACGCTGTGCCCCGGGCGTTTGTATGTTTGACGGGTTGCCTAATAGTGGATCGCAACACTGCCCCCTCTTTAAAACCGTTACGTCTCGTAACTGTAAATCCACTGGTGACGGTATCGGCAGCTATCTCCTCTGGTGCATCCACCGCGTCGTTGGAAGTAACAGTCAACACTCTTTTCCTGGTCTTGGTAGGCAACCGGTTGATAACAACAAACAAGAACCTGGACGTTGGTTCCTGAAAACTACTTCTAGCATATTTCGGACTATCCTCCAGTCTAAGCGATCCAGTCCACAGCCCAGCTTGGGCACCGCTAGTCTCGTTACTCCATTTTCCATCATCTGCGCCTTAAGATTTAGCAAAGCCTCCCATAGATGTCCATAACTAGGTCTCTGCCATGAAGAATTTTTGGTGACCAGATAGTAAACATAACGATTTTTATCTTGAAGGACCAAAGATTTTCCTACAGTTGGCTGCTGTTGTACTAATTCATCCACACATCCAAACTTTTTCTTGAAAACAACAGCTATTCCCTTGACATTGCCAAATCTTGAGCTACGCAATGTGCAAGGGAATACTCTTCTGGTGCTCTAAACAGATCTTGCTGTTTTCAACAACAACGCCAAATCTCGCTTTAGCGGAACCACCATACGCCGCCATAAAGCTCTCAAAATCTACATTTGGCTCATGATTAATAACTTGCCGAACACCATTATCATTATTCGAGTCTTCCTGGTTGTTGCCAGCGTAGGATGTTAAACGGTCAAAGTGTACCACTTTCGGTTTACCACGAGGATCTTCTGATCCGGTACACTACATCATTAATCCTTTTAACACTTCGTACGGCCCTTCCCATTGTCTTTGTAGTTTTGGCGACAATCCACGTTTTTTGTGGATTGTACAACCACACTAAATCTCCAGGTTGATAACCACCTTCTTGTGCTCTCGTGTCATATTGTGATTTCATTCGATCGCTTGCTGCCTGTATATTCTTTCGGACGTTTTCGTGAATACTATTTGATCTTTCACGAAGCTTACTAACGTAATCTTCACCTGCGATCTCTTCTCCAGGTTTAAATCCAAACTGAAGATCACATGGTAGCCGCAATTCACGTCCTAGCATTACGCAAGCGGGAGAGTACCCTGTGCTGTCATGTACCGAAGATCGGTACGCCAGTAGGAACAAATGTAGATATTGGTCCCAGTCCCGTTGATGTTCAGAGACAACTTTGGCCAGGTACTTTCCTAACGTTCTGTTCATTCTTTCAACCATTCCATCCGATTGAGGATGAAGTGGCGTGGTTCTAGTTTTCCTGATTCCAAGATGCTTGCAGACGTTTTGAAACAACGCTGATTCGAAGTTCCGACCTTGATCGGAGTGTAATTCCAACGGAACTCCAAAGCGACAAAACAACTCCTCACTAGTACATCTGCAACCGTCTCGGCTTCTTGGTTAGGTATAGCATATGCCTCCGGCCATTTGGTAAAATAATCCATTGCAACCAAGATGTATTTATTCCTTTCTCTGATTCAGGAAACGGACCAGCTATATCAATGGCTACCCTTTCAAAAGGATTCCCACGTTATACTGTCTCATTGGGGCTTTCTGTTTTGAGACCGGGCCATTTGCAGAGGCACACAATTCACATTTCCGGCACCACTCCTTCACATCTTCTTTGCAGTTCACCCAATAGAATCTTTCTCTCACTCTTTCGAGAGTTCTTTTCACGCCAAAGTGCCCTCCGGAAATACCATCGTGCAAGTGCTGCAACACTTCCGGCACTCTGCTTCTCGGCACTATCACTTGAAGTCTCTCAGTGCCATCTTCAAATTCCAGGCGTCGTTTCAAGATTCTATTTTCCATCATCAAGGAGTCCCACTGTGACCAGTATGCCTTCAGGCTCCTACTTGAAATACTAATTTCTTCCCAAGCTGGTCGTTGTCCTCTATTTTCCACTCAATAATACGTCCCAATTCGGCGTCATTCTCCTGGTCTTCTCGTATTCTTTCGAGTTGCCAAGTATCATCGGTTACCGTCATTCTATGGATGACACTTATTTTCTCTTCCATCTTGGAGCAATGATTGCAGTCCATCGGACAAGGTCTCCTTGATAGAGCGTCTGCATTCCGATGGCTAGTTCCTACACGATGTTCCGTATCAAAGTCATATTCCTGCAGCCGCTCTATCCACCTTGCCACTTGCCCTTCAGGATTTCGAAACTGCAGTAACCATTTCAGTGCGGCATGGTCTGTTCTCAACAGGAATTTACGGCCGTATAAGTACTTATAAAAGTGCTCTACGGATTTGACGACGGCCAACAGCTCCCTTCTTGTCACACAATAGTTCCTTTCTGGCCGCGACAAGACCTTGCTGAAATACCCAATAACTTTTTCTTGTCCGTCCTGCACTTGAGAAAGAACGCCTCCTATAGCTGTGTTACTGGCATCGGTATCCAACACAAACTTTCCTCCATCCGCGGATAACTCAAAATTGGTGCTGTAACTAGTAGCCGTTTCAGTTGTTCAAATGCTCTGTGGCAGTCGTCATTCCAATCATATTCTTGTCCATCTTCGGTTAATTTTGTTAACGGTTTGGCAATGTTCGCAAACCCAAGTATAAAACGTCGGTAATATGTGCACAATCCTAGAAAACTGCGTAGTTGGTGTATATCTGCTGGTGTAGGCCACTCTTGTACCGTTTTTATTTTGTCAGGGTCAGCTCTTATTCCGGTCTCTGAGACGACATGTCCTAGGTATTTCACCTCTTTTCCAAATAGGTGGCACTTCTTGGGGCTTAATGTAAGGTTTGCCCGCGTAATCTTTGGAATATCTCCTCTAGGTTCTTAAGATGTTCTTCAAAAGACCGGCCTAACACTATCACGTCGTCCAGGTACACCAGACATGTCTTCCAGGACAGTCCACGCAGTACCGACTCCATCAATCGTTCAAAAGTAGCAGGGGCATTGCATAATCCAAATGGCATGACCTTGAACTGCCATAATCCAGTTCCAATTGTAAACGCAGTTTTTTCTTTATCGTTTGGCTCTAAGCCTATCTGCCAGTATCCGCTTTTCAAGTCCAAGGTCGAAAACCATGTAGATCCGGATAGAGTATCTAAGGTGTCATCAATTCTGGGCAAAGGATAGCTGTCTTTCTTTGTCACATTATTAAGCCGCCGGTAGTCTACACAAAACCTTGTCGACCCGTCCTTTTCTTGACAAGCACTACCGGGGATGCCCATGGACTATTCGAGGTTCAATCACTCCCTGTTCTTCCATATCGGTGATAATTTGCTCGGCTTCCTTACGTTTTGCCAAAGGAAGCCGCCTGGAGGTGTTGTCTTATCGGTTGCGCTCTCCAGTATTGATCTTGTGTTGCACAACATTCGTCCTTCCTTCTCACTATCATCCACTGCAAACACACCTCGATATAGTCCGACCAGTTCTTTTACCTTGCCCAGTTGATCGCCATTTAATCCTTGACACGAGGGTATCAACATATCCAGCAATTTCTGTGAGCAACCGTTGGTTGGTTTATTTTTCGTGTCGTCCACACAACGTTTAATATGACATACTGGAATGCAACTTTCCACAATCATGCCTTTCTTCAGGGTCACTGTATGGGGATTAATGTTCAGCACCCTTACTGGTACCATATTTCGAGACTTTACCAGCGTTCTTCCAATCAGAAGTCCCTCCTGACCCATCCCCGATTCAGTTGCTTCCATCATGCATACTTGTCCTTCCCGGAGCGTACCATCCGGGCGTCCCATTACTATCATCTCCGCCTTCTCGGGTATTTTCATATCGCAAATCATTCGAACTTGCATCGTCTGGTTACTCGTCCCTTGAAATGGAATCTCATCTATCCGAAGCACATTTTCTTTCATGTTTACATGAAACCCATATTCTCTCATGAGATCCATTCCCAAGATCACTTCTTCTGTAATTTCAGCCACCAACACTCGATGATTAATTAATTTGTCCCCAATTGTCAACATAACGGCAGTCTCTCCATGAGTACCAATCTTCTCACCACTTGCCGTTCGGAGACACACCGATACAGGTAGCACTTTTCCACGACCAACCAAATCTGGTCTCACAATAGTTCTTGTCGCTCCTGTATCCACAAGTAATCGGACAACCCTACCATTAATTCTACCATCGATATAAATGCTGTCCAGACTTTCCACCGACGATGCAGCACGGATGATAATCTCCGGGGCACTACGCTGTGCTGTCGAAGTTCGCCCTCTTACATGGACCAGCTTTGGCACAACCGGTTGTTTCTTTGGTTGAGTACAGCGTCTCTGCATATGGCCAACTTCACCGCAGCTCCAGCATCGTAGACGCCATCTCCGCGGTCGTAGTCTTTTCAGCCTTTCCGCCTTTCGCTTTTCAAACACACGGTTGATTATTTCATCTATGCTGTTCTGAGCTTGACCAGGTTCCTCTAAGGCAGACCGAACTTTGTGACTCACCCTATGTGATGTCTGCTTAGCTGCTTCAAATTCAAGCGCATGGGCCAGTGCATCATCTAACATTTTTGGTCGTGCTAGTCTTAGCGCTTGCTGTATTTCGCCATCCTTAACGCCATCCACAAATGTTTGGACAGCAAGTTGTTCGAGGAAGCTGTCTGGTGCCGTTGGGTATGCCAATCTAACTAACCTGGCAATGTCAGCTTCGAATTCTTGCAGGCTTTCACTTGTCTTTTGCGAGCGGTTCTTAACTTGTGCGTGGTAAACCTGTTGAAGGTGAGCATCTCCATATCTCATCTCAAGCTTTGATGTTAAGAGGCCGTAATCATTCTGCTGGTGATCGGGAATCGTTTGTAAGATGTTAAGAGCCTCCCCCCGTAGGGCCACTATTAGAGAGATAGCCTTCTCTTTGTTGCACCAACCGTTGGCTATTGCAGCAGCTTCAAATTGTTTCAAATATGTGGGCCAAGGTGTTTTACCATCGAATGTAGGTGGTTTTACTTTAAATTTAGACGGAATTGACTCGCTTCTTTCCGTGGTTCTTATTTCTGGAATGTTCTGATTAACAACTTGGCTTGGCAATTCAAGTGGCCGCGTTGTTAGTGAAATTACTTGTTCTTGCAGCCTCATCACATCTTCTTCCATTTTATCAATTTACTGTCCAACTTTTGCTCAACTGTTTTTACCTGTTCAGTGACATCTTCTTTCAATGCAATGGAGCTTTCCATTAATCTTTGTTCTAACGTGGCTGTTTTTTCATTCAACTTTTCTTCTAACTTCGCAGCATTTTCGCTTAACTTTTCTTCTATTTTCTCAGCATTCTCACTAAACTTTATTTCCATTTTCGCAGCATTTTCACTCAACTTTTCCTCTATTTTCTCAGCATTTTCACTGAGTGTCACTTCTAGTTTAGCCGACCTCTCCTCCATACCGGATTTAAAATCCTTGAGGAAATTCATTAAACCTTCTGCGTCCATCTTATTTTAGCTTCTTGTAACTGGCATATATAAACTACTTAAACGGATTAAGACTTGTGTGCTTTCCTTTTAATTAATCACTATATACCCCACAAATGCCTGACACCAGTGTAACGCGCTACTACTACCGCGTTTCTTTAATTCAAAACAAGTAATAATAAATGTCTTTATTACTCACTGTTCACAAGTCTAATTAACAGTATATGCCTTGTTTACAGATGTTTTCAGTCCACTTAACAATGAAGCACTATTACACTAATGAATTTACAAGCACTAATATCTTCTTAAACTAACTTCTCTACCATAGGTCCATTAACCACTAACACAACTATTTGTTTATACACTTCTATTTATTTATGTACACTACAAGCTGCACAGCATATCACATTTATGTAAACTTCTAAAAGCTCGAAACTACTATTACTTAAACACGTTATAATTTATATTAGACATTCAAGAATAGACTAACTCTTACATTCATAAGCGGCCTTATATATACCCTGCATTAAGATATGACTCTTTATCTAGAACTTTGTAGAATGATTCTCGAATGCTGAAGAATACGCTGTGCCCCGGGCGTTTGTATGTTTGACGGGTTGCCTAATAGTGGATCGCAACAATACGAAGAGCAATGTCAATGTTTGGAAATGTTGACTGAAGTTATTGTTCTCAAATGTACTTCATCATATGCAGTGTGGTGTTTCTAATACTCTGAGCTTTTAATAAACCAGAAAAATGGACACACTCATTAGCAAACGATTTTTCTATATCATTTTCATATAAAGATTGAAGTTTCTTAGCACGTTCAATGACAGTTTGTAGTGGCATAGTAGACAATTCGTCACAAACTAAAAACTTGCCTGCTATAGAGTTATACGCGTTGTTCCTCCTGAGTAATTCTGATTTTAATCGATGGAGGACTACATAGAAAGTTTCTACCTTAAACTTAGCTCTCCCTTGAAGTATAACTTCAGAATCTCTCTTTTCACCAGCCGGGCGTTTTATTTTTCGTTGACGTTTGTTACAGACACGACTCGTAGTCAACATTACAACCTTTTTGCTCGTTTTTCGTATACCAAAAATATTCTTCGAAGCGAATCAATGAATATGATTAGCGATTCATACAATCTTACTATTCTTACTACTTTTTGGAGCATTTGGCTTACTTTCTCTAACCTGTCCAATATGCCACCCCAAAGTTCTATCATAAATATTGTTTCGAGTCTATTTAAAGACTTCAAGAACCCTGAAGCTTCACATCTTACTGAAGGCTTTTCGCTAGTATCATCTTTATAATAAGTCAGAGCCAATCTTACATTTTCTAAATTTTCACCCACGTTTTTACAAGCCCTTTCTCGAGCGCTCCATCTTGTATCACTCAAACCCTTGGAAGTTTTACCTTTAAGTTAACTCTGTTGACTGAAACTCAAGAGATTTTTTTATCTCTTTGAATTAAATTAAATAATATACCTGCTTACGGGCAGCAACTTGCAGTGCATGTACCTACTAGATTAAGAGAATGTGCCGAACAAGCAACAAAAAAGTGCTTTTAGATTTTTATCCGTAATTCGAGTTTGCAAGCCACTATACACACCTGACATGTTGCTGGAATTATCATATGACTGCCCTCTACAATCAGCTAAATTAATAGAGTTTAAATTCAAAATATTCATAACAGCATTAACTAAATTCTCTGATTTATGTGCGGGATTAGGCAAAAATAAAAGAAACAGTTCAATGGGATCGCCACTTTCTTGAACATATCTCAAGACAAATGATAATTAATCTATGTGATTGACATTGGGTGAAGAATACACTATTATGGAGTAGTACTTAGCTCGTTTCACTTCACTAACTATAATATCCTTTACCTTAGAAACTAGCAATTTGACGGCTTCTTCGCATATAACTGAAGAAAGATAGGAAGTTTTTCCCTTACCTGAGTAACCAAATTTTTGAATGTGTTCTACGAGAAATGGGTCGAATTCAGATACTAATTCTAAGCACATCATATAATCTCCGTTGTGCTTAGACCAAAATACTTCATCATCTCCTCGGAATGGACGTCCGCGGCTTGCCAATTTTCTAATAACTGCAAATACTCTTTTCAAAACGCTCCTCCAGTATTTTTTTCAGCGTCAACATAAGATTCATAGTGGGTCTCTAGAGTTGCTAGCCTGTTTTCCAGGTCAAAAGAGCTAGTTCAGAGTTCATGTGATGTTGAGAATTTTTATGGGCCGATAAAATCGTTCCAATATTTTTCCAATCTGATATACCTTCAGTTGCTACTTTAAAAGGTGCATTTGATTCCCCAAATAACCTGCACGCAGCACAAAATACAGATCCTGTACTTTTTGAATACACTAGATAGTCCCTTGATATCAATTCACCGTTCATCAGTTTTCTGTCAAAGATTCTTTTTTTAAAGATCTTGTTTTATCTCCTAAAACTCTTCTAGAATTTTTGAAGTCACAGTCATTGTTTTGATTGATACCCCTAAATAAAAGTGCGTCAATTGTTGTTTCATTGATTTTCCACTCAAATGGATCATCAAATATTTTATCGCTAACAAAGTTTTTTGTGTTTACCAAATCTGAACTTTTATTAGTCATATTACTTCGTTCATCTTCAATATTTAATTTAAAAGCGACATTGCCATCATTATTCTCCACTTCAAACTCACTTACTAATTGTTCATAGATTTCAACATTATCAAACCCGCTACTAGATATAAAATCTTTCTCTTGATTCGAACAACCCGCTATAATTTGTTTTCCACTTCCACTTCCACTATCATTTGTCGTTTCGATAGATTTGAAAAAGCTGTCCACCTTTTGAATGGTTTTTAAGAGGTTTGTCTTTTTTCACGTTTTTCTCTTGCAAGTTTAGGATACGACGATTCACTAAGCTTTCTTCTCATGCCACTCATGTTTCAGTAAGAATAAAATTAAGACTTAAACAAAACAATTTTGGTACACTACTGCTGTAACGTAAAACTGTATTAACTGTTTAATATTCAAACTCACACTACACTAAATAGTTGTTTTAAGCAAACGAGAATTAAATATAATATGCGAACCTTAACACCTTAAGAATAGGAAGAACTGAATACAAACCGACCGGCGAACGACAGTCTGAGTTCCGAGTGTCTGAAGAGTAAATGTCATGATAAAGCGGTGCGACGGACGGGCGCCGCGCGGCCGGCGGTGTTGGCGTTGACCAACGGAGGTGGTCAACTATCTCAATATAACTTTTGTGTGCCTGTGGAAGAGAACATTTAACTTTCCTTGCTCTGTTAAAATATCCTTTCATTAATAATTTTCGGTGGTTTCCAAATTTGTTAATACTTCACAACTACAATTTTATGATAAATATAAAAATAAAAGGAAAGTGCACTTTCGCAACTTAAACATAAATATACGAAATACGATGCCGTATAAAAATAAACATATAAAATTCTTTGATACCAAAACAAGCATCAAAGCAAAACAAGATTAGGTCAAACCATGGGCACTGAATTAATTTGAAATTGTGTAGTACACAACTTCAATCACGGTGACTAAAGCTACGCCCCGCACCTTTTAGTCACAAGTACATGTCACGTCACACTGCGCCGTTTTCGTTTTGTTGTAGTTTTCTGTATATTATACTTGGCAAATTATTCTTAAATAAAAAACCAATTATTGTGGCGCCGCTGCCGCCCTCCGTGAGCAGCCACCATAGGCGCGTACCTATAGGGCCTAGTGGGATATCCGGACTTGCCATAAACAAACACCATATCTGCATATTCCTTATAACTGAATTTGTAAGGGATTTCTACAATCTCATAAAACTGGCCCAACTCTCAATTTTTTTGGCATCTGCCTATCTAATATTGAGTCTCAAATTATCATTTAAGACAATGTAGAGTCCAATACTCTAGTTTTTGTCGGTTCACATAATTTTTGTTAAATGAGAGCCCAATACCTTCCATTAATTATTAATCTATTAAACCGAGAAAACATATTTACATAGCAGAACTTATTTAAGGCGACTAACTTTCACATTTGTGTGACCCAACGCGTCTACTTCACGTATCCTTTCAGACTAACTAATAATCCATCAACAACCACCTTGCCTACCCTGAAGGGGTGTTTCTTTGCACCCTGCGCATTTTTAAGAACGATAAGTACTACGTCTAAATATATAATGAATACTGACAGAAAGTTCAACATATTCAATACTAAATTACTAAACATACTCCTACCTGGAAATGATTTCTTTCAATAAGACAAAGATTACAAAGGTGTAACTAAATAACTACGTACACAGTCCAGACATTCGTTATTTTTTAAATGGGAGTAAACAGAACCTCGACACAGCACGTTGCACCTCACCATTTTGAGTTTTAATTTTTGCAACACGTACCTTGCCATCTGGGCCACAAACCACTTCACTTATGCGTCCTAACTTCCACTTGAGAGGAGGTAAATTATTTTCCTCGATAAACACCATTTGTCCAACCCTTACATTGTCCTTTGTTTTCCACCATTTTGTTCGATTTTGTAGTTTTGTAATGTAGTCCTTATACCAACTACTCCAAAGGTGCTGATACAGCATATGGAGATGCTGGTATCTTGAAAGGCGGTTTTCTGGTATATCCCTGAAATCAGGGTCGGACAGTGACGTGAGCCGGCGGCCAATTAAAAAATGGGAAGGAGTTAGGACATGAAAATCATCGGGACTTGAGGAAAGTGGAGTCAGGGGCCTAGAATTAAGAACGACTTCAATTTGTGTGAGCAGCGTGTAAAGACACTCATATGTAAGAGATAAATTTCCAATTATCCTTTTTAAGTGTAGCTTACATGATCCAGCCTCCCAAATTCCCCCAAAATTCGGAGAATTCGCTGGTATAAATTTCTATGAAACTCCTTCATTTTTTAACAAATTCGATAAGTCGGTCAAATTTTCTTGTATAAATTTTACTAACTGCTTAAATTCAGCGTTAGCCCTCACAAAGATAGAACCATTATCGGAAAAACACCATTAGGCTTACCTCTTCTAGCTACAAATCTGCGAAACGTGGCCAAAAATGCCTCGGACGTCAAGTCCGTAACCAATTCAATATGTATAGCCTTTGTTGAAAGGCATACGAAAAGACAAATATAACATTTTGACAATTTGGCTCCTCTGTCATATTTATTTTTTATATAAATAAGCCCTGTGTAATCAACGCCTACATTAAAGAAAGGGGGGTCAATTTGGTTTACCGGATTCAGGTCTGATTTAAAACACCGATGACAATTAAATGAAACTGTCTTGGCTAAATTTCTACCATCAAGAACCCAATATTTGTCTCGAATTGAACTCAACAGCATTTGTGGCCCACAGTCCAACAACCTCGTATGCTCGGCTTAAAATATCAGAAGAGTAAGCCTATGTTTTGAGGGAAGTAGTGTAGGATACCTACGATTGTATTTTAATTGTGATAACTGCAATCTTCCCCTCACCCTAAGTATACCCTTATCATCAAGCAAAGGACAGAAATTACGAATACTTTTAGTACTGACTTGCAGGTTTCGTTGAAGACTATTAATCTCTTTAGCAAAAAAATTCCTTTGTGCAATTTTTATCAAAGCCATAAGGGCACATTCCAGTTCACCATTTGTTAATGATTTTTTCATTCTCTTTTTTCCCAATTTTAAGAGATTGTCAAATCGCATGCAATAAGTAACTACCCGTTTAAGCCGATGTAGAGTACTGAAATTTTGAAAATTAAATCCAACTTCCTGCACTACCGCGTTAAACACTTTTCTTTGGGTTTTCATTTTTGGGACATTATAGGAGTATCTACAATTTTTGTTACATCTGTTAAATAATCTTTGAACAATAGAAATTCAGAACCGGACCACCATTTTGTGCAGCTTAATATTTTAGTCGGATATAACCCGCGTGACAGCAAGTCTGCAGGATTATCTTCAGATTTAACGTAGTTCCAACAACTGATCTCAGTTAGCTCTTGAATTTGATTGACCATGTTTCCAACAAAAGTATGCAATAAATGAGAGGACATTTGGATCCAACTTAAAACTACCTTCGAATTTGTATTGTATTTGAAAATTTCAATTCTATGCAATCTTTTACTTTATTTACCAATTTAGCCAACAACAATGCACCGCATAACTCTAACCGAGGGATAGTTAGAGATTTAAATGGAGCTACCCTCACCTTTAAACACAGCAACAAAACTTTTACCTCATCATCATGTGAAATGCTTTTTACATATTATATATATATATATATATATATATATATATATATATATATATATTGCTGTGATATTCTCCTTTGAATGCGGGAACTGGGTCCTTTGAACAAAAAATTCTAGTCCCACAGATTGGGCGTCATAAACGGCTGTGATCCTCTTTTCGCCTCGGCTGCTCACCTAATGTTATAAACCTCCTCATTCATAAAAAAAAACAACACATTCCTACCAAAAACATCAACGTTAACTCTATTTACATCAATATTCAGAATACATTAAAATTTCAAAATTAAAACTCAGCATAAATTTCAGTTTTAAAAGAATTTCAAGATTAATTTTATTATCATTTTAATGTGCATCCAAAATTAAAGTCCTTGTTGGATGCCTACTAATTAATATAACAATATAAGCAGACCGGAGTCTGAGTATAAAGGAGCATCTACCACCCTTTACGTTAATTAACCAGGTTCGTCTAATTGAGCTCAAAGACATACCCAAAGTTTCATCATAATTCAGAACATCAATACTAAATACCCCTTTCTACTTAAACAAGCAAATTTCATCTTAAAATTAAAATTTTATGGTTAGTACAATTTCACTAATGTCCATTTAAAGTAAATCAATTATAAAGTTATTCAACACACACAAAATGTCAAACAAAATAGTATAATTTACCTGAAGGTTACTGTTCTCGTAGCTTCAATGTACATCGTCCCTTTAGTTAATCACACCATTCCAACAGGATTATATTTACGGCTTCTAATTCTCAACGCTTTTAAAATTTTCTCCATCACCATTTATTTAAAGTTGTTTCTGGGCTTTTCCGTAACTCATCTGTGTATATCTGACCCTTGTTTCGTGGATCCAGACACGTATTTGAACCATTTAATTATTAACACCCCCGAAAAATAGCAAAGAAATTCATGCGTCTTTCACCAATATACGCCAAAACTGCCTACTTTTGTGTATACATTTGTCGTTGTAAATTTTGCTAATTGGTACAGTGATACTAAATTTTATTACCTTGTATCTAAGTGCACTGAAGTCCATTCATGTTAGCACGTAAATAACAAACTGTTTTGAATCACTAAAATATACGAGCAAAATTTTAAATTATTTTATCAAACTAAAATGCACTGTTTAACATCTTGAATCAAGTCGCGGATGTAAGAGCTTTTAACGCATCGAATAGTCAACAGTCTAAGAGGCCGAAATTCATATTACCACCGGTATATATAGCGAATAGCCGGCACGTCGCTTTTGTCCTCAAAACAGACAATTCTTAAGAATTTCTCATTTATGTTCCCAGTCCGTCGCTCGCGCGTCGGTTTTACGAATTTTCACTCGCCCCATTTAAATTTCAGAAATTCCACACGGCACGCAAACATGTCCGAGAAAAACTAATTAATTTTGTACAGAAATTGTTGTTTCTACCTCTGATATTTGCATCCTATTTTCAACCAATTGTGACCCTCGTGACGTTGCTTAAATCACGCCTTTTACTATATGTGTCTTTGCTTGACGCATTTTCTCTTTCCTTTTCTAACCTGTTCGTATTGGTGCAAATTGATATTCTTTATTATCGATTATATTTTAGTCCATGTGGACTATCTGGGTTAAATAACCCTGTATCGCACCTTCTCGTGAATATTAAGCCCCGGTTTCTCCAAGATCCTTTGTAAACATTAATTATCTGCAAAATTTTCGCCGAATGAGCTTTTTAAATAAACCCTGTTTTGTATTTCGTGCTAAAGCATCTGACCGTTTCCAATATCCTTAGAATCGACATGTTTATCTAAACAAATTAAACTAAAATTGCCTTTTAAAATACGCAGGTGTGTTCAAACATCCTACTTCTAACTAACACTTCTAGGATTTGCATTTTAGTGGGTTTTTACAAGTTTCTATAGATATTATCTGTACGTTTTGTTCAATACCGGTTACTTGAAATAGAGTTAATTAAGATAAATTTTGCACGTAATTTCCATTTGTTTAGGAACAATTACATTACACGCAGAGCTTTTTAATACTGTTTCTTTTGATATAAAGCGTCTTGTACATGATTTTGAATCTCTTATTTTTACTGAAACGACCGAATTTATTTATGCTTCATGGTTTTAATAAAGCGTATTATCTAATAATATTTATTATACACGGTGATTAAAATTATTTGATGTGATTGTTTAATTTTCTACCATGGTCTAAATATGAGTATTTTCCTCCTATTTGAATACAAATAATCCCACTTATTTGAATGCAAATATAAAGCATTTAGACCAACAAAAAAAATTACAACAAAAAAAAATTGCCTATCACTCTCTACCCTTATCTATCTAACTTACCTACTTTGTCTCCAATCCAAAAAAAATATTTACACCTACCCTATATCCCTATCCTATTCCTAACTCTCACCTAATTTTATAAACTGAAATTATCCCTAACTTCATCCTACTTATCCATCTAATCCTATATACATCCTATATACCTATCCTATTCCTAACTTTTAACTAATCTTCACTATACTTTACTTCCCCCTACCTAATCCTATATGCCTATCCTACTCTTACTCTATTCCTAACTCTCCACTAATCTTCTATGAAATATCTACACTTAACCTATCTTATTTTCTTCCTACATTTACTCTTTATTCTCATCCTAAACCTATTCCTAATTATCTCCCATATTTATCCTATACCTAGCTTTATTTTCTATAAACACTTACTTCTACTCTTCTATCTATACCTATTCTATCCCTATCCTATTTAAATCTAACTCTCTTCTTGACCTTCCAAGTCTTTCTTCTCACCATCCTAACACTCTTCATCCCTATCTCTCCCCTTTCTATATCTATACTTATCATCTCTGTTATCTCACATACAATAAACTTATCCTCCCTATTATCCTGACTTTTAAATATTACTTCTTCTTCAGTCCCTACACTTGTCTGTCTCTCATTTACTATTTTTTTCCTTTCTGCCGACAAACCAAACGATACTACTTTACAATTATCAATTTTTCCCTCTACGGAAAATCCTATGTACCTTCTAGAATTTTTGTGTAATGGAATCCGCCAGAATGAATTCCTTAAATCTACTTTATTAAAAACAAACTTGCCACTTAACCTCATCAAAAATAATTCTGCCTTCACCTGCTCCTGATATGCTGCTGTTGCTTCTACCCCCACTAATTCTGCATGTTTTTGTACTAAAGCTTGAACCTCTACTCTCCTATCCTCTGGACATCTTATTGTGTTGATCTGTTTACCTTCATCATCCTCTACCTCTACTACATTAATATTCAACCCCGTGTCATCCTCTGTGACTTCATAACTGCCCTTCCATGGCACTACCCTATCCTTAATCCTTATTACCTTCCGTTCCATATCTATCAAAACCCCTAACTTCATCATACAGTCAACACCTAAAATGCTCTGAAACTTCAGTCCAGGTACAATTACAAACTCCTGTTCACAGCTTAAACCTCCTATATCTATCCTAAGCACCACAACACTATTTACTACAGCAAACTTCTTTTTATTTGGAGCTACTAAATGGCTACGCTTTATAGGCATAATTCTATCACAAACCTTATCCCTAATTTTGCTGACGAATTCCTCCGATATTAAACTCGCTTCTGCCCCTGTATCAAGTAATACTTCTACATTATTTTCAAAATTTCTAAATTAATAATTGGCAAACATAATTTTTCTACAGTTTCTGGCTCTACTTCCTCCTCAATTTTGAAAAATTCACGTGGATGTTCATATACATTTACACAGAAATCTAGTGGTCTGTCGCGTTCTAAAATCCTGTCCCATCCTGTTTTCCGTGCTTGGTCCTGGTCGTCCTTCTACAACCTGTGCGTACGTCCTCCTCGTGTTAATATCCGTGTCCCTGTCTCTATTCGGCGTGCTCGTCACAGTCCTGTTTACTTCCGGTAAACTGTTCTGTCGCGTGTAACTAGGTCTTGGCGTCGGTCCCCTAGTCGCACTATTACTTCTGTATTCCTGTCCTCGTCGTTCCCAATTCTGTCGAAAATTTCTGTTGTAGTCAGGCCGTCTCGGATAATTCGGTGTCCTGTTGTCAAACCTAACTGTGTTAACGTTTCGTTCTCGTATCTCTCTTGTCCGTCCAACACATACATCGTCATATCTCTGTAAGTATTCCAAAACGTCTCCCGTTCTGTGATGTTTTGTAAGGCCACGTGTTGTCTAATTTCCAGTTCAAAATGTCGTGATAGGTACTTGATTATCTGTCTGTCCGTCAATGGTGGATTCAGTTGTTTGGCCACACTGTATTTGCGGATGGCATATTGCTCCTAGAACCTGCAAACTCTCCTTAAATTTTCCTGTAATCAAGTCGTCCCTAATCTGATCCTGTTTGTGATCACTCCAGTAATGTTGTAAAATTTGTTTTCAAAGTCCTGATACGTGTCTATGTCCTGTCCTACTAAATTGTACCATGCCTCCGCATTGTCCTTTAATAAAGCCTTTATCGTATTTAGTTTAGTCTGTTCGTCAAATAAATTTCCCACTAGATTTCTTACACTATTAATAAAAATTTGTGGATTTACCCTGTTATCGCCATAAAACTTCATGTGTTGGTCCAATGATACTCCACCTGTAGAAAATCTGGGACCATCCCCCGTTAAATTTGACATGTTGTATTTGATACCACTAACTTCGCGTTCTACCCTGCCTAACTGATCCCTACATGAGTCCGTCACTTCAGTCATTTTATATTAATCTCTTCTTCACAAAAATGCGTACTTCGGACCTTAAATGTCCCATTTCCTGTCGAAGACCTGTAATATCACGCTCATTTTTTCAACCCTATTTTCAACCTCCCCCAATTTTACGGTAAGACTATTTTTAAATTCTGAAACTTCTTTATTCGTCTTATCTATTTTCTAACTTAGGGTTTCCCTAACTCCTGTTAATGTCTCATTCATTCGGTCAAATTTCTTATTCGATTCTTCCCTAGCTCTATTAGATTCTTCACTCATCCTCTCTAACATTCTCAATATCATCTCGTTTCCTTGATCCCTGATTCCGTCCTCGACTGATCTCTACTGCCTCCAGCTTCTTCCATTTTAGAATTTTTTTCGCACAATGCACTATCTTCACTTCCAATTTCCACTCCTTGACTCCTTAACCACTCTTTTCTCTGCATACGTTCTACTCACTCACACACACTCAAAATACTCTTAAATTTATACACACACAGAAATTCTCTCTCTCAGATCGCCAGTTTCCTGGAATAGTTAAACACTATCTGGAATTCGAGCCCTCACGTTGTGGTCGCCATAAACTGCTGTGATATATTCTCCTTTGAATGCGGGAACTGGGTCCTTTCAACAAAAAAATTCTAGTCCCACAGATTGGGCGTCATAAACGGCTGTGATCCTCTTTTCGCCTCGGCTGCTCACCTAATGTTATAAACCTCCTCATTCATAAAAAAACAACACATTCCTACCAAAACATCAACGTTAACTCTATTTACATCAATATTCAGAATACATTAAAATTTCAAAATTAAAACTCAGCATAAATTTCAGTTTTAAAAAGAATTTCAAGATTAATTTTATTATCATTTTAATGTGCATCCAAAATTAAAGTCCTTGTTGGATGCCTACTAATTAATATAACAATATAAGCAGACCGGAGTCTGAGTATAAAGGAGCATCTACCACCCTTTACGTTAATTAACCAGGTTCGTCTAATTGAGCTCAAAGACATACCCAAAGTTTCATCATAATTCAGAACATCAATACTAAATACCCTTTCTACTTAAACAAGCAAATTTCATCTTAAAATTAAAATTTTATGGTTAGTACAATTTCACTAATGTCCATTTAAAGTAAATCAATTATAAAGTTATTCAACACACACAAAATGTCAAACAAAATAGTATAATTTACCTGAAGGTTACTGTTCTCGTAGCTTCAATGTACATCGTCCCTTTAGTTAATCACACCATTCCAACAGGATTATATTTACGGCTTCTAATTCTCAACGCTTTTAAAATTTTCTCCATCACCATTTATTTAAAGTTGTTTCTGGGCTTTTCCGGAACTCATCTGTGTATATCTGACCCTTGTTTCGTGGATCCAGACACGTATTTGAACCATTTAATTATTAACACCCCCGAAAAATAGCAAAGAAATTCATGCGTCTTTCACCAATATACGCCAAAACTGCCTACTTTTGTGTATACATTTGTCGTTGTAAATTTTGCTAATTGGTACAGTGATACTAAATTTTATTACCTTGTATCTAAGTGCACTGAAGTCCATTCATGTTAGCACGTAAATAACAAACTGTTTTGAATCACTAAAATATACGAGCAAAATTTTAAATTATTTTATCAAACTAAAATGCACTGTTTAACATCTTGAATTAAGTCGCGGATGTAAGAGCTTTTAACGCATCGAATAGTCAACAGTCTAAGAGGCCGAAATTCATATTACCACCGGTATATATAGCGAATAGCCGGCACGTCGCTTTTGTCCTCAAAACAGACAATTCTTAAGAATTTCTCATTCTATGTTCCCAGTCCGTCGCTCGCGCGTCGGTTTTTACGAATTTTTCACTCGCCCCATTTAAATTTCAGAAATTCTCACACGGCACGCAAACATGTCCGAGAAAAACTAATTAATTTTGTACAGAAATTGTTGTTTCTACCTCTGATATTTGCATCCTATTTTCAACCAATTGTGACCCTCGTGACGTTGCTTAAATCACGCCTTTTACTATATGTGTCTTTGCTTGACGCATTTCTCTTTCCTTTTCTAACCTGTTCGTATTGGTGCAAATTGATATTCTTTATTATCGATTATATTTTAGTCCATGTGGACTATCTGGGTTTAATAACCCCGTATCGCACCTTCTCGTGAATATTAAGCCCCGGTTTCTCCAAGATCCTTTGTAAACATTAATTATCTGCAAAATTTTCGCCGAATGAGCTTTTTAAATAAACCCTGTTTTGTATTTCGTGCTAAAGCATCTGACCGTTTCCAATATCCTTAGAATCGACATGTTTATCTAAACAAATTAAACTGAAATTGCCTTTTAAAATACGCAGGTGTGTTCAAACATCCTACTTCTAACTAACACTTCTAGGATTTGCATTTTAGTGGGTTTTTACAAGTTTCTATAGATATTATCTGTACGTTTTGTTCAATACCGGTTACTTGAAATAGAGTTAATTAAGATAAATTTTGCACGTAATTTCCATTTGTTTAGGAACAATTACATTACACGCAAAGCTTTTAAATACTGTTTCTTTTGATATAAAGCGTCTTGTACATGATTTTGAATCTCTTATTTTTACTGAAACGACCGAATTTATTTATGCTTCATGGTTTTAATAAAGCGTATTATCTAATAATATTCATTATACACGGTGATTAAAATTATTTGATGTGATTATTTAATTTTCTACCCTGGTCTAAATATGAGTAATATATATATATATATATATATATATATATATATATATATATATATATTGCTGTGTTTCCTCTCATATCTGCAGGTACTGGCCCTTTCAAAAAAACATTCGAGCCCCACAGTTTGGGCGTCAAGAATGCTGTGAAACCTCTTGAATTACCTGGTCTGTTGATTTTCTTCTGTTAATCGCCTCGGCTGCTCCTCTAGATAGCTTTCATCCTCAATTATAAAAAAAACAAATACATTCCTACCACAAACATCAACGTTAACTCTATTTACATCAATATTCAGAATACATTAAATTTTCAAATTAAATTTCAGCATAAAATTCAGTTTTAAAAAGAATTTCAAGATTAATTTTATTATCACTTTAACGTGCATCCAGAATTAAAGTCCTTGTTGGATGCCTACTAATTAATATAACAATATAAGCAGACCGGAGTCTGAGTATAAAGGGAGCATCTACCACCCCTTTACGTTAATTAACCAGGTTCGTCTAATTGAGCTCAAAGACATACCCATATTTTCAACATAATTCAGAACATCAATACTAAATACCCTTTCTACTTAAACAAGCAAATTTCATCTTAAAATTAAAATTTTATGGTTAGTACAATTTCACTAATGTCCATTTAAAGTAAATCAATTATAAAGTTATTCAACCCACACAAAATGTCAAACAAAATAGTATAATTTACCTGAAGGTTACTGTCCTCGTAGCTTCAATGTACATCGTCCCTTTAGTTAATCACACCATTCCAACAGGATTATATTTACGGCTTCTAATTCTCAACGCTTTTAAAATTTTCTCCATCACCATTTATTTAAAGTTGTTTCTGGGCTTTTCCGGAACTCATCTGTGTATATCTGACCCTTGTTTCGTGGATCCAGACACGTATTTGAACCATTTAATTATTAACACCCCGAAAAATAGCAGAGAAATTCATGCGTCTTTCACCAATATACGCCAAAACTGCCTACTTTTGTGTATACATTTGTCGTTGTAAATTTTGCTAATTGGTACAGTGATACTAAATTTTATTACCTTGTATCTAAGTGCACTGAAGTACATTCATGTTAGCACGTAAATAACAAACTATTTTGAATCACTAAAATATACGAACAAAATTTTAAATTATTTTATCAAACTAAAATGCACTGTTTAACATCTTGAATCAAGTCGCGGATGTAAGAGCTTTTAACGCATCAAATGTCAAAAGTCTAAGAGGCCGAAATTCATATTACCACCGGTATATATAGCGAATAGCCGGCACGTCGCTTTTGTCCTCAAAACAGACAATTCTTAAGAATTTCTCATTCTATGTTCCCAGTCCGTCGCTCGCGCGTTGGTTTTTACGAATTTTTCACTCGCCCCATTTAAATCTCAGAAATTCTCACACGGCACGCAAACATGTCCGAGAAAAACTAATTAATTTTGTACAGAAATTGTTGTTTCTACCTCTGATATTTGCATCCTATTTTCAACCAATTGTGACCCTCGTGACGTTGCTTAAATCACGCCTTTTACTATATGTGTCTTTGCTTGACGCATTTTCTCTTTCCTTTTCTAACCTGTTCGTATTGGTGCAAATTGATATTCTTTATTATCGATTATATTTTAGTCCATGTGGACTATCTGGGTTTAATAACCCCGTATCGCACCTTCTCGTGAATATTAAGCCCCGGTTTCTCCAAGATTCTTTGTAAACATTAATTATCTGCAAACTTTTCGCCGAATGAGCTTTTAAATAAACCCTGTTTTGTATTTCGTGCTAAAGCATCTGACCGTTTCCAATATCCTTAGAATCGACATGTTTATCTAAACAAATTAAACTGAAATTGCCTTTTAAAATACGCAGGTGTGTTCAAACATCCTACTTCTAACTAACACTTCTAGGATTTGCATTTTATTGGGGTTTTACAAGTTTCTGTAGATATTATCTGTACGTTTTGTTCAATACCGGTTACTTGAAATAGAGTTAATTAAGATAAATTTTGCACGTAATTTCCATTTGTATAGGAATAATTACATTACACGCAGAGCTTTTTAATACTGCTTCTTTTGATATAAAGCGTCTTGTACATGATTTAAATCTCTTATATTTAATGAAACTAATAAATTTTTATTCTCCACGGTGTTAATAACGCGTATTATCTAATAATATTCATTATACACGGTGATTAAAATTATTTGATGTGATTATTTAATTTTCTACCCTGGTCTAAATATGAGTATTTTCCCCCTATTTGAATACAAATAATCCCACTTATTTGAATGCAAATATTAAGCATTTAGCCCAAAAAAAATTACAAAAAAAATTGCCTATCACTCTCTACTCTTATCTATCTAACTTACCTACCTTATCTCCAATTCAAAAAAATATTTACACCTATCCTATATCCCTATCCTATTCCTAACTCTCACCTCATTCTATAAACTGAAACTATCCCTAACTTCATCCTACTTATCCATCTAATCCTATATACATCCTATATACCTATCCTATTCCTAACTTTTAACTAATCTTCACTATACTTTACTTCCCCCTACCTAATCCTATATGCCTATCCTACTTTTACTCTATTCCTAACTCTCCACTAATCTTCTATGAAATATCTACACTTAACCTATCTTATTTTCTTCCTACATTTACTCTTTATTCTCATCCTAAACCTATTCCTAATTATCTCCCATATTTATCCTATATCTAGCTTTATTTTCTATAAACACTTACTTCTACTCTTCGATATACACCTATATCTACTCTCTATTCTATTCTTATTCCTATATCTATATTAAAATTCACCTATCTCTATCCTTTGTTCATCAAGTTATTTAAATCTAACTCTCTTCTTGACCCTCCAAGTCTTTCGTCTAACTATCCTAATACTCTTTATCCTTATTTCTCCCCCTTCTATATCTATACTTAACATCCCTGTTCTCTCACATACAATAAACTTATCATCCCTATTATCCTTACTCTTAAATATTACTTCTTCTTCAGTCCCTACACTTGCCTGTTTCTCATTTATCATTGTGTCCTTTTCTGCCGACAAACCAAACGATACTACTTTACAATTATCGATTTTTCCCTCTACGGAAAATCCTATGTACCTTCTAGAATTCTTATGTAATGGAATCCGCCAGAATGAATTCCTTAAATCTACTTTATTAAAAACAAACTTGCCACTTAACCTCGTCAAAAATATTTCTGCCTTCACCTGCTCCCGATATGCTGCTTCTACCCCCACTACTTCTGCATGTTTTTGTAATAAAGCTTGAACCTCTACTCTCTTATCCTCTGGACATCTTATTGTGTTGATCTGTTTTACTTCATCATCCTCTACCTCTATTACATTAATATTCAACCCCGTGTCATCCTCTGTGACTTCATAACTGCCCTTCCATGGCACTACCCTATCTTTAATCCTTACTACCTTCCTCTCCATATCTATCAAAACCCCTAACTTCATCATACAGTCAACACCTAAAATGCTCTGAAACTTCAGTCCAGGTACAATTACAAACTCCTGTTCACAGCTTAAACCTCCTATATCTATCCTAAGCACCACAACACTATTTACTACTGCAAACTTCTTTTTATTTGGAGCTACTAAATGGCTACGCTTTATAGGCATAATTCTATCACAAACCTTATCCCTAATTTTGCTGACGAATTCCTCCGATATTAAACTCGCCTCTGCCCCTGTATCAAGTAATACTTCTACATTATTCTCAAAAATTTCTAAATTAATAATTGGCAAACATAATTTTTCCTCAGTTTCTGGCTCTACTTCCTCCTCAATTTTGAAAAATTCACGTGGATGTTCATATACATTTACACTGAAATCTAGTGGTCTGTCGCGTTCTAAAATCCTGTCCAGGTCTGTTTTCCTACTTGGTCCTGGTCTAGCCGTCACCTCAGCGTACGTCCTAGGCGTTTCCACTCGTTCTGTGTTTGTATTAGCAGTCCCGCTCATGTCTGGTGAACTATTCATTCTGGTAGGTCCCGGTCTCTGTGCAGGTCCCCTTCCTAAACTATTACTCCTAACGTATGGTCGTCTCTGTTCCCAATTCTGTCGCTGGTATCCGTAATTATTCCCCCTTCTAGCATAGTTGTCCCGTCTATTGTCAAACCTAACTGTGTTGATCTGTCTTTCCCTAATATCCCGAGGTCGTCCACTACTTACGTCGTCGTACCTCTGCAGGTATTCCAAAAACATTTCTCTGTCCACTATGTTCTGTAGTGCTACGTGCTGTCTTATGTCTACCTCGAAGTGTCGTGATAAATACTTAATAATTTGTCGGTCCGTCAGTGGTGGGTTCAGTTGCTTTGCTATGCTATACTTGCGTATAGCATATTGCTCCTACTTCCTGAAAATTCTCCTTAAATTTCCCTGTGATTAAGTCGTCTCGTACCTGATCTTGTCTGTGGTCACTCCAGTAGTGCTTTAGAAATTTGTTTTCAAAGTCCTGATACGTGTCTATGTCCTGTCCTACTAAATTGTACCACGCTTCCGCATTGTCTTTTAATAAAGCCTTTATCGTATTTAGTTTAGTCTGTTCGTCAAATAAATTTCCCACTAGATTTCTTACACTATTAATAAAAATTTGTGGATTTACCCTGTTATCGCCATAAAATTTCATGTGTTGGTCCAATGATACTCCACCTGTAGAAAATCTGGGACCATCCCCCGTTAAATTTGACATGTTGTATTTAATACTACTAACTTCGCGTTCTACCCTGCCTAACTGATCCCTACATGAGTCCGTCACTTCAGTCATTTTACATTAATCTCTTCTTCACAGAACATGCGTACTTCGGACCTTAAATGTCCCATTTCCTGTCGAAGACCTGTAATATCACGTTCATTTTTTCAACCCTATTTTCAACTTCCCCATCTTTACGGTAAGACTATTTTAAATTCTGAAACTTCTTGATTCGTCTTATCTATTTTCTGACTAATTTGCTCAAACTTACGATTCGATTCCTCACTCATTTCTCTAAGCTCTTCTAACTTCCTGTTCGATTCTTCCCTAGCTCTATTAGATTCATCGTTCATCCTCTCTAGCATTCTCATTATCATCTCGTTTCCTTGATCCCTGATTCCGTCCTCGACTGATCTCTACTGCCTCCAGCTTCTTCCATTTTCGAATTTTTCCCACACAATGCACTATCGTCACTTCCAATTTCCACTCCTTGACTCCTTAACCACTCCTTTCTCTGCATACGTTCTAATCACTCACACACACTCTAAAATACTCTTAAATTTATACACACACAGAAACTCTCTCTCTCAGATCGCCAGTTTCCTGGAATAAAATCAAAAAATTTTATTTGGAACTCGAGCCTCACTTTTGGGTCGCCAAGATTGCTGTGTTTCCTCTCATATCTGCAGGTACTGGCCTTTTCAAAAAAACATTCGAGCCCCACAGTTTGGGCGTCAAGAATGCTGTGAAACCTCTTGAATTACCTGGTCTGTTGATTTTCTTCTGTTAATCGCCTCGGCTGCTCCTCTAGATAGCTTTCATCCTCAATTATAAAAAAAAACAAATACATTCCTACCACAAACATCAACGTTAACTCTATTTACATCAATATTCAGAATACATTAAATTTTCAAATTAAATTTCAGCATAAAATTCAGTTTTAAAAAGAATTTCAAGATTAATTTTATTATCACTTTAACGTGCATCCAGAATTAAAGTCCTTGTTGGATGCCTACTAATTAATATAACAATATAAGCAGACCGGAGTCTGAGTATAAAGGGAGCATCTACCACCCCTTTACGTTAATTAACCAAGTTCGTCTAATTGAGCTCAAAGACATACCCAAAGTTTCATCATAATTCAGAACATCAATACTAAATACCCCTTTCTACTTAAACAAGCAAATTTCATCTTAAAATTAAAATTTTATGGTTAGTACAATTTCACTAATGTCCATTTAAAGTAAATCAATTATAAAGTTATTCACACAAAAATGTCAAACAAAATAGTATAATTTACCTGAAGGTTACTGTCCTCGTAGCTTCAATGTACATCGTCCCTTTAGTTAATCACACCATTCCAACAGGATTATATTTACGGCTTCTAATTCTCAACGCTTTTAAAATTTTCTCCATCACCATTTATTTAAAGTTGTTTCTGGGCTTTTCCGGAACTCATCTGTGTATATCTGACCCTTGTTTCGTGGATCCAGACACGTATTTGAACCATTTAATTATTAACACCCCGAAAAATAGCAGAGAAATTCATGCGTCTTTCACCAATATACGCCAAAACTGCCTACTTTTGTGTATACATTTGTCGTTGTAAATTTTGCTAATTGGTACAGTGATACTAAATTTTATTACCTTGTATCTAAGTGCACTGAAGTACATTCATGTTAGCACGTAAATAACAAACTATTTTGAATCACTAAAATATACGAGCAAAATTTTAAATTATTTTATCAAACTAAAATGCACTGTTTAACATCTTGAATCAAGTCGCGGATGTAAGAGCTTTTAACGCATCGAATAGTCAAAAGTCTAAGAGGCCGAAATTCATATTACCACCGGTATATATAGCGAATAGCCGGCACGTCGCTTTTGTCCTCAAAACAGACAATTCTTAAGAATTTCTCATTCTATGTTCCCAGTCCGTCGCTCGCGCGTTGGTTTTACGAATTTTCACTCGCCCCATTTAAATCTCAGAAATTCTCACACGGCACGCAAACATGTCCGAGAAAAATTAATTAATTTTGTACAGAAATTGTTGTTTCTACCTCTGATATTTGCATCCTATTTTCAACCAATTGTGACCCTCGTGACGTTGCTTAAATCACGCCTTTTACTGTATGTGTCTTTGCTTGACGCATTTTCTCTTTCCTTTTCTAACCTGTTCGTATTGGTGCAAATTGATATTTTTTATTATCGATTATATTTTAGTCCATGTGGACTATCTGGGTTTAATAACCCCGTATCGCACCTTCTCGTGAATATTAAGCCCCGGTTTCTCCAAGATTCTTTGTAAACATTAATTATCTGCAAACTTTTCGCCGAATGAGCTTTTAAATAAACCCTGTTTTGTATTTCGTGCTAAAGCATCTGACCGTTTCCAATATCCTTAGAATCGACATGTTTATCTAAACAAATTAAACTGAAATTGCCTTTTAAAATACGCAGGTGTGTTCAAACATCCTACTTCTAACTAACACTTCTAGGATTTGCATTTTATTGGGTTTTACAAGTTTCTGTAGATATTATCTGTACGTTTTGTTCAATACCGGTTACTTGAAATAGAGTTAATTAAGATAAATTTTGCACGTAATTTCCATTTGTTTAGGAATAATTACATTACACGCAGAGCTTTTTAATACTGCTTCTTTTGATATAAAGCGTCTTGTACATGATTTAAATCTCTTATGTTTAATGAAACTAATAAATTTTTATTCTCCACGGTGTTAATAACGCGTATTATCTAATAATATTCATTATACACGGTGATTAAAATTATTTGATGTGATTATTTAATTTTCTACCCTGGTCTAAATATGAGTAATATATATATGTGCCCCATACGTTTCCGCGGAAGCGTCTGAAAATCCATGCATTTCAATCTTCACAGGATCGATACCGATTACCTGACGATCAACCTTTAACTTATTTAGATTCAAAAACTCATCTTTTAATGCTTTCCACCTTGAATCAATTTGCATACGTAACGTTTCATCCCAAGCCAAATTTTTGCACCAAATTTTCTGCAGTAGCATTTTAACTAAAATTATACAAGGTCCCAACAAACCGAACGGATCAAATATTCGAGAGATATCTGATAAAATTGACCTTTTTGTATTTCTCAATACAACCTTACAATCAATGCTAAACATTAGTTTATCTAATTTAAATTCCCAATACAGGCCCAAAGTGTTGTGCTGATCTTTTTCACCAAAGTGAACATCATTTGAAGTTGAATCGATTTCTTCAAGTCCTTTAATAACCATTGGATCATTTGACACCCACTTTCTCAATATCATACCACCAGTTTTTAAAATAACATGAACTTCAACACATTTGATTGCGTCATCTGTGGTATCAGCCCCGGACAACAAATCGTCCATATAAAAATCCTTTCTGATTGTTCGAGACGCCGTCGGAAATGATTCCATGCTCTCTAATCCAAGCTGCTCCAAACATCGTATTGCTAAATCCGGAGCAGATTTTGTCCCGTATGTTACTGTATTAAGCATGAATTCTCCAATTTCGTGTGTCGAGTCTGATCGCCATAAAATCTTTTACAATGACCTTTGAAGAAGATTAACCAAAATCATTCTGTACATTTTTGTAATATCAGCACAGACAACCACGTTATGTTTGCGAAACCTTAAAAGAATGTCTAATAAATCATCTTGAAGGCTAGGCCCTGTGTACTGTAAATCATTTACTGAGACACCTGTAAGTTTTTGCTGACCTATTAAAAACCACTCTTAATTTTGTAGTTACACTACTTTCGTTAATTATTCCATGATGAGGTAAAAAATAAGAAATCTCATCAGATGATGATTGAGATTGTGACATATGTCCCATACTTTGGTATTCTGCCATAAATTCAACGTACATTTTCTTTAATTTAGGATTTTTTCCTAACCGTTTTTCCAATGAAAGAAACCTGTTTAAAGAGTACTGCTTCAAATCGACTAATTTTGAGGTAGAGTCGTGAAAGGGAATACGAACAATGAACCTGCCATCTGTATACCGCTTTGTAGTCTCAGTAAATATCTTTTCACAATGCTTATTTTCTGGCGACAAAAGCTGCTGTGCTAAAGATATTTCTTCAGCAGCCCAAAATTTTTCTAACTGTGTCTGAACATTAACATTGATACCCAAATTGTGCATTGTGCATGGTATTAAAGAACCAGTTGCAACCCAACCCAATCTAGTCTTTTGGAGTACCGGATTATTTTTCCCTAAACTCAATTGCCCAATGCAGAGAAGGTCATAAAATATTCCAGCTCTAAGAAGAATATCCACCTTTCCAGACGTTGCAAAGGATGGATCTGCCAATTTTATATGATATGGAATGTCTAACGGCATATTCAAATTATAACTTGGGATTGCGCTATTTATATGAGGAACAATCAAACATGATACGACTGTTTCGTAACCATTATAAAGTGATTGAATTTTGACAATGCATTTTTATTAATAGTAGATACTGCCTGATTAATCCCAGTAATTGAAATTTCCACATCTTGTTGCGGTAACCCCACTTTGTTACACGCATCCAAGCTAATTAAGTTTGACTGAGGGCCATTGTTTAATAATGCTCGAAGAGTTTGTGAATCACCATTTAAACCCACTACTTGCACAAGTACTGTAGATAAAAGTACCTCTGACTGAACACCTTGATCTTTCTCTACAAAAACTGAATTGATTTGGACTGACGATTCTCCAGAACCTTGTATATTGACATCAACATTACCTCGTTGACTATCCTCATTTACATTAATCTTTTTTTCGACGATTTTATCCTTATCATAATGCAACAGCGTATGATGTTTTGCTCCACATTTTTTACAGCCACTTGTTTCACAGGTTTTACTAAAATGTGCCCCTTTTTTTAAACAATTGAGGCATAAACCTAACCTTTTAGCATTTTCAAACCTGGAATGAACCGAAAGTTTCAGAAATTCAGGACAATTATTAGAGTAATGTTTGTTTTTGCAAAATACACAAACCACATTTGCTGTAAAAATGATTTAGTTTTACCTTGGACCTTACTTTCTGTTGTAGTTCGCTCCTTATTTTTAGTATTTTCTAGCATTTCCAGCATTTCAATTCGATTTTTCAAAAATATTTTAAAATTTTCCAAAGTAGGAAGTTGATTCCCAGATCTTTTCTCTTCCCAACCATCTGACTTACGGAGTATAGCTTATTTTCAATTAAATATATAACTATTGGATCCCAACTGTTTGTATTAATACCCAGTTTTTGCAACGCATGCAAATGTTTTGTTATTGCATCCAGAATATGACGTAACTCAGCAGATGATTTCTTATGTAAGTTTGGTATATTCACTAAATGCTTTAAATTGTTATTTACTAGCATCGACGTGTTATCGTTTCTTTCACACAACAGTGTCCAAAAAACTGCATACTTACATGCAGAAACATGAGTCACTTGCCGTGCTTCGCCTTCCAAAGCTCTTTCAAGAAGAATTTTTCAGTTTTCCCAATGGATTCATTACAATTAACCAGTGAATTGAAAGTGTCTCGAAATTCTAACCAATTTTCTGGCATTCCGTTAAATTTTGGAATTGGGATAGATGACAATTTAGGTTGTACCCGTGGGGCTAACACCACTGAATCATTATCATCCTTCCCTAATAATGATGCGTTTGAACTTCTGGAATTTGAATTTCTCTCAGCAGCTTCAATCTCAAAGCCATTTTTATCCAGAACATGTGTGCAAAGTGCAACCAAACCATGATATGAGGTTTCAAATGCCATGCGTTCTTCTAATTGTGCATCAACGTTTTCATCAGACACTATCATTTCAATATTATCCTGAATTTCATTAAATTCCACTAGCAAATTTTGTAACTGTTTCAATCTCAAACTCACTTCAACCAATTTAACGTTATCTAAAAGTTTATCAACTGTCTTCTTTTCAATTATAGCCTGTATAAAAGTACTTGTATTAGTAACACGGGCTTTTATTGTACCCCTTTTTCTATTTAATAATTTAAGATCAGATCACTCTGCCATTTTAACCCTTATTAAAATGATCAAGATAATGTAAATTTTTTAAATTAAATATCAGAGCAATACAAGCCACACAAACCAAAGCTTACTACAGGAAAGCAAATATAAAGGATTAAACTGACTTACATCAATTCCAAGTAATACTTCATCCAAATTTTTCAGGATACGCCACTGACCATTCAATTCAAGGAAGAGTGGCTTTTTCCTTCCACGAAACCAGATCCTAATGGTGTAGGTAGTTGCTCCCAAATTCCATACATTTGTTGAGTAAGTACCGTTATTCAAAGTTCAACCCAATATTGAACCTCATGAACAATGCCGAACCTGCACCGTAATCTTGAACAGGTAATTTGTACCTCTGTAGCACGTTGCAACACTACAAATTTTAAGAGCTTTTGCCCGGATACTTGTGGCGGTGCACACAATTTGTCAAATAATTTAGCTTTTACTCGTTACTCTAACACCACAATTTTTTATTCCCAACGAATAACCACGTTAATACTACGAAGGCCCTCATGCAATCTTTCGACCGCCTAATTAATAACACTTACTTTTAAAAATGTTCGTAATTACCAATAACCATATCCGACTACACGGAACACTTTATGTAGAGTTCAATACACTAGCTTTTGATGGTTCACATAATTTTTGTTAAATGAAAGCCCAATACCTTCCATTAATTATGAATCTATTAAATCGAGAAAACATATTTACATAGCAGAGCTTATTTAAGGCAACTAACTTTCACATTTTTGTGACCCAACGAGTCTACTTCACGTACCCTTTCAGACTGACTAATAATCCATCAACAACCACTTTTCCTGCCCTGAAGGGGTGTTTCCTGCACCCTACGCATTCTTAAGAACTATGTGTACTACGTCTAAATATAAAATGAATACTAACAGAAAGAATGTTATCAAAGTTAATTTGATTAACTCTTTAAAAAGAAAAACATAATTGTCTCTAAAACAAATGGTAATTGGAATTGAAGGCGTCGCCGTGGATCAATGTAGTAAGCGTAAGACTACGGATCCCAAGGTCCTGTGTTCAAATCCTGACACGGCCGACTGCTTGAAAAATGGCAGGTGAGCATTTTTCACAAAAATTACGCCCTCGTTTGGATGAGAGGTAAAATGGAGGTCCCGTGTGTGAGTGTTGTCACGCACGTTAAAGATCCCTACCTTGCCTAGAACGGCAAGGGTTCGGCAAAATTCTAAATTTCCAGGCAACAAAAAACTCGCCTCCTGGCCAATGTAGTACCTTCCGGTGGAGCATTGGAAATATAAATGCACGGTAATCGGAATTGAACATATAAGCGTATTTTACTTAATTTGGTTTCCTAGACATGTCCTTAAAACATTTCCATTTCCTCTCGAAACACCCTGTATATTAATACCAGTAAGATGAGTATTAGTGAAGGTACAATGATATCCACATACAAAGCAAATCCTTCTATTTGCAATAATATAAACATCTTTATGAAGACGTAAGAGTCAATGTGATAAAAAAAGGAAAAACGTAAGCCGATTTTGTATGTGCTAATACAATCATGCTGGTACCAGGAAATAAGGTAGGAATCCAAAAATAAAAAGATTCTGCTTTGAAGCATAATTCTTTACTTTAAGAATCCGAATCAAAGTGCTTCTATGCAAAGCTACTTAACATTGAGGATGTTTAAAAGAGAAAAGAAAACGCCTGAAATAAATAGCAAATAGTTACTTCCTCTATATATTTATACTTAGTTAATTTTCTAATATTTTGTGCTAAATGTTTATATAAGATTTGTGTTCAATAAAAGATCACCTAAAAGCTCAGCGTGTCTATTTAATAAACCTATGTTAATTTACTTATAATCGATTATGTAAAAATTAAGTTTTTAATATATTCGCTCTTTCTAACTTCCACCCTTCAATAAATAAAAGAGTTTGCTCAGAGAATATAAACTACCTACTTCAGCAATACGTGCAGGTTTAACATAACTCTTTTAATTGTTTACTACTAACACACTGTGGGTTAGTTACTTTATTAGCGAGAGATTTAAAATGCATTCATGATACTATAATAAAGAAAATCTAAATTCAATAAAATCGTCAAGTTGACATTGAACTTACTTCTTTTGTACCACTCAAATATTTATGCAGGAGGGTCTTTTAGAAAAGCTTTTTGTGTAGGGAGCGACCTATATCTTCAGGCTTTTATTCTTAGTCATTGAAAATTTCACGGTTAGTTAAAAATCTACCTCTTATTTACTTTTTAAGACTTCGGTCTTTCTTTTAAAGCATAATATTTCAAGAGAAACTGAATGAATTAATGAAAAATCAAGCCCATTAGAAACAGCTTTAAAGTTTTTATCCTAATCGCTCAAGTATATTCAGTTAGTTACATCCATTAGACTCAATTTAAATGAATATGCTTTGACGTTGTTGTGTGGTAGTATTTTGTTGTAGAATCCTATTTTTCTGACTATTTTTTGCAGAGAAGTTGGTTGTGGCAAAACAAAAATTGTAAATTTCACGCTGAAGTGTGTGGCTAACTTCAAAGACACCCTTTCCTGAAACAAGTTATTAAAGGAAAGGCATTTTTCCGACGTAGCTAGGGTTCTAATTCTTGGGTAGGGAAATGAGAGATGGTCAAGGGACGACAAAAACTATACTTTGTACAACATTCTATTGAATAAACAAACACCAGAGAAACCCTGTTGCGTAATGTTTAATGTAAATGCATAACTCTCTTTGCCACAACTTTTTTCTTTTTTTTACATTAATCGTTCTATTGAAACTAAAATTAAAACAACACTAAGTAGGGCGCTACCAGGTCCTAGGCTCATAAAAAAGCAAGTTGTACTCTAAGGGAAAACTTGAAACTCTCGGAGAAAAATATCACCTTCGTCGTGTAAACAAAGTTATCAAAAAAGAGCACGTGGCACTTGTAATAAAGCAATATAGAACAAAGAAAGGGCGTAAGAGGCGTGGTCTTACCACCTTGCTAGTGTAAAAGAAACGACATATAACATTTTTCCTATGATAAAAATATATCTACTAACAAACCACATTATAGGAGCTATCTGATGATTATTGTAAAAGAAGACTACAGAAGGGTTTATTGTTTTAAACTCTTACTAATATAAAAACGGAGTATTATTACTTACCAAACTTGATTGAAAACATTGTGAAATGATTACTAAAAGGAGACCATTAATATCTCATTTAGCAATATTGATCAAAGAATTTTTAGGTTTCCCTACTTTTCGACGCATTTGTTCAAATAAAATAGTAAATTTAATTAAGTAATTTGTTTAATACATCTGTCTTCTTTGTATGTTTAATGATTTTGTTACCAAAATATACAACAAATACTCAGTCAAAACAAAGGGTTTTCAGAAAACGGCAACAAATTAAGTTATGGAGGAATATACTTGTTTATTAAATTCATAAAAACAGTAACTTGCTATATAATATAATTATAAAACCACCTGTATATCAGATCTGAATATCCGGGTTTGCAACCTTGGCGATACAGTACTAGTATTTTATATTTTAAGTTAAAAATATTTACCGTTTGCAAGTTTTAAGATTATATGTTAAACGTCACTTTAAAGTTACACAATCCCTTAAAATATGAGTCAAAAACTTATACTAAATCCTATCCAAGAATACACACTTTCTTAATAATCTGCTTGAAATGTAAAAATTGATAATATCAGTGGAAATTCTGATTGCACCTTACTATAAACAAATTAGTTAGGGTAACATTCAGGCTTAAATGTGACATTCACTTCTTTCCTTGCCTCAAAACAAACAGATAGCAGGACAACAAGTATAAATCTAATCGTTTATTTTGAATCGCCAAACAAATGTTGAAAGTTCATTAGATAACAGAAAGACATCATATGTTACATATCGAAAGAAACAAACTTTTTATAGGAATTTTCCAGTACTATAAAATGCAAAAGAATTGAATTCTTATACAGCTTTCCTTTACTCCTTGGAGAAAACTTGCTAATAAAATTTATTTCTCATCATCCACAAACAAATAAATTAAAAGGAAGTAAATCAGAACGCCATATTTATCCAGAAGAAGCTGACCGCGTAGTACTAGAATCTTCCTAAAATTATCCGAAAAAAAAATAACGCTGGAATTGAAATTAAGTTAGGTCATGAATTTATTACTTTTAGCTGACTAGCGTTAACAGGGTGGGGGCCTTTACAACTAAAGATGCAAATCTAAAATGACGATTCGCAAATCGCACGTTCTTGTCTTACTTAAACTTATTCAGGAACCCAAGAGCAAATATCGCCCGACTTGACATACTAACTAAAACGACCTTGTGCTATTATCAATTAAATAGTATTCAAAAGCCCATAGAATAAAGCATGCGCTGTTATTTTTCATTTTAAATAATACTCGACTCCTAATTGGATAATACTAAAGTATAAGTAAATTCTAAAATACGTAATCTAGAATCATACTGTTAGTGAAAACGTAGGTTGTTTAGAGCACTTCTACGAGTTCTGTTGAAAGTTTAGGATGATATTGAACCGAAAATTCGCGAGAAACCGCCGTAAGACTATGCTCTTTCTTGCGTGATGGCGAACAATTAGATTCTCCATTTTTAAGTTTTTAATGTACAACAAACCAGGGTTAAACCAACCCTCTAGTACAAATTTATAATAGGTCCTATTCACAAAATTCACTGTGCTGTAATTAACTTAGGGTCAATCAACAATTTTTGTGAATTAATATATAGTAATTAAAACAAAATTTTGGGTGGAATTGAATGGAAAATAATTTCATGCGGTTATAAGATAAAGTTTGAGAAAAACATCTGGTTGGAGATTAACGTGGCTTCCAAGACCAGATATCACAAAGCAGTAATATGTGTTATCGACTGTCTATTTGTGAGTAGGGATATTCCACCCAAAATTGAATCTCTAAGAAAGGAACGTGTTTATTTATTTTTGTATCTTATGTAACGTGGATACGCCACCGTTCTTTGAAATTGAACACACTTAGTATAAAGTAACCTGCATGTGATATTTGTACTTTTTTAAGAAAATTTACACATTAGATATCTTAGCTTTTCTAAGTGATAGGTTAATTTTCGCAGAGTAAAATAAAAGTTATTTATCTTTTTTTTGTAAACTGAAAATATAAAATTTCCTGAGAATTGTATCAAAATCTAGAGTCTTGCGTGGTTGTGACCACCGAATTATAAATTTTAACAAAATACTAACTGTTAGTCATTCGATTTTTTTTATTAAAACAAAATACGATTCTTAGTTTATTAGTATCATAAATATAAAGCCAACCAGAACTGATGAGAATAAATACAATTTGAAACACACGATTTCAATAATACTGTCTGAGCGTCAATTCAACTTGGCAATATGTACACAAGAGATTTATGATAAACTAAAGCATTATATTTGAATATTGGTGACTATTAAAATTCTTAAATAGGTTTATAGGAGATGTTTGTCTAAACTTACTTTATGCTACGAAATTAATTAGAATCCCTTCCATTACACAGCTACCGCCCTTCTGTAATTACGTTAATTATTGAAACTTACCAATAGAATTAATTTTTGATTTGAAAAGAGTTGCTTGTTTCAAAGTGATCTATGATCTTAAAGGTAAATACTTTAAACACACGCACGCACCAGACCAAGGAGCCAGTCTATGAATGCATTTAGGTTTCAAAGAAATAATGGACAGGAGAAGTACTAGGGCAGAGAAGTAACTAGAGTCGAGGCAATGTCATTTGGGCAGATAGGGGAAGGAAGAACAATAAATCTCGTACCATTGAAAATAGAACCTTAACCCAAGGAAAGAGAAATGTTACAAATTTACAAAGAGATGGCATGAACAATAACAATGAAAACAGTAGGGCATACGCGGATGAATCAACCTGGAACGTCAAGTGAGCAGGGTTTCTAGAAACAGACAAATCGACGACAAAACTGTAAAAATTAATAGATACGAACATGCAGGTGAATTTATAAAGCTTGATTTGGAATATGATTTAAAAGTTAATAAGAAAAATTATTTACTACCTATAGTAAAATTACAAGTAGAAGTAAAAGAGATTAAATTGCTCATAGACAAGGAGCTGTAGCAGGTTTTATAAGAGACAATTTAGAGCTAATGCAGAAAGTTATACCTATTAATAAAAATAGTTTAGTATCGCTGAATAGCAAGAAGTTTGCAGTAATCAACAGTATCCTAATTCTAAAAGTTAAGTTAGGAAGGATTTAGATTGAATAAAAATTTTTAATAGTGCCAGGGTTAAGAGTTGGTGCCATTTTGGGAATGAATTTTGTTAGTAAGATGAAAGTGATAATAGTTACAGAGAATAAAGTAATAATTAGGGGGAATGAAAGGACTAAATGGGATGAAGAAGTCCATATAGAAATAGAAAGTGATTGTGTGAATTTGAATCAATTTGAGAAGGAAATGAAAGGAAAAGGGGATAGGAGTTTAAGTATTAGGTGCCCTGGTAAAGTTAGAAAGGAAGTTGTATCATTTTTCGAGAAAAAGGTCAGAATTAGTGGAAAATGCAGAAGAGATAGAAACAATAGATAATTGTAGGACTTGATGACGAGATAAAGAAACTTTCTGTGAATTCAACTTTAAAAAATAATATGAATAAAGGTAGTAAAATATTAGATAATGATAAAATGATTTAGAAAGTATAGCTTAATAATTCGTTTGGGATAACTTCTAATAAAGAATCAAAACTTTTTGTGAAATGGAGTATGTATAAATAAGGAGGAATAATGTTTAGTTTGTCGAAACATTTATTTAATTATGCAGATGTGAGAAGGAATTGGATGGCTAGAAAAAAGAAAGGGATTGGTGAAGTGAAAGAGAACGAGGGAGTTAAAAGTATAAATTTAAATCATTTTGAGAAAGAAATAAAGGATAATGTAAAAAAGGAATCAATTATTATTGATTGTTCAGATAAAGTCAGAAATGAAGTAGAATCATTATTAAAGAAGCAATATTCTGAATTGGTAATTAAAGAGTCAAGAATTGCTACAGATTATGAAAACAAGTTATTAGTTATTAATTTTGAACCATTCAATGCTGTTTAGCCATATCAAGAGAATTAATTGAAAGAAATCTTTACTATTTATAAATCTATTGTTGGACAGATTACCGTTTTGCCCTTGATTGAATTCGATCTGATCCGCACCGGTAGAAAACATTTGTTGCCAACCGCGTGTCGTATATTCAGAAGAGAACTTATCCTACTAGTCAGTTTTATGTATCTTCTGATAAAAAAGCCGCTGATATAGAATCACAGATACTCCTTCCATGTAAACTCTTGCCTTGTTGTCAATGTTGGGAAGCGCCCCCCCTCCCCCTTTTTAGTATCGTTCTAACGTAATTGACTTGATTATAACTTAGGAGCAATTCCTTGGAAAACATTGGAGGAAGAGCGTAGGGTTTTAGTTTCGTTAGTTGTTGGGGCACGCGATCCACATTTCCTATTAAGCTGTTGGAAAACTGTTTTGCATTATCTAGGCTGTAGTGATTTTAGTTTGTATTGTACGATTTATTGAGAGTTACATTAAAGTTGTCTCCACTACAATTCGCTAACTATGTCGTCGAATGATCGCCGGTACGCGGTGCTTATCTTTGCACAACATACACAACTATTATATTTTTTTGAAAAACTTACTTGTTTAAAGAACGGTGCTCGTTTACCGAAGATACAGTATTGCCCGAAATAAACAGTACTGAAATTGTAATTGTTTTGTGTATTTAAAAAATACATATTATTGACACTTTATTATATGTTCTAAATGTGCACCTCCTCGTTCGAGACAGACTTCATAACGATGTTCTAAGTTTCTGGTCATGTTATTGAATAAGGGTTGTCTCAGGGCTGCGAAGAAGACTCTAACGGCATCCTTTAATTCATCGATGGTTTGTGGTGCCTTTTGAAAACGGCATTTTTAGCCATGCCCCAAATGTATGCGTCTGGAGGTGTGAGGTCTGGAGAATGTGAAGGATAAGGGAAGTCAGTAAATCGTGATATGAATTTGCTTGGAAAATGTTCTTGAAGAAATTGACGAATTGCGGCAGCAGTATGGCAAGTTGCCCCGTCCTGCTGAAAAAATTGGTTTCGAAATGCCAAGTTACGTGCACGACAGAATTGACGTAGATCAGGGATAAATCGTGTTAAAATTTGTCTGTACCTCTGTTGATTAAGTGTGACTTGCCTACCATTCTCTTCGATAAAGTACGGACCAATGATTCCGTGTCCGGAAACAGCACACCAGACACTCACTTTTTCACTATGTAAAGGAACCTCTTGAACCTCATCGGGTCTGGCAAAGCCCAGAAATCGATTTGTGCGACGATTCACATAGCCTGACAAGTGAAAATGTGCTTCGTCTGAAAACCAAACATTTTTCAAAAATTCAGGATTTTCATACTGTAACGCGAGAATTCTGGCGCAATATTCCACTCTACTGCGATAATCCCGAGGATGTAGTTGTTGATGTACCTGAATCACATACGAAAATGTACCCAGCTCCTTCAGGATTCTTTGAAAGGAAGTTCTTTTAAATCAAGTTGTAACGCTGTCCTTGCCTGGCTGACTTTCGGATTTTCTAAGATTTGCTCAAAACACGTTCATGGTTATTGTTGTTGTTAACTGTCCCGGGACGCCCCGAGTTTCCTTTTCGTTGGCACAATACACTACCTGTATTTCTAAACTTTTCAATAACCTTCAAAATTACAGCATTACTTGGAGAACGTTTATTAAACCTTTGTGTGAATTGATCAGACACGTATAGCAAACTTGCACCATTACGTCGGCCGATTCCGTATGAACGAAAATAATGCTCTACCAGAAACACTTTCTCCTCTGTACTTAACACCATTTTTAACAATTAGGCCCTACGAATTACTTGTTTGAGGTTTACTTGACAGGTCTATACTAGCTAACTTGAGTGTGACAGCGCACGCATAAAAACACCGCCAACTTAGTTTCAGTACTGTTTATTTCGGGCAATACTGTATTGCTGAATTAAAAGTTTTCCAATAAATCCTTTCGCACAATCAACATTAATTGAGAATATTGCATGTAATAATCATCAGGTTTAAGTACAAGTATTTTTTCGCCCTTAGATTTTCCGTCTTGGAACTGATTGGACGCGTACCTCCATCGATTTCTATTCTGAGCTAGTCTACACATTTCCCTGAAGTTCTCACAGCCTACATTTTTGACTATCTGTGTGAAATAATCTATCTCTACTTCTCCATTTTTCCAATCTTTCCTTCTAATATATTCCGCACTATTCCCTCATGCCTTAGTATGTGACCTATCAATGTATCTTTCAAAGTTTTTACTCTTTTCCATCTATTTCTTTCTTCCCTTACCACTTCTAGAACCTCTTTGTTCTTAGCTTTGTTTGTCCATGATATCTTCATCATTCATTTGTTATACCGCTTCTTTTTCCTTTCTGCTTCTACTACTGCCCAAGTCTCATAGCCGTAGAGTGCTGTGCTCTACAAATATCCTTTCAGAACCTTTTCCTTGTTTTTATGTTTGTTGACTTTGAGTATAGTAGTTTTATAGTAGTTTTTGCATAATTGAAACATGAAATTAAACCTCGCTGCATACTTGCTAATGTTAGCTAAGCTATAAATTTTTATGTGACAAACATTTCTCGCAATTCTCACATATATGTATAACATACAAACGACAAATTGCCGTTCAAAGTAGAACCTATTATTACACAGAACTTGATGGAAAGTATTTTACTGTTGGCAGTATCCACATTTACCACATTCACATTTTTTGACTTTCGATATCGATGTTAGGTACATGTTTGTTATTTTTGTATTTGTACTGCTGCTTTTATTTTGCTTCGTTTTTGAGATACTTCCAAGTAAAACAGCTTTCCTTAAACTAAATCTAATTTAAAACGTTCGCTACACATTTGTATAACTGTACTTCGAAATAAACATTTAAAATCTCAGGTGCAGCTGGTAATTGTGAATAGAATACGTTTCTTTAAACGAGAACGTGACGATTAAGGTACTTGTGCTATGCAGGTACGAATATATTTTTCTTTCAAAACCAACCACAAATTATTTGTTTTAGAGTATTTTTGAGACGTGTGGTGTAGAGATGAATATCGTCTTTTCGATTAGGAAACGTGTATTAGAAGCTGAAAAAGAAAACAAATTATCACAATACCCTACGAAATCCAGAAAACGCACCAAATCAAAGTAAGTCAATGTGGACGATTTTGTCAGGGAAGCTACTAAACAAAAAATTTACGAAATGGATTCCTAAAGTAATATATTTTGATAGAAATAATGGCAACCTTGTATTACAACTCCATATTTTTAGGATTTCATGAAACTGTGAAATCGTAGTAACAAGAACTAGGTTTATGTGAAATATTTGACTTTAGTACCATAAATTTAAAGAGATTATTAATAACAATTGGTTATACATTTCAATGGGACGAAGACAGGCGTGGGATATTTGAGTTGGGCATGCAGCAGCAGCACGTGTTAAATTTTTGGGAAATTATTACTCAAACAAAGAAATCTAATTCTACAATCCTGTATTTTTAGACGAAACTTGTATTTGTAGTCGTGGTGCCACAAAGAAAAATTGGGTTGAAAATCCAGGCATTGTATTAAAAAAAAGCCAATAGTATACTTATTGTTCTTAGTAATTATGTTTTGAATTTATTGCACTACAAGCAGGAACTAAAAGTGGCTTTATTCCGGGAACTTCACTTTTATTCCCAACAAAATCACTATTTGCAAATTAGCATGTCGATATGAATGCAGAGTTTTTCTAAGTGGTTTGTGGAATCTTACTTACGAATCTGGAAAGACCTAATGTAATTGTACTTTGTAATCCATCGTATCATTTTAAATTATTGGAAAAAGTACCAAATACTTATTCTGATAAGCAAGAAATGATTGAATATTTACACAAATACAATATTGCTTATGGACCTCTTATGTTGAAGAGAGAATTATTAGCATTAGTAAGACAAAACACCAAGCCGAAAATCTATGAAATAGATGAGATTGCTGCAAAATATGGTCGTAAGATTATAAGACTGCTCCCATACCACTGCCAGTTCAATCAAATTGAGCTAATATAGACTAACAGTAAAGATTTTTATATGACAAAAATATAGAAAAATTCAATCAGCAATACAATGATGACAATGTAAGAGCAATATGGTTCGAATCGCTTGAAAAAATAGATTGTACGTATTGATGGAAATGTATAGAGCGCGCTGAAACGTGTATGTCCGAATGGTGGAGCATTGAACAGTATAGTTTGAATAAGTACATCTAGACTTGCATTCACGCCCTAATTGCTCCATCCGAAGGTACTGCATTGAGTTTAAATGCGAATAGTTACGTGCTTCATATATAAAAATCAATCAATCGTTAAATATAATTTATAAACTAAAACTAAAGTTAAGGTTTAAATAATGCTATCCCTAGCGTTGACTTTGGAGTGTGTCTGATCAACAAGACACCAACAAAAAGTAAAAGGGGAGGGATGTGTAATACAGGATAGCAGCCTCTGGCTCTGATTACCGGCGCACCTAAACGGTCGACCTAAAACTGTCCAAATCGGGTTAAATTAGCATTTACCAATGAATTCGAATTTCTAAGCATACGCCAAATTTATTAACAGCGTATCCAGCTGCTTGTTCCTACTCTATAAATTTAAAATATCGTCCGCCCTAGTTTAATTAATTTATTCTAACTTCAGCCTAAAATAGTCCCTTACCTTCCCTATAGCTAGCCAGCTGAGAACTTGAGGAACCACTAGTTTTCGTTGTGAAACACACCAACAAGAGTACCAATAGTGGAAATGGTTCGAATCCTTGTACGGACTAGCCGATACAGCCCGAGCATTATCGTTATAATAGATACTAATCTCGTTATTTCTAAGTGATTAATCCCTAAATGGCTTAGTTATTTTTGTATGCAGACAGCCATTAACTTTCATAAATGTATTTCAAAAAAATATTTGTACCGTATAATTATTATTTTAGCAGCACTACGTTCCTAATAATTTAGTTCATAAAATTTTTAGGAATATGTCACACCCAAGTTTATTTCGTCCCAACTATAGCACCGCACATTTTACTGTGCAAGCAGCTATCAAAATAATGAACGTTATCGAATTAGTTTTGGGGAGGGGGGGGGGGGCAATCAATATCGAAACTATTATAATTATCCATTTTAATATTCAGAATTATAAACTAATAATGAAAGTAGTGTTCTTAAAAAACTAATTATTGATATGACGTTTTTATAAAACGTGAGCTTCGAATCAGTTGCTTAGCAATGGATAATAACCTTACGTAATTTGAATGAGTTTTTATGAATCTGAATAATAAAATTTTTCCACGAGTATCCAGTAATGCACTTCTTATGGAACATCCAAGTCGTGCATTATGATCATAATCCAGCACCTCTGACCAATCAGTACACACTTACATTTTTCATAATCCGCGAGGTATAATTTTCGCATCGCACGAACTTGTCAGTGTTTATGATATTAGTTTAAACGTTTAGATAATGAACTTTTGTGTATTGGTGGGAATAGTATAGTATTCCATTTGCGAGTTATGGTCATTACTCATTTCGATTACGCTAGTTACGTTTTGGGCCTTGAGAGCGGTGTTTTTAAAACTACTTCCAAAACTTGTAACAAATTTCATTAGTTTATACAGACATTAACTATGGAATTTGGACAAACTGTTGCAAATTATACTAAGTCGAAATAAAATAATTAATTGCACTAATATGAGTGAGTAGCCTAAGCAAACTGCAATGTTAAAGCTGAAATACTTGAGACTGACTGACTGGTCTTGGGGGGCCCGGGGAATTTATGTCGTCCCTGCCCCTCACAATTCTGTGCGAGCTTGCAGAGCTCATGTTTGCTTATTCTTAATTCTATTCATTAATACATTGTACCAATCTTACTTTCCAAGTAATTGCGGTATCTTAACCGTCTGTGACCTGCCACCTGTAGTATCACTATCGTCTGGAATACATTGTATTGCATCCGTTCTCGTGAACTGTTAATAACTTTTTTGTATCTATCCTTGAGTTACATTGTTGTACTTGACATAATAATTTCTTAATGATTTCTAATAATTTTCTATTAGATTTTATTTTAAATACATATATAAATTGGGAGATACATAACTCACTGCGAGCCCGCAAACCTTCCGAATGAGTAATGGCTATCATAACTCACTCGTTGAATAATATACTAATAACATGCACTTCTATAAATTTTCGGCACGCTTATCTAAGTTTTGAAGTTCTGTAAAAGATCATCTAATTTGCGTTGCGCAAAAGTGAATATTACATAATATAAAGCATTGTAAAATAACTATTGATCAGTAAGTACATAATGTTACGGTTTTAGGCAACGGAATAAAACCACAAAGCTTTTCCACATTGTGAATCCATTCGGACCACAAAAATAAAGGGTATTAAACTGCATGTACTCTATTTCTAAGCCAGAGCAACCATTCTTACGAATTAAGTTACTTCCAAGACAATCACAATGTTTTCGGTGATGCAGACCAAAAGTGCATCCCGTCTTTGAGCGTTTAGTTGGCTTTCTATTTTTAACAAATGGCTTTAATTCAGTAGAAAGGGTTTTTTGATGCTGAAAACTTTTCAAACTACAACTAGACAAGGTTTTTAAGAAATGGTTTGTTTTACAGTAAACTAAAGTTATCCGAAGCGTAAAATAAAATTTGCACTTACTGTAACTACTTACTAGGGTTTAGGATACATTTAGTTGTAGATATTTACATAAAATTACATTTACCGAAAACCTAGCGTGCAAGACCGTGTGTATTATGCAGTAATGTTGATGGACGCATGAAGAATAAGGTCATTGGCTAAATGTACGTGCATTTCATTCAGCTGAAAGATGTTTCTAAAATAGTACTAAAAAATTGGGGCATTATGTAAATGACAGTGCAATGTATATGACGACAATGTTATCTACATAAAGTCTGGAATAAGGTATTGTACAATGAATACGAAGGGCATATTTTGCAGTTGTCGAATATGTCAGTGTAGTAAGCTGAAATTAAGAAGAAAATACGTCCGAGGTGAATATCTTAATAAATTGTAACTTAAAATATATGCTCTATCGTTCATAAGTTTCTGAGCAATTTTAACAATATTTTACAATACTTTTCAAAGCTGGTGGTAGATAATAGAATACATTATGTTTATGGAAATGGAATGACAAATTAAGGCCCCCAACAAATATTTGACTAAGGATTAAAGATAGTCCCTGTCAATTTGTTACTGATTTTTACGTTGTTACTTTTGCATTAGAGTAGTGGTTCCCAACTTTCCTGTGTCCACAGACCCCTTCATATTGCAAAAATCTGATAAAAAATCCCCACGTGAAATAACTTTATATAACTGCATAATGGAAAATTACAAACATTACTTTGATGATGATTTGAATAGTAAATGCTGACCTAAAAATAAAACATTAATAAAACATAGTAATGAATAATTTTGTCTGGCATTGGAAAAATAATTCGAGCATAGTGAACGAAAATTAAAAAAAAAAGGGGGATTATTAAGTTAAAAATATGTTACGGTATAAATGCCGTTATGAACGGTACGGAATGGGCTGAAATCCGCGTAACAATTGTATAGGTGCACGGCCGAACTCTCAGCGGTGCGGTAGTATGACAAAATGACAAAATAATAATAAAATGTAAGATGTAAAGTGATCAAAACATAACCTTGTTTAAAAGTACTACTTAGCTTGATAATCTTTACCATTCGTCAAAATTAAAGGGTGACCAACCGTCACATTCTAGCAATTTTATCGATATATTTTCTACGAAGAAGAGGGTTATTCCGGATAGCTCTCCTTATTTTCGATATTCCAATCTCGTCTCGCTCATTTTATAGCTTTCGAAATCACACCTTGAAAGCACTCTTTTTTTATTAAAAAAATCAATTGGTCAAACTAAAGACCTCTCCCAAAATCTGATTTCATCACTACAGTGGCTGGATATTTTTAACAATGTTCACTTTTACCCATATTACAGCTAACTGTAAATAAAATTCTTTTTAAATTTAGACTCTACTAACAGTAAATTTCAAAACATATTGCACGTAAATTAACCGTAAAACAACAAACCTAATTTAAATCCTATTAACTAGAAATTAATAGCGAAACTCTAGAAAACACTAAGCTGAAAGTAGTACTACAATTTTATTGTACTAATTTTCCCCCGATTGATCTATATCACATTTTATATCCCATTTATTTGAAAATGCCCCTAGCAACAACACACAAAAAAACAAAGCAATCCCAACTTTTCACGTAACATTCCATTGTCTATTTAAAATACAGTGTTTGCGCCATTTAACTAACAGTAATTCCACACTTAAGCTTGCGTGTATATATTTCTTGCTCTTTTAAAATATATAACTAACTTCGCTAATAATACTATGCTTACATTAAAACAAAACTAGTTCCGTCGTTATTTCATAGTCCAACAGAATACTTATGTAACGGAATATTAATTTACCACTACATAAACTAAATCACTTTTATTTGAAATACGCAAGCACATAAATATACATCATCTACAAACAAAAGACTATTACTCGCGGTTCTAATCTTTCAAATTATTCTTACAACTAATGAAGCAGAATGTCAAGGGATGCTAATGATGTACCTAGTGCGTACTCGTATAGCACGGTAGGTATCCTAAAATTACAGTGGATTTACCCAACATACAGTTGATGAGTAAAACCTCACTTATCATCCTTTGAATTAACACTAACGCGGTGCAAATACACGCAACACGTTTGTTTGAACTTCCTGGCAATACATCCAACGGAGCTCAAAACAATTCGCGATTCCGCCACCGCGGTTGAGGACCCTTAGCTGGCACACAGGGATCACAACTCACCGGAACTTACGTGCACTTCCGTTTGATGCTGTTCGATTGATGGTGTGAAATCAAGTACTTTCTTTTAATATGCTTCCTTCACACGAATCTGTTGGCATCCCCTCCATACAACGTTTCCTATCGCTAACTGCGCTAACCACACCATACACCTTTCTATAAGAAATGCGTGCTTGTGCAGAATACATGCAATAAATTAAAGGGCTGTCGTCTTCTGGTTCGTGAGAAATTATATTCGTGAAAGCTTTACACGTAGTAGCTTAATTAAATTTAAGATGGTAAAAAAGGTTTTTCCGTGCGGGATTCAAAAATCCCCTAATGCTAAGATTAAAATAAAATTGAATGCAGCCAAAAGGTGCAGCAATCTATAAACCTATATTACCACTAAGTAATTACAAATATATGTCCGGTACATTTGTATAGGAAAATTTTAATTCACAACGAATGTTTATTATTAAATATCATAAATAAAGAATTTATAACACCACCATTACGGAAATCCTCACCGTGTGAAAGATCGTTTACATATGCAATATAGAAAATGTACAATGTCGTACCATCTGTTTTGAAAAGCTCATCAGTTCTTAAATTTAGGTCTTTTCTCAAAATATTGTTATTTAGTAAACAAACACCAGAATGAAACAGTATTACTATTACTTTTCTCATGTATACCACAATTCATTAATGAGTGTTAACGTTAGTTACTACTACTTTTATTTCTGGTTTTATTTCTATTTTGGTTTCTAATATATAACCAAAGCCCATAATCACTGTATTTTATGTACAACTGATACGATGACATAATCTAATAACTAAAATAACCAAATCGACTGTATATTTTCGTTTATTTTGCTTTTTTTTCTTTTGCTTTTCTAGAAGTTCTTTTGGTTTACTAGTTTATGCGTTTTGTATAACAAGGTTTAAGTGGCAGAACAGCTTAAAACTGAACTATCACCGTGAGATTGTTCGTCTAATGATACTATGTATTACATACACCCCAATTAAATGTAAAACATGAAAAAATGAAAACTAAATAAATAAATATTTGAACAATTTTCTTTTTTCAATTAAAAAAGCTTTAAATGCCACAGTGGCGGCTAATAAAATTAACCAGGCATATGGAGAAGATAGTTTCAACGAACAGACTGTGCGCCTTTGATTCGCATATTTTCACTACGGAAATTTTACTTTAGAAAGTAAACACGCGACCGGTAACTAAGATTTTAAACAATGAAGAGTTAAGGGAAGAAGTTGAACGATGTGGTTTATTCCTTAGAAAATAGGTTTTGGACTTATCAATGAATACCAAAGATCGTCATCTGAATCAGCTAGAGTAGGTAAAGAAACTCAGTAGATTGGTTTCCTGCAAACAAACTGCGACGATTAGAAATGCCAACTATATTGCTTTATTGGAACAAAGTTGTACTTTTTCAACGCACTGTATCCTGCGATAAAAATGTATACTTTACAACAATTGCAAACGCTTTGAACAATGGTTGGATCACACTGAAGTTGCAAAGCATCAGGCGAGAGTATGACTCCATGCTAGAAAGATTACGGTGATAGTATGGCGGACTTGCGAAGGAGTAGTTCATTAATCTTTCTTACAATCCTATAAAACCAAAGTGGCAGAATCATATTAGAAAAGTTCACAGAGTATGCATGAAAAGCCTTTAGTAAATCGACATGAACCGATACCCTTGCATGATAACGCTAGACCACATGTACCGGAATTGACCGTAAGAAAGCTGTCTAGGGATACGAAGTTTCCGATCAGCCACCAAAGTTTCCTGCTTGTCACCTTCAGATTGGCATTTTCGTGAAGCCTCGAAAATTATTTGCTGGATCGTCGGTTTATTAGTAGAGAATGTAATTGAGATATTTGAATAATTTTTCGGTTTTAAATTGACAATGCAGTGTAACGCGGTGCGTTTTCCTGCTATAAATTAAATAAGAAGGGGAAATTTAATTCTGAAAAGACAGGATAAATGTGAACGCAACCGGCATAATAGATTTTACGAATTAATACTCTTAATTAAGTATGATATTTTAAATTTTGTTTTTATATAAGTCATTCAACTGACAAGGTAAAATATTATTACGTTTAAAGACATTGCAAACGTAATAATACAGGACTATGACTAAATTTAAAACTGCAAATACAACAAGACACTGCGTATGCATTTCCTATGAAAAAAATAATTACTATAGGTAGCGATCATCAGTCCTGATCACTAAAACAATTAAGATAATACCATACTACAACACTAATACAAAATACATACAAAGTTATGTAACAATAACGTTGACATAAGCATAGATTAATATTTCACATTGTACTACCGGATTTTGATAATTAATAGGATTTTTATACAGGGCGAGATATGATATAACAACTAAGCAACACAGTTGAAAGATAAGTTTAAACGGAGAAGTAGAAATGTAACCACAAAAAAAGTAAGTTCCGAGTGGTTTAAAGGTGGACCGATCCGGCAAGGGTATGGTTTGATTTGCAGAAAGTAAATAAATCACTTGCACGTGGTCGTTAATTTTTCTGGCACGCAGGTGAAATACGTAAATAAACGAAAGGGTTGGAATTTGCGAATATATCCGTCCAGAAATAGGAATTAGTTATTACTGTTTTATGAGTTAGCGATCTAATTGAAATGTGAATCATTGGTGTCCTTAAATTTAGTTTTTCAGGGGATGTTAAATCAAAAGTGAATAAATGAGGTTAATGTGTCTAAATTTTTTAATTATGTATATATGAACTTTAAATGCAAAGAGTTGGCATTTATGTAGTAGGAAATGGATCAAACGCGAAAATACCTATTTTGTTGAACGATGAATTAGCAACGTAATTAGTGTTGGTTAAATTTAAGCTAATATTATCGTGCAGGGAAGTTGGAATGTGTTGAAATATTAAGTAATTTTAACTATAAGTTTTATTGGGAAATTTATTATTGTTAAAGCATGAACCAATAGTATTTTGATTTAATAACAAAATGTTAAAAGGAAAAGTTGGCATTTAGTTATTTTCTGTCTGTTATTAAAGACGTTACCAGAAATTGCGATTTAGAATGACATGCAATTCAATATAAGAGGAGAAAAAAATTGGAGTGATAGTGTTATTGATGAATTAGATTTAATGTTTTTTTTAGGATTTCTTTTAGTAATACCCGGCCAGTTGGATGTTAGGGAATTAGGTTTTTCTTATAAGGAAGGTATATTTGTAATTATACCGCAATTATTTTATGTCAATTGAGGTTAAGTTTAGGTTGAATTTTATCACCCCTGTGACGGAATCGCATTTAGAAGATATATTTTATTTTATAAAGTTTTTTCCGGATAAAATTTAATGAGTGTTTTTTTCGGTACCTTAGAGAAAGATAAAGTAGATGGTGATAAATTAATGAAGCAGGAGACCTATTCGAGATAACAATTTTCCCTGTAGGGGTAATATCGTAGGGATTGCTCAGCCAAGACGACTTTGTGCCCGTTTACTATGACAATTGAAACGCCTTTCAGTGTAAGTGAATATTGTAATGTAGTTTGTTTATATTTCAATCATATTTATTAGTTTTGTTTCTTTATTTTTATTTATATTATTTCTTCCATAGTAACCTACTGCCACACCTCTGTAGTTAACTGGTGCTCTGTAAGATTGTTACGGAATTCCCGCCCTTTCGGAGTAAACGTAAATTAATACGTAACGCTGATTTTACTCGTAACAGTAGTATCGATGCTAATGCTAAATATTTTAATGAATGAATCCTTTTGAATCACTATCTACAGAATTTTAGTATTATTTAAAAGTCGGACATTTCATATGCAAAGACCTTATAGATCATTTTATAGTTAAATTGCTAATAAATCCACATACATTTGTGACTTTCCATTCACGTGGATGAACTTTACAGTATAAATTTTTTTAGTCTGAACGTGTTAATAAATAAGAGACTTTTAATTAGCATGACTAAGATAAAGTATGGTAAGCATTTGATGCGGAGTACAATGAACGGGTGTACATTAAAAGCATTCTTTTACTTTTAAGCTTTTGTTCCCATTAGAAAGGTTGTGACAACAACGGAACTAATATAAATAGTAAATTATTCCTCAAATAAACAAATAAACTTAAAAGAAAAGAAAAAGTTTCTTTTTCTGGCAATTGCAGAAATTAAATTAGGTTTCTTTAGAGGTGTCTTCCGAAGTGTATTATAATAATTTTAGTGCACGTATTGGGATCCCACTTGTTAACACATAGAAGGATCTTCCTTATAGCACGCTTGGATACTGTAAACTACCTTGAATAACAATGAAGAGCTCATAAAGCGCAGATGGTTACAAAACGTAGGATATAAGTTAATGGAGAGACATAAACCGGTTTTAAGGGAATGGAGCATCATATAAATTATATTATAATGTTTATGACCCCTATACTATCCATATAAAGTCTAAGCATATGGGATTAAAACAATATACCTAACCAAGTAATAGGCACAGACAAAACCGTCTGTACTATATAAAGCATTAAAGTAAATTACATTCTGATTACATGATCGCTTTTCATAGTAAAAAATAAAAGCTTTAAATATTTAAAATAACATGACGCTTATCAATTTTTTTTAACTACGAGCTGTAATGATTATTTTCGTTGACAAATAGATACCTACGGAAATAAAGCAATATCGAATGCAAATATTTTATTATCGCAGTTAGACGATATTTAAGGTTGAAGAATGTAGTCCATAGATCAAAATAGTTGGAAAACCTAAACACTAAAAGGTCAACTTGTAACATTCTTTTGAAATGTGTATCAACATATTTTATTTTAATAGCTTATGTATTGGCATATCCAAGCTATATGGTTAGGGTTATTTCCTTTACGAAATATAATTTATACTTTACACACATTTTTGGTCTAAACAATGATCAATTTTGTAATCTTACATTATTCACACTCAAAAGTTGTCAAATTCATTATGGCGGTGTCAAGATTAGGTATGGCATAGTCCTTACATTGTAAGCTAAATTAGTGCAGTTTAATAATTTAATTGCTTTGATTAATAATGTATAACGTTGGCTCATATATCACTGACTTGGAACCACGAAAGTTCATACATCATCTTATGTAATGTAACGTTTTAGTTTTAGGCAAATTCGAAATCTGCATTACGCTATGCGGGTTGCCGGACTCTAGACGAAATAATGCTTGCAAACGTACATACGAGTCGCGCAGCCGCGAAGTGGATCCATAAACGTATCGGTCCGATAAGGGGACATTTTATTTTTCTTCGTGGCATGTAGTCGATAAAGACGTATCATTTTTAGTGTTGAGTGGTTGCTCTTCAAGCCAGAATGGAAATAGAGTATCACGCGTGGAAAAGGCATGTTGCATGGCTTGCGAACAGGAACTCTAGGCTATGCTAGCCAAGTATTAGATTGATATAAAACGGTTCGTAAAATTGCAGTACATGGTGTTCTAATTAAAACTAACTCATTTCATAATTTTTAGCAAGCTTTAGATACTAAAATTACAAAACTACAATGAAAATACGGAGACTGACTCAAGTTCAAGTTCTTATATTTGGATATGTGTTAACCGTTGGCAAGAAATTTTGTTGGTTGTACTAAAGATGGTGAAGCCACGTGTCGTCGATTGTAAAGGTGTTTGATAATTTTTGTTGCACTAAAATTTCATCAAACTGGGTGAGTACTATCCCTTTAAGAAACAACAAGCGTCAACCTGTACGAGAAGTACCTTTTTGTCAGAAAATGTGCCTCGTTAGTAATAAAAATATTTAATTAAATAATGTAAGATTCAGCAGATTTTTTTAAATAACGAATGTGAAAGTTCTCTTGTTAAAATACATCATGTTCTATTTGATTTGGATAGAATGATATGGCAATCTTTTTGTGTAGCCATTTTCTTGTTTTGAATATCCGTTAGGTCAGAATTTCAAGTTCACATATGTCAAGATAAGTATCTGTTTTATGTATGTTAAAGACACATTGCACTTACGCTTTCAATACGTTTTATAGTAAAGTAATTCTTGATATAAAGCAAATTTACTAAAAAGAAATTTGAAACATTAAACCTTAAATTTAAGAACAATTGATGTAAGCCGAATCAAAGATCTATAATGACAGTATATAACTAATTTAATAATGTATTGAGTAATTTTTTTGTGACCGATGTATTCTGTTAATAACTGTGAGTTTTTTTGCCAATTCTGTAATTTTAGCAATATTAAATTTCATACTAGTTCGTTTCTACACTGTGAAACATCTTTCTTCATTCTTGTACATAGAAACAACGAAACAAATTTCCTTAGATATTAGTCAAGTATCGTGATAATTTTATTTATAAAAGTTTATTAAGAGAAATAACAGACCTTTCTAACCGTGGTAGACTAATTACATAGAAAGAAATTAGGTTACTAAAAAATAAAAAAAATTAACTCAGGCACAAGTAATTCCCTTAAGGTTTAACTGCGTCTATGCTTAAGACGAGAATACTTTTTTTGAGTCAGATATATTGACGCAGTGGTGCCCTCAGTAATACCCTGACCATCTCATGCCTCCGCAGGAAGACGTCCGATTTTTCTTCTTTGGCCCTGCTTCATCCTCGATAAGGCCATCCTCAGAAATTAACTAGCCAAGAAGGAAAAATCAATGCAGTAAATTCAGGAAATGAAAAATCTCCTTTCGTTAGTTTAAATCCATGTTTCAGTAAAATATTTTTACATATGCTAGATAGAGAACGACAATAAAAGTAATTTCAATTTGCAATTTCAAATTAATTTTTTGAATGCTGTCGAAGCTGATTTTTTTTTATCAAAGGAAGGTATTTTTTGTGTTGCACTTCGTCAAGATCCTTAAAAGAGATAATATGAAAGCCTGAGTAGGTACAATTAATTTTTGAATAATTAATTATGGAACTGATTAATGTGATTAATCAATAGGGTTCGGAATTATACCCTAGCAGGTTGGCGAAGATTACATTTAGGATTTGTTTTCTTCAGTAGACATCCTCATTTTAAAAAAAGCATGCCAATTAATTACATTTAACTTTTTAACAAAGTCCCTAAAATTCCGGTAGGATCTGGTTGAAACGAACTGAGTCCAGAAGATAATCAATTTAAGTGTTTTCAAAAGCTATGTATATCCAAACGATTTTACGGGTATTTACAATAAAATTCTGAAACCATCACCTGCAGTTAACCGTAAATTAATGAACATTTTTTAACTGCATAAATTTATGAACGTATCAATAGTACGTATCAGTTATTGGTTTTAGAAAACTTGAAAGCGATTATGTTCGCTAAAAACATTTTCCATTAAGATAAGTAATTTTGGATATATTTGATTTTTGTTTAAGTATGTTTATATGTACTGAAAACGTAATTTTGCAATGGAGTAAATACTTTTATACACTAATGTTTTCATAACTAATGTAAAGTAAATAGTTTCTAGCTTTGATATAGTAAAAGATATGGCAATTACGTAGAAGCGTGATTAATATATAGGTAATTTAACATTTGACTTTGGAAATCTTTTTGTTTTAGCTATCAGTTTTATATAGTTATACTAGTAATCCTTATCAAACGTTTAGTTTAGGCTTGTTTTAAATTTAGCGAACTCGACTAGTTCTCATGTGAATTTAAGACCATATTCATTTTCCTGCTTTCGGACTTTGACATCCCCTTGGTATTTTTTCTGCGGTTTTCTCCTAGGAATCCTAGTATTTCGAGACAAGGTGGTGGTCGATATAATTCACAATTGAGACTGGTATTTTTCACACGTTAATATTCCTGAACCCTCTTCCAACACTTACATTACCCTTCCCACCGAGCTGCTCAGCAACCATTCTTCTTAGTACAGTCGAGGTTTTCAGTATTTTATCGAAATATAAAATTTTAGTGAGGTACTTCACAGAGTTTGTCTCTGGATTACTGACTAGATTTGTTGGGCGTAAAAATGACGTTACATTATAAATTTTGAATTGCCCAGAAAGGGCGGGAACCCCGTAACAGTTTATAGATGCACCAGCTAATTGCAGAGCTGCGGCCGCGAATTCCTATGGAAGAATGACAAAAATAACAAAAATATAATATATAAATTTGGCCGATATACAAAACTATTTTAAAATTGCGTTAAAAAACTTTACTAATTCTCTAAAATTAAGGGCGCCAAACCTTCCGAAGTTTCGCTATCTGAACGACGGTTATTCCGCATAGCAAAAGTATTAAAGGAATTGCTAGGATATGACGGATTGAAGTCCTTAATTTTGGACAATTAAAAGCCTCTTGGCCAAATACTATTATTTGTATCATTTTTTCACAGAAATCCACGCTCGCACGTTTGCAGTTATTACAGGGTGCCGTTTTCTCTGAGCAATTCGAAATTTATAACGTAACGTCACCTTTACTTGTAAACAAAAATTTGGCGCCTTATGTTAGGTACCTTGATAGGCTTTACTAGTTGTTAAAAATTAAGGGTACCAAACCATCATATACTAACAATTCCTTTAATATTTTACTTATCCTGAAGACGGTTATTCCGGACAGGCTTCCTTGCTGTCGAATTTTCTAAACCTCATCTCCTCATCTCTTATGTTTCGTAATCACACCCTAAAAACATTCGTTTAACGTTTTATCAAATTAAAACAATTTTTCAGAATAAAGGTCTCTCCCGAAATACAACTTCATTAATGGTATGGCTGGATATTCTTTAACAGTGCTTACTTCTACCTATAGTATTATTAAGTGCAAATAAAGTTCCATCTAAATTTAGACTGTCTTAATAATAAATTTCAAAATGTAGATTTCACATACATTAACCTTAAAAACAATAAATATTCTACAGCCTACTGGTCAGGTATTATTAACATATCGCCAAAACTATTTCGTTGCCCATTGAGAATACTGGGTTTACACCCTTGAACTAACAATAATTGCACACTTGAACTTACAAGTACATATTCGCTAATAGTAATATGCTTAAATTTAAATAAAACTATTTCCGTCGTTATTTTATAGTTTAACAGATTACTTAAATAACGGAATGTTAATTTCACACTACATAAATACTAGTTATTTTTATTTTAAATTCACAAGTACATAATTATACATCAAAAGGCAGCAAAAAGCTAATAGAGTACTCACGGTTTTTATGTTTCAAATGATTTTTACAAATACTGATGTAGAATGTCCAGGGACGCCAGCGACATACCTGGCACGTATTCCCACGAAACCGTAGGTTACCTCAAAATTTCAACTTCCGTTGACAAATAAAACCAATTAATTACTCTTTCTAGATTAATCACCCCGGCCAACATGAATATACTACGATTTACGTATTTGATCTTTCTGTCCTCTACGTATTCAATAAAGCTCAATGCCAATGAGACCTCGACTGTCACGCAAACATTACTTTGTTCCTTTTTTCGTCCACCACCTCGTCGAGATGCCTACTTATACGTCCGTTGTCATTGATGTATAATTTCGTTCTTTTTCTGATAACTTCTGTGTAATAATTTTGTTCGAACTTAGTCCTATTAATCTCCCACACTTTAAAAATTCCAAATTCCGTTCTCATACATACGTCCAAAGTTTTCTAGGGTCAAGCTCAATGCTTTCAGTTCGTGTGAACGATCATTAATTTTATTTGTTGCAGTCTTTTGTACATTTGTGTGAATTGATACAAGTATTATTCTGGATAATAATGTTTTATGGATGATTTTTCTAATTGAATACTAGTGTAAATCCCTATTGTAATTGCTCTATTTATATAGAAATCTACTAGATACTTTTTAGTTTATTTGCAACACATAGGAATAAACAATAACAACAAGCGGTTCATGTAATTAATTTCTTCTACGTAGAACGTGTAAAACAGCGATGCGGTCTGTTCAAACGACAAATCGGTTCTCTCGCTTCGTGTGTTTTTCCAATTACTACGCTGTGTGCACATGCGGAATAACAAAGTCTTATCACTCGCGGCACTTGTTGCCGCGTGCTTTAAGTAAACCATGGAAATTTTACTCTAACAAATTTTAATATACCGAGGCGAACGTAAATAATCAACAAACTCAACGTAAAATAAAATTTAGTTTTAATAATTTACAATATAAACGGAACATATGTACTACAAATACTAGTTGACGAAGTCTTAACATAGGTGACAGTGATGGCAGTTGAAGACAAATATCTTTCTCACGAACTCATAATCAGGCGTGATTAATTATGCACTAAAAATTAACTAAAATAAGTGACAAATTCATTTTAAAAAGTTTACTGCCTCTGTACATAAATAATGTGGAATTGATGCAACAGAACAATGGTTTGACTACTAATAAAATTTATTTTTTTGACGGACTCGCAGCAAGTTGTAAGGAAGCAACGTAAAATTTGTTAAAATAGTACAAAGACTGCAAATCATTTTCCCTGTGTGACCTAGGTAAAACCAACAGTGCCGAAATGCATGTTAAACGCACCATAGATAAACCGGTAGTTTATACGCTATATAGGATAGCTGCATTCGAAAAATAGATATTATCTAATCTAATTGAAGAACTGATGTCTAACAACTTAACTAGAGAATCGAGCTCTCCATACGATACTCCAATTTTGTTAATTAAAACGAAAACCGGAAACTATTGCATGTGCGTAGACTAGGAGACTCAATGCAACAACTGTTAAAGATAAATACCCATTGCTATTATTTAAAGAACATATTGACAAATTAAGCGCTGGGAGTAATTTGTACGTCATACTAGATGTTGAGTCCGAGTTATATCAGGTCTCATATCTCCAGAGTTCATCGAAAAACTAATTTCGACACGCTGGATTTACATTAGGGGTTTTTAAAGATGACCTTTGGGATATCTACTGCACCCAGCGTTTTTCAAAAGTTAGAACCATATTTTAGGATTATTGAAAAACTGTGTCGTCTTCCCCTTTACATACGATATATTCATTCTCTGCGTTAGCATCTATGACGGATTTTGAATACTTTTCGAAACTGTAAACTGACACTAAAACTGAGGAAGCGCTCATTCTTTTAGTTGCAAATCAATTATATTGAACGTAAAATTAGTGCTGCGGGCAGAAAGATAAAGGCTACCATGAGTATGAACAAACCGTACAACACGAAGGGAAACAAACAATTCCTTGACTTATCCTGTTATTTTTGTAAGCATGCAAAAGACTACTCGCCAATCGTGAAACAATTGACACGTCTGAATAAGAAAGCCACTCCATGGAGCTGGTTTTACAAACAAGTGGCAGCTGTTCTAAAGGCGAAATTCATCTTAATAAATAAACCCGTACTCTGTGTTTTTGATCCGCAACTCGCAACCGAGTTATACACCAGCGCACGCTTCTTAGGCTTTGGAGCCACACCTATCCAAACGACTGAAAAAAGTGTTATTGCTCATTGTATTCAACAAATGTCTCCGGAACACAAAAAGGACTGCTTGTACGAGTTAGAGACTTTAGCAGTTGCTTTGGTAGTTCGTCATTAAAGGACATATTTGCAGGGAATAAAATTTAAAGTAGTAGCGGATTGTATTGCTCTTAGAACGGCGTTTGGCAAAGGGGACTTAATTTTACAGGTTCACCGGTGGAGGTTAGAAGTCCAGGATATTCACTTCGCAATAGAATATTGTCCAGAAATTCAGATGAGTCACGTTGATGCTTTAAGCAAACAATTGATTCGCGAAACAAATTATGTATTACAAATATACATCTCTGAAGGAGAGTGGCTGAAAACAGTGCAAATGTAGGATGCGCATGATCAAAAGTGTTTTAGAAGATAAAGTGAAAAACACTCAAAAGCTATGTTTCGATAACTATAAATTGAAAAATGATATAGTATATAGAAAGCTAGACAGTACCGAAGCAGCCTGTTTGGTACCACGAAATGTACCCTGGCAAATTTTTCGCTTATGTCATCTTAACATGATCACCTCAGTTGGGAAAAATCTGTTAAAAAGTTACAAGAGAACTATTAATTCGCCGAGTTGTAAGTCTGTAAAATAATATATAAATTCATGCTTTCAGTGCAACGACCCTATTAAAAAGTCACTATTCCCCATGATATGTTGTACATAGACCACATGGATGCTTTTGCAACATGTCGCGAATGGAACTTAACGGGTGTACAAAATTTGCGATGGTGGATCCAGTAAAGAACACCACAACAAAACACACCACAAAAACTCTACTAAACATTTTTCATATATTTTCTTTATCCCAACGACTAGCTTGTAACCGAGGCACAACGTTCACCTCAGATAGTTTCAAAATATTTTGTGAGAGTCTATAGTGTAAAGCAGGTTTTGAATGTTGTCGCAAACGCACCACCCACGATTTTGGCAGGAAAGACAGAGGAAGAGTGAGACACGTTTGTCAAATCTGTCCAAACCGCTATGAATTAAATCTTCAAAAGTGTAGGCGTATGTCAATTGGAAGCTTTAACTAGGTACGGACCGCGACAAGATATACCGAGGGGATTTGAACGAATTAAAAAACGCCAAAAACTGAGTATTACAAAGTAACAAAGAGCTCAGTAAAAGCATTTTGATCGCACCTGAGCAGATGCTGTGAAATACAAACAAGAAGAATTAGTGAAGGTGGCAAACGCATCTTCTAATACCCATACAAGCAGAAAGTTATCACCTAAACGCAAGGGACCGTTCAAACTATGGAAGGTCTTGTCCAACGGTTGGTACTAAGCCAGAGACTTGAGAGAAAGTCGCCTGAACGCGAAGACCACACTGTCAGTCCATAAGATCAAACCTAGAATATTATTAAAATGTTATCATACGGTCAATATATAGATAAATTTTATTTAAATTTGATGAACGCAAATTTGGCATATGGCCGAATATATAAGCAAATTTTATTTAAATTTGGTAAACGGCCAATTATTTGAATGGTATACGGTCAATAAATAAATAAATTTTATTTTAATTTGACAAATGACCCATTATTGGAATGGCTGCAACCTTTCGTGCCTTACATCTTGGGCCATTGTGCAACTTTCTAAATAGATGTTTATTTTTTCTTGAGAAAGTCGTGCAGAAGATGTAGTTCTATCCGTATTAACACAAATGGCTTTTAAAGACTTCCGCACTACCTCTAAACTCTATCTTCAGCGGTTTAGAGAGACTATCAGGGGGGTCGCTAAGAAAATACGGATGGGTAGGGCGCCACTGTACTTAGACAAGGTGTAAAAGCAAGAAATATCGCTAAGAAAAATACAGAAACCTCAACAAGTATATTCTGTTATTGGAATACAAGATTTTGTATTTTTAGATGATACTACGTTTATCTTGAAATAAAATAAAATAAATAAAATAATATTGGAGTCAGCAGTTTGCGCCTCAAAATAAAAAGTCAATAAATCAGACAGGATTTGTACATCTATGATTTCTTTATTTTATGTAATACTGCATGGACACTCTACTTATTAAATTTATGCACTTCTGGTATATATACATATATATATATATATATATATATATATATTGCTGTGATAAGGGGTTGTTGAAGGGTGTACTTTATAGTAAAGGTCGTTTAGGAATTAGAAATTACCATAGGAAGGAGAAAACTGCATTTATTTAGTAAGAAATTGAGAAATGGAGATAGTTTGTAAATTCTAGGCAGTCAACACCCTGTATATAAAGTATAAGTAGTTTTAAGCGACGCAAATAGACACAGGAAAACGCATAGTTAACGTAGGAATAAGAAAGAAATGCATTAGGTAAATAGGGGATATTTAATACCCTGTAGATAAAGTTTTAGTTAATTTAGGTAAGGCAGATAATGATATTTTTAGTGGAAGCACGCGTATTTTGTAAGTAAACATAATCAAGTGTAATTAAGCACGCATTCAAAAGAGTTCCAAACAATTAGGTTAATATGAAGATAAGAAATAGAGCTTCAGGAAGCATAGATGTAAATGGTACAAGTAGTTAAGAACTTTGATAAAAAGAGGTGATTAAAAATTGCGGAAATAGCAGGCAGATATGAAAATTAAAAGTCGAATTGCATCAGTTGTTTATGGAAAAGCAATTAGATTTATCAAAGCACCGCATGTTTGATAACGAAGCACCTGCGAGCAGGCCACAATTATTGGAAAGCATAGAAAATTACATCAGAAACTACTTTAAATGCAAAGATTTGATTGGTTAAAATGAGCGACGAGTTTGTAAACCACACCCACTGACGGAGTAGGAGGTCAATGATATATTAACAGGCACAGTGATAACGAAGTCAGTTTTCAACTCAACAAAGGCCGAAGTGCGCCACTCTGAGACAAAGTGAGGTACGTAATAAAAGTGAAAAATTGTATAAGTGCTAAGTTGAAAATTACGATTGCCGATTAAACGTAAGTAGATTTTGGGAATTTATTTAAACTAAAGCACAATAATAATAGGGCTTCTGCGCCCGGGGACTATCATGCAATTCTAAGTCCGGGGAAAATGAACTACGATTTCCGAGGCCGGAGGATGATAATCCAATTCTAAGTTTGGGGAAATTGATAAGAAGTAATAAGTCTGAATGAGATGACAATAAATTGGGGTGCATAAGTTAATAATGGTAGTCCAGAGGGTGATGGCAATAATTTAAATGCAATGGTTCAAGCGTGTGGATAGACAATATTTCGAATGGGCATGTAATAATCCTGAATTAGGGAAAAATAAATTTTATTCAAATGGATGGCTTAATGCATAGGAAATACTAGCTGATTATGGATGCGTCAATGCGAAGAAAATAGACCAGGTCAGATTTTTAGTTATAAGACATTATTTTTCTATTTTTCTTATTTGAATATTGAATTTGCTTAATATAAATGAATGTGGAAAAGTCAACAAAACAGAGAACTTGCATACGTATAAAGTGCGTGATATGATAAAAGGTTTTGAACGTTCCACACTTCTTTTTTTATAAAATTAATAGGTTTTTTTTTGGTGACTTTGGGTTGATTAAAAAGTATATGATTTTTGATAAATGAGATTTACAACATTAATTAATTGAAAAGTGTATTTTAAATAATTTACAAAAACTGTACATAATATTTGTTTCATTATATAGAATCGAATTAACTGAATTTTATAATTCCAAATAAATGCTAGTCGAGGTCATAAGATAAAATTAATCGGAGTGATTTGATAATTTAAACAATCAAAGAGGAGCTATAAGTTGAATACGAAATTGATAACGAGTAAGGCGGCAACGTATCAAATTTTGTTATTGGTCGACAAGGTTGGTTCAAGATAAAATCCAGTCAAGTTCCTGGAGGGTGTTGATAGCAATATTAATAGGCAACCTAACGTCGGAAAACGATAATTACAATTCCAGTTTATTCAAAGCAATATATATATATATATATATATATATATATATATATAATTCATAAAATCTAGTCACAAGTATGGACAGAATAAGCAGTATTCCTTAAGTGCTTCTTGGAGTGTAATAAACCTTTTCTAAGTCTATAAAAAATCAAGACTGTGGAGTATCAACACATATATATTAACTAAAAAATTTTTCTGATCTATTCTGACAGATAATTATTATAAGTTTTCTGAATGTTCAGTTAATCTTATATATTTATATTGTTAATCTTGGACAATTTAAAATAAAAAAGCCTTTAAAGCAAATAAGCACTATAAATATCATTAGCACAATTATGAGCTTTTTTGTCATTTTTTCAGTACTGACTAAATGACTCACATACATACAAAATTAGTTTTGTAATAAGATCTTTTAAATTAGTTAACTTAAGCTTCATTAAATAGTTATCATGTGTAAGCAAGCACACGACCATATTAGTCATAATGCTAATTCATAACGGTTTTGTTAGATACACAATTTTATAAAGCATAATTTTCGATATAAAACAACGTTTGAAAATCTAAATTCATAATTAAATATTATCACAAAGATGTTAGTTTCCATGAGTTCAAACTAGCAAGGTTACGGTTTAACATGACGTTAACGTCGAACAGATGACTGTCTCAAAGAAGAAGATCACTTACCGACCTTGAATTTAGGGCATGGCTGCTTACAGACCAGTTAACAAACAAGCTCGACCCACATGTGGACTTCCAACATTGAACAAACACATGAAAAAAGCAGTTGTCTACATTGTTATACCAACGCCTCGTAAACTAGAACCATATTGTAAGTCTCCAATGCGTAATCGTTTTATACGCAAATAAATTAACTTTTTCTTACAACCATTAATCAGTTCTCAACTGTTGCTTCCGAATTAAAACAAAATTTCCCCGTTGAAACATGAGGAACGTATATATCTTATACGCAGTGAAATTTACAGTTTTGCACGACCATTACAGCTTCAGTTCTTAAGTGTTGTTTTTTTTTAGTCCTTAAGTGTTGCGCTAAGAAAAACCAAATAAAAATTAGTTTGAATTATTTAGAAATAGAAATTACAAACCATGATGCGTTTCTAAGCCTACAGATCGATGATTGTTTGAAACTAAATTGCAACTCGCAAGTTAGCCTTGGATATCGATTTTTCCATGTTGACGTTGGAATGATAAGGGGCCGACTGGTTCGGCTTGATGACAACAACGACCTCAATAATCAGGTGCGCAGAAGCACGCTGTTTGATATTACTTTAAAGATACTTTATGGAAATACTGGATAGCTTATTCGAGTTTTAGCACGACTTTAAAATACAAACTGGACATTTATCACTATGCGCTTTATTTATTAGATAATTAGAATACAGAAGGACAATAATTGGGGTGTTTCGAGATTATGATACTTTGTTTTAACTTTGTATTAATTGTAGAAGTACGATTTATTTTGAATCATAAAGCTAAATTTAAAATTTTTTTAACACAACACATAATTTTTATGCGTTATTTTAGAAGAGGGAAAACGAACTGTTACATGGCTTAGAGCCAATTTTATTTAAATTTTGAAAACGACCAAATATTTGAATGGCTGCGGCCAGTAGACGAGTAAATTTTATTAGATTGGTATACTGTCAATTACTTAGTTGGGCATGCGGTTTAGTAGACCTTATACTGGTCGATAGATCTAGGCTTATAAGTTTTGTCAGTTGGCCAAAAATGTAGATAAGAAATTACAAGTGTTCTAAATTATCGTTCTCATTTGTAATATTATCTAATGCCTTTTTCTCTCTATCCCTACTTTCTTAAACCAGTGCTAGTATGAGGACAGAATGACACATTTCAGGATAGCCGAGTGCAGGATACGGTGCGGTTCTCCTACACTACAATCAAGTGTGAGTATCTTTTACGGAACGCAAGGGCTCATCGTTAGGATACAGCTATTCAACTTGAAACACGAAGCAAAGGGTATTAAAAAAAGCTCCGGTGTTATAATAGTGAGTTGAGAACGCGCACTTCAGCCGTTTAATTTCGAACATTCTTATGAAATACGTAACGTTAAGTCAACCTTGAATATTCCTTTACTCTTGTTGAACGTTTTAATAATAAAAGGTAAGTCGTGTAATGTATGCAGAATTTTAAATTAAAGTGATCTGAGACAAATAGATCGTTTTCTAACATAAATCTTTTCGGTCTCCAGCGTGTCAGTAGAATGAATTTATCACCTACTGGGTGATGTTAAAATTACAAACCGTTAGCTATAATCATGCAATCCTAATATTGAATAAAGTATGTTATTAAACCTTAATATTTAACTACTAAGTATAAGTATTCATCTATTTTTGATACCCAATTAAACCGTTTATAGAGGAAACATTCAAATTAATATATTTGGCTAAATAGGAAGCAATATAAACGCCGTAAAATGATGATAATGTTAGTGTTATCGTCGACGACTACATAATGTTGGGGTCACGCGCACTTTTATACAAAACCACATGGAACGTGCATTTGAACCACAACGATCAAAGCTTACTAAATTGCTCTTTTCCGCTATCGCAGTAAAATAATTCACCGACCAACACGATTTTTGTTACCTGATAATTCATGAGTGTTTTTTATGGTCGCTGGAACAGCATTTTAGAATTTTATACAGAACGACATAAGTTGTCTAATAAATTAGTATATTAATCATTGGGAAGTTTCCTTATGAATATAGTACCACGTATTCTACAACCAGCTGTTTTTGGATGGGTAATTTGTTTGTTCTATAAAATATTCATTCGGATCAAAAATTTAATCAAGCATATGTTGTGGTTGGTTACCTTTGTTATCAGGTGTACGCCAAATCAAAGGATTCAGATCTGAAAGCGGATGGGACTGATGCAAATGTTATGTGCCTCATAAGTGTTACTAATTGAATAATAGGAACAAACGTAGTCAATTCTTTTGAATTTAGATTGGACCATTAAGAATTATTCTTGCAAATATTTTAGTTAATGACCTGTACTGCAAAGTCGAAAATCATTTAATTTGAGGTATAGACATACTTTATTGAGTAATGCTGTATCATTTTGATTGTCCTATACAAAATACTAAATCAAGTAAGTTGTAATTCTTCAAATATTATTATTGTTTATCTTGGATCACAAATCTTGATCCCATTGTATGCACTAACTTTCACTCTCCTTTTCAGGTGCAGTCTCTTCTAGTGCGAGTCGTTATCGAGTGTCCTCAGAGTATTTGTTTTACTGTCTTTTGTACAATGAGAAAAGTGATTTGGTTGAGTAAAGCATTTGATCAAGTATTTTTTAGTCGTTTTAAACGAAACTATATTCACTGAACCGCTTGTAGATGGTTAAACTAACATCAAAAATTAGTTGACTTAAATTTGTTTGTTTGAATGCATAATAACAGTTGGTTAATAAAAGAATGCAAAAGTGAATTTCATTGAACATCAGTCGTATTTAATACAAACTAATATTGTCAACAAATTTCATATTTTAGTCCAATACTACATTAATGTTGAAAAACATCCATTTTAGTTAAATGAATGCTGCAAAAGTGTCAAATGAACATGTTTTGTAACAAATTTAACATTGAAACAAACGTACTCTAGCTTGTTGATTTAAATAAACTACGATTGCCAAATCAAACGTCGAGGTTATTTGTTGAACGCAACGGTATTTAGTACGTCTCCGATGCTGCGTCTTGGATGTACAGCGCGCGCACATTATATCTTTAATATACTGCTAACCTTCGACTGCGGCACGTCAACATGGCGTCAAGCGTTACTTAGCATTGTTTATTGTGTTAGTTTCCATAAAAGTATTTCAACTAACTATATAAATACATGGAAGTTAAATTTAGTATGCTGTACTATGTTTAAACAAAATCTCTTCGTTTAAAAACACGTAAGTACCTTCTTATAAATTGGTCTCATTGCCCATATCTAAATGCCGTTGTTTTTAGCATTCAACTATATAAGCAAACGTCTAACTTCAAAGACCAATGGCAACCTCAAGGAATAAACAAACTTTCAATAATCAGTGTCAGTTTTATAAAATTGAAGTGGAAACTAAACTGAAAATTATGCAGGATGAACTAGAGTTAATGTAACATTCAAGGTGAGATTTGATTCAATATCCAACTTGTTAATGTGACTGAATGAAGTTATTTTAAATCAATATTTTTTTAAAATCTGTTAGGGATGGACAAACTCATTTGTTGATCGCCAAGTTGTATTAAAAAAATTGATTAAAATAATTGCATTAAATCAGAATCAATCAAGCTGGATATTGAATCGAACTACCTTGGATGTTTAAACTAATTCTATTTCTAAACAATGTACAACGCAACGAAATGATTGATTTGACAGCTAGATGTTTCAATTGAACACAATAAAAGTTTGATTAAACCAAAAATGTTATTACTTGAACCCTTATTAGCCACTTAGCTTAATAATTATTAACTGTGCTCAACATATGGGTTAGTTAAACCAATGACGCTTTTTGGTTAGTGGAAAAATTTGAATAGTTTGTTTTAATGCTACAAACCCTTTCAAGTATTTGCTTCAATGATTTTTATATGTAAGTGGGATATTCAACGTGTTGATTTAACATAACAGTTTATTTGATAAAGGTATTAAATAATTCAAATCAAACCTACAAGCAATTAAAGGAACGAGACCTAACATTCAAGTTACATTAATAGCGATTTAAGTAAATGCCATAATTATTGTGGTACAAATTTAGGTTTGTTTGCTTCAAAATCGGTTTTCCAACATTTTATTATGTTTTATTTAATGCATATAGATCATTGTTTATATACAAACCAAAATTCTAATTAAATCAACTAATTTTCAGTTGAAGCAGCAAAATCCTTTTATCAGTGTATAAGGGTTTCTACCTATACTCATGTGCGTTGTTTGATCTTTGTTTACAAGTATTAGAGGTAGTGACGTCTTTCCTTTCTCCTACCATCTGTTAGCTATTCCAAGTAGAAGTCTAACCTTCGACCACTCTTGTGCATTCTGCAGGGGTCATGCCCAAGTTATGCCGTGGAAATGCTTATACCTTCTATCTACAGGTCTTTACCATCTGTCACCTAGCAACTCTTTTGTGGTAGGTAATACTTACCATGTAAAGATAGATGAAAGGGGGTTCAGTTTCATTAATATCTAAAGGGATAATGAAAGGTTACACTGTGTAAGACTGGACGATGAGATTGACAAATCCCAACCCCTAGAATGATTATATTCAGGTTTAAGTATAAAATTAGTAAAATTTTAAGTGTTAGGATAGAAACTCCTCTCGAAATTGGAAGAGAATGAGAAACAAGGTTGGTGTGAACAGGGTTGCTTGAGCCGGCACTAAAGTGCCTTCTAAATTCCAACTAACGTATCAAATCATTTCGGAAACTATCCATTTGTATCTTGTATAAAAATAGAAAACTGTAACCATAGCATTTTTCTATCTGTATTCGCGTTACAACCTCCTAGGCCACTTTAAAAGTTACAAACACAACTATTGGTACAGTTTAATGATATTTATATCAATCAGTTGACAATATCAATGCGTTTAAGACTGTGATATACCGTATTTTATAAACATACAGCAAACAACATTGATTGGGGCGAAGGAAATGTAGCAAGCTAATTTAATTTGAATTTGTTATGGGACAGGGATGACTACTCGATCATCATTCCAATTAGCGATAACGGTGTTTAAGTATTACTTCCAGATAAACACGCGCCCTTAGCACTTTCAGAATTGTTGTTCATGCAATTTGCGTTCTGTTCAGTTTAGTTCAATCTACTTCCAGGGCCTCATAATTACCTTATTATGATGATGTAATTTCAAACGAGGGCAATAAAAACACATTTGTGTCGTACACAAGCGCATAATTAGTTAATTGTATATACAAATTGTACGAAAAGATGCTAATTACACAAAGTATGCATAATACATTAAAAGCAATGAAAGGTCCTAAGGGGGTGGTGCAAGTGGTGAGCCTCACCAGGACGTCATCGATCGGGAAGCTCCAAAATCCGTGCCTATATTGTTAATTTTCTTTCTAAATTATTATATAATAGAAATAGTAATAATAAGAAGGTTTGGTCGTGCTGAAGGCAACACAAATATGCATTTTTTATTTTTCCATTCTACTTATAAACAAAATGGATATAACACTCCTTTTATAGGGTGTTTAATTTTTCACACTTTTATGCAATATTTCAGATTCACGTTGAAGATATAAGGTTGCGTTTTCACATTTCTGTGATTCTATTTTCTTTACACCTTTTTTAATCGTAGCACAAAATAAAACGTCTGACAAAATATATTCTAGGACTTTGTTACAGGTAAAATGAACATTATGTTATAAATTTAGGTTTGCCCCGTAGGATCGGCAACTCCGTAACAATTTAAAGGCGTTTCGGCTAACTACAGTGGTGCAGGAGTGGGTTCCTGTTAAAATTGTAAAATAAAGACATAAAATGACTGAAATACAAACAAACTATCTCTCTATATTCACTTGCCCTGAAAGGTTTTTCTCTTGGATATAATTAAGAGGCGTCAAACCGACTGTCTCAGCAATTCCTCCGATAACTAGCAACGTTCAGGAAACTTTTATAAACTTCGTGCCTAGATAAGAAATTAGAGTAAACCTCTCAACGGTCGCCCTCACATGTGAGGGCGACCGTTGAGAGGGCAGTCGAGTAAAGCCCTTTGGCTATGAATTACTAAACGGGAGTTAAACGTGGTGATATTTGCGGAGTTTCGATTCAAGCCAATAATACTGACAGGATTAGGACAGACTGGTTACAATGCATTAGGGGTTGAAAATAATTAACCCGATGAAAGATTAATTCGACGAAAGCTTTCTCCGATGGAAAAGTAACCCGATTGAAGATTAATCTGACGGAACATTAACTCAATCTTAGCTTACGGAATTCTTTATCCACAATAAGACTTAAGTGTAGGTTTACTATTTAAGTAAAAAGTTTTTTATTGTTTTGTTGAGGCATTTAAGAATGGCACTTGTTCGTACAAATATTGATGAAATTATACAACTGCGACCAGTAGCGTAGAGTGTCAATTTTATTTGAGATATAAAACCTTGACATGGCAATTTTAATTAAAAACTGGAAACGTGTTATAAATTACTACATTTGGATTATCAAGGTTATGACTAATTGGATATGAACTTATTTACGCAACTTTACAATTCTGTGTGTGTACTTATTTACAGGAATATCGTTATGTAGCTAATATTTAAAATTGATTTAGGAGGCTATAAAATTTTGTTTGAATACCTGTTTACAGTAATAACGATATGGTGCTGCATTAAAATACATGTATGTGATACAGTGAGCAGAAAGTAGTTGTTTCCTTTGTTTAAACATATTATGTAGCGTTTTAAAAAAAACTTTATTCTCCAATAGGCTGACGTAATAAGGATCCACACGAGTGCTCGTCTTCTGCAGGATTATCATTAGACCAGATGAGTTAGCGTCCATAAAAGTAACCGTGTTGAAAACCTCTCAAAGTGTTATTGCCAACGTAGCTTGACACTGCACGTATGCAATTTTTACATTATTCGAATTTATTTATTTTCTGTTATAGTTTCTATAAAGCCCACTCTCGCACCACTGTATTTAACCGGTGCACCCTCACTTTGTTACAGGTTCGTCGCTTAACGCGAGTTACGTTTCGGGCCTTAGTAGCGGTGTTTTTAAAAACTACTTCAAATTTTTCGTAACAATTTATTTGTTTAAACAGACATCAATTATGGAATTTTGACAAACTGATTTATATAACTCTAAGTCCAAATAAAATGATTAACTGAACTAATATTAGGGCGAGTAGCCTAGGTAAACAACAATGTTTAAGCTGTAATACTCAGACTGACTGATTGGTCTTGGGGCTCCCTGGATATTTATGTTGCACCCGCTCCTCACAATTCTTTTATTGCAGGTGCTGTTACTAACTCCTTACGTAACTAAACGTAACTAAAATTTGGCGCCCAACGTGAGGAAACGTTTCTGCTACTCCCCAATATTACCTCACTTTGTACTAAAAATTTTTGTTACGTTTTTTTCGTGGCAGCCACGTTGGGCGCCAGTTTTATGCTACGTAACACAAAGAAGTTCAAAGAAATGACCGGGCTCAATCGGAGAGTAGGGAGGGGGTTGTAGAAAGCAGACCAACATACAATGTACGCGGCCGTAAGGAGTTAGTAACAGCACCTGCAATAAAAGAAATTAGAATAGCAAACCTGCAATAAAAAAAAGATTAGTCCTGCAAACCTGAAATAAAGAAAAAGCATAGCAGCAATGAAACGTCTAAGTTATTCAGTACTTTGTAGAATGTAAAAAAAAACTGTTTAGATAAACTATATAATATAATCACGATAAAAGCATTACAACAATTTTTAGTACAAAGTGAGGTAATATTGGGGAGTAGCAGAAACGTTTCCTCACACACCAATTAAACATAAATCAGATAAAATGTTGACAAAAGATAAATAGATAAGACACAATTGGTATGAGTAAGTCAGCAGTATTGATTTTTTTTTCTTTCTTTTTTTTCTTCTTAATCGCAGGCAAGTCTATTGTAAAAGGTATCAGAACGACGAAGATATGGCAAAACAACGGATAGATATTTAAAGTAATAATAAGTAGGAAATAGTTCAACTTAGAAAAAGTCCTTCAGGAACGCTTCCTTGCATTTGAAGTGTGAGATTCACGAGGTCCTGCACTAGCGAAGCACTTCACCCTTTACTGGGAGGGTGTTGATGGAACTTATCACACGTTACACTAATCACACCTACGTATTTCACTGGTGTTAGCAGCAGACATTATCACGCGTCGGAACTATGTAGCCTTGATAAATTCTATTTCCTAAGACAATAATTTCGAAATATTCCGCAGCACTAGTTCAATTCCAACTTGGACCAGATGTATATTATGTTCATAAACGTCCCAACAAGCAGTGAGAAACTTCAAACAATACCTTTGTAAGCCGGCAATCTGCCATATTTTGCAAATAACGAAATTTGCGCAAGTAATGATCCCTTTCAGATTCTTTGTTGTTAGAAAATTCAGAAACTATAGTATCACTGTATTTAAATAATCCAAAGTATCCGCTACTCTGCGAAGGAAAGGACCGCGAAACTAGATTGCACACACAGTTAAAAAACTAAAAAGACAAATCAACTAAAAAAACACAATCAATAAAGCAACGCGTATCGCTAAGTCAATGTTCCGTAAAACAAGCACGTGCGGTCGAGTAAAACACGTTCGCCTATATCGCATCTTTTCTTCAATGTCATCAGAACTACACTATCTACAGTTAATAATCAACGTTAACTTCACAAGAAAACTCAACTAAAAACAATTAGTAAAGCAACAAGGAAACAGTACTTTTCACGTAATTTCGGAACAAAACACCAACTACAACTCTCAAAGCAAACAGGACACAGTATTATCTAACTTGTTAATAACATAAGGAACTAAATTTATATGACTGCAGCCATCATATCTACTAATTAATCACGAGCCGCTTATCACTTTCGACAAGCTGGAAAGTAATTTACGAACAATCCAATTTACAATTCTTCCTTGCAATTCATTTATTAATGAAAATCAATCTTCAAATTATCTACTTTTAAAGTAATACCGACGAGTTAAATTGCATACAAATCTCAATTATTCTGAAGTATTTCCTTTATACAAACAGCGATCTCAAAGAAACGATGTATTTTTAAGTACGTTAACAGAAAGGAAGCGAAAAATGTTAAACTACAAAAATGCCCGTTACAATCATATAACTAAAAAGGCTAAGCATTCGAAGATGAAATATATGACAAATTTGAGTTTGAACTATTGAGTAAAATCCTCCTGAGCGAATCGGTCTTGAGGTTTTCCTTTTTTTCTTTTCTACGAGCCCCCACTCTACGACTAGTTAGCTAACACAGTATTCTTACTTTTATTTTTGTTGCATTAATTGGTGTGGACTAATTACATTGCTTTCGTTGCGCTCTTTCTTGTCCGTCCAGCATACTGCAGCAGTTACTACGCTTTATTTCGTATTTGTAAATTTTCTGCCACCTTAACTTAAAAACCATTTTAATTCTACTTATTTAAATATACGTATTCGCTACTCCTTTATTATGTCAAATTAGTTCAATTCGGCAACCAATTTGCGCGCCCTTTATCTATTTCACAATTCCACACGTTTATAGTACACTTTCTAGTCTCTTATCTAGGCACGAAGTTTATAAAAGTTTCCTGAATGTTGGTAGTTATCGAAGGAATTGCCGAGACAGTCGGTGTGGCGCCTCTTAATTATATCCAAAAGAAATACCTTTCAGGGCAAGTGAATGTAGAAAGATAGTTTGTTTGTATTTCAGCCATTTTATTTCTATATTTTTACTATTTTAATAGGAACTCATTTCTGCACCACTGTAATTAGCCGAAACGCCTTTAAATTGTTACGGAGTTACCGCCCCTTCGGGGTAAACCTAAATTTATAATATCGTGTTCATTTTACCGGTAACAAAGTCCTAGAATATATTTTGTCAGACGTTTTATTTTTTGATTTATTAATCAAATTTTCGGGACCGAAAGAGAGGTCGCAAACATTCTTAAAAGCTCTGAAAAGTGCTACGATTAAAAAAGGTTAGAAACAGCTGCACTATATTATAAAAACGTGTAAAGAAAATAGAGGAACAGAAATGTGAAAACGCAACCTTATTTCTTCAAGGTGAATCTGAAATATTGCACAAAAGTGTCAAAAATTATACACTTTGTAAAAGGAATGTTATATCCATTTTGTTCATAAATAGAATGGAAAAATAAAACAAATGCATATTTGCGTTGCCGTCAACACGACTTTACCTTCTTATTATTACTATTTCTATTATATATTAATTTAGAAAAGAAATTAACAAAATAGGCATGGATTTTGAAGCCTCCCGATCGATGACGTCTTGGTGAGGCTCATCACTTGCACCGCCCTCTTAGGAGCTTTTATTGATTTTAATTGTATATTATATTACTACCAATGTATGATGGCAATCTGAAAAGTTTTCGGCCTATCTATGAATGTTTTTCATCTCAAATATTAATTTTTTATATTTATATCCAGAGCTATATATATTGACGTGATGAGTGGTCACGAGAGGTTATTGAACCTCAAATTCTAAAAATAAGTCCCACCAAAATATAATAGAATCAGGAAAAATAAAATTTTCCGAATATTTATGGTTACGCCTTGTATATTACAAGTGTACTTTTATTCATTGATGTTCAATGCAAAAACGCAAATTCCGCATGAATAAATAATCCCTTGTATGATATAAGCATATTGTAAATAAATAGCAAGTAACGTAAGTTGTATATGTAAATTGTAACATACAGCAAAGCGCATTTAAATGCGAACGTAAAAATCGATAAATACAAAGCCATTTAATTTACTTATTTTTGATAAAAATGCATCTGATTTGCTGTAAATACCATTAAAAAAGTATACCTTTACGCATTTAGTTTGAGAAACTACAATCAACGTGTATTTAAAACCTTCAAAATTAATAAAATAGTTTTGTGTACTGAAACGAAAGCAAACATTTCTATAAAACGGAACCCTTTTTGCATTCAAAATTAAATGAAGTTTAAAATAATTATCCCGGGGATATTGCAATTAATTATAAACATAGAATTTTCTAGAATATAAAACATGAGTCATCGGTATTTAAAATTACGTCAAATTCGAATAACTCATAAATAGTAAACATTTTATTTCTAGAAGCAGCTTGAATATTAAAAATAAACCGTAAAATTCCTGGAATAACCGATAAATAATCGAATGTTTTTCTGCATTAGTACGCGACGCCGCAATAATAGTATATGCGAAACAAGAATAGATAACACACGTTACGGATAACGGGAACGATAATTTGGTCATAAAACTAGACAATTTTAGACGTTAATTGAGTTTTCCAAGAACTTTACACCATTATTTTCTATACCATTCGAGTAAGCTTCTGGAAACAGATAAATTTGTATATAAAGAAAGTGTTTATTTATTGGGAGGTCATCCTATGATTAGATTTCATTCATGAGAGTACAAGATGTTATTTTAATCACAAGCTGTTGCTATAGTATATGAATATGTAGTAAACATACTGTAATTTAACCAAGTTGCGAGGTTGTAATGAATAAAGGAGTCATGTTTTAAATGTAACTTATAAAGAAAAATGGAATTTATTAATTACGATAAAGAGGCAAACTTCCTCAATATAAAGCTAATTTAATAAAATATCGAAGATAGGATTTAACCAAAAATATACCTTGGTAATTGCTGTTTAAAATGAGACTTTTTTTTTATGGAGAATTTTGCAAGCTAATTTGGAAATAAATTTATAATTAGAAGATTTTTAATTAAAAAGCAGCGTTTTAGTGGATTCTGTAAGTATCACCTTTAGATTTATTTTTAACTGATATAACAGTATTTGGATCTAGTTTAAGATAGTCCTAACATTTTTTTGTGTGGGAGGGATTTTTTACCAGGAGTTTGTGTTCCGAGTTCAAAATACTCTGACCTTTTAATAGATTATATGTGAAAGATTTTTTTCTGGCCAAAACAAATCTTGCAAGCGTAAAAATAATTTATAACTAGGTAAACGATCCTCAAAAAATAAGTTGAATTCTGTAAATTTAAAATAAGGTAAGCAACAATATTGTTTTTTTAAGTACTTTTTAGAAATTATTTTATGTTTGAAAGAAACGATGTTGTAAATGCTTTTGTATGAAATAAAATAATTCATATTATATAAATGCTTTGTGATATTGTTGCGTTTTATTTCATTTTAAAAACTCCGTAAATTCCGTTGATCTAGCCACGCAAAGTTAAAAACAAAGGTAAGTGAACAATCTCAAGTATACACACCACAAGTATCTGTTTCACAATACCCTTTTAGTAACGCCCCAAAGCGGCATTGTCACAGCACTCTTTTAGTGGCTTCCAACACGAAGCCTTACCACATCAATATATTCCAACGTTTTTCCAATACTTTAATCTTCAATCCTATCATTGACGTGAGTTACGTTTTGGGCCTTGGGAGCTGCCTTTTTAAAAAGTCTTCTTCCAAAAACTCTTGTAAGAATTTTTATTTAATCAGAATTTACAAGTGGAATCTTATAAAACTATATAAAATTACTCTAAGTCGAAATTACAGTTAAATGGATTTAAATTAGGGCGAGTAGCCTGAACAACCAACAATGCAAAAGTTGTGCGGCTCAAGACTGACTAACTTTCTTGGGGCTCCCAGGGTATTTATGTTGTCTCTGCTCCTCACATTTCTGTGGGAACTGCAGAGCTCATGTCTGCTTATTTCTTTATTAATTTATACAATACGAAGTAATAATCTTAATTTTAATAATTGCGGCTTTATTACAGACTGTGACTTGCACCTGCAGTATCACTCACGTCTGGAATACATTGTATTCACATCCGTTCTCACAACTTGCTTGTGAACTTTTATTAACCTTTTCTTTATTTATCCTTCAATTACAATGTTGCATCTAACTTAAGTTTCTAAATAATTTCTATTTAATTATACATATATTGATTTTAAGGATATGTAGCTGTCATAGTTCCAGAAGTTCTGCTAAATATCCCCCACGGCTCCAATAGCTTCCACATTTGAGGTAAAATATTTTCTAATTATCAAAAAGTTTATAATAGTACTCAAATTTAATTGGTTAACCTTTCTGAAGATAACCAAAAGATCAACATCGTACTTTTGTAATCCTAAAAAAATGTCACCGCAACCTTTTCTACTAATGAAGGGGCATTTATCTTTTTTAATGCACTTCACTGATATGCCTGATCTTCTAATACCAATAAATGAACTCGTTGAATGATTTGTCGTTATAGCAGTTCTTATATGACTGCGTTTATAATTTTCGATGCTGTACGACCAAATATAAAAGGTGAAAACCATATTTTGCAGTGAAAACTGAAGGCGGTGCCGCCTTATGTACTTTTAATAACTTGGAATAAATTTCTGTTGGAAGTAAATTATCTAAACTAAAAATTTCAAGTTTTTCCATTTTAAACCAATCAATAGCACTTCAAATATTACAGGGCCCTTGCTACTCGAATGAATTGACAGATCCAAATAAGGTTTTCAATGTGTTTGTATAAGGGATGGAACTTTCCCATACAACTATGATTTTACGTCATTATGTCAGGCCGAGAGCGTGTCAGGCCGTTTTCGCGTTTCTTATGACGTAAACGGATGCTAATCAACCTAGCTTAAATAAAGGTTTATTCAATGGCCGTTCTTGCTCCAGAATCTCATTTTTATAGTAATAATTTTTATAGTATTAATAAATTTTACACTTTTGAACGAAAAAGGCAGATTTTTGCTTTTCCTATGTATTGAGGAATTGTCTTCATCTTCAATATTTTTATCAGAATAATTATAGTCAATTATGATTCTGTACTAATCAATTTTGTGTTTTTAAACTAATCTAGAGATCAATTCTTTTTCATGGAATAAAGTTGATCAAGTATTAATATTAGCAAAATTTATACTGACAAAATAGAGCTAAGGTAGGAATATAAATATGTCGAATTTTAGCTTACGAGATTTATAAGAATTCGTAAGCCATCTAGCCTCTCAATGATGATTTGGAATAGCAACATCGTTCAATCACTGCCCGCTCTAACGCACCAGAAATCGTTCATCTATATAACAACAGCTTATAGTGAAAATAATGGTTTACAGATACAAATGATTGTAGATAATAAACACTATACTATTTTTAAAAACTCTTATTATCAACAATTCCAATAGCATTTTTAATAAACACACCATAAGTGACCTCAAACACAAGACACTTCTAATGTGTTGTTTTACAATTTGACTAATTAGCAAACTTAGCAGTCATTACTAATTGTTAAATAAAATTATACTCCTCGGGATTTATTTATTTGTGTACCCTAACGAGCTTAATGAAAGGAAATTGTGCATTACTATTATAGAAAAAAAAACTTCAGTAACAATCTACGCTTTGTATCAAATTTGAACCCATTACGGGTTAAAGCTTTGTGCTTTCATGCGACCATAACAAAAACAAACCTTATTATATTATCTGCGGTTTTAAACCCTCCAGCATATCAAATATTCAATATTCATTAGACAAATAGCGTCTTTATGAAGCATCATATCCAAATATTCAGGTTTTTCTAATTAACACAGGGTTTCAATTAAAATTCATTTTATTTTACCACATAGAGTAATAAATTATCTAAAATACCAGCTGCCTTTCATGCGTGTAATTTTGCTTTGTTGTACCTTTACAATGATATACTCTAGAGAGTGATAGCAACCTTTTAATAAAAGGAAGCGCCAAAAATTACCTTAATTTGTACTAATTGTAAAATGCTAATATAAAGCTTTAAGCAACTTCCATGTTGAATGACAACCATATGATGTGTCACATTATTGGTTTATATATATATATATATATATATATATATATCTTGCTGTGTAAATAGGGTCATTTAGGGGTAGTTAGGACCAATAGTGTAGCGTACTTCATATAAAATACATAAGGGCTCAGAAAACAAGACAGTTTTCTGAAGAAAACAAGAAATACGATGATAAACCATAATTATAATTAATTCAGTTAATGAAAAATATTTCTGAAAATTTATTAGAATAAACAAATTTGCAGGTCGTTAAACAACATAAATTGCAGACTGAAACGCGACATGATTGGATAACGCATCATTATTACGTCAAGGATCCTAATTAAAACAAGCAGGTTTAAAAATGCGTAAGATAGCAAACGCATATAATTTAATGCATACATTGTATTAAGTATACGTGACTAGAAAATTAAAATCGACACCTGATTTATTGGAAACAAACAAGGCATGGTAATTAAAATCAAAGTTCACCAAATCTATTTGAACAAACAATTGTTTACTGATCTAGAAGTATGAAAATCCAAAGGAATCCATGCTAGTAACTCGAAATGGTACGTGACAAAACTAACGCGTTGATGTTAATATACAATAATAATACCATGGAATATCCGAAAACCTGGTACGAAAGGTTTATACACAACAACGAACTTTGCGCATGTTAATAGATAGACGATGCATTTAAATATGACCGGATTTGTAAACAAATAAATTCGCCATAAAGTAAGGCATAGTTCACGACTCTGAAAACAAAAATATTTACGTAAAGTGATTAATTGTGAAGTGCGAAATAATTCTATTAAAATTATGGAAAATTTAAGGGTTTGTCGTTAACAAACAAAAACCTCAGGTACTCGTAACAATAAAAATTTTAAATTCCTGATGAAACGTTAACAAGCTTTATATATCTTTAGATTTCTATTTAAATACCCTAATACAGTTTGGTATACGTATTATTTTCAATACGCAAAATAATGCACAATACCTTCAAAATTCACTTTCACACGTCACACAATATTCATAGTTTCATAGTTTATAACAATAACAATTTTAAAGCGTTACCTAGAATTTCTAGAAGATCTCTGCTCCGTTGACGATGCCGTATAGTTGTTTCGCTCTGCTCTGTTGGCCGCCTCTAGCTATTTGTAGAAGAACATTATTTATGTTGTGCTGCGTGCGCTGCCTTCACGGTGCATCCCATTTCCAAATTCAAATTAATTACACTTCTTTCATAATCGCGTACTTTAGTTAAATTCAATTTCATTTACGTTACTTCACTTCACGAGCTCGTTTAAGATCAATGTTGCACCTCAATTAAAATTTAGACTCGACACTTATTCGCGTATCAACTTATGAGGCCAACACTGTATTATTTAATTTAAAATTATTTATACTTACAAACTCGTATTTGAAGCAATGTAAATACTATTAGAACGAAGTTAAAAAGAGACGAAGTTAAAAGAGCTGAAGTTAAAAAAGAGAGCGAGCCGTGCTAATTCATCGAGTATTTATATGCTTCGACTGTAACCTTTCCGGCCACTCTTACCGTGAAAATCTAATTTAAAATAACACGTTCTTAGAATTTTGGTTCAGCCGTTTTCAAAATCTCCGAAATTTAGCGCGTCGTTACGGTATTTTCCAATAAACTCGACTTCAAATATCCTCGTGCTTGTCTGCTATACTACTAACCATATAAACCAATAAGATATTCAATGACGCCTTGAAACCCCGCCTGTATTAACGCTATCCCTTGCTTATGCATATCATATGTTTCCTTCTAACCTTGTTTGAGTGGTAGAGAATCAATATTACTGTCCGCGTTCTATTCACTCCATGTGGACCAAATTATGTGCTTTAGCGACTGTTGTTTACCAATATACTTTGAAACTTGTTTGTTATCTATAAAAATAAGGGGAACCTGACATTTAGAAAACCTGCAGGTGTTAAATTTAACGAACGTTTTAACACGACATTTCTACGAGTTGGCTTTTCGAAGTATTTTATATCCAACGGCTGTTTCTGTGTTAGCAACGCGTTTCACCTTGGTATTATCAATTTTTCATGCTTTTATGCATATTATACGTAAATAACCGTTCAATTAAACTCAATTAAATTAGTAAATTAATTGCATTGGCTTCTACAATTTATTTTCTTTGTAAACCTACTAAATTTTAATCATTATTTGTAAGATTTTGTTAATACTTGTTACTTAAAAATGAACTAACTGGAATAAATTTCACACGTAAATTCTGGTTGTTTCCTCTATACAGGGTGTTTGAAATTGCCTTGTTTATAGTTAATTTAACTTTTTAAAACCACTACAATATATATATATATATATATATATATATATATTTTGCTGCGACGCCAGTAGCTAGTCGTTACTCAGTACTACAGAAAGCCCCTCTTTCTGGGTGTCAAACTGCTGCGAAAGCTGTAGTCTGTAAAATACAAGAACCCTAAAATGCTACTACTAAAGCCCAACGATTGGGTCGACAAAATACTGCGAGCTCTGGGTCTGCACGTATACTAATTCGAGTCGCACCTTTTGGGCGTCAAATGCTACAAACCTTCGATGTAGCTTACATACCTAAAAAGCTTAAAATATTTCTGCTTTGCAACGAAGTATGCCACGGCTGCTCCGCTGCTTTCTGCAAATCAAGTTAACTACTAAAAAAATTCTGCTACGGTAAATCGTCTAAGTCTATCAACATATTCATAGAAAAAGACACGCTAAGATTAACATAAAACTCATCATTCACTCATTATTAATACATTATATACACCCCCTTTGTCAAAATAACACATTTCACAATACATTTTGAAATCAATAATTACCCCTGATAAATATTTACAATTATATTATCATAAAAAGTAACAGGGCTTTACCACGGTCTTTATTTTAACTCCGGTTTAGTATGAACTTATAGTAAAACCTTAATCCTTCGTGCCAAATTTTGCACATGAATCCCCCAAATGTACCCTTTTACCTTGTACATACCAAATATTGTTGATTTCATAACTCATTTCTAAACCTAAATTCCCACATAAAATACAGTACAATAATGCAACAGAAAAAAGTTCAATCCATACCTCTTCCCAAGTTAATCTTTTTAGGCCATAATATTATACCCACAATGCACAAAACACCTGTTTATACACATACGCAAACAAAAGCAACAGTTACCTGGATTCTATCACTGCTCCTAGGACTGCCATCATACCATCAACGACTGCTGCCTACAGGAACCCAAATCAGGATTGCAATCACCACGAATGCTAGTTGCACAATATCACCAAAGAGTTATCTCGTTTTCCACCTCCATACTGCATTCAGATTCTCAAACCTCTTCTATAAAGTGTAGGTGATCAAGCAGTTTGATCAAACACTATCTTTGACTCCATTCTCAATTTTATACTTAGCACACTTAGTGCAAATTAAAATATAACAGTTTTACTTACATAAACAGAACTTTTATGCAACTCGTAAACGTATTAATATTTGGAGCCGTCGGCTGGTTGTAAACTACAGCAAGTGTAAGTCTAAAGAGACGTACGCTTGCTGGAAATTTAGAAAACCTCACCACCATTCATTGGGGGTTATATATCCTTCTGCCACTCTAAAGCTTGTTAATTCCATCCATGCAAACAAACATTCAATTCTTAAAACTACCAACGGATACATTTTTCCACAAACACTTTCACAATTGTACCCAATACTTCTAGAAACTGTCCGATACAATAACTTCAACGGCCAACAAAATCCTAGAAATTACCCCCATACCACAAGCTAACGTATACATTTCTCTGTATTTCATTTTCAACCGAAACCGATTTTCTACGAAAACATAACTTTAAGCTCACAACAACGCACGTACTAACATCATTTCTTTGTATTCGCTGCAACTGACAACACTTTTTAAAACATTACTCTGAAAATTGTATTCCTACTGGCAAAAGTTATAGCTATCTTGTTTCAACACATACGCGCTATATCACCTGTCTACTTTGTCTGTCATCCCCGTTATCTATGAACGTTAAATTTCCATCTCTGCTTATCTCACTCATACCCATTCTATCATACAATCTCTCTCTGTTTACTGGTTTGCAAGTTTTATTGTAACTGACAATATCACCCTCTCCTCTTAAGTATAAACTATGTCTTATGTTAACACGTGAAATTTCTATCTTACTTCGACTCATTCGAACAAATAACCCCTCTTTATTTTGCTGTTGATAAGTAGTATTTGTAACCGGCTAAATACCCATTTTAAAACTATAAATTTATTTGTAATTGACAACGCCGACCAACCCTACTTAGAATTGCCTGTTATTTGTGTCGTTTTATCTTTTAACGATACTCAGAAAGCTTTGTTCAAATATAACTGCCAACTTTACTGTCATAAACATTACGCAGAACCACAACAATTTAAAATGCTCAAGCTGTTTAGAAAATATACATCCCCCTTTGCTATAATTTAACTCTGAAGGTTACTTTGGTTTATAATATGAAATTTACGATGCTTTATACTTCTTAAATACAATGGTTAAAATATGTTTATCATATAACACACGCTATTTATAATTAGTATTCATAGTTAAAGGATAATGCTAAATTAACTTGTAGCTTACTGAAATTATCCAGTAAAATTATTCATTTCTACTCACCTTGTTATTTGTATTTTCTATGCTGAATCCTGAAATAATTACCAAATTGAATACTAATGATGTTTTAACCCCCAAATATCACAGAAGTATATATATATATTGATGTGATAAAGAGGTCACAAGAGGTCATTAAACACCCAAATTCTTTGAAAGAAATTCTCCCAAAAAGGAAGAAAACGGGAAAAATTCAAATTTCGTAATATGCAATTTCTCTGCTCTGTATAAAAATTACTTTTGTGAAAAAATTTGAAACGCGTTTACAAATACTGAATCCGTACTTTAGTAGAATGCAAATTGCTCATTAAGAATGTCATAATAAGCGTTACAACTTTATGAGTTTTACACAAAACATATTAATTCTAGAATTTATGGTTACTTAATAAGAGAATGCGTCATTTTTTTAGAATTGTTGTTTTACGCATATGAATAAACGCTCCTATCAAAAAAATTGCGCGATTATTAAAATGCCATAAAAGTTAAATATTTGTAACTTAAATCAGGATAAGTTCTTAATCTTATAAAATTTTTTTTGTGAAGTGGATAATTATCAGCAAATTTTGAGGTCAGAGTTTGAAGCACTGTGACATTTACTCAATGATCGATGCAGCGTTATTGACCAATTGTGCTCGCAACGTGGTAATAAGGGATCGGTAAACTATCCACAAATAAATTAGGGAGGATTTTGTACCTGATAACAAAGATTAGGTAAAAATTATTTTTAAGTAACGCTTAGGAATAATTTTCTGTATGTACTTAAGCTGTAAACTGCTTTAAAAATTCCTTAGTATGAAACAAATTTTTTGAATGCATAGATGTATCATTTTCATAAAGTCCACTGCATAATCCCTGTTGAGCTAGCCAAGCAAGAAAAACGACGGTAAGGTAGTAATTTCATATTTCCTATTGCATTCTGATTAATAATGTTCGCTGTACTTGAGCGACTCAAAATCAGTGGCTACCCTTAGGCGCCCCACGTTAAAATTAGTGACGTCCCAACATAGAAGAAATTGGTTCTCAGCAAGGTGTTTATGTGGAAGAAGCGAAAAAAAAAAGAATCCAAAGGCCAAGAAAGAACAGAGTGTAGGATAGACTCAGGAATCTAAAATGATGGCCCTTTTATTAAATTTAAAGAAAAATATGTAGGAAATGAGCAATAAGAATGAAAAAGTATGCAAAAACAAAAGGAAAATATGAAGAAAATGAAAAGGAACAGCCAGGAACAGAAGACGATAAGTGAGGTGAATGAAAAGGGCATGAAGGAAATGAAAAAGAGTATAAAAGATTTGGGTAAAAAATGTATCAAAGAAATGAGTAAGCGATCTGATAAAAATATTCAGGAGTTACGAGCAGCATTTGTAGAGAACATAGCAACATTGTAGGAAAGTTTAAAATTAGAAATCGAGAAGAATGAAAAGAAATTTAAAGAAATAAGTAAAAACTAACTTCGGGCTTAAAAAACTAATAAGATCATAGAGGAAATGAAAATAAAAATTACAGGAAAAGTGGTACAAATTTTAAAGGATATGAAAGACGTCAAAGAGGAAATTGTTCAAATAATTGTACAAATAATTTAAAATTAACACAATTAAATTTATGCCTCGGCTAGCTCAGTGATACCACGCACATAGTGAACGACTATATAACAGAGAATTTTTACTCACTCCTCTCCAACACTAAATAAAATTACTTTTTACAAATTTGCGCCCTTTTTAATATCACTTACTTTTTATGGAACTTTTAAATAGACTTTTAAATAAATATTCTTATCAAATTTGCTATTTACGAATATTATAGCTTTTACACCTTTTATAGCAATTAAAGCCAGCAAAAACTATTGTATTTTACCACGAATAGTTTCGTTGAACGTTCAAAGAAATATTCCCTTTCTTTTCATACGTACCTTTACCTACTAACTAAATTTTTCTTACCCTTTTACACAAATAGTTATATTACATACAACTTTTAAGCTCACATCTGAATATATGTACTATAAATAAAAAGAAATAGCTCTGATCTTATATATCTCCTGTTTCTCTTGCTGGAGCTTCCTGGCCCACATCGGCCCTTCGTTCAGTAGCTTAGCGTGTTGACCCAGTACATAGAAATATTTAGCATCAACCCGGAGTCGTTTGTTGAATGATTTGAAGTATTAAGCTTGTTCTTTTATACCAGTAACTTAAAATATTAACGTCATGATTTTGAATATATTACTTGGGATATTATTAACGTCGAGATCTGGATTATTACTTGGAATATTATTTGGATATATTATGTGGTTTTACTTGGAGCCTTTAAATTAATAAATTGCAAATATTCTACTCATTAATTAATTCTAGACTTACGTTTATGTCAACCGTAGAATTTTATACACCCTTCTTTCAACGCGTACTTTACTGTTTCACTAAGAATTATTGAATAACTTTTAAAATTACCAACTTATAACTTTCAATAAATTTACGTAATAATCTTCTTTCAACTATTACAGTCAGCGCGTCGATTATGGAATGTCTCTCGTTTATCTGCTCCGGTTAGTTTTATAGACAAACTCCTTCCCGATGTTGCCCGCGTTCTCATTGATTGACAGCCCGCTATCGGTCTTTAGTCCGGGAAAAAGACGTTTGAATTCGGTTAGTTTTATAGACAAATTCCTTCCCGATGTTGCCCGCGTTCTCATTGGTTGACAGTCCGCTATCGGTTTTTAGTTCGGGGAAAAGGCGTTTGAATTATGTTTATTTGCAGGGTGTTATATCTGCAACCTGTTAGGTTTTATTAAATACTGCATTCTATATATGTCCTAAATGTCACGTGATCGCAACTTTGTAAAGGAACTTATTAAATATTGCACTTTTACATACGTTCAAATTTGCATGTACATAGAAATTTTGTATTTTCATGCTTTCTTTACATATGCTTGTTTTACCAAGTTTAACGCCTTATGTACTTTTCAAAATCACGTCTTCAAATACCTATACTTTATGAAGTATGCCCGCTTTTAGATGTTTACCAATATAAATTGGTATAAATTTACACGCATTTATTAACCTTTCTACCCGGATGCGTTTAGACTGTAGGAGATTTCATTTCACGGTTATGTCTCTGCAAATCTGTTAAATTTGTATTTTGGTTTTTAAGCTTACAAATGTTTTAATGTTATAAAAATGATTGGATTGCTTCCGCAATAATTTATTTTAACGAATGTGGTGAATTTATTAGGGAATGAGCTTTCTTTACTTAATTGCAGCTTGTTATTGATTTTATCCAGAATGATTTGTATTTGATTTTTGCATAATGAATGAATTATGCACATTTTATTATTTAAATGAAGTATTCTTCCCTTGTGATCATATATGACCTTATTATCATAGCAATATATATATATATATATATATATATATATATAACATTACAGAAACACCAAATAATACCACTTTGCACTGCCTTGATGTCCACAAAGTGAGGGTTTGACTAAAAGTACTAATACAAAATATATTACATGCGTAAGAGTTGTCTATTAATTTGTTAATTTATTACGTCTGACGAAAATAAATTTTATACAGTTTTATAACAGAGCCTTTACAGTAAACTAATAACCTAAGAACTATTGGAATTGTGATTCCCTTAATATAAATTTCTAACCCAACGGCTTTAGCAGATTAGAAAAAAATGTTTTATCGTAATTCCTGTTACAAGAAACATTTGTGTTTCTTTTGGTGACACCTGACAATGACCGCATTCATGTATTATTCACACATCTGAGACTAATACTAATACCTAAGTCGGTTGAAAGCATCACGCACAAAGCTCCAATTCTTTTATAGACACTGAGATCACTCTAAAGCTTCAAGTGTATTGTATTCTTTGTTAGTGAATATTTCTGAATGGATATAAAATATGAGCTTAAAAACTGTTTATAACAAAGCAGTTAATCGAACGAAAGTACACATGTTATATATAAACTGAAAGCGATTAATAGCTTTGAAACGCTCACAAAAAAGTTAACTACAATATAGACCTACTCGATGTAGTGGGAATACGGTGCCGTGTGGCTGTAGGCTTACCTCCTTGTTAAAAATTTTTTTCCAGAAACGAAATTCCTCCATACTCAAAAATTCCGAAGTAAACATTATCGACCTTTGGGGGTGAATGGTTGATCCCAGAGTAACAGCTTTTCTGGAAATAATATCTTAAAAGAAACGCTTTAAAAAGAATCTAGTACCCAAAGTTGGTCAAAATTTAGTGGTAACAAAGAACCCAATGTAGTACCTTTGGGTGGAGCATTGGAAAATCACATGTAAGGTAACAAAGAACCCAGCAGCTTCGTGGGTTAGACAGATTCGCGTATGAATGACATCGCAAGATCCCAGGTTCGACGTTCGAGACGGACTACTTTAAAAATGTTAAGCGAGGAATTTTAACAAAAATACGCTGTCGTTCAGATGAGAGGTAACATGTAGGTCCCGTATGTGAGTATTGTCATGCATTTATCTTTTAACGATACTCAGAAAGCTTTGTTCAAATATAACTGCCAACTTTACTGTCATAAACATTACGCAGAACCACAACAATTTAAAATGCTCAAGCTGTTTAGAAAATATTCATCCCCTTTGCTATAATTTAACTCTGAAGGTTACTTTGGTTTATAATATGAAATTTACGATGCTTTATACTTCTTAAATACAATGGTTAAAATATGTTTATCATATAACACACGCTATTTATAATTAGTATTCATAGTTAAAGGATAATGCTAAATTAACTTGTAGCTTACTGAAATTATCCAGTAAAATTATTCATTTCTACTCACCTTGTTATTTGTATTTTCTATGCTGAATCCTGAAATAATTACCAAATTGAATACTAATGATGTTTTAACCCCCAAATATCACAGAAGTATATATATATATTGATGTGATAAAGAGGTCACAAGAGGTCATTAAACACCCAAATTCTTTGAAAGAAATTCTCCCAAAAGGAAGAAAACGGGAAAATTCAAATTTCGAATATGCAATTTCTCTGCTCTGTATAAAATTACTTTTGTGAAAAAATTTGAAACGCGTTTACAAATACTGAATCCGTACTTTAGTAGAATGCAAATTGCTCATTAAGAATGTCATAATAAGCGTTACAACTTTATGAGTTTTACACAAAACATATTAATTCTAGAATTTATGGTTACTTAATAAGAGAATGCGTCATTTTTTAGAATTGTTGTTTTACGCATATGAATAAACGCTCCTATCAAAAAATTGCGCGATTATTAAAATGCCATAAAAGTTAAATATTTGTAACTTAAATCAGGATAAGTTCTTAATCTTATAAAATTTATTTTTGAAGTGGATAATTATCAGCAAATTTTGAGGTCAGAGTTTGAAGCACTGTGACATTTACTCAATGATCGATGCAGCGTTATTGACCAATTGTGCTCGCAACGTGGTAATAAGGGATCGGTAAACTATCCACAAATAAATTAGGGAGGATTTTGTACCTGATAACAAAGATTAGGTAAAAATTATTTTTAAGTAACGCTTAGGAATAATTTTCTGTAGTACTCAAGCTGTAAACTGCTTTAAAATTCCTTAGTATGAAACAAATTTTTGAATGCATAGATGTATCATTTTCATAAAGTCCACTGCATAATCCCTGTTGAGCTAGCCAAGCAAGAAAAACGACGGTAAGGTAGTAATTTCATATTTCCTATTGCATTCTGATTAATAATGTTCGCTGTACTTGAGCGACTCAAAATCAGTGGCTACCCTTAGGCGCCCCACGTTAAAATTAGTGACGTCCCAACATAGAAGAAATTGGTTCTCAGCAAGGTGTTTATGTGGAAGAAGCGAAAAAAAAGAATCCAAAGGCCAAGAAAGAACAGAGTGTAGGATAGACTCAGGAATCTAAAATGATGGCCCTTTTATTAAATTTAAAGAAATATGTAGGAAATGAGAAATAAGAATGAAAAAGTATGCAAAAACAAAAGGAAAATATGAAGAAAATGAAAAGGAACAGCCAGGAACAGAAGACGATAAGTGAGGTGAATGAAAAGGGCATGAAGGAAATGAAAAAGAGTATAAAAGATGTGGGTAAAAAATGTATCAAAGAAATGAGTAAGCGATCTGATAAAAATATTCAGGAGTTACGAGCAGCATTTGTAGAGAACATAGCAACATTGTAGGAAAGTTTAAAATTAGAAATCGAGAAGAATGAAAAGAAATTTAAAGAAATAAGTAAAAACTAACTTCGGGCTTAAAAAACTAATAAGATCATAGAGGAAATGAAAATAAAAATTACAGGAAAAGTGGTACAAATTTTAAAGGATATGAAAGACGTCAAAGAGGAAATTGTTCAAATAATTGTACAAATAATTTAAAATTAACACAATTAAATTTATGCCTCGGCTAGCTCAGTGATACCACGCACATAGTGAACGACTATATAACAGAGAATTTTACTCACTCCTCTCCAACACTAAATAAAATTACTTTTTACAAATTTGCGCCCTTTTAATATCACTTACTTTTATGGAACTTTTAAATCAGACTTTTAAATAAATATTCTTATCAAATTTGCTATTTACGAATATTATAGCTTTTACACCTTTTATAGCAATTAAAGCCAGCAAAACTATTGTATTTTACCACGAATAGTTTCGTTGAACGTTCAAAGAAATATTCCTTTCTTTTCATACGTACCTTTACCTACTAACTAAATTTTTCTTACCCTTTTACACAAATAGTTATATTACATACAACTTTTAAGCTCACATCTGAATATATTTACTATAAATAAAAAGAAATAGCTCTGATCTTATATATCTCCTGTTTCTCTTGCTGGAGCTTCCTGGCCCACATCGGCCCTTCGTTCAGTAGCTTAGCGTGTTGACCCAGTACATAGAAATATTTAGCATCAACCCGGAGTCGTTTGTTGAATGATTTGAAGTATTAAGCTTGTTCTTTTATACCAGTAACTTAAAATATTAACGTCATGATTTTGAATATATTACTTGGGATATTATTAACGTCGAGATCTGGATTATTACTTGGAATATTATTTGGATATATTATGTGGTTTTACTTGGAGCCTTTAAATTAATAAATTGCAAATATTCTACTCATTAATTAATTCTAGACTTACGTTTATGTCAACCGTAGAATTTTATACACCCTTCTTTCAACGCGTACTTTACTGTTTCACTAAGAATTATTGAATAACTTTTAAATTACCAACTTATAACTTTCAATAAATTTACGTAATAATCTTCTTTCAACTATTACAGTCAGCGCGTCGATTATGGAATGTCTCTCGTTTATCTGCTCCGGTTAGTTTTATAGACAAACTCCTTCCCGATGTTGCCCGCGTTCTCATTGATTGACAGCCCGCTATCGGTCTTTAGTCCGGGAAAAAGACGTTTGAATTCGGTTAGTTTTATAGACAAATTCCTTCCCGATGTTGCCCGCGTTCTCATTGGTTGACAGTCCGCTATCGGTTTTTAGTTCGGGGAAAAGGCGTTTGAATTATGTTTATTTGCAGGGTGTTATATCTGCAACCTGTTAGGTTTTATTAAATACTGCATTCTATATATGTCCTGAATGTCACGTGATCGCAACTTTGTAAAGGAACTTATTAAATATTGCACTTTTACATACGTTCAAATTTGCATGTACATAGAAATTTTGTATTTTCATGCTTTCTTTACATATGCTTGTTTTACCAAGTCTAACGCCTTATGTACCTTTCAAAATCACGTCTTCAAATACCTATACTTTATGAAGTATGCCCGCTTTTAGATGTTTACCAATATAAATTGGTATAAATTTACACGCATTTACTAACCTTTCTACCCGGATGCGTTTAGACTGTAGGAGATTTCATTTCACGGTTATGTCTCTGCAAATCTGTTAAATTTGTATTTTGGTTTTTAAGCTTACAAATGTTTTAATGTTATAAAAATGATTGGATTGCTTCCGCAATAATTTATTTTAACGAATGTGGTGAATTTATTAGGGAATGAGCTTTCTTTACTTAATTGTAGCTTGTTATTGATTTTATCCAGAATGATTTGTATTTGATTTTTGCATAATGAATGAATTATGCACATTTTATTATTTAAATGAAGTATTCTTCCCTTGTGATCATATATGACCTTATTATCATAGCAATATATATATATTATTATAATTATAAACATTACAGAAACACCAAATAATACCACTTTGCACTGCCTTGATGTCCACAAAGTGAGGGTTTGACTAAAAGTACTAATACAAAATATATTACATGCGTAAGAGTTGTCTATTAATTTGTTAATTTATTACGTCTGACGAAAATAAATTTTATACAGTTTTATAACAGAGCCTTTACAGTAAACTAATAACCTAAGAACTATTGGAATTGTGATTCCTTAATATAAATTTCTAACCCAACGGCTTTAGCAGATTAGAAAAAATGTTTTATCGTAATTCCTGTTACAAGAAACATTTGTATTTCTTTTGGTGACACCTGACAATGACCGCATTCATGTATTATTCACACATCTGAGACTAATACTAATACCTAAGTCGGTTGAAAGCATCACGCACAAAGCTCCAATTCTTTTATAGACACTGAGATCACTCTAAAGCTTCAAGTGTATTGTATTCTTTGTTAGTGAATATTTCTGAATGGATATAAAATATGAGCTTAAAACTGTTTATAACAAAGCAGTTAATCGACGAAAGTACAATGTTATATATAAACTGAAAGCGATTAATAGCTTTGAAACGCTCACAAAAAGTTAACTACAATATAGACCTACTCGATGTATGTGGAATACGGTGCCGTGTGGCTGTAGGCTTACCTCCTTGTTAAAAATTTTTTCCAGAAACGAAATTCCTCCATACTCAAAAATTCCGAAGTAAACATTATCGACCTTTGGGGTGAATGGTTGATCCCAGAGTAACAGCTTTTCTGGAAATAATATCTTAAAAGAAACGCTTTAAAAAGAATCTAATACCCAAAGTTGGTCAAAATTTAGTGGTAACAAAGAACCCAATGTAGTACCTTTGGGTGGAGCATTGGAAAATCACATGTAAGGTAACAAAGGACCCAGCAGCTTCGTGGGTTAGACAGATTCGCGTATGAATGACATCGCAAGATCCCAGGTTCGACGTTCGGGACGGACTACTTTAAAAATGTTAAGCGAGCAATTTTAACAATAATACGCCTTCATTCAGATGAGAGGTAACATGTAGGTCCCGTATGTGGGTATTGTCATGCACGATAAAGATCCGTACCCTACCTGGAATAAATGGCAAGGGTCGGCAAAATTGTAACTTTCCTCGCGTAGAGCATTGAAAAAACGCAAATATACAGTCACAAAGAACCGAGTGGATATGTGTTGAGGATCTACTCCGGGATGCATACTGTTCTCTATCAATGTACAATGTACATTTATTAATTCTATGCTAATTAGTTGCCACATAAGCCCGTTTCATCTATTAACAATTCTCAGCAACTTATCTCGCGTGACCATGGTTTCTAACAAATTATGTGTGTGACAAATATCGGTCTGTAAACAGGAAAATAAAGGCGCTAGAAAGCGGGTGTAACCCTGTTTAAAATTTAAAGGAATTAATTCCAACATTTATTGAAGTAATATGAGTTCAATTGCTTATTCTTATTTACTAGAAATTTCTCTTAAGCACTTTTTTGTTTAAATAAATTTGTTCGAGTTGTAATATCAAATAAACAAATAAATATAAATGTGTCATATTACCAAAAACCTAAAGATATAGATATGCAATAAGGCGTCCACATGGGCAAAATACTTGAATGTCGTTTTCTTGTCGACGCTGGTGTAATGAGATGATGCAATTGTATATTAAGGTGCTCATATAAAAAGTTTAAAAAGTATTTTAATGATGTGTTACAGAATATGTAATTATTTCAACTTTGTTAAAAGGAAGTAAAATACCAAAATCAGGTGTTTCATATATCAACGCTAAAACTCGAAAACAGACATTATATACATACCGGTCTGTGGATGTTTCCTTCCTTTGTGAAATAATAAAGTTAATGTTTTGTTAATGGCTATACAAATATTAGCTCGATTTGAATAGGCGAAAAAGCTTTTATTATTTTCATAAGAGTTTATTTACAGATACATCTTATTTTTTCTTATGTTGTACACAAATTCCTGATTGTTGACTGCAAACAACTTGTCGTTTTACATAATTATAATTATAAAATAATAATAATAATATAATATAATAAATATAATACAATAACTTAGACTTTTATGCAAATCCCAAATGATCATTTCAAATCGAGCTAGTAACTGAAAGATGGAAAATATAAGGTCCCGGTGGCGTAATTGGAAAACGCATGAGCTCGGAAAGTATAAGATACAACTTAAGTTCTGTCCGTGACCTTATATTTTCTATCTTTCAGTTATTAGCTCAATTTGAAATGATCATTTGGGCCTTGCATAAAAGTCTAAGTTATTATTTCATCTTATTAACTATAATACAAGGTATTTATCAACTTACCTTGTGTAATTAATTACCTAATATTTCTACATGTATATATATATTTATATATATATATATATATATATATATATTGCTATATTAATAGGATCATTTAGAAGTAGATAGGACCACTAGTATAGTGCACTTCATGAAAACACCATGAGGGTTCAGAAAATTAGACATTTTTACAAAAAAAATGAGAAATTCAACGTTTAAGTAGGAAAGCAAGTGACAACACCCTGTATATAAACTATGGTTATAATTATTTTAAAAAATGAAAAGTACTCTAGAAGATTTAATTAAATAAACAATTTGGTAAGTCATAAAACGACGTGGACGAAAGCTGCAACACAATACGCGTGAGTAATGCATCATCATTACACTGAACAAGCAGGTTTGAAAATGAGTAAGATAGAAAACGCATATAATTTAATACATAAATTAAATTAAGACTACGTGACTAGAAAGGTAAAATCCAACACCTTGATAGATTAGAAATAATTAAGGCCTGACGATAAAAGTAAAGTCCATCAAATTTACTGTACAAACAAGAAGTACGTGACCAGGGAAGTAGTTAAGACATTCAAATTTAAATTCCAATGCAGAACCATATTGTTACATATATTGATTGGACAACTTTGAATCTACTCTGCGCTTGTCAACAGATAAGCGTTCCTTTTAAATAGGACAGGATTTGTAAACAAATCAGTTTAACTTGATTGAAAGCATGGTTCAAATAGTGATGGTGCGTAATTAAATGAGGTTCATCGTTTTAATCCTTAAAAACGTAAGTAACAAAAGTTTGTTTTTAAATAAACTCTAAGTTATACATTAACAAAAGGACTCTGAATAATTACTGGATCCGATGTGGAAATTCAGCAAGTATATAAACAGTTACTGGATCCTACGGGAAAGCATAATAGGCAGTTAAACAATTACTGGATCCGACCAGGAAGTTTAACAAGGACTCTAAAATAATTAATTAGGGGAAGCTATACTAAGAAAAATGCAAACCATATCTAAAGTAGATATGGATTCAGCGTTGGAATATTTAAATCACTAAGCAAAAAAAGAAGCTTAGAGCAGTTAAAGCAGGAACTGGTCCAAACTGGAGAATGAGCCAAGCTACAATGAGACAACAGGTTAGACTATCAGAATATTTTTTGTATTCTTATTTATGAATATTTTAAACATTGCTATCATAAAAACTTTATGTGAGGATCAACAAAGATCGTTTTAGTACACGTTATAAATAACGTAGAGATTAAAGAAGTTTAATTGACATTCATAGGGCATCAAATAATAATAATAATAAGGATGATTCTTGCTGGGTTTTTGTTTAATTAACGGGAATGATAATTATTGAAAGAATTTAATTCAAAATTATTAAAAGGAGGTTCTATTCAAAGAATTCTTAAAAGTTTTTGTACATTGTAAATATTTTGAGAATATTATAGTAGTTGTGCTTATTGGTGTTTTGACTTAAAGACATAGGAAGTAGAGGTAAACGGAAAATTAAAATTTTTTGTTGTTGTATTGTCGCAAGCTCCGTGCGTGGTTAAAACTGAGCTAACCGAGGCAATAAAAATTAAAATTAAAATTAACAAAAAGAAAAATTTTAACCTTATTCACAAAAGAGGGCACCGGTTATTGCAACGATATCACAGCATATATATATATATATATATATATATATAATATATTGCTATAATTATAGGGTAGTTTAGGGTAGGTTAGTCATAAGGGTCGTGGAATAAATAAAGCAACTTCAGTTAACAAAAGCACATAATTCCAGATATTATAAATAAATAAGTCACTATACATATTGTTAATTGAGAGCACACTGTATATAAAAATCATGGATTAAATGCATAAGAACATAAGAAATATCCAAAGTAAGTAAAGTTAAGATAAGATTTGAAAACGCAACAAAATGATCAAAAATTAAATCAACGGGAAACCTATATGAATTGCTTTACAAATATTTAACAATTGCGTTACAAATATTATCGTACGGCAATTTAAATTATGCATTATTAGAAAATCGTACGTGACATGAAAGTTTCACATTTGTTCAAAAATCCAATATTAGTTAGGAAATAAACAAGCACCAGATTATTTCGGTTTAAATTATAATAAATAACAAATATTGAATACGTGACTTAATAAAAGGAAATTGTTAGGATTTCTCAAATAATACCATGATGTGTCAGAGTATTACGTGACGATCAGGCATCCATCCGCTATTTGAACTAAATAATTGGTGAAAATGCCTGAAGTACAAAAGATAAAGGCAAAGGTGTCGTCCCAACACGTGAATGAACCAATGAAAAGCAGGTAGAGGTACGGCTTTAAATACGATAAGAATGAAGCGACGAGTTAGTATAGATTCAAACTGGACTACGACTATGTTCTGAAGTGCTAATTATTTTACGTAACCAGTGAAACGAAAGTTAAAGTAAAATCATTTTGAAAAGTGTACGAATTGTGCAACGAACAAGCCGATCGATTATAGACGTAAGTAATAACGACTTAATTAAAAATCCATTTCTAACACTAATAAAACAGGGCTTCTATTACTAATATTTAAATTGGATTTAAAAATGGTATTTTAAACTGGATTATTTTATTATTGATATTTTAAAACTGGGTTTTAACACTGATATTTAAATGGGATTTTAAATTATTGAAATGGTCTAAATACCTACATATAAATGGGATTTTAATATCTACATCGAAGTTGTTCCCATACCGATTTTTAAAATTGGAATCTAATACTAATTTGGATTGTATTTTGGTTTTGATGTCGACTTCCAAATTCGACTCTCAATTTGAACATATTCAGACTTGGCACGAAAACTCTTGGGGATGCAGATTACAAGCTAGGAAGGAACTACAGAACTATTCCAGGTTAGCGATCTTGATATAATTTATTATTGAAAACTGTTTTAATTCAATATTTATCATTTCGTATTTGTAAGAGTCAACAAAACATAGTAGGTTCATTGATCAATTTATGACAAAGGTAATAGACATCTTGGAACGTTCAAAGGTCCCTAAATATAAGCAAAAAGATAGTTTTGTTGGCTTTAAATATTATAAATCTAGTATCTGTAAATATTCTGAAAAAGGAAAAATTTCTAAGTTGTAAATATTTAATCATTATATTGTGTATTGTAGAATTGCTTTATTTAATCAGCTAGTTGGGGCAAAAATCATAACTTAACATTTCACATCATAGGTGCTTGATTGAATTAGGGGTAGATTTCACAACAAAATTTATTACGGCTCAACGCTGGGATTAATATCACAGCAATTTATATTAGACCCAAATCGTGGGGAAGAAATAACACAGCAATATATATATATATATATATATATATATATAACGGCCGCCCGTTGGTGCCACTAAATTAACGATGTGACAACGGCCTGGCGTTCTACGTCGCTAAAAATGTGCTGTGATACAGATACAGTAAATTTTAAAATTTGAAATTGTGGACTTACTTTCCTTACTTACTCTACTTGGTCTGGCTAGCTCAACGGAAGTGCCGAAGCTTACAAAATGAAATCAAACACAGCTGTAGCAGAAAAACATCTATATATTCATACAAAAGCATATATAATATTTACAACATAATCTTTTTCAGGCATAAACTTATTCCTAACACTTGCACCCTTCCTTTTTGCAGGTAGGAATGGGTGTACAACAGAGTCTAAATAAAACTCTGGCGGGGCTAGCGTCGACCGTTTGTGGCTGCGGTAGATTGCAAAAAACTATATCTCAGGCATTTAGAGAACAAAGTTAAATTTTACCCAGGCAAGTTAAAGGGATGCAATTTAGAACGTGACAAAAGAAAATACCTCAATATAAACTTATATATTGAAGTTTAGTTAATAACATTAATAATAATATATATATATATATATATATATATCGTTATTTTCAAATTTTCCTTATTTTACTGATAAGGGTTGACTTCAATGCTGCAATATTAGCCATATTAGTCAAAGTAGGTCGATCTAATTGTGTAGTACCGACAACGGACAACGCACGGTACGTGCACAAAACGAGTAGAATACTATTTTGTTAAATACCAGGCGATTCCCAATTTCGTAGAAATGTTTTAACTGATGCCTAACAAAGAGATGTAGATTGATATTTATGCATAAAAGTTATTTCTTAAAAACAATAACCTAAAATTTAACGAATGTTTTTAAAAATGTCTGTAGGAATACTTGTAAACGGGCAACAACCACAGAACGTGTATTTACGAGAAACCGTGTAACGCGTTTGCGTTACATTAAATAGAAACCAAATGGAAAAGGAGACAATTTATTTAAAACGGACGAAATAAATGCGAATGTACCCTGTATATTATGATTTTATGAATTGTAGTGTTAATTGAGCAGGACATTTCTATAATTTTTAATTTTATAGAGGATAATAAACTTAAAATACGAAATCAGAAAGTTATTCGTGGTAAAACACATAGTTGTACATAACTCGGGGTCAATAAATTGTATCTAAAAACTGTAAAAAAACACATTTCAATACTATGTATTATGAAGTTGGAAACAAATATGTAGCCATGAATAATTACCCGAGTTTGTAACAGTTTATAACAGTAAATTTTCATGGTGTAGTTATGTTAAGAAGGCTTTTAGAATAACTAAGGAAGTAAATAACAGTGAAATTATTAATATGCAAAGCTTTACCATAATTATTATAAATATAAAAGATTTTTTTACAATTTGTAATAGAATTTGAAAAATTAACGTTACAGGGAAACACAATATGAACTCAAAGCTGCCGTAATAGAAATCCTCATGTAAACTGGCATTCGACTGTAAGTTTATTTGCTATGTACTAATTGTTTTTATGGTTTTGTTGGTGGCATTTGTGCATAACGCGTTTAATTAAATACGATATAGTTATAAAACGCTCACCATCAGTGTAAGGTATACTGTAAAATTCTAGTAGATGTACAAAATCGGGATGTAGAAAATACCTTAATACAACTTATATATTGAAGTTTAGTTAATAACATTAATAAAAATATATATCGTTATTTTCTTACAACTAAATTTTTATGCGATCACTAAGTGTAGTTTATATACCTACACTCTCATAATTTAAATTTTGTCTCAAATTCTACGAGATAAGATATTAGAAAATCTAAATTTATTATTGTGCTTAGGCACAATTTCAAATTAACGCTCTTAATAAAAGGAAATCATAAATACACTTTGTAGTGTTTAACATTAGTTAAGGGAATTTAAAATGAACGTTTAAATTGAACATAACCCCAACATTCACAATAAAGGTTTCATGAAAGTTTTCTTGTTTACAAACCATAAGGTTATATAGCAAGTCAAAAATAATATTAAATTAGATAAGGTAATCGATAAATAAAGTTATGACTAAATTTTACATGCATAGCTTTTCAGATAATTGAGATTTAAAACGTAATGCATGCACGTCGTTGCGTCACAAAAATAAATAAGATAAACTCGTATCTGTATTCCAGATATATGAAAGGAACGAATACTTAAATGTTGAGCTTACGGCTTGTTCCGAACTGTAAGATTTTCTTACTGTTTGTTAAGAGGAACACAATCGTTAATTATCTTGGTTGTTGACCTCAAACTTCTAATTTGTAACATCGAATACTTGTTTGTTCCACAGCCATATGTTTCATCAACATTTGATTTATTTTAGAAGGTACTTAAAACGCCAATATAACATTCTTAAACGATAAAAGATAATATTTGTAGGTAGTAAAATTAATGCATAGGCTTAGATAGCTTAGCATAGATAATTAAATTCTCCATCAGAAAATATTTTACAGGAGAATATATCACTTGACGATGCTTTCGGAAGGAATATGCCACGGGAAAGCATGCCATCAGAAGATATGCTACGGTAAGATATGCCACCATAGGACCCATCCATTAACATTATGAATGGGTTATCTAGGTAGGCCCTCTTTATAAGCGTTTTGCTTATATTCAGGTACGATATCGTGGCATTAGAAAGGACATCTTTATCGGAAGACGGCATGTGCTCAAAAAGACAGTTAGATATCAAGACAAATAGAAATTTTGTTTTCGTTTAATAAAGATTAGAAATGGTGTTAGACAGGGTTGTATACTGTCTCCCTTGATTTTTAATGTTTATATTGAGGAAGCTTTAAACTTAGCTAGAGAGAGAAAAGAGATAGGTATTAGTGTACAGGGACAGAAAATAGACATGTTACGTTTTGCAGATGATATAGCCATTATAGCAGAGTCTAGAAAAGAGTTAGGAGAGTTTTTAAATATTTTAGATGAGATACTACGGAGTAACTATAGTATGAGAATTAACTCGGTAAAGACAAAGATAATGACAAGTGAGTTACAGCCTAGTTATAAACCAAAATTAAAAATAGGTAATACCGAGTTAGAAGAGGTAGATGAATTTTGCTATTTAGGTAGTATAATTACAAAGGATGGACGTAGCAGAAGGGATATAGTAGCTAGAATAGCTCAAGCTAGAAAAATGTTTTTAAAAAAGAAAAACTTACTAATAGCTAATAGTATTAGTTTAGATAATAGAAAAGTTTTTAAAGTCGTACGTATGGAGCGTTCTACTATACGGTAGTGAGACTTGGACAATTAAAGAAGTAGATAAGAAAAGGATAGAAGCTTTTGAAACTTGGTGCTATAGGAGAATGTTAAAGATTAGCTGGACAGATAGAGTAACAAACGAGGAAGTTTATAGAAGGATAGGTGAGGAACCCTGTATGTGGAAACAATTGAAGGTCAGGAGAGATAGAATGATAGGGCACCAGTTAAGACATGAGGGACTATTTAGTAAAGTCTTAGATTATAGACTACCAAATAAAATAGAGTAGGAAGGCCTAGACAAAGCTATATTAGTCAAATAATTAGAGATTTAGGTTGTGAAGGGTATGTGGACCTATTTAGATTAGCTCAGAATAGAAAGAATTTAGAGCTGCGTCAAACCGACTTTAAGTAAGTTCGAAAACAAAACAAAAAAAAATAAAATCAGTTAACTAAATGTCACCAGGACATAACTCACAATTAGTTAGAGGTCTGGCATGTTGGTAGCGTTTCGTTGCTTAAGCCTTACCATAACAGATAATTTAATAAACGTCATCATGACATAACTCACAATTAGGTAGCGGTCTGGCATGTTGGTAGCGTTTCGTTGCTTAAGCCTTACCAACATATAATTTAATAAACGTCACCATAACATAACTCACAATTAGGTAGCGGTCTGGCATGTTGACAGCGATTCGTTGCTTAAGCCTTATCATAACATATAATTTAACACTTTTCCTTTTGAAGCGGATAACCAGGTTATATTTCATTTCCTATAAATGGTAATCATGTAAACATGTTAGAGTTCTTTAACAACCATCAGGTTGCTAATATCTATGTAGAGCCAGCTGGATAGGAAAAGATAGAAGGATATAGGAAGACCTAGACCAAACTATATTAGTCAAATTATTAGAAATTTAGGTTGTGAAGGGTATGTAGAGCTTTTTAGATTAGCACAGAATAGAAAAGAAGTTAGAGCTGCGTCAAACCGACCTTAAGTAAGGTCGAAAACAAAATGATGATGATGAATAAAGATAACCACACATTTTGGGAGAGGGACGAAACAAGAAAACTATCCTGAAGGCTAGATTCATATATACACCAGTTGTGTATTTATGGATATTATTCAAAGGTTAACCAATAGGAAAATTACATCTGGTCTTAATTATTTATATTATTTATACAAAAGAAAGAATATTAAATTAAGACTAAAGATAAATATATTTAGTGTATTATTTAATAATACTAAATGGAAATGTTACACAAATCAAAACTAAACTGTGATTGTAAACGGTATTAATATAAACTTAAGACAAAAAAATGCTTTTATATTGAAGGAAATTGGACCACAATGTAACATGGCAAGAGAACAGTGAATTGACATGTTACACACTTATTACTTAATTATCAAAATGTCTCTCACCCTATCACCCTATTTAGGTTTAAATTTACAGAACTAAATATATTCCATTATGGTGATGGTCCTCTTTATTGGTCTTGACTATAGCTGCATTTTTCTGATTATCCAATCAGACTGGTGACTGATGCTGTGGAATTATTCCATAATTACCAAGATAATAGTTCTATTTTAGGTTCACACGTTGACAAAGCCTAGAAATTGCCAAGCTTCCTTGTAAACTTCCATTTCGCCTTCAATTAAAGATTTCGTTACTAAAAACGGTACGTTCTTCATGAGTGTTTTATTAGTTCATAGCAACGCGCGGTGTTTGTGTGAATTGAATTCGATTAAAATAGAATAAGACAGTTTATGAGAGTTGCTACGAAGCCCTAAGTAATGACACAGAGCGCTCAATCATAAAGATATCAAATTTTGTCGGATATAGGTGATTATCTAAAAAGGACAGAACTGCATAATCGACGTAACCGTTTTAAGTAGTATTTTAGTCGATCAAATTAATCCCTAGCACTGAACCAGTACTGATTTTTCATTATTTAACGAGTCTAATGTGTCGCTTAAACGCCAGAAATTCCGCGTTCAACGACTGTGCAACGTGAATGCTGAATATTCACTTCACCAGGAGCTTATTTTCAAATTTTCATTATTGTACTGATAAGGGTTGACTTCAATACTGCAATATTAGCCATATTAGTCAAAGTAGGTCAATCTAATTGTGCAGTACCGACAACGGACAACGCACACTAAACAGATTGCACGGTACGTGCACAAAACGAGTAGAATACTATTTTGTTAAATACCAGACAATTCCCAATTTCGTAAAAATGTTTTAACTGATGCCTAACAAAGAGATGTAGATTGATATTTATGCATAAAAGTTATTTCTTAAAAATAATAACCTAAAATTTAACAAATGTTTTTAAAAATGTCTGAATGAATACTTGTAAACGGGCAACAACCACAGAACGTGTATTTACGAAAAACGGTGTAACGCGTTTGCGTTACATAAAATAAAAACCAAATGGAAAAGGAGACAATTTATTTAAAACGGACGAAATAAATGCGAATGTACCCTGTATATTATAATTTTATGAATTGTAGTGTTAATTGAGCAAGACATTTCTATAATTTTTAATTTTATAGAGGATAATAAACTTAAAATACGAAATCAGAAAGTTATTCGTGGTAAAACACATAGTTGTACATAACTCAGGTCAATAAATTGTATCTAAAAACTGTAAAAAAACAGATTTCAATACTATGTATTAAGAAGTTGAAAACAAATATGTAGCCATGAATAATTACCCGAGTTTGTAACAATTTATAACAGTAAATTTTCATGGTGTAGTTATGTTATTTTAAGAAGGCTTTTAGAATAACTAAGGAAGTAAATAATAGTGAAATTATTAATACGCAAACCTTTACCATAATTATTATAAATATAAAAGCTCTTTGTACAATTTGTAATAGAATTCGAAAAATTAACGTTACAGGGAAACACAATATGAACTCAAAGCTGCCGTAATAGAAATCCTCATGAAAACTGGAATTCGACTGTAAGTTTATTTGCTATGTACTAATTGTTTTTATGGTTTTGTTGGTGACATTTGTGCGTAACGCGTTTAATTAAATACGATATAGTTATAAAACGCTCACCATCAGTGTAAGGTATACTGTAAAATTTTAGTAGATGTACAAAACTGGGACATTGCAACTTTTTTTGATAGTTTGAAAACGTGCTTTAAAACATCATCAAAAGATTGTAGTATTATAACTAATTAAAAAGAAATCGAATCTGTAATTTCACTAGTCTTGTGTATGTCACTGTTTACAGGAAAATGTAAAGATGCTTGTGCGCAAATAGTGTAAGGTGACGCAGTGAGTTGAAAGTCCTAGTTTTCTTTGCTTAAAAATATAATTTAACTGCAAGGGTAACAGTTGTAACTAATAAAGCATAGCGCTCCATCTGTGTGTTAAAAATAAGAATGCATAGTGCGTAACCCCACCATGGTACAACGGTTATGTGCTAATAGGTCAATCGGTGTGCATCGTGATAAGAGGAAGTATGTTGCTGTACAAACGGTAAATAAGTATGTGCAGAAAAGTTCAGATAAAAGTTATATTTGTTTGTGAATGTCAAAATACGATATTTCAAGTAACGAATCAGATTGTGGGAAATTTGATCCATCAAGCAATTACGCCAGGTCGATCATTTAGGTTAAATTGCTGAGGAGTTCGTACGCTGTACCTTGAAAATTCTACCCAACAGGGCCCGAAGAAACGAATGTGCCGATATTTAAGTAACAGGTATTAACTGTATTTCAACAGCTATTACGTTGTTAATTATTTATCAATTTTAGTTGTAAGGTTTATCTGTTACTGACAACAGCCTCTATAAGAATTTGATATGTTTTCTGCCTAGAACACAAATTTACGTTTAATAAACTGGTGTTTGTGTGCAACTAGTTGTAAAACCCTAAGATAAGGAAAAGAAAACGTGTTACACTGTTGAAGGCCTTCCAACGTAAGTATTGTTAGTAACGTAGCTTGAAATTGCACCCACTTAATTTTTATATTTTTAAATTCTGTTTCCATTTTCTTTTATGATTTCTATAAGGACCCACTTCTGCGCCACCGTACTTTGCAGGTACCCTAAAATTATTACAGGATTCCCGCCCCTTCTGAGCAATTCCAAATTAAATAATTTACCGTTTCGTTCACCAGTAACAAACGACTTTATTTTTTCTAAACAGCAGATCGCTGAACTCAATAAAGTTGGAAAATTACGCATAAGATTTTCACCTTAAAGGAAGTACCTATTTTAACTTACGTTTAAAAAAGAGCTTAGCATAATATTTATCCAATAAAATATGATTTCTTAAAAATTAAAAACTTTAAACAAATGTTTACAGAAATGTGTGTACTTACTAACTTATAAATTAAAGTAACGAACTCGCTAATTCCGACTGTTTGTAAAAGGTGTTCAAAATGCCGTTCATTTGGTTGAATTTTCAAACGTGCTATTGACGTCAGTTTCGAAAAGAGGTTCAATAAATATTTGCGTTATGGCTTCCGTTTAGTTATAGTAAAAGGGCAATTTAGTATTCACCATAAGCTGTACTTGTGCAAATGTAAAAGGTGATGCTGTTCCAGTTCTGTAATAGCTGACAAACAGTAAGAGGATATGGCGTATTAATTTTAACCACACTACAAGAAGTTATGCTGATACAAGGAAGTGCATTAAGAATAGCTAAATTATATCGATGATCTACCTCATGTATTTATTAACAGCGTGTCAGTAACCGAATTTTATGTCCTTTAAACCGCAAACCCTATGCAGCAGTATTTAAATATCTTAAGTCCACGAATGGCGTGCAAAAGTACAGTGCTTCGATGTTTCAGATCATAATTTGAAATAGTGTTTCTGCAAATTCCGTGAAAGCTATTCTTTTGTGGTTATTTAAAATTAGTGTTATTCATTGAATAAGAGTTCGTTTCGTGGGGTGTCTTAAAAGATAAAGCGCATGATGTTAAGCAAACATTGATAATGCAGGGCAGTTACGTTAACGCATTGGCATTCTATAAAACTGGTACAGAAGAGTGCGTACGTGTAATCAATAAAATGGAAGGCATTTTAAACAGCCTTTCATAAGCAGAATCGGTGAAGAACTACCATAATTTAAGTAGGTAGGTACATACATTTCATGACCATTTGTTTAAAGTTTTTAATTTTTAAGAAAGTGTTTTAGCAAAAACATCACTCTACATCCGTTCTATAACATCAGTTAATGTAGGTGATTCACAACATTACTGGGTAAAATGATCTGCTAGCTAGAAAAACTGATTCCGTTCCTCGCAAATACACTTTCTGTGGTGTGTCGCCTCTTTGCTTTGCATATACACGTAAAGGCATTTTTAAAAACACCTGTTTAAGTTTTTACTCGCTATTTTTAAGAAATATTTCCTATGTGTAAATATTAATCTACTTTATTTTCTTGAGCATCAGTTAAAATATTTCTATGAAGTTGTGAATGACGCTGTATACTTAATATTAATTAAAATTGCCGATGATTATGCTTAAGAGCTCATCACAGTAGCGGCCATTTTGAAATTTCTAAAGATCCAAATTTCTCTCTATTAGGCACCCAAATTAAAAACGGTTTTAATAAAAGTTACTTATAAAATAATTGTCTATGTGGGAAAGTAATTTAAGTTGTTTTTAACTGAAAAATTTTTTTTTTGCTGATAATAGAGCGATTTAAACAAAACCAGTAACTTTCCCAAATGTGTGAATAATTTTTATGAATTTTCATCAAAATTGCACACTACAATTCAGTTTATTTATCGAATAAATCAAATATTAGTATTTTTTAGAAAAATGCACCTGCAATGTGCTGCTGTGGAAAAATTCAGAACTTCCATATCATACACTATTGTGAAACAGAAATGGTTTGAATACATTCTATATAAAACTAACACAACAAACATCTATTGAGATCAAACTAACCTTATGAGAGTTTTGACTATAGTCGTAATCGGTCGCAAATCTATTTATAACTTTCATCGTGGATATTATTTAGCGTCTCGTAATTATAAAAATAAGTTTTTCATAAACCTTGGATTTATAGAAATTTTTATTCGGTTTCCTATTTAGTGAAGTAGGTATTCCCCTAGTTTGAGTAGTGTAAGACTTGTAAAAAAGTATAAACACAGAATTGTTTAATTTTTATGTCAAGTTCAATTGTTTTGGGATAAATTTAAAAAGTCACTAGCAATAATTCGCTAATATTTAGGCTTGTGTAGTAATAAGAAATAATGTAATAAAAATTCTAAGATGTGCACCCTTAAACTTCTGTAATACACGTAAAAGCTGCATGCAAAACATAAATAAATAAAAGCAAAACAAACTTTGGACTACTGAAAAATGCAAGACATGCTTTTTTATTCTACTAGAAGAATGTTTACTGTGTCCGATTCAGTACACTGTTTATTATTTCGTTATTAGAAAATGATAATAGAAACGCAGATGTGATAAGAAAAGGAACCAAACCAGTATTTGTAGCTTTTCACAAACTGTAATCAAAACCTACTTTACACTTTACCTAATCATTTTTTATTAGAGATACGTTTAAACCATTATTCTTACTTTCCATTTATTGGCCAATTAATTAATATAACAGCTTTGTCAATTGCATATTAGAAATTGAAAATAACTGCGCGATGCAAACGTAGAAATGTTAAATCTTGCAATTTCCTGTTCCCTAATAATTTTTTTTACATTACATATCGGAATTTCAAAGGTTTTCACTGGTTATAAATGTTAGATAATATGTATAATTAAAATATCTGTGTGGTTTATAACTGGACTAATAAGTCCACAACACTGCCATCTATATGTGCTCCCTGGCACTTCATAAATCAAGTAGGCGGAGTATTAAAAATCATAATCCTTTTCTAATGAATATCTACATCTCCACATTTCGTCCCGCCCTATGCTACCTCACCTCTACCCGCGCTTTTACAGCAGATGGTAGGTTACCTGCTGTGATGAGCTGTTAATAGATTACACAGTTCAATTATTATTGGTTTGTCACCGGTTTTTGATAGCAAGCAACGACAAACCTAATCACTAACTAAGTGTTTAAATTTTACTAGTTTATGCTAAATTTAGCTGTACCGAGAAAACCGTCGCAATAATAGCATGTTTTTCACAGTCACTTTCACCTTCAATCATAGCTATACAATTATTTTGCTCCGAAACTCTACAATGGACTAATTTAGAAGCTGTAGTACATAATTTTGTTTATGTAGTAGAGACAAATCACTTTAAGAAGAACCCAGGACATGTGACAGATTGCTCAGTAACGTAGTAACAAGTGGTGTAGTTTAGTTGTTACGGTGATGTTAAGAAGGTACATTTTATAAATACCCCCGCACACAGTAACAAAACGACGCAATTTAGTTCTAAAAGAACTGCTTTATAGCAGAAAATGAAATAATATATAAAGGATAAAGAAGCAGCTGATGTAAATTACGAGGCGGCTCCGTGGCGTAGTGGTATGTGTGTGACTACTACGTCCAAGGTCCCGGGTTCGAATCCCGACACGGTCCGCTTGAAAAATGTTAGGCGAGCATTTTTCACAAAAATACACCCTCGTTCGGATGAGAGGTAAAATGGAGGTCCCGTGTGTGAGTGTTGTCACGCACGTTAAAGATCCCTACCTTGCTTGGAACAGCAAGGGTTCGGCAAAATTCAAAATTTTCCAGGTAACAAAAACTCGCTTCATGGCCAATGTAGTACCTTCGGGTGGAGCATTGGAAAATCACATGTAATGATGTAAATTACGACGGTCTCGTGGCACAGTTGGTATGCGTGTCACTACTGAACCCAGGGTCCCGGGTTTTATTCCCGACACTGTTAAGCGAGGATCTTTTACAAAAATATGCCTTCGTTCCGATGAGAGGTAAAATGTAGGTCCCGTGTGCGTGGTGTGTGTGCGTGTGTGGGGATGTGCGTGTGTGAGTGCGTGCGTGTGTGAGTGCGTGCGTGTGTGTGTACATGAGTGTGTGTGTGTGTTGTCACGCACGTTAAAGATACATACCTTGTTTGGAACAGCAAGGGTTAGGCAACATACAAAATTTTCTTCTTGGCGTATGTAGTACTTTCCGGTGGAGCAGTGGAAAAATCACATGTAGTGATGTAAATTGGAAAATGTCAAACCAACAGAAAACAGAACACTCTAGACACTTGGACTGTGTTCTACAACGCAGGTCTGCGCGGACGCAAGGTTTTTTCTGATTGGTTGATTATACAAAATTCCACGCCATTGTAACCTGAATACTGCAATTCCTAATTACATATAATGAACTTTCCCAAACCGACCTTTTGCTTTGTGGGCATGTATGAGGGTGGTTTTTTAAAGTGATTTGCCTCTTGTAAGGTATTCATAATTTATACATCTACAGTATTTTACCCGTTTGCGGAAGGCATAGCCTTTTATTAATTATAATTTTAATTAATGTTCTTCCTATTGCAATCCAGTAAAACGAAAACCGTGCAATAGCACAACAAATGAATTAATTAAACCTTTGCAGCAACTCGAGTTACATATTTGAATTTGGAGTTTGGCACGTAATTGAAAATACAAAGTCCAGTTAGTTCAGCGGTTGAAAAGTCGCCTTTTCAAAATGGTTTCGGTCTTATTACTATTTAATTTAGTATTGTCATTGTTACTACATTTGAAAAAAGATTTTGAAAGAGTTAATAATAGGAAATTTGTATACATAAGTGAATGAAGTTAACCAAGAGCTAAAGCCCAATGTAAGTAGGTCGTCCGTGACAGAAAAAACTTTTACGATGAAACCTGCTTGCAAAGCGCTGAAACCTATAAACAAAATTAAGATAGATTTGAAAATTATGCTGAAGTCGTTAAAGTTCTTGACTGTTTAAAAAGCAGCTACTGAAAATATGATCCTGTATTTAAAAGTTGGATAATCTAATCTGTTCTGTATTGATATCCTACAGTGTTGACTGGAAAATTGTTTAGGTGTGCGTGTTCTGAGTTATTATTTATTAAGTAGTTTTAGAATCCTAAATTTATACCTTCAAAACTTTGCAGCAAAACATTGACTTTAGTTTCTAATGTTAATCTTTATCAAGTAGACAAGACGTTTTGCATATAACGAGGTATGATTGATCTAACGATAAACATGTTTTCTATGAAGGTGCTTTAGACTTATTAAAAATTATTATAATCTATCACAGTTACTATGACAGCTTTACTATTGTTCCGTTTGTATTTATAGTTAATTTACTGTTAGTTATAACATAATTATAGCATATAAATAATTGATAAAAATGCACAATGTGCTTTGCAATAACCTTATCTAACCTATGATAATTGATTTTGTTACGTGTTTAAATAATCCCAATTTACATGTTCAGTTCAATGTTAGCTCGTAGGTAAACTCGCATCCGCCTTGTGGACATGAAATGTCATTAGATTTGTCGCGATTCAACCTTCAAGCTACTCCGTGTTATTGATGTACCGCTAAAACTTAATTAAAAGTGTGCTGTGTCTCGCAATAGTTTTTTGTTGGACAGATACGACCTCCTGTCAAAAGGCGACGTTTTTTACTACTAGTTCTTGGAATACCGCTAAATCTAATAACTTAGGTGAGTACTTGAAGGTTTCTGCTATTCTTATTGTTTTTGTATACATGTCCACTTATCTCTCCATCTGTGGTTATCGAAGTTAACCGCTGCATTAACATATATGATCAATTCTCGCCGGATCTGAATGTGTTACCTGCAAGCTCTAAAATTTTTATTACTTTATGTTGTTAGATACCGCTTATCCAGCATTTATGTATCTTGGTAGTTATTATCTTATAGTTACATACGTAGTTGATTAATATTTGAATTTGGTCTTCAAAAGCTTCCTTTTGCTTTAGTAATTTCTAATCATGGCAAACAGACTCAAAAATGCGTATTTTTTAAGAAACACGCAAATTAACTCCCTTCGGGAAATCTTTGAACGCGCTAACAAGACTGTAGTTCAACCCAGTGTTTTAGAGCTCTTCCGGTCTCAATACACGTCGATCAACACGATTAAAAAAAACTCTTTTGAGCAATATAATTTGATTATTGGTAAAATCGCTTCGGCTGAAGACGCCGATAATCAGTTTGAAATAGGGGATTCAATCAAAAAGCGCTTTGATAATACCTTTTTCTTGTTAAAGCCCTTTATTTCAAGTTATTTCCAATCAATCTTGTCTCGCCCGTAGAAGGTGGATCCGCACCTTTACACAGTGCAAAATCCAAAGTTGATTCTCCTTTCATTTGATGGTGATATCAGTACTTTCAAAACCTTTATTGATGGATTTAATAGTTTAGTTCACTATAATGACAACCTCTTTGACGTCGAAAAATCTTTCTACCTCCAGTCCGTTTTGAAAAATTCCGCATTTCTTACCATTAAAAATTTTGATCTAACAGCCTCAAATTACCCACTTGCATATAATAAAATTTGCAAAAAATATATAAATATCCGCCGCATCACTTCTGCTCTTTGAGAAAATATTGAAAAATCCCCAAAATTAAATTCTGACCACCAATTAGCTTTGCTAGAAGGTAGTACACCTAATGGTAGAAACGTAAATTATCATTCAGTCTTGGGGAGCCGTTTGCAAGAACGGCTCGAAGAGTAAACTCCACTAAAGTAACTACGTATGCCTGACCCGTTTAGCACAACGTAGATTAACATAAATGCAACAGATACCATGGCCATAGTATTAAATTAAGTAACTCAACTATATAAAATTTGTCAAGGTACTATTCCAGTCAAACTAATAAATAAATTAGGTAAATAGAAAGTTCTGATTTGTGGATAAATTCCAAATACATATCAATTTCGTTTTTAATTCTACATTTTTTTGATATAGTATTGGGGTATACAGAGTTTAAGTGTGTCTTTTTCAAATTGCAATCCCCACTTGTTATTTTCCATTCCGGTACTCCATTTAATTGTAAGCGTGGTAATGTAATAAGAAATTTGATACCTTATATCTTTCATTATACGCCAAATAAGAAAACAAATTCATTTTGGATGGACAGAGTGAAGATGGACGACGTACCCCGTATATTGAGATTTTCTTCACAAAGGTGTTAATTAAGCACAATATTTTATTTCTTTTGTTTAGTAGAGAATATAATTTCAATTAGGACAGTTAGTAAAATAAATATTTTTAAAGTAAATTGGGACACTAAATACAATACCAAGATAACACATTAGTCATTAAGCAGAATAAACGTCGCGACAATAAAACCGCATAAACATGTAAACCCCTGAAACAAAAGATTCCATAAAGCACATAAGGTACGTTCATTAAGAAATATGTCTTTATATGTACTACACAAATGATAAATATGTGCGACAGAAAATCACTACATAAAAAACTGCAGAGTTCTGTACAATAAACAAGACCATGTACCAGTGGCGCAACTAAGAACCTATAGATTTCCAGCAAAACATATTAAATGGGTCCTTTAGGTCTAAATTCAATATTTTAATAAATGTTTTTTTATAATGTAATATACATAAAGTTTTATACATATACCATACACCACAAAACACTTTGCGCTGTGCCAAATACTTAACCTCTAATTATAGTATAAGCCAGTCAGAATTTGCCATTTGAGCAAACTGCAAACTTCAAATGGCTGTTTTACACATAATTTATTGATCAATTCTTATAACTTGAAAATTAAATACAAAATTGCCAAGAATCCAAATGACCTTGAACGGTATTGCATACACCAAGTTATCAAAAACTTTTTTGATTATTTCAGAAGCACCAACCTATTTTCAATGTTTACTTTCCACGTAACTTTGACAATGTGCGCTTTTGAAAGACAATTCTATATTTAAAGTTTAATAATAGCTTATAATATTAAAAGAATTAACAAAAGCATAAACAATTATTACTTAATCTCCACTGCTATAAAAATAAGCAAGTTGTGAACGTCTTAGAGTGGTAGTTCTACTAAAATATGAAAGTTACTAAAAAAGAGTCAACAAATTTATGAGGAATTAGAACATGTTTTAAGTTGGCTTAAATTGATGAGCTAACCCTTAAAATTGATGTATAAATGTAATACACACTTTTGAACCAACTTGGCGCACAAGGTCAATAAGTTCTAGAAATAGATCAATAAATTGTTATGTGTAAAACAGATATAAGTTTAATCATAGAACTAAATATATAGAATTGAAAATTTGATAGAAGTACCCTTACATTCCCATAGATAAATATTTAACTTAAATATTAACAAATAAAAAAAATGAATAAGCAATCAATACTTAGTATTCCTGTATATTGATATCAAACTCAAACATATAAGGGTAGAATTGTATACCGACTTATTAGTAACTTTTTCCACACTCTTTTTATGTAATACTAATGGTACAACTTGCAAGGTTACGCTTTTTTTAAAGTTCCTAGGTATTAGATGATTAATTTAGATTCAGGGACTTTTTCTAGAACTCTGCCTGGAAAATATCCGTACATGTGATTATCCAATGCTCCATCCGAAGGTATTACATTGGCCAGGAAGCGAGTTTTGTTTTACCTGGAAAATTTAAAATTTTGCCGAACCCTTGCTGTTCCAAGCAAGGTAGGGATCTTTAACGTGCGTGACAACACCCACACACGGGACCTCCAATTTACCTCTCTTCCGAACGAAGGTGTATTTTTTGAAAAATGCTCGCCTAACATTTTTCAAGCGGACTGTTACATCAGAGGGTTAGACTTATAATGATCTTATTGTATATTAGTTCTTAACTGCTAACAATGATTATGCAATTATGCTTATTTACTAATTCCAATTACACCTAGCCTAGAGTTCGTTGCACGTGTACTTCCTATCGATTGTCTTCCTGTACAATTCCGCACTTTGCACTTCCTATAATAAGTCACTCACCTTTTAAAGGCATAAAACTTAATTCAATATAATAACTATAAATTATTATGATATTCGGCTATTACACCGTCACACCTACACGTGGTGCACTAAAAAAATTTCTGTTTTTCAAATAAAAATTTTATAAACTGGTAGTACATGTTTCATACTGCTCCTTGTAATTGTGTTACATTATGTTATATAATTTTGTTCTGTTCTTATGGATTTCTACTAACTTATTATCTATCTTAACTATATCATTAGGATTCTTATCTAAAACTTCTTCATATGGGCCTACAAATATTGGATCTCTTTTATTAAGAGATGTATTCTTAACCAACAACTTATCTCCTAATTTATAATTAACATGCTTAGTTTTGATATCAAACTTATGCTTTCGTTTACTTTTGGATTGTAATAAATTATATCTCGCTTCATTTCCAGCGACTTGCAATCTATACTTAAGTTCTGCTGGATAATTATCAAAATTATATAGTGGGTCTACTGAGTTTACCACGTTTGACGGTATTTGATTAATTTTCCCAAACACTAATTCGTGCGGGGTATATTTAGTTTCCGTATGCACTGAATTATTGTATGCAAAACACCAATAAGGTATCCAACTGCTCCAATTATTTGAATACTGCGGACATTGGATCCTTAAATATGCTGCTAAATTTTTATGTGAGTTTTCGAGCGCACCGATAGTTTCATGGTGATAAGCTGTAGAATTTAACTGCTTTATATTTAATAATTCGCAAGTTTCCTTAAGAATCTCCGACATGAACTCTGAACCTTTATCCGTTAAAATTTCGCGTGGGATGCCGTAGCGTAAAATAAAATTCTCGACAAACGCTCTAGTTACACTTTCAGTCTCTTTGTTTGGTAATGGATATGCTTCTACAAATTTACTTAAATCACACTGTAGTGTCAAAATGTACCTGTTTCCATTTGCATCTGGTTGCAATGGTCCAACTAAATTTAAAAAAACTTTTTCGAAAGCTTCGGAAGCTGTGGTTGTAATTATATCGGCTGTTCGCTAATATTTGCATATTTATGTCTTTGACATTGGTCACATTTTTTAATAAATGTTTCTACATCCTTTCGCATACTTGACCAAAAATAGTATCGCTTTATGTTATTGTATGTTCTATTGATGCCCGCGTGACCTCCCGTAGGCAATAAATGAAAATCATTAATGATTAATCTTTGCGTTTCTGAGTTTTGAATATTAGTGACTTCCCTAATCACACTAATTCGTATGTCATTTTTTTTAAGAAAATTGCGGCCGGCTTTACAGTTATTTAAAAATGACTTCGATTCTTCGTTTTTTATAATAATAAATTCCGGAATTGTAAATTCTCTACGAAGAAATTGCAGGTCTCTCAACGACGCTTCGAAGGCTGACGCTGATCGAGATCCTTGCTTCAAATAAATTATATTTTTACTCTTATCATAAATTGATGCATGCATGTAAATAAAATTATTTCCTTTATTGGATTTAATGATTCTGTCAAACTCCTCCTCTGATACAAATCGTAATTCTGTTGCATCCTTCGGATGCTTCAAAAGTTCAACAATGTTGGGGTGATCAGTCCCATCATCCTTTGATGCTTTTGATTCGACTTGAAAGTCGCCTAATTTTCTACTTTGGGCTCTTGTTGTTACATATACTTTTTCGTGAACCGCTCGTTCCATATTCTTTAAATAATCTGAAGCTATAATAATTCTAGATAAAGCGTCCGCTGTCACGTTTTCTGTACCCCTAATATACGTTATTGTAAAATCATATTCTTCTAATGTTAACCTAAATTTTGTTAATCGACTAGATGGATTACTCATACCAAATAAGTATACTAACGGTCTATGATCCGTTAAAATTTGAAATTTTTTGCCAAATAAGTATGGTCTAAATTTTTTCACTGCCCATACTATAGCTAATAACTCTTTTTCTATTGTGCAATAATTTATTTCGGTCTTGTTAAGTGCTCTACTTGCGTAAGCTACTGGCTTGTCGTCGCCATTCGACAAAACTGCTCCTAACGCGTAACCTGATGCGTCCGTGCGTAAGATGAACGTACTATTATCTGAAAAATCTGGGTATTGTAATATTGGTGGGTTTGTTAAAGTTGTTTTTAACAGTTCGAATGCTGCTTGACATTCATTGGTCCATTGGAAAGTGACACCTTTCCTAGACAATTTGTTTAACGGTGCTGTTATTTCAGCAAATTTTGGAATAAATTTTCTATAGTAATTGGCAAATGCTACAAACCTTTTAACGTCGTTTGCGTTAAGTGGTGTTGGATAATTTTGCATGACTGCAATTTTTTCTGGATCTGGTTGTACCCCTTGTGCCGTTATAACGTGCCCTAAATATAAAATTTCCTTCTTTAAAAATTCACACTTTTTTGGATTTAATTTTAAATTGACTTTTCTTAACCTATTGAGTACTTTTACTAAATTTGTATTGTGCTTTTCTAAACTATCTCCGAATACAATTAAATCATTCAAATATGTAAAACAATTCTCGTAATTTAATCCTGATAAGGCTACTGTCATCGCTCGTGCAAAAATACTCGGGCTTACTTTTAACCCCATCGGTAACCTAGTCATTTGAAATTGTCCTTTGTCTGTACTAAATGCCGTACACGGTCTGGACTGTTCTTGTAATCCTATCTGATAATAACTTTGATATAAAACTAAACGTGAAAAATATATCGCACCTCCTAACGAATCTAAAATTGATTCGATACTTGGTAGCGGAAATTTGTCATCTTGCAATTTAGTGTTTAATTGTCTATAATCAATAACTACACGCCATTTTTTGTTTCCTAAACTATCCGGTTTTTTCGGTACTATTCGTAGTGGTGAAGACCAAGCACTCTGTGCGGGTTCTATTATCCCGTCATGTAACATTTTATCTACTTGCTTTCCTATATCATTTTTCTGTGAATGTGGTAACCTATATGGTTTAACGTACGTTGCTCTAGCATCTGTTTGTAACTGAATATGCTGCTCACTTATGTTTGACACGGTTAGTAGGTCATTGTCGACATAAAATACGTCTGCAAACTTAGCAGATATCTTATGAATGATGGTTTGTTCTTCGCTATTCAAACCTTCGACGTTAATGTCTTTTAATAATTTATTAATACGTTCAACTGAGAATTTTGACTCTTATAATTTAACTATCTTGTAATCTGAAAGTCGTTCGATGGTAGGTTTAAAATTTCGTAACTTAATTTTGGTGTCGTTCGTATTCAATAACTTTACTGGTATAAAATTTTTAACTGGCTTTACAACTACGTTTGCTAGAAATACACCTTCGCATAATTCTTGTGATTTTATTACGCATTCCTCCTTGTAATTTACTGTGAAATATTTGATAACCTCGCATTGTGGTGGGATTATTGTATATAAATCTTCGTTTGCTAATAATGGAATTGACGTTGATACATTATTACTTACGAAAGTAAATTTATAATTTTTATAATCGATATTTGATTTGTACTTATTAAAAAAATTTGAGCCTATTACTCCATTTACGTCTGATTCGAAATTGTTCATTACAACAAAAGTATGATTAATTGAGATATTCCCTATTGTAATTGGTAGATTTACTGTTCCAATTGCTTTTGTTTTACCCGATACTCCTTGAATAAAAATTTGCTTATTTGTATCAATATTTATCTTAGTTGTTAAACTAGAAATGAAAATAACCCTTACTGATGCTCCTGTATCTAAAATTAATTTAGTTGTATTGTTATTGTATCCTACTTCTATGAAATTTATACTATTAATATTTAAAATGTTGTGAACATTCCTCAAATTATTCCGGGGGGTCTCGAAAAAATGTTTTCGGTTCCCTAGTTTGGTCAAATGTATTTTCTGTGGAGTTTTTCTCTGACGAGTTGATGTAAAAATTGCGATGGTTTTCCCTATTATGAAACTGATGACCTCTTACAGTTTTACTTACGTATGCATTTCCTCGACCTCTAGTGTTCATGAACGTGCATGAATATTTTCCTCGACTTTGATACCTGGTGTGTGAGGTACGTTGACTTCTATTTGTATTATTGTTATGATATTTTACGCGTCTAGTAAAATGACGACCTTTTCCGGTTGTGTAATACATTTGCTGAGGTTTATTTGCAATTTCCTCTTCTTTCGCGGCTATTATGGCGTCTTTTAATTTATCGCAATTTCGAGCTTTTATAATTGTTTTTAAATTTTCGTCCTTTATTCCGTTTGTAAATACGTTTAATGCAATTTTTTCGTTAGCGGCTGTCAAAATTTTTAATGATTGTTTGTTACCCTCTGCTTGAGCTATTGTTAAATTGACCATTAATTCCTCGATCGTTTTACCAAAATTTTCAATTGATTTATTATTTTGTCTGGAGTTATGTAATTCGGCAGACAATCCTGATGCTGATTTTTTAGTTAAAAGATGATATTTGATATCGTTCACAAGCGCTTCTACATTCTCATACTTACTGTCTAATCGCATTTTAGCATTTTGACTTAACTTAATTTTTATGACAAAATTTACTAACAATCTCTTACCTTCATCATCTAACAAGCTATCATATAGTTCAATTGCGTCGACCATTTGCTTGGTGGTATTTTCTGAACCGTCCATGGCTGGAATCATAGAGGCTGCTACTTTTAATTCCAACCTTTCACCCATGGTGTCTTGATTTTTCCTACTTAAAATACTTAACTTCCTACTTTTTAAAACTTCAGTAATATCTCCTATACACTTATCTATTGTGGCTATGTGCTGCTTAACTTTATCGATAATTTCAGAACTATCAAATTTTGCGACTTTAATCTTATCTTTCTCTAACCTATACTCCTCGCATAACCTATTCAAATAATCAAATTTCCTATTAGTAACATCTAAATCGTTTCGTCTTTCTTGACCATCTTTATTTAAATTTTTAGTAAAAGTCTTAAATTCCTCTAAAATTTGCTTCAAGTGTTCCGTCATTAATTTTAACTCGTACTTAATTTTTATAGCTTAAAATAAAATAATTCTTACTATACAATCTGCTGGCTTCTACTGACCTCTCTCGTAATCTTCTTGTCCAACATTTTCTTGAACATTTTAAAAAGTAATAAAATACCCAACAACGCTAAAATTGTACTTGACGTAATACCTATTACCTCAGAATTTGAATAGCCATTTATCGAACCATTATTCATTCCAGTTTGTGTAATAACTACCTCTTCTTTGGAATTGCTGGTGCCCATTTTAAATTTCGGTTATTATAATTTAATCTGTAGAACTAGCAGGACAGACAGAATTGGCAGAACTGGCAGAATTAGCAGGGCTGGCAGGGTCGCCATGTAGTGTTCTCTTAGGGGCTTCAGTAGAGGTGATTAAAACAAAGTCGAAGACCATTTCACATATTTAATTTAATTATCACTTTAAGTGCAGTACAACTGTTACATCAGAGGGTTAGACTTATAATGATCTTATTCTATATTAGTTCTTAACTGCTAACAATGATTATGCAATTATGCTTATTTACTAATTCCAATTACACCTAGCCTAGAACATCAGGCAGGTTGGAAGTTACACATTGGTTCTCAATTATTAAAAATCGGCAGGTTGTCTAATGGAAGATAGTTTACGTAGTTCACTGTTTAACACTTTTTTTAAACTTATGACTTTAAATGACAACTGATCATATAAATCTCGTGAGTAGATTTTTGGTAAAGATTTACATTTACTAATTATTTCTCCATCTTCCATTGCTGCATTATTTGTGGGTGATTAAAAATTAAAATTGTGGTATATTTGGCAGCTACTTTTGAATCTTTTCTTCAATTGGCTTATCAGAATATTTGTTGTTGCGTTAAAAACTTCAATTTCAAATACTTTTGCAGCATTATTCGACCTTTAATCTGATGCCAATTTGTTGAAAAATCGTTTATTTTTCCGTGGTCTTTTTTTGGGTAAAACTGCGTATCTATACGCCAAGAGCTGCAAAAGTTTTCACTTAGAAGTGTGCTTTCGATGTTGCTTTAAGTATTTTACTTGCACTTTTCAAATCGGATACAATATTTTGTAAATGTTTAGATGCCAAATTTACTCGCTTTAGATTTTCAGATTGAAATGTTAACATAAAAACAAATCAAAAGTTTCAATATTTCAAATTTTTTATCTAACATTAAGTGATGAAGTAGTGTAGTAAGCTGACGAGTTTAATTTATGACTTTGGAAGTTTATTGCTATTCTGAAGAAAGTAGACAATTATAATGATTTCAAAAATGGAAAATAAATGAAAAATAATGAATATGCATTTTACAAAATGAATTTTGTATTTAGTTTTATAGTGAAATTAGGTGTTAGCTTTACGTACTTGGAACTAATTTTGTGCGGTTGACAAAACGACAAACAAGACCCTTGCGTGCTCGAATGAGATAGCCTTATGATCGGGTAACTACTTATTTTCGTTTCATGGTATCGCAAGGAGTGCCGCGGGTTTAAAACCAGGTGGCGCCTAAAAACATTATTTAATTTAAATTTTCCGTCTATGTTTTTTTTGTTTTTATTTTAAAGCTTTTAGGCGATTGTCATACTATTTTTGGATCCACAACCCTTATTTCGAGAATTAAACATTGTTACGTTTTTTTGACTTCACAAGCCTTATTTCAATAATTGCACATAAGGAATTTCTAATCATAAATTGTCATTATAATTCCCATTATCATTTACCTAATATAAGTGGTTATGACTCATAGAAATGCGGTTTGGATCCCATGCACTGTCAGGGATTATCGGAAATAGTTTATTATGTTTATAATATATTTAATGTGAATGAAATGTTAGATTAGATTTTTCTAACGCGCAAGGTAAGGTTTATCACTGCTTCAGCCAGTGAGAGCGTGCGATATAGAAGAGCAGTTTTAGAGGTCGGTGTAAAACGAGCGCCATGATTGACAGATTGCCTTGGGCTACTTTACCGAACAGATGAGTGATTAGCCAGTGCGGTTAATGCAGTGAAGCACCTGTGAAATTTTTACCTACTCTCTCTTAATACTGCATGTGTTACTTGTTTTATATGGTGTAGGTTAGCAACAAACTTTGCTGCAATTTGTTGAATAAAGGCCAATGAACCATCCGACCCAAACGTACTTTTAGATGAACAATGGCCATAATACTAAGCTCTACCTTTATCTAACTGTCGGGATTAAATAAAGTCAAGCTATTTTATGCTACTAATCTGTGTAATATTGTTACGCCCTCTGTATAACCATGCAAGAATCTAAAGTACGTTTACCTATATTATCCTTGCACCGGTCAAATTGATGAGTAATAAATAATAAAAATGTACTTTTACGCCTTCATAATAATTTTTCTCAAAAATTTTCTTGGGCAAGATAGCAGACTTACTATACTATGTTGGCATTTGGATGAATTATCAGAATGTTGAATAACAAATTAAACTTAAATCCTTCACCCTTTATCGGAAGATTATGTCAAAAAATGAGGAATTGAAAAACAAAATTGATTAGTATTTTAAATTAATTCACACATTAATATTTTCCTTTCCACCGAATTTACTTCTTACTTTTGTTGACCTCTCACGTACATAATTCATATACTACCAAAGGTTGTCTGAATTTTACCTGTCAAGAACTCGAAAATGCTTATTAATCAATCGCTATAATTTTAGAATTATAAATACTTTAAAGCTATTACACAATTTTAAGATACGCGAAGTTTTCTTTACGATGTAATTTTCTTAAATGGGGATTTTACAGTATCTTATAGTAATTAATTCTCCTAATCTGTTTAGTAAACTGAAGGGTGGGAAATTATTTCCAAACCTCTTAAGAAATTTAAACAAGCAAATCATTAATCATCCAAAAATTACTTAACGAGTTTTGTAGCATTTCGCTATAACACTTCTTGGATAGTATTTTAATTAGTTAGAGGGAAAAGGATTGGGGTAAGTTTGGTACTAGAAAGTATCTCATAAATATATATTTCAAGGCGCTTGTAACCATTAAAATGAAAATTTTGTTTTATAACCGTTTGAGTTACTTTTGGTGACATCTGATAAATCAAATTTCTCTACTATACAATCAGAAAAAGCAAACGTCAAACATGTTGCAAATATTGGACAGCCATCTACCAGTGATGAACATTACAGTTTTATATACTTTTGCTAAAGAGATTTTTCAGGTGTATCATCTTAGACATCTTTAGTGTTTCACGTATTATTCCACGGTTCTTAAATTATATAATACAACTTAGAGCTTGTATGTAGACTCGATTTACGATAGGTTTTAAAACAACAGTTTGAGAGCAAGAAAAACTCGATTTGTCGAAAATCTTCCTCTAATTATTGAAACCCCTATTTAACTGAATAAAGTTATGTGCTTAGACCTATACACATATTTGTTTCCAGAAAGCCCACTCTCCACTTTTCGTAGATTTTCGTCTATTTTGCTCTTGTTGGGGACAGAAGTATAATATTGATTCAGAATGTTCTATAGTAATCTTACACCGCCAACAATGTGGTTGACCTCAAATCCACTCGTACTTTTAGCTGACGGGTGGTAGCAATGTATTTGGGCATAGTCTCGTCAGATAAAAGCACTCATTCGACGTAATAGTCACTTAACAGCAGTTCGCTGTTAGAAAAGACAGAATAACTGTTTCTGTCCTGTCTGAGCACGAAGGGTATTGCTTCTGGGCGTTGCCAGTAATGTTGCTCAACTCGGATACAATGTTACTTCTAGCTGACTCTTGGTAATAGTGCGCATTGTCTCTGACTTTTCGGATATGAGTCCATAGGTCGTATTTAGTCACACATCAATCTACCGATAGAAAAGACCGAATGTCTAGTTTTGATTTTGATCATCGCCCCAGTATGACAATTCCTCTGGATCTATCGTCACTAGCAATTTACTGGAATTACATATACTCGTAATTCTAGCTAACTAGTGGTAACAGTACGTTTCGCCTTCAAACCATCAGGTGTAAACACTTTTCCAACGCATAAAAACCTCGGGTGCAGGTCGCATTAAAAAAAAACAATATTTCTTTTCGTTATTGCAGAGGTTAGAAGTATGGTATCTCGTATGGTGATCTAAAATAATGTATTCTCGTTAGCTACAGTTGTAGGCCACGGATATACTAGTACTTCTGGCTGACTGGAAAGAATGGTAAGTCGTCTTCAAATCGTTAGGATCAAGCACTCATACGACGCCCTAAAATCTCTACAGAAGTTTGCTGTTATAAAAGCAAAATATTTATTTTTGCCCTTACTGGGCAAAGAAGTATACTATTGGGTCAGTAGTTGTAAGGTAATATATTGTGGTCAGCAACGTTGCTGATCTCGGATACACTCTTATTTCTACGTATTTTGTCTTATACTCGTCAGAAACTAGCACTCATACAATGCGCTAAAAGCTCTACTGCCGTTTATATTAAAAAGCAGAATTTTTTGTTTTTGCTCTTAGTGAGCAGTGAAATATGTATGATATTGATTCGGAATGCTACAAAATTCTGTCTAAACAACACAGCAGTCGCCTCCAAAGTAATAGAAGTACTGTAGGTATAATGATCGCGAAAATAACAAAGAATCCCACATTGTAGAGAAGTTAATAGAGCAAGTAGGACAGCACAAAAATATAGAGATAGAGTATAAACAGAAACAAAACAACTTCACTTTAGAGACATTTAAAGGGGTTTAGGAGCTAAGTAACAACCGCTAAAGATTGACCAAGGATATTTTTCATCAGAACTTACAAAATATTAGAATTTTTAAGAGTTTGTGCTAAGCAAAGGAACGCTTGCAAGCGTATTAGATTTGGGTATTTTTTTATTAGCATTTTTCCGTTCTACTTTCCAAATATAACTACTTTTACTCCACATACCATCTTTTTGCGCTTTGTAGGTGAGCTGAAGTTTAGCAGTTGCATGCATACATTCTTTGCGTTAATTAGCGACAGCCTGTGTTTTAAATTAATTTTACAAACGCTCTTATTTAACTCACGATAGTTACAAGACCTTAAACGTAAGCGGTGCTAATCATCCTCGAATAATTTTAGTTGCTTGTTTCCTAGTGACAGTAGGTGCGGAATGTATTCAAAAAAATTGCAAATTCCTACCTTGCTTAATCTACCAGCAGATTGTGCTAGCAGAAGGAGTTCACCCTTAAGGTCTCCATATTAATACTTGAATGACAAGGAAGACGTACCTTCAGCTATTTATATCTAAGTAACAAGCATAAGAGTTACCTCTAAGTAAGAGAAAAAAAACAAGCCACACTATATGAGTTAAATTGAGACTTGCATAGGATGAATATAAAGAAGAAATCAAAGAAATTAGAACTCTCTTCCCAAACAGAATGCACTTAATCATCGGTAGCAAATTTCATTTCTGTAGTAAAGCCTTTGGGCGTCAATCTACCTGGATAAACTTTGATTCGTCTCCATAGAAGACAGGTATTCTGAGAGACGGACTTCAGTTTCCATTGCTCTTCGAAGTTGACGAAGTTTCGTGTACACGTTTCCCACCTTCTACTAATTTAAAATAATAATTAAAACTCAAAGTTTGGTTTACCTAACATATATTACCAAACATAAATATCACAGTAAATAACAAAAAAACTAAGCTCTATCCCTGTGGCCAAATTTACGTGCATCTAGGAGAAAAAGAACTTTTATCTATCAATTATAGACACCCAATTAAATTAATTTGTACATATGAATTATGCGGATACAATTGTGGTGCTATTACATTTATCAATTTCGGTGTTTTCACTGCACTCTACGTAAGCTTGCACTAACTTACAAAGTCCTCCTACTAATAAGTTTTACTTGTTCTTATTTTTACTACCAATCACAATTATTAAATACACAACATTATGGAATGTTTAATAGGAGGAAAGCAAAAATTTAATAATTTACGAGTTTTTTGATTTTGTGCAAAGCAACGAGCGACCTTTTTGTGCAGAAAAGAGTGGCAAGTAACCCACTACTCTAACTCAACGTTGAATGCAAGTTTCCAGCACACGGGCACTTTCGCCCGGAACACTATTGCTAAATATTCCGGGTTTACAATCGCGTTGGAAACTTGTCCTAACAATCCTGCAATTTAAAATTTTTGCTGCTCGTTTTACAACCTCTAACCTACACGGCGATAGTTGCGTAGCTCTGTTCTGCTGTTTGGTCTTGTAAAACTGAGAATCGAAAGCTCGCTCACTTATGATCCGCTGACAACGTTCCAAGGTATTGCCCAATTTTTATCGCTCCCACGGATTGTGTGTCTAATTCTGCCCTATTATTGGATTCAATGTCATTCTGTTTATATCCACGGTCATTCTGTTCTTACACTTTTGAAAGCGGCGACGTTTGATTATGTTTGTCACACATCCTTTTTATGACCATAAATTTAGAAGGATACGATTATTAGGATAATTTGCCATAGTTGCGGTTTCCTTGAATCCCTGTGAGTTTATAATTCCTCCCACGGTTTACATGTAACGCTTTAATTTTTATGGCGGGTTTTATGACTATTGGTGTCGAATTGTGTGTTGGTCTAATTCCATGATTCAATGGTTTGTTTTTGAATTAGTGTAAATGATAAGAAATAAGCTCTTATGACGATTATTTACTGAAATCTGTTTATGTTTTTCTAAATTAATACGAAGAGTGGAAAGTCCTAATATTTATTCTTAATTGTATATAAATGGACTAGATGCTTTCCTGTTTATTTCTGTGTCCCAATCTAATATTATAATGAAATTACCACGTTATTAATATAAACTACTAAAGCTTCTATAAATTTTTCAGGGCACCTCATTTATCCAACTGAAATTAAAAAAAAATCCTACCACTTATTGTTTGCTTAAATAAAGCACTAGCGTTACGAATTGTGTAAAACCCGTTAAGGGTATAAAATTGCAACCTTCCTTTGTAAGCTGTTACATGTGTTCTGCTTCTTTAGTTGTAGCGATAATAAGTTGTGTTATTCCATTCATTTGATCCAGCGTACGATACTTAGCCTATCAGTTTTTTCGCTTTTTGCATAAGAATTGCGTCCATTTTCTTTACCTCTACGTGTATCAAAAAAAGGTAAAATCAATTGTTTTTCAGACTCCGTAAACACCTTAGCTCTTCTACTTTGGAAAACAAGCTGGCACTATAGATGGAAGCATTATTACTTTGTAACTACTGAAAAAGGTTTTCCTATAGGCAAGCACACCAAATACAATCGCTAACAACATATTTGGGTTTTGCTATAAGAAAGAAATACGAGCAAAAATGCAGATGTGAATATTAGAGGAGTTTTGTTTGATGATTGAAAACACAAATGAAAGTTTGCAAAATAACACCATGTTGGAATGTAAAAGGTAGATTTGACAGTATGCAAATCATTTTTAAGAATGATAACTGGGTATAACTATATTATAGCAAAAGAGAACAAACACTGTTGAAAAAAAGTGTACCCAGTAGAAGCAATATTCGCAATTAGTTCATGAACGCTTTTTCTCTAACCAGTGATCGTAGTTTAGTTGGAATATTGCTTCTATTGCATACCTTTTTTCTGGACAGTGCCATTTATAAACAAGTTGGATGGTCTAAAACCAAATCATAGTACTAAACCGTATAGCTATCCTCAATGGAACAACAAAAATAATTTAATCTATAAATTTTTAAGATTAAAATATACCCGTCTTCAAACTTCGATAAAACTTGTAGTTTCTACTGGTGCAGCGGCAATGGTATAGATTGTCATAACAGACCCGCAGCAAGAGTTATCTTAGTTTTTCTAGAACTTTAGCCACAGTTTAAGAAAGTTTCTATGCTCTAAAAAGTAAATAAATTAAAATCTTGCGAAAGTGGTTTCACGTTAGGAAAATGCCTGTTTTGCGTTTCACACGATTGCTCTACACTTCAAGTTATTACTGGTAGTAGTGACTTTGTTTCCACATTTACAACACTCACCTGCTTCGTGGTGTTAAAGCAAGTTTTATTTGGTGATTTAAGGTACAAAATTATCTGAATCGCATTCAAAAATGTATGCAACAAACTGAATATTTCTTATGTACCGTTAGCAAAAACTTGCCGGTCGTAAAATATAACATTACTAATTTAAATGGGTCAAAGTAAACAAGCAACAATTTAAATATTTGGAAACCTACACAGGCATAAACGTCATGAATCGTCGTTAAATGGTTCTTTCTGGAACCATTTTTTTTTCATTTTATTTTACCTGTTTCTGATCAATACTTTACACAAAATTTAAAAGGCACAATTAATTCTGTCCTTTACGCCAACTTAGTATACCTTAATTTCTATATACATTTGCTATTAGACATCCCATGATTTAGATTTTATAGATGATATATTTTCCATGAAGAAAACAAGAAATACGATGGTTATACTGGAAAGTAAATGACAACGCCTTGTATATAAACCATAATCATAATTAATTTAGTTAATGAAAAATATTTTAAAGATTTATTTTAATTAGCAATTTCGCAAGTCGTTAAACAATATAAACGCAAGCTTAACCGCGACACGCCTGGATAACGCATCATTATTACGCCATGAATCCCAATTAAAACAAGCAGGTTTAAAATGCGTAAGATAGCAAACGCATATAATTTAATGCATAAATTGTATTGTCTACGTGACTAGAAAGCTAAAATCAATACCTGATTTATTGGAAAGGATCAAGGCATGGTGAATAAAATCATAGTTCACCAAATTTATTTGTACAAACAATGGTTTACTTATCTAGAAGTATGAAAATCCAAGGGAATCAATGCTATTAACTCGAAATCGCACGTGACAAAAGCAACGCGTTGATTTCAACATGAAGTAAGGCTTAGTTCACATTTCTTAAAACCAAGATATTTACGTGAAGTGATTTATTGTAAAGTGTGAAATAATACCATTGTAATCATGAAAAATTAAGAGGTTTTACCCTGTAAAAGGCGACTCTAAATAATTACTGGAAAACAATTCTAAATAATCCCTGGAGAAGAATTCTAAATAATTAATGGATAAGCGATTATAAATTATTACTGGATTAAATGAGAAAATGCAACAAGCATTTACTTCTACTATGAACTGTCAAGGAGTTTAACGGAGGACGCTAAAGTGATTTGAGGCTATGCTAAGAAGGATGCAGACAATATCTAAAGCAGTTGGACCAGGGACTGATTCGAGTTGAAAACAACAAGTTAGCCAATCTGAATGTTTTATTATTTTATTTGTGAATATTTTGTTGTACATTTTTAAACTGAATGACTTAAAAATTAACATTTCATTGAATATTTTTAATTTAAATACTTTAAAAATTGCTTTCATGATAATTTATGTGAGAGGTGGGCAAGGATCGTTTTTTTGTTGTAAATTACGTAAATATTTAAAACGGTGAATGAACGAAAATAGCTTCTGTTAATAATAATAATAATAATAATAATAATAATAATAATAATAATAATATTAATAATAATAATAATAGTGATTTTACTGGCTTTTTGATCATCTTTGGGAATGATAATTATTAATTTTTTCATTGACAGTTCTATTTAGAGAATCTTTAAACCTTTCATACGTTGTAAATATTTTTGAGAACATTATAATAATTTGTGCTTAATGGTGTTTTGGTTTAAAGATTAAAACAGGAAGAAGAGGTAGAAGGTAGATTTAAACCCTTTGTTTGTCGTATTGTCGCAAGCTCCGTGAGTAATTTAAAAAACTGAGCTAGCCGACGCAATTAAAATTATACATTAAAAATCAAAAATTGACAGATTAAAAATTTTTACCTTTTTAATTCACAAAAGGGGCGTACAGGGGTAATGATACAGTATCCCGACACGGCCGACTGCTTGAAAAATGGCAGGTGAGCATTTTTCACAAAAATTACGCCCTCGTTCGGATGAGAGGTTAAATGGAGGTCCCGTGTGTGAGTGTTGTCACGCACGTTAAAGATCCCTTCCTTGCCTGGAACGACAAGGGTTCGGCAAAATTCTAAATTTCCAGGCAACAAAAAACTCGCCTCCTGGCCAATGTAGTACCTTCAGGTGGAGCATTGGGAATGTAAACGAACGGTATTGGTACAGTATCACAACAATATATTTACAACGATTTCTAGATCCTTCTCCAGACCCTGATGCTGTTTATTTCCTATTGACGAGTTACCCGCCAGATTGCGTTCCTTACTTTATTAATACAATGAAAATCGTCTTTAACAAATATCTTAATACCTGAGGATGATACGAAAATTTTTAGTGCAAATTCGGTTGCAGCGAACAAAAATGCACGAGACACTCAATAGATATCAGGAAACAAAAATCCTGTAGGTGTATGTAGTTGGCTAAAATTACTGATTACACAACAATCCAAATCATACACATCCCTTTATTAGAGTATCAAACCCGTGGTGGTATTTTTGATTGTAGGACATGTTCAGTGACTTGATGACATTTTGAGAACGCTATATCACCGCAATGACGTCATTAAATTACTCTATTGTAAAATAAATACAATACCAAAATTATCAACTTTATTATAATTCGACATTAGGTAGTTTTATTGTTTGTAAACCCCTTTCGGTGTAAAAGAACTTTCCGTCACAGTCGTCCTACTTCTATCGGCTCTATTTTTAGTTAAACTCATACGTTCACCAAAAGAAAAGAACTCTATTATTAACCCTTTTAGAAGCTCTTTTTTTATGTATAATAGCTTCATCAAAACTAAATTAGATAGTGATAAGATCAAGTCCGCTTTGGAGAAACGACTTTAAACCTTTGAACTAGCTTTTCAATTATACGGTCGAACTCCAGTTCAAATACGTAATGCTTTCAAGTTGCTGCAAGGGTTTAATTAATTCATTTGTTTTGTCATTTGCTGGTATTGCATAGCTAAGCAGATTAATTAAAATAGAAGCTAATAAGAAGTTGTGCCATTTATAGAATGTAAAGAATTGCAAGTGTATAAATTGTAAAATAACACACTATTACGTAAATAAAGCTGAGCATCAAAGCTGTTAGATTCAGATTAAAATATAGTATGAACGATATTCAAAGCTATGCTATCTCTGTTATTATTGGAGTTACAGAATTGGTTAAAATATCATGTTGGTGGTATTTTTTCTACTGATCAAGATCGTAAAAACAAATAAAACGTCGAAGGCCGAATACTCCTGGCATTTAAAAAACAATTTTGTTAAAGAAACTACACATATTTTAATATCCCTCAATAGAAAGCTTAATCTAAACGAAAACTAGGAGTATTTCTCCAACCTAACTTGATATGAGTAAAATGAGCGTAAAGTTAGTAAATTTAGAGTTGCCCTGAAGTAGCCGGGACCCCGTAACTATACAAGGTTGCCTCGATTAACTGTAGTGGTGCGGGAGTAAGTTTTTATGGAAAAATGATGACAATAGTAAAAATTTAAAACAAAAGTAATAAAGAAATAAAAAAACTGCGTTACACTATCGCCTACCATAAAAGGTGTTTTACTTTTGTCAAATTTGAGGGGCGCCAAACCGCCTGTTACAGTAATTTCTTTTGGCATCTACTCCAGACGTTATTCCGTATAAATCTACCTGGCTTTGAAATCCTATATTTCATCACCTTATACACAACCTTTCTTGAAAATACCCAAAACACCTATTAATTCAGTCATAATTTAAAAGATTTCTCAAAATAAAATGCTTCTTCCAAATAAGATTTCATCACTGGGTTAGCTGGAAACCCTTTAGAATTATGTCTGTTTATCTAGTTTTTAAATAAATTCAAATAAAATTTAATTAATTTTAAGCTCTATTAACAAAATAATTTCAATAAAAATTCAAATTTACTTTCCTAAAAAACAATTTCTTAACCTCAATTCTGGCCAGGTATTGGTATAAGAAAAAGAACTTAAATCTAAGCAATTGACAAGGCTATTCAACACTTTAATTTTTTCTTGTTTTAATATTAAATTGTTTGACATCCATACATCCCAATTACTGGGCATGTCGTTCATAATACATATAGCAACCAATTAAATCGCCGCTTTACCTTATACCATTTTATTGTACACTTCAAAATACTAATTTTTTATGCTTTTATTAACACTAAATTTTAACACTAAATTTTATCACTAAAATTTGCATTTAAAATCAATATACACTGCTTTCGTCGATAATTTAGTCCAACAAACCAATTAATTTCGCTTTAATTCCCTATTACATATATAACAACCAATACACAATTTCAGTTCAAAAATGCGTAATTAAGAATTCTAAACATAAAAGCTCATTCTACTCAATGTCTAATGCACTTGTTATTTGGTTAGAATTATCCAGAAATATCAGTCTGCCAATTCTTAAATATTTTCATTTTTCGACTTTCTTTCAAGTAACAGCTACCCTGAGACATCCTAACCAAATCTAACTTAATGGCTGGATGTACTATTCAAATCCCAACCCCTCTAACTGCTTACAACCACAACAATTTACAGATGCATTAAGAATACCTCGTTCACTCAAAAATAAGTGCGAAATTTTATCGCATGCCACGTTTATTGTCACTGTCTTTATTTTTCTTAAAGCTGCGTTAACGTTTAACTTTCTAATATCAACTCGTATTTTTTCGTTTAAATTTTTTAAAACTAATTTCTGCTATATCGACTTCCGTCCCGACCGCGCGTGTCACCGCCTTCTTGCATTATGATTTCTTTCACTTTAAAATTGAAAGATATGAATTGCTGTGGTATTCACGACGTGTTCAATTCTTGTTTATGTAACTAGGTTGAATCTTTGTATAATTGCAATCTACCCTTAATAATGAGGTTCTTATTAGGTTATTTTGTATCTAATGTGCATTATGTTGTAATTCTGTAACATTTTAAATTACTTGGTGGTCGAGGAAGACGATATCTGCCACACAAATTATGTTGTTCAGAAAAAATGCATACGCAGTATTTTGTTATATTGAGACTTTGTTTGTGGTTAATTATATGATGTTACAATGTATTTAAATGCAGATGAAGTTATGATAAGAACCTTGTAGTTACCTAAAATCCTCAAAAGCCTAGGTGAATAAACACCATTAAATACCAACAGGTTCGATTGTCTCATTTACTTACAGTACACGGATTTGCTGACAGTAGGTAAATGTTTATAGATAATGAGCAACACATTGTTGTCTACTTAATACTGTCATTATTAAAATAAGTATCCACTGTAGTTTGGTTTGATAATGTTTTGTATTGATTGCTAACTGCGTTAATTTGTTTTACAATTATAGATAGACTTGATAATTATCCATCAGTTGTGTTAGGGACTAATTATTGGTGTTAATTGGTTTATTGCGTCTAAGTGCAATATTGTAAATATTTATTTTGTTTATTATTTTGTTTCTTATGTTCAATAGCTGTTAGTGGTGCGAGCTCGTCATCTAGTAAGTAATTAAGTAAGATTCATTTGTATGGTTAGGTTTATTGGTGTAGTTAGAATTTGAGCTTGCGTTACGCTTGTCGTCCTGTTTTCCAAGTTTCGTCGAGTTCAATAGGCGCAACCTGAATTTGTCAGGTTATTGTCTAATGAAGAATTCAGATGTTCGTCTTTAAGATAGCAATTTAATATTGTGTGCTAAGTTCATAAACGTTGATTATTTGAGTTATGTCCTTCTGTGCTTAACTATCCTTTCAGGTTCAGATGTTCTACCAAAGAATCAGGTCGTGTGTCTTGTCGTTTCGTTCTTTAGATCTCGCCCCCTCCTCAATCTCCAACTTCATTTAGCGTGGAACTCGTTTTCTGTCTCTTTCTTTCTCTTCCGTTGTTACACGTAATTCGGGCGAACGTCCCGTTACTGATTTCGTTCCTTTCTTACTGGCTTTTTTGTCTTACAGGTAAACATGTAGACAGAATTTTTCTAGTCAGAGCTATTTATCAGCAAGTAGGTACTCATACGTTTGCCTCATTGTTCTTACTAATCTACCAGCTTCTTACTCTAATTAGGTATACTAGATGTTCAAGTCCACTTATAACTACAAACCGTTACTAAGAAAAAATGGAGAAAATCTAAAAGTGAAAAAGTTGTCCTAGTGAATATATTGATAAGTTATAGATATAGAAAGTATGAACTAAAACTGGACGGCTCATTGTCACACAAACTTCGAAACCCAACTAGAATTTAAATTTATAACAAAGCTCTTCCTTTCAGTTTAATTTTCTTAAGTATGTCTCTCCCGAATTTTTAAGTAATCCATTTCACTAAATCTTTTCAGTAAAGCTAGGAGGGCTAAATTATTTGCAAAACGCCGTAAACCTAGGATAATAAATTATTTCGAAATAGAAAAATGAGATTAGTAGCAGTTTAGAGTAATTCTTTAAGGATACCATTCGATTTGGATAGAGTACCACATACTGTAGTAAATTAGTAACTGAAGCGATATTCAGACTGCGGCACTTATATAAATTTTATATTCTAGTACACTCATGAAAAATAGAATATTCTAATGCAACCTTTTTTACAGCAAACACGTGTGTTGCTTTAGATAGCATCTGAGACAGATCGAACTCATGTGTTATTCAAGCAGCAATGGCTGGAGTCCAAACCTGTTGAAAATCTTATTTAGAGAACAAGCAATTATTTTATAGGTTAACTTCATTCCCATCTAAGCGCCTTATATTTCATAAGAAATAAGTTTATTGTATTATTTCGCACTTAGTAGTCGGGTTTTGCGATATCAGTGTATGCGAGAGTAGGTGTTTTTGAGCGAGTCTGGGACAACCAGCCACCGCTTAATATTATTGAAAGGGATCTCCGCGCATTCAATTAACTATTCAGAGAATCAGGCAATCGAAACTATTTAACCGCTTTGGAATGTCAGGACATTTTGTCAGTGTACGTGGTCCATGCTTTACCGTAAACATCAATAAGAATATCTGATGTATCGAATCTAATTATTCAACCCTTTGTGTAAATACCATTTAAATTACGTAACATTATCGCAGTAATGCTATAATTTTAATAATCGCACACACATGCATACGCGTATACCTCCACATCAAAGAGAGGTAAAAATAGAGCTTCCGACGCACCAATACCTTCCAGCATCACTTTTTTTGTAAGGACACGTGCAAATAGGCTCCGCCTCTTCTCATAAGCGCGCTAAAGAAAACTCTAATTATCTCCTCTCGTTACTTTACCTTTTGAACCTGACCTAATAGATCATACCATTTTGGACAGCCACTCAAATTAAAGAAGCGTCTACCAAGCAGTTAGTGCATGTCGTCTACGTTTTGCTGGGAACCAATAGGAATGCCGAAACGTATCGAGTGTAACTATTTAACCCTTGTAAATACTCCCTGTATGGTTGTTGTGGTTTGTTTAGCATTCTTCTTAATCTTCTTTGGGAATTAAACCACTCATAGTTTTTAAAAGTGGTTTAATTTCCAAAGAAGATTAAGAAGAATATTTAACCCTTTCTGTCAGTACTATTTAAATTGCGCCAGACAAGTTCTGCGGTTTGAATTGGGGACCTCAAAAGTGCTAGCCTCACGCATTAACCTTTACGCTACTTATAGCACATAATAATAGGTCTAGATATGATATTTAAGATATTTGTCGGATCTTTTGAATAGCGTCACCGCACAAATATACCAATAATAACAGAAATATGCGGTATTTAAATTATTTTATCGAATCGTTAGGATATTATTTAAGGTAAAGCATTTGTTATTAGTTACTGACTATTGCATAATGATACTGTTGCGAGCTACTATTAGGCAACCCGTCAAACACACAAGCGCCGTAGGCTTTGCATATTCTCCAGGGTTCGAGAATTCTTCTAGCAATTACTGGAGGATGAGTCATCCTTTTTAATTCAGAGTATATATAAAACCGCTAATAAATGCAAGAGTTTAGTCTATACCAGTATGTCGAATGTAAAATTATATCGTGTATAGTAAAAGTAGTTGAGCTTTTGGAAGTCCAAGAGTATACATATATGTTATATGATGTGCACGTGTCTAATGTACATGCAGCTTGTAGTATACATAAATAGATAGAAGTGTAATAAAAATAGTTGTGTTAGTGTTATTAATGGACCTGTGGTAAAGAAGTTAGTTTAAGAAGATATTAGTGCTTGTAAATTCATTAGTGTGATAGTGCATCATTGTTAATTGGACTGAAAACATCTATAAATAAGGCATATGCTGTTAATTAGACTTGTGAACAGTGAGTAATAAAAACTCCTGTTATTAGTTGTTTTAAATTAGAGAAACGCGGTAGCAGTAGCCCGTTACAATACTGCATTTATTTGTGGATTCCAAATATCAGGACATCTACGCATTCAAAAACAGACCATAAAGAAGAAGGGATAAATGGAGGTAAATAAAAACATAATCACAAAGCAGTAATTTAGTAAGGTAACCCTTACAGTTACGATATTAACGACTGGATCCTAAAAAATTCACAACCAAGCTCAAAAAGTAAGGAATAATGCTTTCTATAGCAGGGTATTAGAACCCCCGCCTCCTCTTGAACGACTAAAATTACGAAAATCGTGATCTTTTCTATAAGCTGTAAAGTAATTATTGAAAAGTTTGAAGGAAAAAATCGTATCAATTTAAAATATCACTCTTCGTTTTTGTTTTTTTCCGTAATTTCCATTTAATCATATTAAGATAATATTAGAGTGATGTGTATTGCCTACCTTTAGGCGCTAGTATTACATGTACTCGAAATTTATATACTTTTTTTCTGGCATTTGATCTTAGGCTGGCTGCCCTGCGCGTCGTTTACCTGGGAAGTCTTGTATAGTTTGCAATTGTGGAAATTCGAGATTTTCATCTGGCCCTTCAATCAATCAACATGTGGTTTCGCCAGTTTGCATGGAAGAGGAGGGCGTTTGTCAAATATTAATGCACTATTGCCTTCGAAAAAGGGATTCTAGTTAATGTAGTTGCAATGTAGAGTGATACCTTGTCAATACGCAAACAAGGTGGTACAGAATAGAAATTGATATCAAAATTTATAGCGTAACTCATTAAAAAAAAACTGTTGAAGAATATGCGTGATCATACTTTATAAAAGTTGCAGACCAGAGAAGAACGGAATGATTTTGTTTAGTGGTTTGTGTTCCATTTCACTTGAAGGATATTTTAAATGATAAAAAATACCTAAAACTATTTTTGTTTCAAGAAAGTTGAAAGTCAACTTGCAGCGACGTCAGAGTTATTTTTGTGGTTGTTCAGCGAATAAGTTGAACAGCCTTAGGACATAAAACAGTTGCGTCATGCACTTATCTTTCGTAAGGATTCACTAGTTGTTTTTATCTGATTATCAAGATTTGAACATTTTCGATTGGGCTTGTTTGATGAAAATACCAGAATGAAACGACATTGAACCAGTAATCGACCTATTGATTAACATAGGATTTATAGAACGCGATAAAGATTCGAAAATATTTAATAAGTTTTATCTTATTACGAATTATCTAACTGTAAAATGCGGCGTAAATTTCGAAAAGCTTTTTTTGTAGAGAATGGTGGACTGTATAAACTTTAAATGATATTGATTACAAGCAACAGGTAATTAATGTTCTTAAACAAAACAAACAAACAAAGCAGCGTTTACTATTAGCACCTACCTTGATAATGCGGCGGGCAGGTGAATAAACGTTGGTACCAATACAGCTCTTCCTTTTGACGGATGGAGCACAGCACAAGTAACAATGGCGGTTCATCAAAGCGGATCATCCAATTAGCTGCATGCAGCACGTGCCAACACGACGCGGTAAAATTCGTAAGCGGTATATGCGATACTGTCCATACGATACTACTACAAGCGTCTTGTATAAGCGACTGCCTCTCTGCGATATTTGAGCGAGCTTCTTGGCTATTCCAATCGATAATTGTTGCGGCCGCGCACTGACACAACGTTCACCATTCACACAGGTTAACGTTAGAATAACCAACAAGCTCAATGTAATCATAAATCCTAACTAAGAATTATTTACAAGAACGGAACACTAACTGAACAAAAATTTTTGAATGGAATAATGCTAAGCTACCAGTTGAAAACCGATGGCCTGAATTGTTTAATCACTTTAAAGATAATAATATAAACCACAAAATTTTTTGCATATTTATTGAATATATATGGTGTCTACCTGGAACCAATGCTCCAGTTGAGAGAATGTTCTCTTTAATGAATAAAATATGGACAGCTGAAAAAACTCAGTTACAAGTGAATGTTCTAAAAGCTATTTTAATAACTAAGGTTAATATAAATAAGTCATGTCAAGAGTTTTACGCTTATTTAAAGTCTTCTCCTGAACTATTAAAAAAAATATCTTTGTCAGAGAAATATAAAACAATTAATTAATACTTTTACTAGTTTTCTGTTTAGTACATAGTATTAACAAAAATGTATTTTTTAATATTTTACTTATAATAAAACCAATAAAATTTGTTGCGTAGAATATTATCTACTTTTATTAATTTTTAATAGAATTTGGAAACTCGTCCCGTTTTTCAATAAAAAAATTATGATCACTTTGAGCATACGTCGTGTGTATAGATATTGTACCTATATTCAGCGATTTTAACATATGGCATCGACGATTGACATCACATGCTCGATCATTTTGAAAAAGATTTGACTGCGAACTGCGATTATGTAGAAAAATATGAGCCCATACCACATATTTGTATAATATACAATCTGAAAATTTAGAGTGCTTAAATTTTTAATTTTGACAATTGTTAATTTTAAATTTCAAAAAATGAAACTTTTAGGCATATGTCGAAATTTTTTGCGAACTTCTACTATAAGCAATGAAATATTTCGTATGTTTTCTAAAAAACCGTGTCGTAAAACAAAGCCGCATTATGAAAGGGAAAAACCAAAAAGGGTAAAAGTTTTCAAACCAATACCTTCAATACATCCTGTGCATCAAGGCAAGTACATATTAAAATGATTGACATCAAATAATTATAAATTTCTAGGTGGATATAAAGTATGGCGAAACATGTTTTTCTTTTTGAGTGTTCCTCTTATAACATTTCAAACGTATACATGTTATTCACATTGGCATCCACATGAAAGACCGCCATTCGTTAAGTATGAATATTTGAGAAGAAGAACTAAAAGGTTTCCTTGGGGTGACGGACAGCGTTCTTTGTTTCACAATCCTAGAGTAAATGCTTTACCAGATGGATACGAAGATGTGGAGGAGGTCGAAATAGAGAAAGAACCGGAAGATTGATTTGTTAAATTTTTACGATAAACTAACTTCAAAGTATAAAGCCGTTACACCAGCAATACATTTGTTTTTTTTGCCTAGATTACATTTAAAATTAACTCGACACACATACAATGGGTGCTAAAACGCGAATATCTAAGCTGAGGACACAGTGCATTGCATGACCGGCTATAGTAAAAATATGAAAGTATTCAGACTGACGTACATTGTCCCAGTTTGAAATTTTCCGGGTTTGTACAAATTTTGCCAAATTAATTTTTAGAACACCGAGCTATTTGTCATTCTTAGGTTACACATTTGAAGATCGGGAATGAGTATACAACAATGCCCACTAAATAATGTAATTCCATGTCTCGTTGTTTTCACTTATGTATGCTTGAACTAATAATCAATTTAAATAATGCAAGGGACGTTTGCTATTTTGACGAGAACTCGTTGCTCGAATATTATAACAACAACCTAATCTCGCGTCACTATTGTATGCACATATTCGTGAATGAAAGTGGTAGGGGGTACTGTTTAATATTGGTGCAACTACAGTAACAAACACGTAACCTCGCCCATTATTGTGCTACATATTCGTGTTTCAATTGGACTTATAACATTGCGTGTATCATTTCATAGAAAGTGTTCTGGGGCCTGTCGGAGTCATCTAGACTTAACATCAAATTGACAAGCTTGCTGACACTAAAAGAAGAAGAGAGAAAGGCAGGAACACAGATGTGTTTGCATCTCCAAATTTCAAGTCCTCCTAGTCGCGTTGGCAGAGAAGCCTTTTTAGACAGTTCAGGTGATAGAGGTGAATTTAGTAAATATTCCAGAGTGTCCTTAATGTTTTCATCTATCCTTTCTAATACATTATGGCAAAACCTTGCAGAAGTAGTACGAAGAAGATACATCAATTTCGGAACTGCAAAACAGTGACGGAGAAGGTAGTAGGCTACGTGAAAGCTCTTGAGTTTCTTAATTCGAGAAAATAAAAGCATCATTTCACCCCGCTTGTTCTCCAAAGAATCTTCAAACAAAGATTCCGTGATAGGTGATCCCAGTAAAGAAAAGCTGCGAACAATTTTGATTCCAGGTGATATCTTTCTAAATGTCAAGATAGAATTCTCGTTTAGTTTGTCACAAAAATAAAGCTCACATTTGTCTGAATTGATTTGTAATCCTATTGATTTACATCTGTCAATAAGTAATTTGAAGTCTTCAAGAACTATATCGTGATCACCAGCTAATAGTCCATCATCTAGATAAAAGCATACGAGCTCGGATAACAATGACTCCACAACAGAATGAATGGTGAGACAAAAAAGGAGTGGTCCAGTTGGGTTTCCTTGCATGCAACCGGAAGCTGACGAGATAGTCCATTCTCCAAGAAAAAGACATGATCCTATTGAATAAGTTTGCCATAGGAAAGTATATAGCTTTGGTGTTAACTTAGATACTTCAGCAAGTATTGCGTCACAATGAAGAGTGTTAAACGCATTAGCAAAGGCAATCTTCAGTATTATTTTTGAAGATCCTATGTTTCGTGACGAAAAGCTTCAGGAAGAATGAACAGCAGCTTCGCAACCTCCAGGTGTTGCGTATCCTAACTGTTTAGGACGAAGATATGTTCCCATTTCTTTAGTAACAGCAGAGCATGCAATTTTAGCCACCAAACGGCGCAACGTATTCCCCACTGCAATAGGCCGTATACCACCGTTCTTTTTATTTAATGCGCAAAGACTGGCTCCGTAAAAAATTGGAAGAATTTCTCCTTTAATTTTCCCGGCAAGCACAAAGTTAGAAAATTTTGTAAGTGTATTTAATATTTGGTAAGACGCCTCTCCGTTTCCTTCGTTAATCATATCTTTTAAATGTTGGGGTCTGAGTCCGTCAATTCCACCGCTGGAACCATTTGGAAAACTCAGTATGGCTTTCCGCACTTCGTCTATTGACACAACTAAAGATTCTTGACTATTTACAGGTTCAGAGAACGACAATGCTTGAGTGGGCGATGGGTGCTTCGAGACAAGCTTCAAGTACGTATCTTGTGTCATAGGTGCAATTGTTTCTTGAGACGATAATATTTTGACGACTCCTCTGATATCCCCTTCGGCAACTTTAAAGTCCACACGTCTTGACAAAGACGTAGGTTTTGTCGTAATTGTCGAAAAATTTTCATGCCCGTTAATGTTCGCCTTGACTAATGTAGTGAGAGATTTGTTTTTGCAGAACTGGGGTACATTGAGACTTGAAAATCCAAAGATAAACAAAGCTTTCCAGGAATTAACGTCGTTTTTCTCTATGTAGGTTTCCAGTATTTTTGCGAATTTACTTTCCGCGAAAAATCTGGCCCCTTTAGGAATCCTTTTGAGAATTTTAATGGTCCTCTTCCACTGAGAAAGCTCAAAAGATAAATCTTCAGTTGAGTTCAAGCTCGGCGCTGGCGATGTCAGAAAAGTGGTGACCCCATCGTTGGCTTCCAAACGGTGTTTTCTTCCTATGTGGATCGGTAGACCTTTGTCAGTATATAGCTTGTTACAGTATTGGCAAGGAATTTTTTGTGAGTGGTTGATGTTCTCCGTAGTGAAGTTGTTGCAAAACCAGGGATCATTCTCCAGTCCCAAGTCGGCTTTTTTATCATCTAGGTTAGCACAAGACGAGTGGAACCAATTTAGACATCGGTCACATGAAATCCATACTTCTGAAGGATTATTGTTATTCTCACATGGACATAGTGTAGGGTTCTCCATAACACGATGGACGTTTGTTGTAATTCAGAATTTCGTAATAATTCGTGCAATTGTAATTCTTCGGGAAAGAAGCCAGGTCCCGGGAAGGTGGTAATTGTAATGATTCGGTATTAGATTTAGTAGTTGTTGAATATTTTTACAAAATAAAACGCTGAACAACTTCCGGGAAATTCTCAATGTCTTGCGGGTAGTGGAATTTCGTGACGAAATCTTTCTTTAAGAAAATCCTTTGAAATATTGCTTTCGAATAACTGTGTTCAGCCACCTGTCGCCCCAACGGAATTACGAGTATTCACAAAACTGGTCTCTTTCCTTATGGGTAATTGTATCTTTCTTCTTCGAAAACTTAACCGTGACGTATATAAAAGTTTCAGAATTTGTCTCCCATAGGGTTTGTAAAATGTAATACGAACACTTGCACATAATCTTCATATGCTTATTACTTAATAAAAAAAGGAAATAGTATAATGCGTAAAGTTTAAAATTTAAATATTCAAAAGATTTAAGACTTCAAAATGACAGGTTGTCAAATAGTTGTCAATATAAATGTAATACATCCAACATGTAACTGTAAGTTGTTTCTCGTATGTGGAGGGGATACAACTTTACGAGAAGTCCTTTAATTAGCCCTTGGGTTGTTGCCACTGTAGCTGTCAAGTTGAGCAATGTTTTTTGAAGAGGTTGGCTATGAAAAAGTTATGTCCATTCATTTTTTGACATCTAAAGTGAATTGTTTGGAAAGAGTTTGGAGAAATAAATAAATGATTAGAACGAGCAAGTTGACAGAACTTTTTAGTAAAAAAAAATACAAATATTCATATTACAAGTAAGCGCACCATCAAAGATCAATCTTCGCATTATAGCGACCGTGACAGAACTTTTAGTTCAAAAAAAAAACAAATATTATTATTACAGGTAAGCGCACTATTAAAGATCAAACTTCACATTATGGCGACCATTAACATTAGTAAGTTGAAGAAGAAAACAGTGGTGCGCTCCACTGTCACTAAGACACTCGTAATATATTCATGGAGGAATTCGAAAAAGATGTGATATTCACACAAGAATTGAAACCATTGATCTGGTGGAGATACGTTGATGATGTTTATGCTATTTGGCCTCATAATATAGAATTAATTAAAAACTTTATACAGTCAATTAACGAAATAGAACCAACTATTAAATTCACATATGAATTAGAACAACATGGAAAACTTCCGTTTTTAGATATTCTAGTTAGCAAAAACGATACAACAATTAATACATCGGTATATAGAAAACCAACGCACACAAACAGATACTTAAACTTCAATTCAAACCACCCACAATGTGTCAAACGAGGAATTATCAAAACCATGTATGATAGAGCAAAATTAATATCATCAAACGAAGAAATTTTAAAGAAAGAGAAAGACCTAATCAGATGTACACTAATAGAAAACAAATATCCTAAAAGAATAATAGAGAAAGAAATGAATAAAACCCTAAAAATAAAGAAAAAGAAAACAAAACAACGATACACACCACAAAATGCTCTCAATACCATACATAAAAGATTCTCCGAAAAATTCAAAGAATAGAAAACAAATTTAGAATTAAAACAGTATTTAGAACCAACAATACACTAAGAGCACAATTAACAAAAACAAAACCCAAAAACGCAATACAAAATTCAAAAACTGTATCTACAAAATACCGTGCGAATGTAATAAGTTTTATATAGGAGAAACTTCCAGACCATTTGAAGTTCGATTAAGAGAACATAAATCATATATAAAAATAGAAAATTTGAAAATCCATGATTTGCCAACATGCATGGGACTCAGTCATAAAATAAAATGGGAAGATGCAAAATTATCGACAAAGAAGAAAACCACCAAAACGCAAAATCAAAGAAGCTGCCTATATAACCCTACATAAAAATAACTGCGTTGCAAACGAATCCGTGACTTTCAGTAAACAATGGATTCCATTACTAAAAGAAATAACAAAAGAAATAACAAATGAAGATCAAATGCCCACAATATCTAGGTAGCATTGCAAGTTTTTCCTGGGTTTTCCTTGCGATATTAACATGAAATACAGCCTACATACATGATTTCTATTTATACATACAATAACTAATTACATAACAATAAGCATATTAACTAGAAAACCATTATTTCGGCAAATTATAAATGTTGGGGGATCTTGGTAGCCACAGGTTGCTTAACCCCCTTCACTGAATCTCGGTAAAATAAGACATAAAATCAGAAATCTCTCAATTGTATAAATAGAAACATGTTAAAAAATGTTTTCCAATTCCCAAATTATTGAATTTATATAAAATTCACCAATAAAAATTAATAAGCTGATTTCACGTTAAGCGTATTGGCTACCATAGGAAAGTCGATCCCAGGTCGCAACACAAATTGAAGGCAATCATTCTTTTAAACTTTAAAAATTTTTGCTTAGTGTACTCAAACCAAATATTTCAAACATCAATAAATCAAAGTAACCTTCAATTTATGTCATAAACGTCAAACTTGAAGTTTTATTATTTTGACAACGATCCTAGGTCATGGATCGAAACGTAAATAAAATAGATTTTAAAAACTATGAGTGGTTTCATTCCCAAAGAAGATTAAGAAGAATGCTAAACAAACCACAACAAACATACAGGGAGTATTTACACTCGTAAGTTTAGATACAGAGGATGATAGTACTGTGTTGATGTCCAAGATGGAAAGTGTAGATAAACTGTCAAAAACATTAGCAGACCTCGATGAAAATATTCTTGCCTTATTGCTAGATGAAGGCGAAAATGAAGAAGCTTGTAAAGTCGAAGTCAAGGGAGTTTTAGATGTTCAAGAGGAAATTTCAAGGAAGAAAATACTGATAGAGAAGCGAATAGCCAGACACGAAATGGATAGGGAGAGCGTTCGCAGCAAAACTTTGTCATCATCATGATCTCCAATTATTAGTAATCTAGTGCGAATTAAGTTGCCAAAGATTTCTCTTCAAAAATATGAGTTGTGTGCAAGTAATCGAATTTCATGGTGGGCACAATTTAAACGCATACAAGATTCTGAAGATTTAGAAGTGGAATTCCAATATTTACGCATGTCTCTTAACGGTCCAGCTAAGATGTTAGTAGACAAGTATCCAAATACATCTAGTAATTACGAAAAAGCTATAGAACATTTACGAACTCGCTATGGTAGAAAAGAACTTATCAGTTCTATGTATAAAGAACTTTTAACATTGGTTAGGAATAGGTCTTCTCTCAGTGAATTGTACGATAAGGTTAGTTCAAAGATACGTAGCCTGAAAACTTTAGGAATCAGCAGCGAACAGGCTGCAAGTCTGGTACCGTTAATAGAAGAATGTTTTCCTTTGGAAATATTGAAGTTATGCGAACGTAGAACAATTGTCGGTCCTAACGAAAATAAAGTTGAGGTTTTGTTGACATTTTTATTAAAGCAAGCGGAGACAGATGAGAGGCTAAAGGGAACTGTTTTGATTGAATCTCAATCGCCTCGCATGGCTGCTATTCTTGTCACAACCAGTGGGTCAAACAAAAAGAGAGGTGGAGCCAAATGGGAAAATAAATCTATAAGGTGCGTATTTTGCACAGGCGAACACCGAAATAAAAAATGTAGAAGTAAATAACGATGGAAAAACGCAGAGAAATTATAAAGGCTAATCGGCTCTGCTTTGCATATCTAGGTACTAATCACTCAATCGGTAAATGTCGAGTTAGAGTAAACTGTGAAATTTGTCAACATAACATTTCCAGAAGAATATTAAGTTCACTGATGAAGGACGTTATTGCGTAGCTTTACCATGGATCGAGGGACATACACCCTTATTATCTAATAGAAAGGTTGCGGAATTTCGTTTAAAGAACGTGATGAAAAGATTAAAATACAATGGATTGTATGACGCGTATGATGCTGTATTCTCAAAATGGAAAAGTCAAGGAATTATTGAAAGGGTAAACGAATCATATGATAGTAGTAATTTAGTGTATGCTATTTACCGCATCGGCCAATTATACGTGAAGGTAAAACTACAAGAGCAAGGCCAGTATTTGACGCTTCTGCTAAATCAGTAGGAAATGTATCTTTAAATGATTGCTTATATACTGGACTAAAGTTGATAGCTGAGTTAACTACCACAATACAAAGGTTTAGATTAGAGAAGATAGGTATTATCGGTGACATAAAGCAAGCCGTTTTAATGCTTAGAACGAGCAAGTTGACAGGGCTTTTAAGTACAAAAAAATACAAATATTCATATTACAGGTAAGCGCACCATTAAACATCAAACTTTACAGTGACTACACGACAAATATTACCCATTTCGTAATACAATGTACGTACAGGTTCCATTTTTTAATGCAATGTTAGTTACTTTAAAGTAAAACCCAAGTTCTTACCTATAAAGAAAGACTATACGAAAACGATTTTCTTTTTAGTTTAAGTGTGTGCAAATATTTCAAATGTGATCGTTTCCAGAATGATTGATAGATACGTTGAACTAGTTGCCACCGATTCAAATAAGGTAATTTCAAATCCATGGCACTGGGATCGGAAATGACAGACACTGGTTCCACCCTCAGAAAATGACCAGGGAATATGATGAAAATGATGTATTGGCAGTATTTTTCCCAGTATAATAGTTATCTATGAACTATATGTAGTTATAGTTACGCCTGTTTTGTTCTGAGTTATAATTGATTAAAACCTTAATTTGGAGGTTTTCTATTATATTCCTATAAATAATACCATAATTTAATCAATTACAACTTGTACATAGATAATAAATATGGATAAGTACTTACGTCCTGAGCGGTACGATATCCATCCCGCATCAAACTTGGATACCTCTGCTACCTCTCGTTGGGTACACTGGAGAACAATTTTTGAGAACTTTTTGAAAGACTCTAGATAGGTTTTGGGCCTCCTGGAGCGACTTTTTAAAAAGGCTTTTCCAAGAAACTTCTCCTATCAATTTATTTTATACTGAAATTACAATTAATTTTCAATTGGTTATGTTTATGTTATGTTTATTAACGTTTGGAGATCAAAATAATTCTAAGTTGAAATTCACTTTAATTAAATAAACTAAAATTACGGCGAGTAGCTTGAACAACCAACAATGTAAATGTTATGAAGCTCTAGACTGACTGGCCATCTTGGGCTCTCGAGGGTATTTATACTATTCCTGCCCCTCACGTTGCTTGTGGGAACTGCAGACCTCATGTCTGCTATTTTCTTTATTCATTTATACAATACAAAGTAACAATCTTAATTCTAATAATTGTTGTCTTATAACCTACTGTGACCTGCACCTGCAATATCACGTTGCGTCTGGAATAAAATGTATTCACATCCGTTCTCACTGTCTGGTTTGTAAACTTTCATTAACCTATTATTTATGTCCTTCAATTACATTGTTGCATCTAATTTAAGTTTTAATAATTCTTAATTTTTAAAAGTTCTATTTAATTACAAATATATTCTAATTTGGGGGATATGTAACTCGCTACTACTGTTACAGACGGGGAGAAACCAAAGTCTCCCATGCCTGACAGTGCGAAGTATCAACTTTTAGTTAACCATTTACCGTCGAGGTTCTTTAATCATGTAAAAGATTGTACTACAAATAATACGGCCATTGAGACGTTAAATAGTATTTTTTATTAAATCCAAAAATGCAATATATGCGCGATACCTACTGGCCAATCGCGAACAACATTCTGGCGAAACTTAACGGATACTTTCAAGCCTTGAGACTATTACCAAAGGATTGAAAATTTAGAGCTGTATCTGCAGAACAAAATGAAAAGGACTGCGCGAGAAATGCTTTTATTGCTGGTATGTTATCTAATGCTATACATAAAAAATTTCTAGAAAATTCCAGCCATATCTTGAAGGATGCTCATCATAAAGCGAGGATAATAAAAACAGCCGAAGACCAAATTACGTCTATATGAAAACTGCTTCTGGTAATTCGCTAAACGCCACTATACAATCCGCTTCTAAAAGTAAATGTTTCTTCTGTGAAAACAAACGGCACGTCCGCAAAAATTGCCCTACCTATAATGCTGTTTGTTAAGCCTGCGGAAAAAGGGGACACTCTAAAAAAGTGTGCAAAAGCAAGCGACTCACCACTACTAAAGACGTAGAAAAGCAATCAGAATTTGAACCTGCCCGCTACCTCCACATTAGGGGCTGCCATACTTCCTATTCGAATAGAGGACAAGCTTTAATCAACACCGGAAGCACTAGCAGCTTTATTGACAGTAAAATTGTGGAGAAGTTAAACTGCAAAGTGGTGCCTGTGAACAAAAAGTGATGTTAGCTACGCCCTCATGCGGATCAATAATAAAACAAACTTGCAACGTTACATTAGAAGTGTTAGATAAGTACCATCGAGTAAAACTGCGCATTTTAGACGACCTGTGTGCCGACCTCATACTCGGACATGACGTTCTTAAAAAGCACTTGCCCGTCCAACTCAATTTTGGGGGCCTACGGCCTGCCTTATAGCTGTGCGCCTTTGTGGCAGCCAACATTGAACCGTAAAAGTTATTTCCATATCTAACTCCTGACTGTAAACCGATTGCTATAAAATCGCGTAGGCGCTCACAGAGCGACTTAAATTTTATTAGTGGAATCATTGAAGAGAGCCTTTCACCATGGAGAGCTTAAGTGATAGTCGTATTGAACGACGGGCATAAAAAGCGTTTGTGTATAAACTATTCGCAAACCATTAATCGGTTTACAACGCTGGACGCTTTTGCTTTACCATCTACAGAAATTCTTATTGATAGAATTTTTAGCAAAATTGACCTCACAAGTGCCTACCATCAAATACCGATACTAGATGATAAAAACTATATACAGCTTTCGAAACTGTGGACAACCTAAACCAGTTTCGACGGATTTCATTTGGCGTCACAAATGGTGTTGCATTCTTTCAAAGGGCAATCCGCAAAATTATCTATGATGAAGAACTAGAAGGCGGAGAAGCTTATTTTGATAATTTGACTACTTATGGTAAAACTCAAGAAGACCACGACCAAAAGCATACTGCGTTTATGGAAGTCGCTCGCAAATACAACCTGACCGTGAATGAAATGAAAAACACATATTCCGTAACTAATATCAAGATACTCCGTTACACTACTCGGGCGGTGTTATTAAGCCTGATTCGGACAGAGCTGCCCATATCTACGAATCTAATCTCCCTACGTAGGGCTATGGGGATGTTTGCACACTACGTTAAGTATGTCGTCAAGTTCTCTGAGAAAATATCCACCCTCTAATCAAATCGAAAACGTTTCCTCTTAGCAAAGAAATGGTGGAGTCATTTAATCAACTGAAGCTGGATATCTCCAATTCTGCGGTCAATGCCGTTAATTTAAACATACCGTTTACCGTTGATACCGATGCATCTGATCTCGCTATAGATACAAGAATATTGTCTAATTCCGAACGTAAACACTCCGTTATTGAGAAGGAAGCCTATGCCGTAGTGGAATCCCTGCGTAAATGGCGTCACTTCCTATTAAGCAAGCCGTTTAAGCTAATTACGGATCAAAAAAATGTCAGTTTCATGTTTGAAAAGAAACAGTAGTAAGATTAAAAATGATAAAATCCTTCGATGGCGGCTGGAACTTTCGTGTTATCACTTCAACATAGTTTATAGACCAGGTTCTGGAAATACTATCGCGAATGCTTTTTCGCGCGTAACCGCCAACACGGACCCTAAGGAAAAGCTGTTGAGAATTCACGAGGATCTTTTCCATTCAGGGGTAAAAAAACTGGCTCATTGGATACGTAGCAGCAACTTACCGTATTCTGTCGAGGATGTGAGGAGAGTTACATCTAACTGTAGAGTCTGGAACTCAAACCTAAATTTATCAAACAAACTGCTAAGCTGATCAAGGCAACGGCATCTTTCGAAGGGCTTTCCATAGATTTCAAAGGGCCTATGCCACGGAGTAACGCGAATAAATACATGCTCGCAATGGTAAACGAATACTCTCGCTTCCACTTTGTCTTTACGTGTCAGGATATTTGTTCAAAGACGGTGATTAAATGCCTAACGGAACTGCTCATCCTCTTCGGATTGTCTAATTACATCCACTCCAATCGTGGTTCCTCTTTCTTTTCGAATGAGGTCAAACAGTTTTTGACAGAGCCCTGAGTTGCAACGAGCTACTTAACAGCTTATAACGAGCAAGGCAAAGATCAAGTAGAAAGATATAATGGAGCCGTTTTTAATGCTGTCGAATTAACGTTGAGGTCAAAACAATTAGACATCCGGCAATGGGAGCGGGTGCTACCACAAGCTCTGCATTTCGTGTGGTTTTTGGTCTATACCGCTACAAATGAAACCCCGCATGATAGATTTTTATCCATCCAAGAAGGTCCTTAAATGGCCAATCCACTACAGCGTGGCTTCAACCTGGTCCGGTATTAGTGAAGAGGCACGCTTGCTACAGCAAGTATGAGCCTATAACGGAAGAAGCACAAATATTGCTTTCGAACCCACATTATTCTTTAGTTCGCCTTAACAGCGAAAGGGAAATAACAATGTCAAACCGACAACTGGCCCCAGTCAAGGCCGACGAAGAATCGTTTTAAGGTAGGATACTGACCATGAAGTCTAAAACACGGGACGTTCCGACGAAATTAAAAGTGAAGATACTCCGTTCGAAACCCCAACTGGAATCGACTTAAGTCAACGAGAGAGTGAATCGACTAGCCAAGATAACGACCAGCCTCAACAAACTGAACCGCTGCTTCGTTCTGAAAGAAATCGTCGTAAACCCGGGCTCCTCAGTGATTATTTCTCCCAGTATAATAGTTACCTATGACCTATATGTAGTTATAGTTACACTTGTTTTGTTCTGATTGTCATTACCTATGTACCAGTTGTAATTAAATACAACGTTAATTTGGAGGTTTTATATTATATTCTTATAAATAATACTACATGGTTAAGCAACGAAAAGTCATTTACGTCGCTACTGAGTAAACAGAAACGTCGGGAGTTTAGCACTAATTCAAATTAACTAAGAGTTGTGTTTAACTCTTTATGCAAGAGAATTTTTTCGCCAATGACCTTTTGAGATGCGATATAACAGATTTTATACTAGTTTCCCACATTCGCCCAAACCGAGGATCCAAAGAAAGATTTAAAACAAATAGAAACCTTACCGTTCAGAAGATTGTTCCATATATGCTGTTAGTTCTCGAGACGCTCTGATGAAATTTGTTTCACAATTACTGTGAATTTACAAAATTTGTCTCTGCGTGCTACAAACCGCCAAGGGCTACGATAAATGCTTCCTTAGATATGTTTGATGTTAGTTGTAGATGTATACTTTGTGATGAGATACAAATAAACAGATATTGGCACCTCTAATACGATTCATAGTAATAGAAAAAGGTACACAGTGGTTTTTTCTAGTGTGCAGAAACGCCATAGCAACTGTAAGTCGAGATGGGTAAGTCGTCCTTGGGAGGGCATAGTGAAACAGGTTCTTACGAAAATCACAAACGCAAGAGCTTAGACACTGTTGAATAGCTCTATTTGCAACCAAAATCCAATAATCTTGTGAACAAGTCTATGACAAGCAGAAATACACTGCTGGAAAAATCTACAATGCGCCGAAACCTGACTTTCAATTGTTCAAAGTAAGGTTCTATACGTCATAGGTCGTAAGGGAAAACGGCAAATAGCAGCACCAACTTTTACTAAGCGTAACTATACCATCATGATCGTAGCTTGCTTGAGTGCGTTCTGGTCAATGTGTTCCTCCACTCGTAACTTTTCCTAAAACAAATAAGGCTTAGATTTTGATGAAAAATAACCCTCCAGGCTACATTGGACGATATCACACATCTGGTAGGGTTTAGACTAACCATGTTGGAGAATGTTTTATACATTTTGCTTAATAAGTATCACCGACAGAAAAATCACCAGTTTTATTGTTGCAAGACTGGTACTACAGTTACGTTCGTAATCCTGCCACAGTGGCAGGTCCCATAAAAGTTTTATCAAGTGGCTGCATTTTATGTGTTGAATGTGCCGGAAAGCAAATTATAGTTACATGATGTTCCCTATCCATGTACCTATAATTTGCCTTCAGGCACAATTAACACATAAAATGTAGCCGCTTGATAAAACTTTTATGGAACCGTTGAAAGCACTGTACAGTGAAAAGGTAAGGCAATGGCACATGCGTTCAGAACGTCCGTTAACTATTTGTGATATTATCGACTTATTTGGAAAAGTCTATCTTAAAGTTCAAACTCGGGAAATAGCAGTCAAAACTTTAAAAGTACTTAAATATATCCATTGAATAAAAAAAATTTTTTTTAGAATGACTTTATCGCGTCAAAAACATACATACATAAAACTTCCAGTACAACTCCATTGTGTATCCCGTTTGCGACATCCATTTCAGTGCCTTCTACTTCACTCCCAACAATTTCAGGTACATCCTCTAAAGTGCCATTATTGAATTGATTCAATCTCTGGTAAAGAGTTTATCTACCAGGGTACAACTGAATGAGATTTCAAAGTCTAAAACTAAGCGAAATGGCAGTAAGGAGATAACTGGTACTGGACTCTCTAGTAAACAATTAAGACGAAAGGAAAGCATCCGGTCAGACACAAATGATAAAAACATTTTACTTCAAGTGGATACTGATGGTAAAAGTGACATTGATGTATCAAATGGTATTAAACAACCAAATGAAAAAGACGCTGCATTTTGTGAAAACCGTTTTTCACAAGACACCAGAAAACGTTGGATTCAATGATTTCAGTGTCTGATATGGACCCATTGTGAATGTGCTGGCGTAGAAAAAAACACACATTCATGATTTCTGTAAATAATTTCTTTTTCCTGCTTTGTAAGGATTATGTTATCGATTAAGAATAATTTACAATAGTAAGCTATTATACGCAAAACAACATCAAAAATAAATAAACTTTTAACGATATCCAAATTTAGAAACTATTAAAAATTTTAAGTTTTCAGTGATATTTTTTAATAAACCATTTTCTTAAAAAATTAAGCATTTTAATTTATTAAACTATTAAATTTAAAAATTAGAATAGAAATCAAACAGTGCTCATTTTTCAATATTTAAAAGAAAAAACTATTAACTATTAATTGTAGCCCTATTTAGACCATCCTCTCTAGTATTTCTTTGATATTATGGCTTCTCTAGTAGTTTTATTAATATACCTCACTACTGAAGATTAGATTACCTTTTCTTTTTTTGTAAGGTAAATTGGCGTGCAATGATGTTTTGAAGTATAAGATAGATAGATATATATTGATATATTGAATCTAATAGGAATTATTAGAAATTGTTAAGTGAAGTATAAGTTCAATGCAACATTGTAACACAAGGATAACCCAGAGAGGTTATCGACAGTTCATGAGAACGGACATGCAACTTTGCATCCGTGAGGGCAGTGATACTGCAGGTGGCAGGTCACAGGCGGTCAACAGACCGCAATTACTTAGAATTAAGATTGATACATTGTAACGAAGTGTAAAGCAGACATGAGATCTGCAAGTTCCCACAAGCCGTGTGAGGGGCAGGTTATTATAAAAAGCCCGGGAGCTCAATGCCCGGCAGTCAGTCTGAGTTTACAGCTTTTGCATTGTTGTCTACCTAGGCTACTCACCAGTACAATTAATTTTTTATAAAGTTATTATGTACAAATTACATTAAATTTTTGTTAAGTGTCGAAGTTGTTTTTTAAAAACACAGCTCCAAAGGCCCGAACCTTAACTGGCGCAGTCGTAACGGATGTCAAAAGGGCACTAAAAATCCAAAAATTGGAAAATTGGTGACCAAGAATTTTAATTCGAAATTTTGGCAGAACCCAAACCAAGTTGGAGGAAGAACAAACATAGTCTAACAACAAACAACAAACCAAGTTGGACGCAGAACAAGAATCGTCTAAATCCAACAAACAAACCAAGGTGGACAAGATACAGCATCGATCGAGCCCACCAAAGAAACAGATGAAATTAATGTAAGTTCATTTCCATACCTTTTTTTTAAAACCAGAAACTATAATTGATATATGCTAGTATTATTATTATTTTATTGATTATTATTGTTTTATGAATTTTATTTTATGAATATTGTTTTGAAAATAATTACAAAGTGAATTATTTCCAAAAAAAACGAGATTGTATAACATTTTATGAGACGAATGTTAAAGAGATATTTTTTTCTTTAAAAAAGCAAATGAGACTTGAATTTAAAAGAGATTCTTACCACAATTATTAAAATAAACTCAAAATTAACCAAAAAAAAAAATAAAAAATAACGAACGCACACTCACTAACACCAAATAACTAGCGCGATTCAACGCACGTTTATAAATCGGTAAACTAACGCAAAAGCTAAAGCTAGTTCCTCAAAGCAATCAGGGAACGATTATTTAAAACATTGACCTTATAAATTATAGCAAAACACTCTGCTACGGTAACCTAAAACCACCTAAGATAAACAAAGTCGCGAAAGAAGCATCCTTTATTAAAACCTCAGAGAATTGCAATAATTTCAGAACTAAAGCAACGCAGTTTTGCATTTAATTAATCCATAAAAGCGTGTACAATTGCAACAAACACGGGATAAGGGTTAAGGGGTTTTTTTTAATTTTATTTAAATAGTTTTCCAGTAAATCCTTTCACACAATTAACATTAGTTGAGAATTTGACAAGACCAACTTCTGTAGTTGTTTATAATAATCATCACATGTAAGTGTAATTACTTTTTCGTCATTAGGTTTTCCGTCTTGAAACTGGTTGGAGGCGTACCTTCACTTATTTCTATTCTGAGCTAGCTTACACCGTTGCCTGAAATTCCCACAGCCTAGTTACAGTCCGGTTCCCCTTCTGTTGTTTCCTAATTATCTGCACTACTTCAGTGGTATGTGAAGGGAATTAAGCAGCCTGTGGCTACCAAGATCTCCAACACTTAGACATTTGCCGAATTAATAGCTTTCTAATAAATCCTTTTGCACAATTAACATTAGTTGAGCATATTGCAAAATTAATATCTGTAGTTACTTATAATAATCATCAGGTTTAAGTACGGTTATTTTTTTTCGTCGTTAGATTTTCCATCTTGGGACTGGTTGGACGCGTACCTCCATTGATTTCTATTTTCAGTTAGCTTACACATTTGCCCGAAATTCCTACAACCTACATCTTTCACTATCTGTGTGCAATAGTCTAACCTAGGTCTACCTCTGCCTCTCTTTTTTTCTATTTCTGATGTTAATATATTCCGCACTTTTCCCTCATGTCTTAGTATGTGGCTTATCGTCCTATATCTCTTTTTTTTTACTGTTTTCCGCATATATTTCATTCCCAACCATTTCTAGAACATCCTAGTCCTTAACTTTGTCTGTCTATGTTATCTTCATCATACGTCTGTAGCACCACATTTCAAAAAATTCTATCATTCTCCTGTCCGCTACTCCTACTGTCTAGGTTTCACAGCCGTACAGTACTGTGCTCCACACATATGTTTTAAGCAATCTTTTTCTTGTTTCTATGTTTTGTTGACTTTTAACACAGTAGTTGCTTTTTCTTATTAAATGTAGCACAACCTTGTGCTAATCTTTGTTTTATTGTTAGCACTTCGTGTTATAAAAATAATTCAGTTTTAAAAGTAACTACTTTTCTGACTTTTATTAATAATCGTATCAGAAAGGAACATTTACTACTAATACGTTTATAATGAAAATAAATGTAAACTCGTAAAATACAATTAAGGTAGCTTTGCGACCCAGGCTAGTGGACCTCATCACTACGACTGTGTGTATGCCTCAGCGTACTTGTTCCACCAGACAGGAAGCGACCTTCAGTGACGTTGCGTGCGCTGCTTCGTTAGCGGCCTCATCGGTATTTCCTATATCGACAGGGTTGAGCGCTAACACGGCCAGACTGACAGGTGACCCGTCCTCGGGGCACAATTCGCCTGAGGGTGACCCTGTAACAGTATCAGCAACACAGAAATCAATAAGCACCAAACGCCACATGTTGGAGATTGTATACCTCAACTAATAATCAAACTATATCTCACGTTAGTAAACGTACACAACTCTGATTTGACTGGTGTACACAGAGCATCAACTCTTTTCTTTGTAAATCATTACTCTCGAATTAAAATAACAACGTATTCGATAGTAATCGTGAAGGTATACAGACACCAATATAAGGACTTTCATTCTGTATTAACAAAAAAATATTCAAAATGTAGTTGTGGGATTATGCAGACCCCAAAACCACAGGAGTAAATACTTCATCCTGATAAACACAAAAATAAACATTTTACAGATATTATGGGAGTATGCTGACCCCATAACCATCAAGACATACACTTTATCTTGATAAATACAAAAATAAACATTTTACAGATATTATGGGAGTATGCTGACCCCATAACCATCAAGACATACACTTTATCTTGATAAATTCAACAATTAATATTTTCATAGCACCACATACTAGTAATTACCTGCTACGGCTATATCTCCCTCAAGAAGGGTTAGCAAATCATCTAACTCGGTTGCCAAGGACCAATCTGCAGGCCACATTCGCAATTGCTCCTTCGCAGCCTTAACAATATTTTTCTTACGGCAACCAACTCGTTTTAGCTCATAGCGGCCCTCTTTTGTAACGTTCATAATTTGATACGGCCCCAAAAACTCAAAATTAGTCTTGCTAGCGTGCAACTTACTCGCACGATGCAACAGCACAAAATCGCCTACAGAAAATTCAACAGAGTTACGCCGTTTCTTATTTAATTCAATCAAATCTTTTTCTGAAGGTTTTAAACGTTCTACTATTCGTTTTCTATCTAACTCCATGTTTCTAGCAGTTGATAAATCGGATGACAAATCATTCAACACTGCTTGTATCAATGGCGTGGTAGTGTTGATGCCAATCAACGCTTGCAATGGTGTGCTATTTATCGACTTTTGTAAAGTAGTGTTTAAGACAAGCTGTATTTTCCATAACCCACTCGGCCATTCATTTTTAAGTCGAGTTTCAATTCTAATTAAATTCATAATAGTGCGCATATAACGCTCTGCTTGTCCGTTAGATCTATGTACATCAGGTGTTATAAAATGGTAGTCAATTTGCCACTCATCAAGAAATTTACAAATTGAAAGGTTATGAAAATTTGTACCACTGTCCATGACTATTACTTTAGGGTACCAAAGCAAGAAATAAACTGCTGTAATGCATATTGGGTTTCATCAGCTTGAACTGTTTTTAGTGGAATTAAATTGCAATACTTTGTAAAGCATCCACAATCACTAACACTTTTTTATGTTTATCGCTACTAACAGGCAAAGGACCTAAACAATCAACATGTACAGTATGAATAGGTGTAATGGGTTTTGTTGGTAACAATATTGAACCTTGTAATGGCCCTGTCCTAGTTTTCTTAACAGCACATATCAAACAATGTTTAATGTATTTCCTGACAAAACTCCGAAGACCAGGAAACCAAAAGTGCTCCAGAATAGAACTAATAGTCTTAACAGTGCCAACATGACATTGCTCATCATGAAATAGGCGCAACAAGCCTAATCTACTTTGCCGTGGAACATAGTAACGAAATTTTTTAGTATTATCGGCAGAATATCCTATGCGACAGAGAAGACCGTCTTTTTCTGCATATTGCTTGGAGTCTAAGTTGCCTTCGCGCAAATCAGTTATTAGTTTTTCAACTTCTTCACTACCTTTCTGCTCAATATGCAACCAAGAATCCAATTTTGAGACGAGCGACACATTAACCGGATTACGGCTTAGGTAATCGACATGACTTAAACTAGGAACCCTTACGATAGACAATTTCATAGCTCAAAGTTTTGCATGTAGGCCCACCAACGAGCAATTCTCGGTACTAAGTCTCTTTTATTCACCGTGGCCTTCACGGAATTGCAATTCCGGTAACAATAACTAAATTTCACACCTATCAAATAAACTCGAAATGCTTTAAAGAATTCACTATCGCCAACGTTTCCAACTCGTAGGAATGGTATTTTGCCTCAATCGTAGTGGTACGCTTACTATAATATTTCGACCACTTCTGTTTTGCCCATCATGTTTCTGAAACAATATTCCGGCAAAACCTAATGCTTACAATCGGTTATGTAATTCTGTTGGTAAATCAGGATCGAAAATTATCAAGAAATTTTCAGAAATAAGCACGAGCAAACCATGAATTTTCGCCTACTTGTTTTGCATTACATGGTGACTTAACGTGTTAAAGCTTTAACCTTTCTAGTTCCCGGCCTGACGCCTTCATGCGATATTTCTCTACCAAGAAATTCAAGCTTGGACTGAAGAAAAGCGCATTTCGAAATATTCAAAGAAAAACCGGATCTTCGTAAACACTTTAAGACTAACTGAAGACGTTCCAAACCTTCTTCAACAGTTTCTGACGGGATTAGTACGTCATCAACATAAACTACTGCGAACGTATATTTCAAATCACCTAGTGCGTCGTTAATAGCTCTCTGAAAAACTGGCGGGGAATTTGCAAGTCCAAAAGCGACTCTTAAAAATTCATAGTGCCCGTCAGGCGTTACGAATGCAGTTTTATTAATCGAATCTGGGTGAATTGGTATCTGATAAAAACCAGAAGCCATATCGAGCGACGTAAAAATTTTCCCTTACCTAATCGATCCAACTGGTCATCGATACGAGGAAGAGGATATTTATCTTTAATAGTGTGAGCATTCAGTTCCTGTAATCTACACACATACGGTAAGATGAATCTTTCTTTTCACTAATAAAATAGGGCTAGCGTAAGCTGAACTACTCTCTTATGATGCCATTCGAGTAAATCACTGATAATTTTGCGCACTTCGGCGCGTTCACTCGCGGCAAGACGATAGGGATGTCGATTTACAACAAAATTGTCGATCAGCTTAATTTCTAAGTAAGCATTATTAACAGCAGGAACAGCTGAACCCGTAGCAATAATATCAGAAAAGCTTCGTAATACCATTTCAATTTGTTCGAGGAACTCTGAAGGAACATTTATTTGGTTACCAATATCGTAAGCAATTCTTAAAATACCAGGTAGTTGACGATTTATAATACGTGTACCCGTATAATCAGTCACCGCTGTTAGGGTCATGTCTGTAAACAAGTTACATCCAATAATAACATCGTAATCTAAACTACCACTAGGCACCAAAACAAAATCCAACTTTGTGTGATTTCCCGTAATTTCTACATATGCTTCAAATTTATACTTCGAAATAATATTACCAGCAATACCTTTCAGAACAAGATTATGTGGAATAATTTTATGGGCAAATCTTTTGGTAAATTTATCAGATATAAGTGATACGTCAGCACCAGTATCAACGAGCCCCATATAGATTTGGTTATCGATTTTAACCTTGACTGGAATAGACCTATCAAAGGAAACAAAATTAACGTTTCGTCTTTTATCAATCGATTCCTTTAAAAAGCAATTTTCAATCATGTGACCTGTCTTATAACTAAAATCACACTTGTTATTCTTTATTTGTGGTAAATCGGAAACATAATTGTTTTTATTATTTACCACTCCACTCGACGATGAGCAATGAGGTTTATTTTTGTGTGTAATAGCACGGCAATTACGTTGAACATGTCCCGAACGATTACATTTAAAACATCTGATATTATTAGACATTGCAGTTTTATCTAATCGTGGTTTTTTAGCAATTTGAGAGTCATTAACCTTATGCACAAAAGTACCAGGTTTAATAACACCATTTAAATACGAAATAAGATCAATAATTTTAGTAAAATCGCGCATTTTAACTGCTTCCTGTACATTAGGATCTTGAATACCATAAGTAACTAATTCAACTAAATCTGGAATTTCCCAATTAGCCCGTAGATTTTTCAATAACGCTAGCTTTTTATGAGCGTAACTTACATACGTATTACACATTGAACTATCAAACGTAGCAGCTTCATAAAGCAAACGTCCTAAAATTTTCCTACGCGGGAAAGACTCTAAAAATTCACACTTAAAAGTCTCCCAATTTTTTACATCAGGCAACCAGTTTGTATCCTTTTAAATTCCGATTTAGTTTAACGAGAAATTCCGATAATTAGAAATGGAGCCCACGGCAAATTAAGATAAAAGGTGGCTCTAAGTTGAGGAAATCTCAAAGGCAAAGCGGCTAGTCGAACTATATGCTCTGGGTAGAGAATGAGCTGTGGGTCGGGGTGTAATTGCAACCACTAATAATAAAAATAAGGCGCCACCGTATTTTTTTATACTGAGAAGACCTAATACAAGTCCCTTGTACAAGGCAAATGCGGAAACCTTTTTCTATAACCGCTATATAATTTTAAAGACCTCCTAATCTTTAAAGTATCTTACCTTATGGCTCGACCTTGACCTTAGCAATCCTCCATTGCACCTGTGAACAGATTAAACAAAGAAAAGCACTGTTTGTGCATTCAAACTCAAAAATAATTAAATACAATCAGAATCGATTTTCATTCCTCTTAAATAAAAGATAGTCTTTAGTCCGAAAATAAGAATCTATTCTTTTGGTATCCAATAAAGTAATTTTTACAAAAATATGTCTTCCTTTATAAGTTAATTTAAATTAGGAAGAGATAATTACAATGGTACTGAATATATCCGTACCAATTACTCTTTAATGAAGTTTATATAACAGATTGACAAAGCATAAAATTGCTTATTTATAGAAAGAGTTAATTATGGTAAATTTACCTTAATTTCACAGTAGATAATTACAGATAATTGTTCATAAAATATCAAATGTAGAAATTTAATTTCTAAAGGTTCAAAGTTTTAAGAATTTACTTTATCTAATTAGTAGTGACATCTTCTGATGTTTCATTGAGTTAATAAAAGAATTTGTAGAAACAAATTACAGATTCATATCGTATGACTACGAAAAATATAATTGAGGTCTGTCCTTGACCTGTTCAAAGTGAACACAAGTCGGTTAAAGTAAAATTTATCTCGTTTCTACGTCGACAGTTCAAACAACATACGAACATAATTTTGTACATACCAGAACTCCAAATTGCACCTAAATACTTGCTTGAAAGCTGACGTATGTATTAACAACGGAAAATTCCATTCCAAACAAACAGCTGCGCTGCATACTGAAAACACGTCACTTGGCTTCCATTATCTGCGTTTCAATTTACAGATGTTCCAGGCGTAATTCACACCACAAGAAAGCAAATGTTGTTTGTAATTAACTTGAATAAATTATATATGTGATTCCATATTATACAAGAATAGAATTGTTTTCATTTAATTTCGCATGAATACTATTCAGAAAAGTGCTTATTTATAATTTACGTTGCAATATATTTTAAAATAAATTATTCCCAAAGTTACACTGAAAATTTTAATTAATATTGTTATAGAAACAAATTCACTTACTGTTCCTAATGGTCTTTTTAACAAAAACTTCATCGTTCTTCACGACTGGTTTCAACACAAAAAATGGACCATCCAAAACAATTTATGAAGATAGCATACACGTGCAATCTTCCATCGTGCACGCTTCCAACAGCAAAAATCAATGACGGACATCGCTCCTAAGAACAACTTTCGACCTGTTTGAACCCCAGCTGTGTTAGAAGTGCCGGCCGAGCTTGTTGCTGCCCAGTAACAAAGTTACCTTGCATTTATTGAGTAGAGGGGGGCTTTAAGAAGGATACCAAACAAAAGCTTTTATATTGTCTCCGTAGAATTTAACTTTTAACATGAACTAAATACTAGTTCTTTATTGGACAATCGATGTTATTAAATTAAGTGGATTGGATAACATTATAATGTATTATATTATTTAATATTTAATAAAAGGATTGATTATACAGATATATATATTAGGTGGAAAATAAAATTGCTACACTGCCTCTTTCTAAGAGAAAAAATTCTGGAATAGATGCGAAGAATTTTTTGAATTTATTGTTACATATTCACAACTTATTATTATTAACTTTTACAAAATAAAACAAAAATTACCACTTAAGATACAACATATTTGAAAATGAGTGACGAGTAACTACGCGTACTATACGCCACAAGGGGACAAATTCGGGAAGTCTTAATCGGTAGGGTGTCATTATCGTTTAATCATATTCGGGGTTATTATATCACTCATTTATACTCGAAACTTAAACAACAAAATATATAATACTGCCGTATTATGATTCCTTAATGAAAATATCAAATTATCATGACAAACATATTTTTACTATATTAACCGTAATTTACATATTTACAAAAGAAGAAAAGGACTCTCACTACTTTTGAGATCCACGACAAACATAACTTCAAAACAGCAAACAAGTCTTGAAATCACTAACGTTCAACAATCTACCGCATGTATATGCAACCAAAATGTAGAAATATCTCTTTCCCAGAAGAGACAAGTAAAACGCCACCACGTCTTACTCCTCAAAAATCTCACTCACGCATGAATGAACAAAATAGAACATTGCTATCTCACACAATATTCATATTAAACATAGAACATTGCTATCTCACACAATATTCATATTAAACATAGAACATTGCTATCTCACACAATATTCATAATTAAACATAGAACATTGCTATCTCACGCAATATTCATAATTAAACATAACTATCATAGTTACTAACAATATTGACCTCCAACCAATATTTAATATGGTCTCAAACTACTGGATTCCCAATATAATTATCAAACACCTTAATCTTAAATCCGAAAGAAAATAATAACCAAATATATACAACTTTATTTATCAAACACTTTAATCATAAAGATACCTAAACATTCCTTTATAACCTTGAACTAAAGAATCATACGACAAATGAAATCATTTGACAAACGGAAACATGTAACTTTTTATCTTGACTCAAATGAATAACTTGCAACTAACAATATCAGCACAGTCTAGTATCAACCTTACTGCACTACAAAAATTCTTTTATACTTCTTATCCAACATCTAAAATTTTAGACTACCAAACAGTATTCCAATACAATATTTAAATCCTTAACTAAAAGATAAGACAGAAATAATTCCTACTATCAACCATTAAATATATCAACAACACTAATTAATGTTCAGAAACGTTCTCATTTTCAATATCACCACTGAACTCTGAATAAGGTTTTAAGTCCTTAACATGCCATCTGCCTGCCCTTGAACCATTTTCATTAATCAATTCATAAATTAAATTCGAAACCTTCTTTTTAACAATACTCAAAACATATTTTGGCGCAAGCTTAGCTGTAAACTTATCACTTGCTTTCGAAAGAACTTTATTTGACCTCCAAACCTTGTCACCTACTTCGAAAGAAATGTTACATCTCCTTAAATTATATGAATTACTAGACTGCATGTAAGCTAAATGTAACCTTTTCTGTACGTCTATAAAAATATCAAATAGTCCTTTATGATCTGACACATACGAAGGTCTATCACTAGAAATAAAATCAATATCAACTGAGGGTTCCACATCAAGACCATAAAATTTTCCAGACACAGGAACATGTCTACCAAAAACTAAGAAATTTGGCGAATAACCAGTGGCATGATGTTTTGCAGAATTAATCGCATACTGAATTTGGGGTAACTCTATGTCCCAAGTATCATGTTCTTTAATATACGAACGTATAGCTGTTCCTACCGTTCTATTTATCCTCTCTACAAAATTACATTGGGGAGAGTAAACTGCATTAAACCAAATTTTTTGAACGTCATATTTTTTACATACTGCCTTGAAATTTCTACCACTAAATTGCGAGCCATTATCACAAATAATATATTTGGGAACACCATAAACTAAAAAAACTTTTTCCTCCAATACACGTTCTATTATATGCGCTTTTGCACTACGTAACGGAAACATTAACGTGAATTTTGAGAACCAATCACCGATAACTAATAACCATTTGTGTCCAACCTTGGACCGTGGAAATGGGCCCATAAGGTCTATAGCGATAATCTGAAAGGGGAACTTCACTTCTTTTTCTTTTCCCATTAAACCAAGGGGTCCTCTATTCGATGCCTTCTGTGCACCACACGTTAAACAATTTTTACAAAATTTCAACACATCAATACGCATTTTTGGCCAATAAAAACTCTCTTGTATGCGTGCCAATGTTTTAAAAAAACCGAAATGTCCGGCCACTGAAGGGTCATGATTTATCCGAATAACCTCTTCCTTCTGTGATCTAGGGACTAAATATTTCCATTCCCTTACATTCGACGAGAGTGGTAAATTTGATGAAAGAAATTTAAATACATAATTATCTTCTACCTTCCATTGTGGGTAATCATCAGGTAAAGCTAAAATTTTTTCGAAGAGACACATACCAAGGATCCACATTATCTAACTTGATCTCAACTAAATTATCAACATGATTTCAAACATTAAACCAATGAACTTCAAACTTTAAGAACACCTTCTCTTTTAAATTCGCAGACAATGACAATTTTATACATAATAAATTTATAATTTAGATTACTCTCAACCTTCCATCTAGGATAACAATAAATCAATGTTCTAGTACACTCTTACACTACTCAAAATCAAACTGTCAAGATAGACAAAAGTACTTCACAACGCATAAACTTGCTAGGGTGACAAACTCCTCTGTGAGTCTCACCTAGACTTATAAACAAAAAATTATAACCTCATCACCAATCTCAAAAATAGTGATGCCAAAATTGCTAGAGTGACAACTTACCTCGAGTCTCGTTTAGACTAATGTAATGCTGAGCGACCGACTTTTCCTAAGTCTCGTCTAGACTGACATACTGCTAATCCGACCAACCACGACGACAAGTTTCACTTAGACTTACAACCAATTAACATACTGCGTTGCAATGCGGATATAAATAAATCAAAAATTGCTATCAAAATAAATTATATCAAAACAAAACGTGCCTATGCACAAGAGCAATCTTGAAACGGTTTACCGACAGTAAAAACCAGTGTACCAAATTATAAACATCTATCATCTCTACTATAAAAAATTTATCAAACAACTATTGTAGCTAATACAAATGGAAGAAAACCTAAATACAAATCACTATTATCAACTACACTGTGAATTATTATTCACTGAAATACTACAAGCTGCGACTAAAAGAACAATAATATTCTTATCGAACAATTTTACCATATAAGAAAGTTTCTCCTAATTTCTTACACAACTTTATTAATGTAGACATACTATCAATTTCCGTTAGAGCTAATTGACAAATAAAATCAGGTAATGTTGTTTCTTTGGCTAATAATCGGCCTAACATTTTCCTCTTATCCTGCATCGGTCTGCTGCTGACAACTCCACGAATTCTCAATTCATAATCCAACTCATCTTTATGCAAATAAACTACTTGATACGTCTCAGCCATCATGGGATAGACTAACTAACTAATTACAAATTAAACTCAATTAAACAACAACATCAATAGACTAAATTAATCTGAGGGTAAATGAATTACAAACCACAAGTGCAAACAACCAAAGTCAATCGAAGCCTATACTTTATGTGCTTATACAATTGGTACAGCAATCGAGGCCTACACGCTGGGCGCTATTTGTAGCCTTTTAAATTCCGATTTAGTTTAACGAGAAATTCCGATAATTAGAAATGGAGCCCACGGCAAATTAAGATGGAAGGTGGCTCTAAGTTGAGGAAATCTCAAAGGCAAAGCGGCTAGTCGAACTATATGTTCTGGGTAGAGAATGAGCTGTGGGTCGGGGTGTAATTGCAACCACTAATAATAAAAATAAGGCGCCACCGTATTTTTTTTATACTGAGAAGACCTAATACAAGTCCCTTGTACAAGGCAAATGCGGAAACCTTTTTTTCTATAACCGCTATATAATTTTTAAAGACCTCCTAATCTTTAAAGTATCTTACCTTATGGCTCGACCTTGACCTTAGCAATCCTCCATTGCACCTGTGAACAGATTAAACAAAGAAAAGCACTGTTTGTGCATTCAAACTCAAAATAATTAAATACAATCAGAATCGATTTTCATTCCTCTTAAATAAAAGATAGTCTTTAGTCCGAAAATAAGAATCTATTCTTTTGGTATCCAATAAAGTAATTTTTACAAAAATATGTCTTCCTTTATAAGTTAATTTAAATTAGGAAGAGATAATTACAATGGTACTGAATATATCCGTACCAATTACTATTTAATGAAGTTTATATAACAGATTGACAAAGCATAAAATTGCTTATTTATAGAAAGAGTTAATTATGGTAAATTTACCTTAATTTCACAGTAGATAATTACAGATAATTGTTCATAAAATATCAAATGTAGAAATTTAATTTCTAAAGGTTCAAAGTTTTAAGAATTTACTTTATCTAATTAGTAGTGACATCTTCTGATGTTTCATTGAGTTAATAAAAGAATTTGTAGGAACAAATTACAGATTCATATCGTATGACTACGAAAAATATAATTGAGGTCTGTCCTTGACCTGTTCAAAGTTAACACAAGTCGGTTAAAGTAAAATTTATCTCGTTTCTACGTCGACAGTTCAAACAACATACGAACATAATTTTGTACATACCAGAACTCCAAATTGCACCTAAATACTTGCTTGAAAGCTGACGTATGTATTAACAACGGAAAATTCCATTCCAAACAAACAGCTGCGCTGCATACTGAAAAACACGTCACTTGGCTTCCATTATCTGCGTTTCAATTTACAGATGTTCCAGGCGTAATTCACACCACAAGAAAGCAAATGTTGTTTGTAATTAACTTGAATAAATTATATATGTGATTCCATATTATACAAGAATAGAATTGTTTTCATTTAATTTCGCATGAATACTATTCAGAAAAGTGCTTATTTATAATTTACGTTGCAATATATTTTAAAATAAATTATTCCCAAAGTTACACTGAAAATTTTAATTAATATTGTTATAGAAACAAATTCACTTACTGTTCCTAATGGTCTTTTAACAAAAACTTCATCGTTCTTCACGACTGGTTTCAACACAAAATGGACCATCCAAAACAATTTATGAAGATAGCATACACGTGCAATTTTCCATCGTGCACGCTTCCAACAGCAAAAATCAATGACGGACATCGCTCCTAAGAACAACTTTCGACCTGTTTAAACCCCAGCTGTGTTAGAAGTGCCGGCCGAGCTTGTTGCTGCCCAGTAACAAAGTTACCTTGCATTTATTGAGTAGAAGGGGCTTTAAGAAGGATACCAAACAAAAGCTTTTATATTGTCTCCGTAGAATTTAACTTTTAACATGAACTAAATACTAGTTTTTTATTGGACAATCGATGTTATTAAATTAAGTGGATTGGATAACATTATAATGTATTATATTATTTAATATTTAATAAAAGGATTGATTATACAGATATATATATTAGGTGGAAAATAAAATTGCTACAAGTTATCAAACCAATTTTTTGCATCGCCTGTTAAAAATCGTCTAACCCTAGTTAATACCTGTATATCAGACCACTCAAACTCGTTTTTAATTGTTTCGACTTGCACGATCCAAGAATTCCCGTCGTCTACGTCAGGTTTAAACAATGGCAAGTCTATCTGTTCCGGCGCTGTCTTGGCCTTGGCAATTCGACCCAGCAGTTGTTCAAGGGCAACGAACGACCCTGCATCGGATTCCTGTGTCGACATGCTTGGAAAGTTACGAATAACAAGAACCTAAAACAGATTTTAAACACAATTAATGTTTGTGAATGTGAGCAGATCCCACTTCTGATGTTAGCACTTCGTGTTATAAAAATAATTCAGTTTTAAAAGTAACTACTTTTCTGACTTTTATTAATAATCGTATCAGAAAGGAACATTTACTACTAATACGTTTATAATGAAAATAAATGTAAACTCGTAAAATACAATTAAGGTAGCTTTGCGACCCAGGCTAGTGGACCTCATCACTACGACTGTGTGTATGCCTCAGCGTACTTGTTCCACCAGACAGGAAGCGACCTTCAGTGACGTTGCGTGCGCTGCTTCGTTAGCGGCCTCATCGGTATTTCCTATATCGACAGGGTTGAGCGCTAACATTATATCTTTTGCGCCCTTCACATCTTGTGTATTTGGCTTCCTAGGAAGCAGAAAACTTAACATTTTGTAAGTTCTCGTTACCTATTTGTATTCTTGTTTTTGTTTAATTTTCTCCTTTTGAATACTTGTATCTTAGTTTTATTTTTGTTAATTTTCATACCATATCTCTCTGTTAGAACTGTTTGCAATACATAAAAAGCAGCTTTTAATTCTTCCTTGCTAGATGCTAATGCCGCTATATCATCTATAAATCTAGGCACATCGATCTTTTGTACCGGAATGATAATTTCAAATATCTTCCTGCATTTGATAGTATTCGTTGCCTCTCCGATGTACAAGTTAAAAATTAATGGGTATATCTTCAGCTCGTTTGTGGATTGGTCTTTGTACAATTCTAGTTAATATTTTTGAAATGTGTGCTGTAACACTTATTGTTCGAAAATTTTCGCATCTATCAGCCTCTTTTTTTTGTGTAGTGACTATGATGTTACGTTTGAAATCCTTGCGTATCTAGCCTGTCTCATACATATAGCAAGTTGGAAGAAACGTTCTGTTACTGCTTGTCCAGTGGCTTTTAGAGTTTCTGCTTGCACCTTATTTGTACCCGGCGCCTTACCATTTTTCAGACCCTTTAATGCTAATTCAAAATTATCTCTAAGTATAGGATATCCAAAGTCATCATTTTCAATGTCTAATTCTTATTCTAATGCTGTTAGTTGCTCTCCTGCATATAAATGCCGCATATATTCTTGCCATCTAACCACTTCCTCTACATTTTTTATAATGACGTTTCCTTCCGCGACCCCTATATTTTTGCTATGTGGTTTTATATCATTAAAATTCATTCTAATTACTTTGAATGCTTCGTCTCTCTTTCCTATTTCCATCTTAGTTTGTACTTCTTTGCACTTTTCATCATTCCATTGTTCTTTAGCTTTCTTGCATTTGCGAATAATTTTCCGCTGTATGTCTTTGTATCTCGGTTTTCCTGTTTAGTCTGATCTATTTTTGTATTTTTGTCTTTCTTCTATTAAATTCAGGATATACCTTGTTATGCAAGGTTTCTTTTTTTTGTGTATACCCCAGGATATTTTTGGCCGCCTTATCTAAGCTGAATTTAATGTTATTTCATACTGTTTCTACTTCCTTAGTAAACGAAATTTTCCCGATATCTTTCAGCAATTCATTTAACTTTTTTCAAATCTTTCGTGGATATCTTTATCTTTTAAGTTTTCAAAGTCAAAGTGCTTTTTTGCGTTTCTTCTTTTCAAATTTTTAAATTTAAGAGCGGTCTTCATAATTACGATGTTGTGGTCAGTGTCTTATATCTGATTCTGGGTAGCTTCTACAGTCTTTTACTCGATTCCTAAATCGTTGCCTTACAAGAATGTAATCTATTTGATATTTTCCTGTATCCCCTGGCATCTTCCACGTATATCATCTTCTAGCATGATGAAGAAAAAAGTGTTTGTGATGATTAAATTGTTCTTATCGCAAAATTCTACCAGCCTATTTCCCATGTCGTTTCTCGTGTCTAAACCAAATAACCCTACTACCACTCCTTCGCTACCCTCACCTACTACTGCATTAAAACCCCGTAATTATTTAATATTCCGTCTTTTTACGTTCCTTAGTATGTCTTTGATATCTTTGTAGATCGCTTCTACCTGTTCCTCACTGTAGCTAGAGGTAGGCATTATACTTGTATTATTACTGTATTTACCGGTTTAGATTCTAGTCTAACCATGAGTACTCTTTCGTTCTTTAGTAGGTAGTTTGCTATTTTGTGTCATATCTTGTTTTGCATATCTATCCCCAAACCCAAATTTCCCTGATACTGTATGAATTACCCTAAAGTTTCCATTCCAAAAACTCCCATCTCTGACCACCGAACTTCTCTGATCCCTACTATGTCTGGTGCTAACCTATCCATTTCTAGCTTATCTACTTGTTTGATACTTCTGACATTCCACGCCCCGACTGGCAAAATGTTGCCGACTCTTTTTCTAAACTTTCCGATCATATACTCCAAAATAGTCCCCTCCCGAAGATCCGAATGGGGAATTATTTTAACTCCGCAATTTTTTACCCCAGAGGATGCCGTCATCTTAAGTACAATTTGAGTACGCTGTGTACTTTGGAGTAATGTGGTGGTTTCCTGTTGACATTCATATCGCAGTAGTATGTCTTAGTATGTTATACCGACCTCTATGGCCTCTGGCAATCTAGGAACTGAAAGAGCCGCTGCCCTCTTTCGGAGAACTGGTTCCTCACTAAGGACCCTACTACTTTGGTTGAACCTGTAGTTTTGCCCCTTTAGAACACTGGAACGCGCAAGCCATTCCACCCGTTCAAGTAATCTAGAACTTCAAGGTACAGGTCCATTTGGAACGGCTACTCTTATTGCAAAACCTTATTTTTTGGTTTACACGATATAATGTCAGAAAGGATTAAATTTTTATGAGAATATTTTAATTTTTGGGCAATACAGAGCTTTTTATGAAGAATAGATTTTTTCATAAATTGACGAGTAAGAAAAATTGCCTTATATAGAGAATTGTGTGGGACAACTTATACATACTAGTTAGGCAATTTGGGTTTCACACTCAAACAAGCTGTCTATATTTATAATTAACTACATGTCGACAGTTTGTACAGCTTTTGATCTCCTAATAAAACGACGTGGACCTTCTGGCTTTAATAAAAATTAATGTCTAGTGTTAAATATGATATTCTGTTCAATACTATTTCCTCCTCATCGCCAACTACAAATGTGCTCCAAACTACAGATTCGATCGTAATAGTGAACAATATGCTGGACTTATTCAATCACATCATTTCAGCTCAAATTGATTCATTATGAATTATCGCATTACGCATTCGTAAGTTGACCTTCATATTCTAGGAAAAAACTTTTGTTATTACACGATTATTTTATTTTTTACTTTTTTTTAGCACTAACTCTTTGTAATTACATATTATTACGCTTTCTTTGTTATTGAATTAAAGTTGATTCAACTCCATGTATGGGATTTTAATTCGTTTGGTCGCTAGTTACATAAATAGAATCAAATAGCACTATTATACTTTATGGATCTAAAATCCCAGGTGCTAATGCGTAACTACGATTTCGTTATTTTTGTAATTTGATTTTAGAAACGGTTTTAACCGTCAGTTTACTAGAAATATATCAAACTTTATTTGTTTTTATATCTGAAAATCGTTGAATTTTGAAAGTGGTACTGTATTTTCGGCACAACGGGTAATTTACTGAGATGACGAATGTGATGAAATATTTGTGCAAGAACGATAATCTTTATGGTTTGTAAACCAAATGTAACGATCTCTAAGGAAGTTGCCTATAAATTCACTTGCGAAACTTTATAGATAGAGTTTGCATTTCTTATCAAAATATAAATATCAACATGTGCCTTGTTATATATAGAAGCATTAAACCCCTCATCAATGTGTTTTGATCTTGTATTTTGACAAGTCCTATCTGTACAGTGTAATAAGCAGTAAAAATGAACTTAACCTACATATTAATTCCGTTATTGTTCATTGTTGCGGCAGGTCAATTTCCTGGGTTTTTTAGCAACCCTTGGTATAGTGCAAAGTTTAACTATAATGGGACTTCTAATGGAAACAACTATCCACAATACTGGCGGCCAGCATATTACAATCCTTACTGGTACAATTTCACAAATGGTTTTCGGCCACGAGCTCTGCCGTTATATACATATCCTCAAGGGTACTGCATTGATCAAAGTCGTTTACAATGTAATGGAAGCCACAGCCTCTTTACTGGATGCCTACGTCCTAACCACAAATTACTGTTTCAACAGGTAAAGTATAGCGCATACCTTCAAAGGTACTGAAACGCTTTCTGAAGTTTTTTTTAAAGAAACTTAATATGATTTTAATTAGTGTCTTGTACACTAGCGAAAAGCAATTTTTATATCGAAAGTTATGAATTCTGCTTATAGTGTGTAATAATATAGATGACGATATTGGGAAGCTCCTACTTTAAATTGCGTGGTGTTTTTAGTAGATAGAAATTAAGTATGACGTCCCCCTTCCATATTTTACAACTATTTAGTTAACTTATCATAATTTACAACAACCGTATATATTAATTGTACAAATATTGCAACTGAGAACTAAATTAAACATTTCATAAATTAATCTAACTGTAAAATATTCCAATGAGTAATAGAGTAATCTATTTTGAGAACGAAGCTGAACAAACTTAATGGTCATAGTGCTTTATATTTATTTTACTTTAAGATGTTTTTAACCAAGCCTTATACGTCAGACATTTTTCAGCCGGCATACATGCTATTTAGTATTCTTAGTTCTAGATCAAAGATTGAAGAAACCGGAATGAATAAGCACCCTTAACAAAATGAGAATAACAAAATAAAAAGTTGGAACAAAACTAAAAAAAAAATGCTGTTTGAAATCTATTTACTTTAGTAAACGAAAAAAAAGATTGTTTGCTTGATATAACAAATACTATTGCACTGAAAAAAATGCATTTATCAAATGTTTTTTAATCATTCCAAAGAAAACTATATTCACACAAGCGCTTATAAATAGTTTAACCCTTTATGAGCCAACGTGTAATACAAAGATGTGAAAATTGTTTTAATGTGTTTTACTGATAAAATATGAACAATTTAGGTTATACTTCACTTAAAAGTTTCTAAAAAGCATTAGAAAATTGTTTTTTGATAATGTTAATTACAGTTCACATCACCAGGTTCAGCATCATTCAACATTGTTCTGCAGGCGTGAATTACAGTTCACATTGTCAGTAAGTGACAAATTATCAATGAGAAATAAAATGGAAATATATATTCTAAATAAATTAAAAATAAATTTCTAACAGCAAGTAAAACATAAAATACATCAAAAACATATATGCTGTCAGTGCAGAAAAAAGAAGTCCTTATATAAATAACCTAATTTTTTGGAACATGGAAGTTATGAAAACAATTTTTCTTGGTGGGAAAATACAAATTTGATTTACATTTACTGCATATAACTGTAGGTACACCTGTTTGACAATTTCTACACCTCCTTTTTTCACCAAAAACTGGAAAATGAACTACCTGATCGAGTCTCACCTCATCTGGTGGTCTTGGTCTGACTGGAGTGTTTATTTTATTAATTACAGACGGGGTCGTTGATGGTCTACCTCTTCGATTTATGTTATAAACAACATTTGCAATTCTCAACCTAAATTCTTTTAGTGCCAAATATTTTGTATTGGGGTTGGTCGATTCTAGATCTCTACGATAAAGTAACCAGCTGTTGTTTACACAAATGTTAAGTAGTTGGGGGAACACACACATAATATTTTTTGTTTTGCAGCCTGTGCGATAAATTGCCACAAGCATGCCCGCGAGGTCAACTCCACCCATATGCTAATTATACTCCTTTATAAATTGTGGGCACCGAATGGCGACCTTCTGCTTGACTTCTTTGGAATATCGTTTTGCTGTACTTACAGGTTCTGCACCAATATATGAACTAGCGATGGCAACACTTTTCCTGTCCGCAAATTTTACTATAACTACTTTATTTTTGTTGTCAGATTGTTCTACAAATGATCCCCTCTCTTTATTCAAGAGCTCCTTATCCTCAACTAATTTGCATCCACTAAGTCGATTGGATCTGAGTACTCCCAATGACAGGATACCGTAATTATCTCTCAAATGTGATGTCAGATGGATCGATGAGACAAAAATTATCAAAGTATACAACACTCAACGGTTTATTTGTTATGGTCTGGCACAAGGCTAAAACTACTTTTGCAGACATTTCAAATGCTTGTTCATTATCAGGAAAAGTGTGATAAAGAAATGTTTTGTCATCCTGATAAAACAGAAAATCATATACAAATCCTGTCTCATCGGCTCTGATAAAAAATTTTAAACCCCAGTTGTTTGGCATGTACTGCCTAAGTGAGAGAGCCCTTGTCCCTTTATATGGCACCATCATTTCATCTTTTCCTGCTCCATTTTCAAGAAATTCGTTCTAATAAATTCTGAGAGGGATCTTACTTTATACAATCTGTCACTATCATCATTATCTAAATTATTAGTGAAATGAAGATACCGGCTAATCTGCTGATACCTTTTTAAGCTAAGCTTTTAAGATACTAGTGGGTACTGCAAGGTTGTACTCCAGTAATCTATATAAGCCGGAAATTTTATTATCCCCACATACAATTCAATTGAAATAAACGCCTTTATCTCACTTTTATTTGTATTCACAGATTTTTCAGACATTTGTACTGAATAATTATTTGTGTTTTCATTTCATAAATTTCTTCTGTAAAAAATAACTGAAAATACTCAAGCGGAGACTTAACTTGTACGTTATTAGAAAAATTATTATTTGGTTTGTTGTCTACACAATAAAAAACCTTTTCCTTTTTCCATTTATAAACAACTAAAGTTATTTTTTTACGTTTTTTAATAATGGATTTTGATTTGCGTATTAGTTTACTGGTAGTCTTCCTCTTTGATCTTCTAGGAGTTCCAAGCGAATTCTCAATAACGATGGGAATATCCTGAATATCATTTTCTGTTAAAATAAATGGTACAATTTCCCCATTTAATTGGTTCATGTTATTCTCATCATTCTCATCAATATAATCATATGATTTAGAAAAAGCAACAATATCTTCATCTTCCATGGAAGAATAATGTAATGTTAAGACCTCGTCTGGAATTGATGCAGCCTCTGACACATTATCTGGAAATTCTTTAGCATTGTCTGACTAGTCACTTTCAGATTCCAAAGGTAGTATCAACGCGAGTGATGCAATCTTTGAGGATCTTTGACTAGTGAAAAATCTGAAACAATTCATTACTTATAAGTAGATAATTTAATAGAATATTTGAATATAGATTTATAGAAATAAAAATAAATAAATAAAAACTATAAACTGAATTTCTAAAAGAGCAATTGTTCGTTATGTTTGCATCTAGACTAGACTAGTTGCATTTCTTCAATGCGAACTTCAGTTCACAATTCCAACAATCTGTAATGCTTGGCAACGTAAACTATAGTTTACGTTGTCAATCAAGAGAGTAGCGGGCAATGTGAACTGTAGGTAACATGATTTTCAAGCCCTAAATATTTTTTTTTACTACAGAAAATCCGATTTTTATTACTTGCAAGCAATTTACATATATTCAACATGAGCTGTGAGCAAACTGTAGCAAAATATATGTATTTATTACTTTTATAATACAATGATTTGTTCCTGGAGCACATGTATCACTGCAACAAAATGGCGAATCGACCAACACTGATTGAATAACAATGGATTTTTAGTTTCACCACTCACCACAACGAAGAATATTTCTTGTTATTTTCAATTGGGATGTGAACTGAGATTAACATTGCCAAAATTGAAGTTATTGCTTTAATAGTCATGGTAGAACTTTATATAAGTGCACGTAAACTACAGTTTACAAAATCAAAAGAAGGGTTAAGCATCATACTATTATTTTCTTAACGGTTCCGAAACGTACTTCAATTTACACTACATTATTAGGTATAATATAGGTCTAGTTATTATTAAATATTTACAAAGAATCCTCAATCGGCTGAAGTGCCGTTATAGAGCTTATTCATGAGAATTATAAACAATAATTACTGCATTGAGTTCTTCCCTACTGCGACGAATACACTATATTTATCAATAATCCAAGAGCGTATGTTGATGCACTATTTATGCAAGCACTGATCGATCTAGTCTTGTATCCTCATTTATATAACCAATAAGCGTAATTATTTTAACAAATCGATGCAATAATTTATTTCATATCACTTGTGGATTAACACTGTTATATATACTTCGATAGGATAATACGAGATGCACGTACTCATCGTTAAGATTTTCAGTAAAGGAAAATCCGGGACATAAACAAGCGTAATCTATTAAAATGCTTTACAGAGAATAACTTTAACGCTAAGGTTAAGGACAACTACATTAATAAAATACAAGTAAATTACTTTCCCTTTATTAACATTGCACTCGTTATACGCGATGACATTTTAACTACACCACTTTTTTCACAATCATGGATGTTCACAATGCCAAGGGATAATGCTGTTTGCTTCAGTTCTTGCTTTCACTCTTTTAGTCCAAGTAAGTCAGTACTATGCTTTTTGCAAAAAATTTGAGCGATGCAGTTTTAATGCATGTTAGGTTAGTGCAGGCCATTAAAATCAGGTGTAATACGAGTCCAACAAATCATCTTATTTCTAATATTTTTAAACAATTGCCAAATGTGTAAACACAAGTTTTTTGAGGACTGACAGAAAGCTATAATATGCAGAGAAAAAAATTTTAAATGAAACTTCTAGACATTAAAAAGACCTACAAAATGAGTGGTTACAGCTTAAAATTGGTTAATTTGTTTACTTGCAAATGAATTTAAAATGCCTACAATGCCACTTTTTTGAACCTGCAATTATTTAAACAATAATTGAGATATTTTACTGGAATTATCAGGAAAGTATGTATACCCCCAAGAGTTCTAAGGTCACCATTAAAATTTTATTGAAAAATATTTGTCAAAAATTCAATAAAAAAAATTTATATTCACTGAAATTTCTACAGAATTGGCCGAATGAAAGTTTAATTAAATTAGGGAAGTTTACTCAAAAAGAATTGAACCATAAGGTGGTGTTATGGAAAACGTAAATTTTTACAACTAGCTTGCAAAGAAGCGGCTCTAAAGTGAAGTCACGTTTGTTCCTATATACAAATGAGCGTAGTTTTGGTAATATTTATTCTATTAAATCGGGACAAAAGCATTTCGAAGCTGCTTTTTTCGTGAAGCCATTCCGAAAAATTTTTTGTTTAACTGAAGGTGGGGAAAAATAATTGTTTATTTTGAAGAAATTCCTTCTTCTATAATTATTATTCTATATTGAATTTTAAATATGTCGGAAAGGACGAGTTTAAGTATTTGTACGGAATTCGACGTTTGTGTACATTCATTTTTCATTGATGAAAAGCTATATCCAAAATGAGAGCAGCTGTCGTAGCGGCGCCGGGCGTCAGAGTGGAGGTACTCATTCGAGAGTTCATACCTTATTTTCGGAGCTCGCGACAAAATCGCCGCAACTTTAAAAATCTCTGCAACAAACTCACATATTGAGATAATTTGTCTTTAATTGAGGTATTTTTTAATGCTAATTTCAAATGTCATAGAAAATTTAAAAAATTTGTTTTTTACATTTGAAATTAAAAATTATTTAGCTACAATAATAGTTTTTTATATAAATAACTAACTTTCCACATTACTTCTTTAGTAGAATGATATTGAAATAAGCAATAAACATGTGAATTGGCCCACACCAATATTAAAGGTCAAGTTAGTTGATCTAAATAAAATTCAGACAATAGTTGAAATTTCCTATTGCTTATTTCAACGTTGTACTATGAAATTAATTTTAATTTCAGATGTATATGGATTAGGGTAGTAACGAATGTGAAAAGCTAATTATTTAATTAAAAAATAATTATTATAACTAAGTAATGTTAAATTTCAAATGTAAGAAATACATTTTTAAAATTCTTAATACGGAATTTGAAATCAGCAATAAAAAATACTCCAATTAAAACAAAATCATCTCAATATGTCAATTTGTTGCTGAGATATTTAAAGTTGCTGGAATTTTATCGCGAGAGCTCAAAATAGGGTATTAACGATCGAACGAGTACCCCAACCTTTCTGCCCAGAGTCATTCCAAGAGCTTCCGTCACTTTGCACAAAACTTACACAAATACGAAGTGTGCGCTTTAAAAACCTTGAATTTCGTACAAATAGTTTGTAACTCAACGTCTCCAACATATTTAAAATTGAATAAAAAATGTTAATAATTATAGGAGCAGGAGTTCAATGAAAATATAAAATTATTTTTCCCACCCTCAAGTTGTATGAATTTTTTTAAATCCTTTAGGAGAAAAGCAGCTTTCGAATGATTTTTGTTAAAATTCAATAGAATAAATACTGCAGAGGCTACGCTCATTTATTTATAGCTAAAAGCATACCTTCATTTGAGAGCCGTTTTTTGCGACTTACCTGTAGAAATTCGCTTTTCCCATAACAGTAGGTTTGACTCTTTCCGTAATATTTCTTAATTTATTTAAACTTTAATTCTTTAGAATTACCAGTGAGAAAAACATTTTTTTAAATAAACAAATTAATTATTAACAATATTATTAAATATTTCTCAATGAAATTTCAATCGCAACCTAAGAGCCCTTAGAGGTATACTTTCCAAGTGGTTTCAGTACAGTATCCAAATTATTGTGTAAACAATATCAGATTTAATAAAATGCCATTTAGGCACTTTAAATTTATTTACAAGTAAACAAAATAATCTATTTTAAACTGTGACCACTCATTTTATGTCTTTTCAATGCTTATATTTATCATTTGAAGCTCTTTTCTCTACGTATAGCTTTCCATCAATAATCGAAAAACGGGCTTTCACATCTCTGGAGATTGTTTAAAAATATTAATATTGAAATGATTTGGTTGAATTCGTATTACACTTCATTCTAATGACTTAAACTAACATAATATTCATTCCAGCTGCGTCCCTCAAATTTTTCGGAATTATTCCTAATTTCTCTGAATTATTTAGTTTCAACAAACACATTGACTGAACTGAGACAACCAGGAACGTCAATACTTGTGTCTGGCCACTAGAGCATATTGAATTAAACCTGTTTCCCTCTTTTGACCGCTTTCAATCTATTCTTTGAATACATCTTTGTAGCTGTCAGTCATGCTATTCTTCGTTTAATGGTTTTATACTTTTTATGTTAAGATGCTCTGGAAACTATTAAAATATCAGGACACGCCATTTTTAGTTCAATGCTGCTTGACAAAATCCCTATCCATTAATGAATCGTAAAGCGAACGTGAAATTAAAATGCTTTCGCGTTTAAGCCAATAGCACTAAAGGGAAAGACATTTACAAAAACATTTCTATTTTTGTTGATTTAAACAGGTTCAAATAAACGAATCCAAATGTGTAATCTTGTAAGTTTTGGTGCCCCACACCCTGTGTGAAACACGAATGGGGTACTTCATTACCCACCGTCTACCTTTTCTTACTTCAATTAACATTGGCATAATCATTATGATTTGTGTTTTACTTAACTGAAGCGTTCAATACACAGATATTAAAAGGCTATATATGAAGTCAACAAGACATTGCCGAGATAGTAGAAACCACTAGCGGTGACATTTACGTGATAGATTTCCGATCTAGTTTACAACATCGCCGTTAGAAATGCAATTTGTATAGGTTTTTGAAAATTTTAACGACTTGGTTTTACAGTGCAGAGTGGAACTTTCCCCTCAAACAGGGTTTTTTTTACGTGAATGAAGTAGAGTAAATAATAATAGACATTTCATGCACTAATTTTTAATATAAAGTATAAAACAAATAATAAAATCAATTAGTATAACTAATTATTAACTCGACCCTACACTATTTAAGAAACTGATTATAGTTCATAGCCAAATGGTAGGTATTATTATCATCGTCCTTAGATAAACTAGGTCCGAATACCTACATGTAATAAAAGAGAGCGGCCCTAGGATGTGTTAAGCACACAAGCGATTATTTACTTCCTTGCAAATCAATTTGCTCGAATGTTAAAGCTCAATTATTCCTACGATGCAGCGCGTTGAATAATTATTTCACACAAAACCCCAGGTATCACAACGAAAATATCAACTAGGATCGATCCTACCTTATATCGTAGACAACTTGTCTTGCGGGAATGATCTCGCAATCTTCACCGTTGGTCTACCTCGTTAAAAATGCAACTACCTTTTCACTTGCATTATTCTTAACGCACTTGCTTACTTTTTTTAATCGTGTTTCACTAACACACTGCAAACTCGAACGACCGTCTAGGCGTCCCTTCATAACCTAAACTTAACAATATACTCACAGAGCTTTTGGGACTCGACTAAAACAGATTCGTACCTTATATTACACATCTTATGCTAATATTATCTCATATCACTAAACAAGAATAGTTAAACCTAATGCTGAAAAGACTGTTGTACACTACAACTACTGGCGCGGCGCATCACCTCCCCCCCCCCACTTAAATTTAGGTACCCAAGGATACTAATTCATTTCACCATCGAGACGACTGCACCAGGTTAACGGGTGCTCGATAGAGTTTAAAGTTAATTATATATGGACTGACTCAGAGTGAAAACGCGGTCGAGTCCTCGCAAATTGAGTAGTAATTAGGGTTGACTACTCTGGTAATCGCACCCGAACCCTTAAATAATAAAAAAAATTTCTTCCTTACTTTGTCTTCGGTAGAAGACTAGGGGTGAATGCGTACCAAGACGCGGTCCCCCTCTTCAAACTCGGTAAGTTTACGAGCATTACGACTACGTCTAAGCTGTTTTTTTCCTGCTTTTGTTCTTAACTTTTCCTTAACCTGAAACACAAAATCCTTGAGTTCTCTCTCATAATCAGGACGACTGATCAATTTCACATTATCATGTGATCTTTGGCGGCCGAAGTGTAGTTCATTATCTATTTCAGAATCTCCTTCCAATTCAACAACTTCTCGGTATGGGTTTTTGAACTCCTCCTCAACTATCTTTGCGTCCCTAACAACACCCGCAATATCCTTATGTGAATACCCTTTTCTACCAACCCCATGCTGAACATCGTGCTCAATTTCTGAAAAATACTTGACGTTAACCACCATGCGTGCCTTACTAAAGTGCTTTCCTTGAATTTTAACATTTCCTTCCAATCACGTTGTGTATATTCACCCCAGCTGACGATAGTTAACGTATAAAATACGCCCCTAATGCATCACATGTTAATCCCATTTCGCTTTAACCTACACGCTAAATCCAATATCTCTCTTACACCGTGTTTTCAAGTTTTGTTGTAACCGAGCCACTGCTTACCCACTCCAATTAACGTTCAAACTACGCCTATGTTAACACGTGTTGTCTCCATTTCGCTTCAACATTCACGCTAAATTAACTGTCTTTTACTTTGTTTACCAGCCCCACTGTATACCGAACAACTAGTTCTCACACCACTACCTTGTATTCATAACACGTGTTATCTCTATCTTATTGGTACCCATGTTATCTAATAATCTCTCTCTGTTTCCCAGTTGACAAGCTTCTTTCGCAACCAACAAATAACCCACTCTAACTTAAGTTCTATATCGTTTTAATGAGGCTACAAATCTATCCTAATTGACTGCGGTATCCAACACCACTAACTGGAATTTTCGTTATTTGTTCAACATTTTAATCTACCTTCCTTGACAAAGTCTAAAAAAATTGCGACGGTTACATTCGTTTAGAATTTAATGATACTAGAAAAAGTTTCCTCAAAACAACACGTTTAAAAATTCTCGTAAATAACAGAACGGCTAGCCTTGCTTGTAAACTAACCGATTTGAAATCTTAGAAAATATTTCTACACTTATTAATTACGTTTATTTTTAACTATAAAATGTAAATGCTTTATTCTACACGGAGTTGTTTCTAATATAACATCAGTTATACTTTATGATTATTTAAAGGATTATGAAATTTTTAGCTTCTTGAAATACGTTATGAAAAATTATTAATTTAGTGCGATACAGAATTTACTGACCAAGATATTTCTTGGTCTTAATATTATATTTAATGGCAACGTAGGCGATGCATTTTTTTGCAACAGATACAACCAATTGATTTTCTTTTTAGGCGTACAACAAAACGGGTCTATGGTACAAATCTAGAAACAAGATTATAGACTATCCAGGAAACTACGCATATATTCGTAATGCAACAATAACCGCCATTACAATTCAAGACAAAATGTGCAATGGAATTGGGGGTTACGCTCAAATAAGCAAAGGTGGAATAGGATTTCCGTATGTCCAGATTAAGTTGTCTTCTAGAGGATCCGGGTCCGGCTTCTCATTTTTCATTCAATTATTTGGACTATAGTTATAAATTCGACAGGCATATTAGGATATTTTATTAAAATAGGTTACATTACAGTTGTATAAAGTATAAAGTATATGTTTCCAAATGTTGCATTTACTGTATAACTAATGTCCATTACATTGCAGACAATTTTTAGTGACTGTTTTTCTTATTGTGTTTTTATTGATTATAATTGCTTTGTAGTCTGAAAATTGATTTTATTCTCCAAACATTTTTTCAATTGACCTTTACAGCAATCTAAATTTGTCCAGTACATGATCCCTAATACAAATTTATGGCAAAATGTTCGTTCACACGAATGTTTGTGATAATTTCTTTTTGGCGTCGGTCGTGAAAACTGAGAAAACCCAAAAACAAATAAAATTAGTGGAATAGATAAAAAATGACGCTGTTTTGAAAACGATGGAAGGTTGATTATTTAAATTGACTTCAACATAGACCAAAATTGTTCTTTTCCAACACCAATATCAAGATAAAGGATTTGTTGTTGCCTGAGGATGAAAATATACCTCCTCTCAATTGGCCTATAGCAAGGGTGATTGATGTATACCCCGGAAAACATGGTAAGGTAAGAGTTGTGCAGGTGCGTACTAAATATGGAAATTTTACCAGACCTATACAGAAACAATGTTCTTTACCAGACAGTAATGTACAATAAGGTATTAAACATTTATTCATTTATTTATTTATTCACTCTTAGAAAATTACAATTATAACATTGATTGTTAATTTTAGATTGATCTTTGATTAAATTAATGTTGTATTCTTAGCATTTATTTTATTTAAATTTGAGGTACTTACCTCAACGCGGGCAGTATGTTGTAAAACACAACAGTGTGTAAACAATGTTTGTTTGTATACATTTTATTATCCAGATGCATATTGGACAGTGTATAAAAGGACATAAAGTGCTATACTTTTTTTATAAGGTAGAATGTTTTTTCGAAAGTATCAGTGTCAAAATAAAAAGCTTTTGAACAAGCAGGTTTTTTAGAAATAAAAATCCTTTATCACTAGCAAAGTCATTAAACATTTTGAATTAATACACTTCAGTGGGTTAATAAATTGTTAAAAACATTTACTCACAAATATCTTTTACCGGACTTGCAAGAACGGAGCGCTGCATTTGTTTAAAATAATATCGAGCTCTAGATACTTGCCACAAAACCTGAAAAATGTTATAGATTCTGTCATCAACTGCAACAGTTACTTTGCTCATCCAGAAAATCTTCTCCTGACAATGTTAACAGATAAACATAGATGTCGAGAACTGTTCGTCGGATATTATAAGCACGTAAAATACCAGAATGTTCGACTCTATGAGTATTTCAAGTACCTACACTAAATTTAGATGCTTCAACCTACATTGATCTTATTGAGTGGCAAGAAAAAGTTACTAAACCGCCGCTTATGAAAAAAGTAACTGACGAGGAGATCCATGCTTTTGTCCAATCAGGCGCAAAAGGCGAGTTGTATGTTTACGCCTTCTGACCCATACGCAAGATGTAGAATAGCCTGCAAACAGGTGAGAGTAGGCCTCATCAAAGTAAAGTTGAAGCCTAGAAAAAGAATGCTTAATTTGAGACGTAAAAAGATTTTAAAGTAAAATAGCTTTTTTTTGTAAATAGTTAATACGCATTATTTTTTGTTTTTCGTATTTCAAATAAAAAATTGATCCTCAAGTTGTGTTTCTAATACTTTTCAACCCTTCACAGCCGTGTAATAATAATACATACTTCACTTGCATAAGTGGCTTTTTTGAAGAAATTTCCCAAAGGTATAGTGTCGATGCCGAAGCATTAGAAGTCACCAAAAAATTATAAAAAACTGCTTGCTTAAATATTATAAAGGCAACATTTTCCCTCTATTATATTTTTAAAGTGGAAAATAAAATTTTTAGCATAGTGTGTTGCTCCACCCTACTGAACAACCTCGTTACGTTACTTATTTGATTGTTTTTGACTTGATGAGGACCGATATTGGTGCTCAAAATACGTACAAAGTTTTTCTATTAATAATTCTGTGCTTAAAAAGTTTTTGTCATAATTAATCCCAATTGTGACTCCCTTGATCCTATTTATCATGTACATTATCTTCAATTAATTTACTACGCGAGTTACGTATCCCCCAATCCATATATGTACAAATAAATAGAAACTATTAAGAAATAATTAAGAAACTTAAATTAGATGCAACATTGTAAATTCAAGGATAAATAAGAAAAGGTTTTGAAAGTTCACAAGTAAGTTGTGAGAACGGATGTGAATACATTGTATTCCAGACAAAGTGATACTGCAGGTGTAGGTCACAGACGGTTGAGAAACCGCGATTCCTTAGAAAATAAGTTTGTTACATTGTATAACGAATAGAATAAAGAAATAACCAAACATGAGCTCTGCAAGTTCCCACAGAAATGTTAGGGGCAGGGACAATATAAATACCCCGGGAGCCCCAGATCAGTCAGTCAATTTTGAGTATTTCAGCTTTTACATTGTTGATTGCTTAGGCTACTCGCCCTCATAAATTCAATTATTATTTAATTTCGACTTAGTTTAATTTTATCAAGTTTGTCAAAATTCTACATGTAATATCTGTTTACTAAATAGATTTGTTACAAGAAGTTTTTAAAAAGACCGCTTGCAAGGCCCGAAATGTAACTCGCGTTTACAGGCTAATCCACAATAAATAGTTTTTAGGGACTCAACTACGCACCGATATTGTGGTCGAAAAGAGACCAAGTAGAGACGTCATGTTGCACGATTTACAAATTGTTCAATTTACTATTGCTAAAAGTAGTTAAACTTTAAATTAATTTGAGTTGTACGACTCCTTAAACTCAGAGTGCTATCCATGTACCTCTCTTCTCTTGCTAATTAATTTCATAATCTTATGCTCTTCATGCTGTACGTCACGTCGGCGTGATTAAGACAAGTTTATGTGTGCTTTAAACAAACAGCTATTTTAGGTGAGATTACTTCCGGGAGCTTTTACAGTTCAGAGCTTAAAGCATACAAATAATGTAAAAGCTGAACACCGTTTATAGTAGGAGGAACTTGTTCTTCCTATACATATAGTCTGAAATAGAGTTCTAAGCGTCAATGGTTCCCTTTTCAAATAATTTTAAAATTTGTCATATATTAATAGTGCGGTTTATGTTGATTTCAGTAATATTGCAAATCTAGACTGGAAAAATATCACTTGTAAGTATCACAAATACTCTGCCGAAGTTAGTTTTATAGATACGAGGGATGTCTCTTATGTTTTACATACTGGAACATAGAGAGCGCCATTAATCAAGTCAGTACTAAAAATTATCTTTAGTTAGCCTAAATCTAAAATTTCAGTGCGATACGTGTAGTGTTGTAGCTACAACGAACTGTCAAGGTTAACACGTTAACAAAAAATGATATTATACCGTGAAAATTTTCGCCAAATAATTTTTTATAATCTTTGAAAACAATTATCTCAACAAGAATGACTTGTAGAATTGGTTTCTGTTGTTGGCAATGAAGCAACACATCGGTCCACAATTTCTCTTTGGTATGGAGAACACAAACGGGGACGAATTAGTCTTAGCGACGATCCAAGGGCAAATGCAACAAACACAGCAGTTACTGAGGAAAACGTCGATGCTGGGCGTAATTTCATCAACAAAGCTTGGCATATGATATAGTGCGAAATTGAGCCACCATTGGGGATTTCAAAGATTTGAATTCAAAAAATTTTGCATGAAGAATTGTGTTTAAATGAATTAGTTACCCGTTTAATACCACATCTGTTGACCGAAGAACAGAAAGTTGCTGAAGTGAAAAGTGATAAACACTTCTATTATTTTCATTTTTTAAACAGTAATTACAAAAATGGTTTAACAACTTGTACATTATGTGCTTTAACGTTTAAATTGACAAATAATCAAAGTTATGTTTTATAATTACCAGTGAGTAGCTTGAACTACCAACAATGTTAAAGTTATTAAGCTCGAGTTTGATTAACCATCATGGCCTCCTCAGGGCATTTATGTAATCCCTGCTCCCACATCATCTTGTGGGAAATGCATATCTCACGTCTGCTACTTCTTAATAACATACAATGTCTTATGTTTAGTAATCTTAATAAAGAAAACTGCTTTCCTGTAATTCAGTGTGCCCTGCACCTGCAGTATCTGGTTGCGTCTGGAATACAAAGTAGTTGCGTCCGTTCTCATGTCTGATTTAAACTTTTATTCATTTTTTATATCTTAACCTTCAATTATACCATGTAACATTCAATTTCTGAAGACATAGTAAATGCATTTAAATTTATATACATATTAATTTGGGCGATATGTAACTCGCGGAGCTTCGACGAATCATTCTCCACCAAGACCATGCAGTTTCGTACACAGCTCGAAAACAATTGAATTTTTAAGGTAATAAAACGTCGATTGCTGGACAATCCTCCGTACAGTTCCAATTAAGGACGACCTGCGTAGTCAAAGGTTTCAGTCATCAGAAGGAGCACTCGATGCCTTCAAAAATGCAATATTAACTGTACCAACAAATGAGTGGAATAACTGCTTCCAGAGTTTGTTCGAGCGCATGCAATAGTGCATTAAATTTCGCGGAGAATACGTCTAAAAACAATAAAGTTTTTATAAGCTATCTACTGTTTTATTCCACCTCATGCAAAACTTACAAGACAATCCTCATAACAGTATTGTGAACGTTGTTTGCTTTTAATCGTTGTCACTTAGCTAAAATGTTTAATACTAATATACGCTTGCATGCTCATTCTAGTTTTAAAAGGAATTCTTTTACATTACGTTGACTAGCCGTTCACAGTACAAAGTGTAGGGGCGCTTCATTAACACTTTTATATAAATTACGCCAGTTATATCGTCTACATATAGTTAGGAAAATATACATAACCGACTTATTTGTTGTCTTGTAGGATTAATTTAAGGAAATATTGATATTTGGGATGGGTACTAACAAGCACAAATATATTTTATTAAACATAAATTAAATTATTGCTAATTGTTAGAATTCTACAGGACTTCGATAAGATTGTATAAAAATTAACGAAACTATTAAAGGAAACCTTCTTATTTTTGAATAATTATGCCTTTTGTACACGAGGGAATAATTCAGGCATAAACTAATTTATTTAATAAGTGTAAGGAATGAAACAATTTGTTACATTATAAACGCTGTTGGGATCTCATACATTGTATAACCCAGACCGATGAACTTTCTGAAAAGCGACAAGTTTATAGAAAATAGAATGGGAAATGCATGCACAATAAGGTTGGCGAGAAAACTCGTTAGTTCCCAAGAGAGGAGTTTAAACAGAAATTTTTAATTGCAATGATAAATAGAACCGATTCTGAATTTCAGGATGTAACAAACGCTTTTAGAAATCAGAGTTAATTAATAATTAATAATTAATAATAATTATTAATTAATTAATTAATTAATTAATTTCAATTTCAAATTCAAATTCAAAGTTTTTTTATTTACTTAAATTTCAAATCACACCTTAAGCAACATGATTTGCTTGTCAAGGTGTAACAAATTGATATAGCGGTATTTAAAAATAACATAACTTATAGATAAGTAATTTAAACAATTTCGCTATATATATATATATATATATATATATATATATATATATATATATATATATCGTTGCAATATTAACATTATAGTTATGATTAATTTCATGTAATATATAAGCAACTTCGGATACTAACTTAAATTTTCCTTTTTTTTTTGACCCGACCCTCAAGTTTTAAAATGTTTAGCATTATACTATCCCGCTTATTTACAAGTAAAAGGAGTATATAATTGTAAATATACGCACTAAAAAACTTTATACTATACAAATAATTGAAGCTAAATATGAAAAAATACAGAAAAAAAATATGAAAAAATCAAAGTACGAATATTAATATTAGTACTAATAATAATTACATTAAAAAAAAAAAAGGAAAATTTAATTTAGTATCCGAAGTTGCTTATATATTCTACATGAAATTAATCATAACTGTAATGTTAATATTGCAACGTATTATGTAGCGAAATTGTTTAAATTACTTATCTATAAGTTATGTTATTTTTAGATACCGCTACATCAATTTGTTACACCTTGACAAGCAAATCATGTTGCTTAAGGTGTGATTTGAAATTTAAGTAAATAAAAAAGTTTTGAATTTTTTGAATTGAATTTGAATAACATTAATAACCTATTTGTGTCTACATATATGCGTACAACATACATATACATAGATACATACACGCACATACAACACATACACACATAAATACACACACACACACACACACATTCATACAAACTATACTTATTTACTCAAAATGTTATTTAAATATCTAAATATAACGAAGTTAATGAGAATAATCTTAAAATTAAAAATATTATATTTTTATTCTTCAATTTTTAACTTTTTCTTTCTTTCAAACTCTGTTGATTTAATATATACATTATTTTCAATTATTACAGATCCCTGTTGAATCACAAGTAAATACTAATTAAACTAAACTAAAACCTTAGATTGAATAATTTCAAACCTTTACAGTCATATCAATACCTAAGTGGTCACTAAAATTAATCACAAATCAGACATATTTTAAATTAAGGGCATTTTTACTTCGTTTTTAACTTCTTCATATTAACAAAGTTTCTGCATTCTATAGGTAGTTCGTTAAATAAGGTTGGAATTAAATAATTTAAACAGCATTTTCCATATTTGTTATAAACCCTTGGAACTATATAGCTTAATGATCTTACGTTATATATATTATGTTTTAATTCTAAGTGTGTGTTTTTAAAGTAATTTTCCATTATTAGTTTATAATATAGTATTCCTTTAGCACTCAGCATGTTGTTTTTTTGAAGTAGTTCTTTCAGATTAGTATGCTCATGTTCATTACTAACTATTTTCAATAGTCTGCGTTGTATTGAATCGATTCGATGTATATATGTAGCACCAGCATGACCCCAAGCTTCAAGACCATACCTCATCACTGATTCCGCCAGTGTACAATAAACTATTTTCCTAATATTTTCTGGAATCATATATATGCCTTATATAATACAGTTTGATTAATACAACTTTTAATTTTTTACAAACTAGATTTATTTGATAGTCCCATCTAAAAAAGTTATCTATAATAATACCAAGATACTGATACGTATTACAACAGGTGAGAATTTTACAGGTATTAGTACAGACGTTTACATCTAAATTTTTTGTATGAAAGCACTGACATGAATGTAATATTATATTTAGAGTATCACGTAAAATATAAGGAGTTGTTATATGCATAAGTTTTGTTTTCTCTTTGTTTAAAATTAAATCATTATCATGGGACCACTTCGCTAGAATGTTAGTATCTGATTGTAGATTATTTACAGCAAGTTTTAAGTTTTTATGTATGGATATAAGTAAAATGTCGTCTGGAAACATGTAGATTTTACTGGATTGTATAACTGTTGGAAGGTCGTTGACGTATAGTAAAAATAATAGTGGACCTAAAACGGACCCTCAGGGACACCAGTGGCGTAACTACACCCTGCCAGCCCCCGCTATGCGGGGGGGGGCCCCAAGTGCAAGAAGGCCCAAACGATAATAAACTCAACTTATTCATCTTCAACGTATTTGGCAGGTAAGAAACGGTCAAGAAAATATTGCAGATAATTCAGAAACCGCAGGTTAACGAACGTTTTCTTGATGTTACTACTAGGAACTGCTGAAATACAAGAAATAATAATTAAGATAAATACTGAACACCACCTGCAGCCTGCATCCTTTCTTCTTTCTATCCGTTCTGTCCTATTTTGTAAGGGTTAATAAACAGATGAAAGAGACTGTAAACTTTAATAACAAAGATGTCTATATTATTCTTAAGTGATAAGTTGTATAAAGTGGTAAAGCATTATTAAACGACGTATAGTAGGGTTAGTTTGGTTTGTGGGATTTTAAATAGGAATAAAAGGGCTATTGTCTGTACAGTACAGATTCACAGGATGGCAGGTAGCTTAGTAACCTTCGCTTTCTAGAAATATAATACTAGAAAGAAATTCATTTTGTGGTTTCTAGTCAGCTGGTTGCAACGTATTTGCATTAGCTGCATTATATATAACGGAAAGGAAGTAAAAAGCATTCCAGTACGTTTTACTCAATAGTGTTGTGTTCGTATTACAGGAGGTCTTTCATATTTAAACGTAAGTATTTATATCTATTTTTATTAAACTACTATTGATTTGATCATAGTTGAAGTCGCGCTGAGAAATACATATAAATAAATCTTTAAGCATTCAATAAAAATCATTTATATTTTGTTAATTAAAGCATTTAAAGCAAAGTATGTATGTGTTATTTGTAATTTCAAAAGGCTTTAAATAATTATTACTTATCTAATTACATTATAATTAATTTCATTCAAAATTGCAGGAAATAATATACAATGAGCACTACAAGCGGCGCTGCAAAAAACGAAAAGGAAACTATTGGAAGAATCAAAGAGCAAGATTCCAAAATAAGTTCCTTTTTACTTCTAAAGAGTCCGAAAACAAGAACAATCTATGAAAGAAATTGGGCTTTCGACAGTAGCATCTACTAGTTCCGCTACAGACGAACAGCAGTCGTCAACAATTTTAAAACTCTCACCCAGGGCGCAAGTACATCACATAATGACGGCCGCGATAGAAATTTGGAACTAGATACCACTACAATTACAGAGGTAAATGTGAGTAGTACTTTTCACTTAATGAACTATCTATGGATCTGACGAAAGAATATCCAACCGATTTTGCACATTTTTAAAAATCAATGTTTTACAACATGACAATTTAAGAAAAGAAATAATTAATTACGGATTGTGTAGACCAGATGGTGCGTTTCCTAAAGATAATAAAATAGAAGTTTTTCAGTTCACTATTATTACTTAATAACTGCAAGCGAAAATAAAAGCAATACGTTAAACTTACCACACAATTCAAATGGGTGGTTGTGTTATTCTAAATTAAAAATTGTGTTTATTGTCAACCATGTTGGCTGTTTGCTTCAGTAAGGTCAAGTTGGACGACCGGAATTAATGATTGGCAGGGTTTATCAAAAAATTAAAGAGCATTTGCTTGCTCAATCTCATTTAACTTGTTGTTTTATTTACGATATGTGGAAAAAATTATACCATAGATAAGAAAGATACTCTACTATTAAAACAAGAAACTGAATTTTGGAAAAATGTTTTACACAGACTTTTCAATGTTACTTTAACACTATCCCAGCGCATGCTGTCATTTCGAGGACATAGAGAAAGTTTTTCTGATTCAAAAGACAGTTACAACGGTAATTTCTTAAGTTTAGTTCATTTAATTAGTAACTATGATCCTATATTACAAAAGTGCTTGAACGACCCAAAGGTTCAATTAAATATCTTTCCCCAAAAATTCAAAACGATATTATTAATACTTTAAGCGCACACTTAAAAATATTTTATTAAATAAAATTAGATCCGCTCCTTTTTCTCAATCATAATAGACACTACACAGGATATAACTAAGATTGATCAATTAAGTAAAATTGTAAGATATATTGATTTTAAAAAGACAGCTTGGGAGAGGTAACCAAAATAGATATTTGTGAAACTTTTGTGGGTTTTACAAAAGTAGAGTCCCAATCTGCTGAAGGACTATGTAATACTATATTAAGCAATTTAACTAACATGCAATTAGATATAAATAAATGTAGAGGGCAGGGCTACGATGGAGCTAACGTTATGAGCGGTACGTATTCTGGCGTGCAAAAGAGAATTTTAAACATAGAGCCTGCAGCCTTATATATGCACTGTAGTGCCCATAACTTAAATCTAGTCATAAATGATGCCGTTAAAGGTATAAAAGAAATAGAATCGTTTTTCTACTTTTAGAAAACATATATACATTTTTGCTAATAGTATAGTAAGATGGAATTGGCTTTCTGTTTTTAAAGAAAATTTCACACAATTGAAACGCTTAAATCCGACACGTTGGGCGGATCGAGTAAAATCTTTAGCTGCCATAAGAATTCGGTATAAAGATATAGTAATGTCTCTTAATAAAATTATTATGATATCAAAAAAAAACAGATGAACGAATTGACGCAAAGCAAATATTAACTAGCATGGATAATTTTAATTTTATTTTTTAAGTGTTTTTAAGTCAAATTCTAGAAGAGCTTAACAAGCTCTCACAAACTGCTCAGAGTGAAAAGGCGAATATTAATCAGATAACTCTCTATTTCAAAAACTTTAAAATTTTTCAAGGAAACAAGAAATAACTATTCCAACATCAAGGAGGAAGCAGCGAAAGTTGCAGGGCAATGGAATATTAAACCGGAATTTATAAAAAAGGCAACCAAAAATAAAAAGCATTACGATGAATTATCCAATGATTATCGATTTAATGATGAAGAATTTAAATTTAAAATAAATGTATTTTATCGCGTAATGGATATTATAATTTCACAGCTGTCGAATCGTTTTAAATCGCTTTTTCATGTAAACGAAAAGTTTAATTTCTTAGAACCTAATGTATTTTTGAATTTAACTGCAGACGATATTTTATCTAAGGCAAAACAATTGCAAAAATTTTACTACAAAGATTTAAATGATGCTATAGGTATAGAACTTACTACACTCAAAAATAATAGACTTATTTGTGATGAATTAAAAATGTTAACGGTATCTTACAATTTTAGAATATCTAGTACTTTCCAAATCTACAGGTTCTAGCAGTTTTCCAAACACCATAACAGCCTTAATGTTATACCTAACTTTACCCGTTAGCGTTGCAAGTGCGGAGAGATCTTTCTCAAAATTAAAAATTATTAAAATTATCTTAGGAACCGCACTTCACAAGATAGATTAGACGATTTATCCCTCTTAGCAGTAGAACATGACACTGCCAAAAATATGAATATAGAGGATACAATAAACGCGTTTGCAACAAAACATGCAAGAAAAACAAAATTTTGAATTTGATTTGGAATGTCTGCTAGCTCATAGGTTTTTTTACTGTATCAAATTTTTAGGTGTAAATAATTTTGTGCGGCGTATAAATATGTAGATTTAATATTAATTAACTTATAAGTTTGAATTTATGTAATTTGGTTTTATAATTAATAAAGCACTTGATCAATATAGTATATGTATTTAATTCTATACTGCTTCCTTCTCTACATGTACTATAATTTAAAAATATGGCTAAATATAAGCCAGTAAAAGTAATACATTTTAAAGAGAGCCCACTTTAAAATTTTTGCGGGGGGGCCCAAAAATCGTAGTTACGCCACTGTGGGACACCAACATTTAATGGCTGTTTTTTACTAATCGTGTTATTTATTTTAACTACAAAATATCTATTCTGCAAATAATTATTTATTAGGTCCAAAAATTTACCTCCAAATCCTATTTCCTTTAATTTATTAATCAAAATTACATGGGAAATTGTTTCGAAAGCGTTAGAATAATCTACAAATAGACAAAGTACATTCATGTTTTTATTTAGTTTGTCGTATATAAAATTTGAAAGATCGGCAAATAATTTCCCTGTTCCTATTCCTTTTATAAAGCCATATTGAGTATTGTTAATGATATTGTTTTTACTCAAAAAAATCTTCATTTTTTCAGCAATATGCCTTTCAAATATTTTTTCTATTATAGGCAGTAAAGAAATTGGTCGATAATTAGTAATATCAGAAAACTACCTTTTTGTGAATTGGTCTTATAATGGCAGTTTTCCAGTAACTTGGAACTACTGCAGTTCTGATTATGGTGTTAATTAAACGCACAATTAACTCATATATTTTGTCTTTAATTAATAATAAATTAATATAATTAATAATTAATAATTAATTAATTAATTAAATTAATAATAATTAATTAATTAATAATTAATAATTAATAATTAATAATTAATAATTAATAATTAATAATTAATAATTAATAATTAATAATTAATAATTAATATAATTAATAATTAAATTAATATAATAATTAATAATTAATAATTAATAATTAATAATATAATAATTAATAATTAATTAATTAATAATTAATATTAATAATTAATAATTAATAATTAATAATAATTAATAATTAATAATTAATTAATTAATAATTAATAATTAATAATTAATAATTAATTAATATTAATTAATAATTAATAATTAATTAATTAATTAATTAATAATTAATTAATTAATTAATAATTAATAATTAATAATTAATAATTAATAATTAATAATTAATAATTAATAATTAATAATTAATAATTAATAATAATAATTAATAATTAATATATAATTAATAATTAATAATTAATAATTAATAATTAATAATTAATAATTAATAATTAATAATTAATAATTAATAATTAATAATTAATAATTAATTAATAATTAATTAATAATAATTAATAATTAATAATTAATAATTAATAATTAATTAATTAATAATTAATAATAATTAATAATTAATTAATAATTAATAATTAATAATTAATAATTAATAATTAATAATTAATAATTAATAATTAATAATTAATTATAATTAATAATTAATAATTAATTAATTAATAATTAATAATTAATAATTAATAATTAATAATTAATAATTAATAATTAATAATTAATAATTAATAATTATAATTAATTAATAATTAATAATTAATAATTAATAATTAATATAATAATAATAATTAATAATTAATAATTAATAATTATAATTAATAATTAATTAATAATTAATAATTAATAATTAATAATTATATAATAATTAACTAATTAATAATTATAATTATAATTAATAATTAATAATTAATAATTAATAATTAATAATTAATTAATAATTAATAAAGCTCTTTGGCTTAGAAACTAAAATTCTTCATTGAAAAGTACTTTACCTGGGCCAAAGACTTTCTTGCCTAGTACTAAATTTTGGGATTCTAGAATTTTACCCCATTACCCTTAAACAGACGTCCTTTTCTAGGCTTGTGTTTGTGTTCGACACTAAATAGATCATATACTTAGAGATTTTACTCCGTACATCAGAAATCTGCATAGCAATATATATGCTGTAATGCGATGCGTTACGCTAAGCATCGATTAGATAGGAAAGAAATAATATTTAATCTTGAATGGGCTAACTTGTTAGTGAAGTACACTGTAGAATCTTAATTTCATTTAAAATAGTGTTTAAAAACCAAGACTTGGAACTAAATCAGTATTTTTATTCAAATTAAACTGAAAACGACAAATTCCATCCTTTATTTCTGCAAATACCTAGGGAAATTTGAAAACGGGCTGTACCTTATTTTAAAAACACAGGAATGCAAACAAACCAGTTATAACCACAGAATTACATAGTAAAGGAATGCCATTCTTTAGTAAGCTTTAAATTTATGAAATAACCGAGGATTTGTTAATGTATGCATTCCAAATATGAGCTTTTAAAGTTTTAGTTGAATAAATTCCATGAAGTGCGACACTGTTTTATTAGACATTGTTATAATTAATATAAAAGAGAAACCACACCCGCATTACAATGTATTTACTAGACATTGGCAAAGCAGAACACAGATATATAGGATTATACAGATGAGATCATCATCATTATTACAGAATGAAAGGGTGGAAATGATGAAAAAACATTAGCTGAACATAGACGCTGACCGTAATAAAATATGATTTACAGTGGGAACAAAAAAAAGTATTTTTGGAACGCAATGGAAAAGAGTTAAAGGGTCTTTTAGAAATCAATCCCATAAAATCATCTAAAATTTAGCGATACGCAGAATAGTTGGAAATTTGTGGCGATAGTGAGTTTTTATATGGGTAAGTACAAAACTCTAAAAAAATTGTTTGGCAATTCCCGAAGGAAATAGGCGGTCACCAACTTTTAATATGAAATACTTCTGCATGGTGCAAGGTATATTCCACACGTAAATGCGGATTTAATGTCAGAAAACCGTTTTAAAACTAAGAGAAAGAAATCTTTCCATTAAATTGGAACGTTGTGAAGCATATTTTGGAGTCAGAAGCTGATATGTTCGAACCTGTACTAAATTATTAGGCAAAATCCTGATTGTGATTGGAAATTTTGGAATTGAAAAGTGAGTACCTTTACGTAACGTTTTAAACACAATGTTATGAATTTTTAAATATTGATTGTGTATTTTGGTAATAAGAGTGTAATTAAGTGAAAATGATTCAATCCCTGGACTAATTAGTAATTTGAGATGCAAAAGCCATTAGTGAAATTTAGGGTATTAATACAGTGCGTTCATTAAGTCGCGCACTTCAAGAAGGTTGTGATGTATTTTATTTATTATTTTTTTAAACATACATACTTATTTCAAACATTTTATGTCTTATAATATATGTTCAAAATGGCTGCCAAGTTCATTAATACACGAACGAATTCGTTTTACCACGTTTGTTGACACTTTGTGGAGTACGTCTACACTAATATTGTTAATCTCCGTTGTAATGTTCATTTTCAGTTCATTCAGTGTATGAGGCCTATTTTTATAAATCTTTCCTTTAAGATTACCCCACAAAAAAAAATCTGGAGGCGTTAAATCGGGAGACCGTGATAGCCATAACCCTGTAGACATTATACGCTCGCCAAAAAAACTCATATAAGAAACACATTGTTTCATTGGACGTATGATATGTGGCACTGTCTTGCTGGAACAAACAATCACGTCCGTTGGTTTCCAGCAACGAAATAAACTGTGAAATTTTGTTTTTGTATACACCACTGTTCACTGTAGTTTCAAAGAAAATAGGTCCCCATCATTCAACGACGTGATACGGCACACTCTAATTTTCAGACAGTGCTGTGGATTTTCATGAAAAACATGAGGATTTTCAGTTGACCAGATTCTTGTGCTTTGGTTATTCACATATCCACTAAGATGGAATCAAGCCTCATCACTGAAGAAAATACGGTCTAGTTCTCCGATTCCATTGGATGTCGACGATGAACCGAAAGCATCTACAGTAAACAAAGCGCTTTTTAGTATGGATCTTTCAATTCCTGAACACTACGAAACACGATATGCCCGAAATTTTAACTGTTTCATAGCTTTCTGAGCACTACCCAATGAAATTTGTGATTGTATTGATAGTTTCGTAGGCTTTTTGAAGGCGACTGCTGCATAACATTTCTAACCTCAGGCCAGTTTAGCGTCAGTTAAAATGACTGGTCTCCCTGATCTCTTTTTGTCTGCAACTGATCCAGTTTCACGAAAACGTCGGATTAATCTGGTTAAGGTCGACTTATTAGGCACACTTACAGCCTGGTATGTCACACGAAATTGATCAATAACGAATTCATATGAATGACTGGTAAAGTACTGTTCAAGAAGGAACACTCGTTGCTCTTGGGAAAACGACATGTTTACCTTATCGTAATCTAGACAATACTGCAGACCTGTTGTAACAACCTGTACACACAATAATGGGCTATACATCTGTCGTTTATATTACCAGTGGTGCTGTCTTGCGGTAACCACTAGCACTAATATAAAAACCTACTATTTACAAGACTCGTTTATTTGGATGTGCGCGACTTAATGAACGCACTGTAGTATTGAATATAAAGTATTCTGGTAAGGGCAATGTTGCAGTGCACAGTTGGTATTGAACTGGTTATGATGAACGACGTTATCAATAATTTGGGATTCATTAATGTAATGGTTAAACAAGAAAAGAGAAAATGTAGAACTTTGAATAATTTTGTTGATGGGTTAGGCTTGAATGTTTTCTTTGGGATTTAGTTCTAGAAACCGGCGAAATTGCAGATACAAATTTATTTTTACAAAAATATATTGCTAATTGTATGTATATTGAAATAGTTCTTATGTTAATAGAGGTTAAGTTAGATTGACTTTTATTTCAATTATTTATGGAATAGGTGTAAAGTTAGTGATTTGTAAAAAATATACAGCTACCCTGGTGTTAGTCATATCTGGAAGGAATATTTTATTTTAGCAGAGAAACTTGATAACGGCCAACAGGTTAGAATACCTAAGGAATGGCGTTTTATGCGGAATAACAGTCTTCCACATAGAAAAAACATCACAAAGGCTTGTAGGCGACCGACTGTTTGGCACCTCTTGATTTTGACACGAACAAGACTTTCAGGATGTTAATGTATTGTAGAATTTTTAATTGGAAGTCCTGTTAGTTATCATTTTTGTATTTCATTATTGTTCTTTATATACTCTTCTCAGTTATCCATAGAAACCCACTGTCCAGCACCATTGCAGTTAACCGACGTACCCTTTTATTGTTACGGGATCCCCGCCCCTTCAGAATAAATCAAATTTATATTGTTTTAACGCTTATTTCACTCGCAGCAATATATTTCACCCTTAACAAGGCCTAGAATAAAAGTAATAGCTTAATAGGAGGTTGTTTTGCATTGTAAGTCGTTTATTTGAAGTTTTTCTTTGTTAATCAGTTGTACCACTTATAGCTCTTAAGCAACAGCAATTTTTTACTCAAAATATGACAAAAAAATTATTTTCAGAGTTTTTGCAAAACACTAATAACAACATCAATTATGTATACAGAAACTTTGGCAACCCTGGAAAGTTTACTTAAGCAGGAAGTACTTATCAGTCACCGATGCATCATTCCAGCTATTTCATATTCAATCACATCATTGTCAATCTGTTCTTTTAACGAAATCAGTTGTACAGCGTATATCAATACAAATTTGTCGGTTTAAGATTAATCTTCCTTTGTTTACATTGGCTTTGTATTTAACGTAACGTCTATGCGTTACAAGATCTAATGGACTTAATGATAGATATTCAATAGATTAAACTATTTCATATTTAAGACTTAAACAAGTTTTCGAGGTCGTGACGAAATACAATATACCTAAGTCAAGTCTATGTTAACCTAGCTTTCACATAAGATTGTAATTTTTGTCAGGTATGCCGGGGAGTGGGGGAGATTTCAGTAAAAAGTACTTATCTGTCAAATGTCAAATGTCAAATTTTACCTAACCTCTAACAATTTTACATCTTTAATGTTTGTATTGCTACACAATTGTATTTTTAATTTATATCTGTTGCCTCGGTTTAGTAGCAGCATACCTATGTAATTTTACAGCATTACTACTTTTGAATATTTTAGTATCTTTGACAAGGATTGCATCTGAAAGCTTAGATTTATATAGAAGAATAATCATTATTCAAGAAGACCTAGAACTTATAGAAAACAATACCATTATGTACATATTGTTGTGATTAGTGGCCAACAAGAAACCATTTACCATCATTTCGTAAACATCAAGTCGCCGTAAACAAGAAAATTCACGAAAAGCCCAATTATGTTGACATTTGTTTGCATAGAGAAACGTATTTGTAAAACACTCGGTATATGGAATATAAATGAATAAAAACTGTGATTAAAGGGGTTTTCATTTTTTTTACATAAACATAGTGACGATGAAACATTGTTTTAAGATAAGAAGGATATTTACTATATTTTGCGCATAAAAGGGCGTTCTTGAAAGAGTTTAATCTAAATATTTATTATAAATGATTTTCATCTTCAAATACACCGCGTTTATAACGTTTATTTAATTTTCCTGTTAGCAAACGTACATTGGTGTTCCGAAGAAAGCATATTCAATTAAGTTTTAAAACATCAATATACACTCTAAAAAAGGATACAAATGTATTTCGATTGGAAAACGTATTCATTGACCGCAATTCTGAAATAATCGAGTATTAAAATAGAACATAAAGCGAATGAAGAAGCTAGGTGGAAAGCAACGATAAAATTCGTGATAACAATAAAATAGAGCAATATAAATCTTTGATATTGACAAGATAGTGGAACAACATGAATTAATTAGTGTAGCTCGAGTCTGTTAGCACGATATATTTATGAAAGTTGCATCACACGCATTGAAAACGGACCAACTACTAGATTTACAAATGACGTTACAAGAGGCTCGTTCTTTGCAAACCCAACAAAAAGCGAGAATAGGTTCAGTTGATATTCAAACGTCACCATACTAATCTGATAAAACGTTACGTAATATTAAGTAGTGAAACTTACTATTTATTGACGACGTTAAAAATATATTACTAAATTGTAAGGTAGTAGATTATTTTGCAGTAATTACAATAATTTTAAAAATGGAAATAAAAAATTAAAAATTAATGGAAACTTCCGTAAGAGTTTTCTTAAATGAAATGGCTTGCTACACGTTATATGAAGCAATTTGCATGGAAAGGCCTAATTTGTTGAACAATTTAAACAATTTTGGCGCTGTAATTAAGAATTACGGTTTGGAAGAAAACAACAACAATAAGAATTTTCACGGTAAAATAAGATTATACTGTTTAAAATTTTTAAAAAGCACATATCTATCCATTAGTTAAGTGATAGAATAAGATGCTCTTGTTTTGTGTGCAAGTCTTTCTTTGAGAGTTGTATTTGACTTGAAGGCTGGCAAGCCTTTGGTGCAGCGTTTGTCGGTATGTAAAGAAATAATTAAACCTAACTGGTCAGATATGCTTAAATTCGATTTTAAAAAATTGTATATTGGAATATCGAACTTCTGTCGATCTATTAATAACATTTAATTAGAAAGTTGAGCGTGAATGAAAATGAAGAAATTAAAATTTATGAGTACTCGTCCTAATTATAGAAGAGAGGCGTTTTGGATTCTATTTTTAGTATAAGTGGGTAATTATCCAGGTTATGTTTCTTTATGTTAGATTTAAAAGTTTGTTCGTAAGACTTAGCTGTTGTGGTAGTTTTGAACTCTATTTTTAATATTTAGAGATTGTGTTGAAGAAAATTGTTTGTCCCAGTTGTAATATGTATCATATTGTTTGTAAGAGGCAGCTGTTGTGGAAGTAGTTATTAGTATTTGATGGATTGTTTGTAAAAGAATATTTCGTATCAGTATAGATCTTATGTCTGATTCTAGTGGTTTTATTTTGAGGAGAGTTAGCCAAAAATAATTAGACAGCGGGTAAATGTAAAACACTCAGTTTTTACTGAGGCACACTTAGAATTGCTTCAGTCCACATTCATCTTTTATTGACGCCCAACGTCAGGGCCACCCACAGTAATTAATTAGAAAAGAGTAAACTTTTATTAAGGACGCTTAGAGTATGAACGTATTCTTTTATTAGTTAAACAAATGCAATTATATGCATATCTTTCATTAATTTATCAAGGAGAATTGTTAATAAGAAAGGCGCATTTATTCAAACTAATAATTGCATTGCCGAAAAGTTACGCAATTGTTAAATGTACAGAAAGGCATAAATTCTTAATATAAAAGAACCACAAGCAAGTAGTCACATAGGCTCTAGTTAACTCTTCGTATAACACCAGCATTTGCAACGATAGCTGGATATCAAAATAAATTTTTTATTTACATAGAGAAACATTCGATACCAATACAAATTAGTTCAAATTAGAATTATTGGAATTTACATATTATAATGACTTCAATCTAGCATAAATCGAAGCGCTCAACTAATAAAATCTTTTGTTTAAAACAAGAGCTTTCTGATTAGACATGGATTAAATTTTTTGGAACAAAGTGTTTTATAAACTAAATTAAATGCTATATATAAGAGTAGATTTCCTTTGAAATGGTTTGCTGCATTTTCAGTAACTAGTGGCAATTTAAAATAATTGCCTACTACAAAATAGTTGCGAACATTAAAATTATAATTAAAAAAGTGTTGTTCGGGGAGTTTGATTCTGTCGATTATAAAATCCTAGTTAAACCTTTGTTTGAATTAATTTTGGTAGTTTCGTTGTTTTAGGGTTTAATTGGTATTTCAATACTTCGATTATGTCTTTGATTTTTACTGCAATCAGTAGCTTATTTATAAATTCAATCAAAGCTTCACTGCGTATTTCAAAATTACTGCCAATATTAGCTTAAACCTATTTGGTTTGGTTCTGCTGCGATTGAATTCGTCACGAGTTCGAACTAGTTTAGACCTGGTGTGAATTTTGAGCAATTTTGTTTGACTATCAATCCTTGAGACAGAGGTCTGTGATAAAAACTCGGAGGCATTGGGAGGGTGGTTATTTAGAATTGACTCAAAACTGTTGAATTCAAAAGTGAGAATAGTTATAAGGATTTGTGTTTTTGTAAAGAACTTTTTGATATGAACTTTGTGTATAAAAATTTTATTGTGAAGTTTTGGTAGCTGTAAAGTTGAATTAATTCAAAAGTTCGTTTAGAAAACTATAACAAAGGGCAATTTATACGCATGTTTGTTAAAAGGTATATTTTAAAGGAGTAATCGGTAGTAAGTGTAGTCTGACCCGGGAAGGTTAATGTAAGTATATGCTCACTGTATGTTGACCTTTTGGTAAATTGCTTTGTAAATTTTTATGTGATTTGTTCTGAACTCATTTTCATTTCTTTTTATATTATTATTAGCTATAAATATGTGTAGTGTACAAATTTTTAGTAAGGTTTAATATACCATATTCGAGCAGAACGGTGTTTATGTTCTACCCACTGAACTAGTCGAAGAAGTTGTCTTCTTTATATGGATATGAGATTCTGGGGCCGCCGTATAGGGAAGTTACTTCTAAATTACTGCATTAATTTGGCGCTCAATTCGCAGAAGTAAATATTACTAAAGGGTACAATATCCGATTTTTAAGTTTCTAATAATTTAACTCTTTTATACTTGTGTAATATATAAGTATTAAATTGTAAATAATTACCAAAAATAACTTCGATTAAGATAATAATCCATTTTAAATTAACACCGTAGAAAAAGTCCAGAAGCGTTCGACTGCGTCTGTTAAAAAGGAAATTACTTCTATAATTGACCAAAAACCTAAGAATTAAAAATTGTATAATAATATAAAATAGATCGATAAAAACAGTTGACTATCGTTCCCTGAAAAATTTTGCAGCTATATCATTTTTGATGGCATATTCATATAACTTGTACAAAATACTTCCAATTACCAAAAATTATGAAAATACCTCATATAGCCCGAGTGACCTAGTAAGTATGAGAAGCAATTTTCAGTTTTTCACAAGTATTTCAGGAACCATTAGAGATAATTGAATTGTGGCGTATTTATTTTCTTATCACTTGTTGTTTGCTTCAAATTTTTGAAGATAACAAATCCTTGAACTATTTTAGTGTGAACAACTCGAATTTGTTCAATTTCTTGATTTTAGAACTTGTTAGGTTGTTTGTTGTTTCATGACATATCGTATTTTAGAGCTTTTTTTTTTGCAAGAAGTACCTTATAGGTTTGGAATCAATCTATAGTCGGTTCTTTTAGGTAGTTCAAAATTTTAAAGTTGATCCGAATGTCTTAGCATTTGGCGGCGAGAAGGATGCCTTTGTTTTAAGTAATGGATTAATTTCGTATATGTAATCTTTCAGCGATATCTGTAAAAATTTATAAAATTCTAATCTTTTGGGTAACGCTTACAATCTGAAGTTCAACGATTTACGTGTGTATTTTAACTTGCTTAAATGCTAAATTTTATTTGTAAAAAATCTGAATTTGTATCTTCGTGTTGGATTATAGATATGCGAGAGTAGTAAATGGAGGTCCCCAACTGATTAATTCTATATTCCTTATATTTTATTTTGGTTGTGGGATTTACAGTGAAGTAGAGGCGAAAACAGTTTACTGAAATATTAAGCTGATGAGCGGGAACAACTACTATGAAGTTATATGTACAAGTGCAAGCATGTATGTTTTAATGCTGCATCTCGTGTAGTTACCACGAAAGAAAAATATTTTTCTTTTACGCGTCTGAAGTTACGTCAATTTTTTTGAAAATGAATTCTCAGAAATTTTGTTAACCCTCGTGTGGGGTTGCTGCGTCTTGCACAAAACTAAACGACTTTCTATTTCATTTAAAACACGCATTTCAATTTTGATTACCTTTTCTACACTCGCATGCCTGAGATTTAAATTTTACAAACTTAATATTAATGATTCAACATTTTTTTAATATCAAAACTTTACAATATTAATTGAGTTTTTAATTAATTAAAAGAAAAATTTCTATAATTCTAAAACTCAGTGTCAACCGAAAATGATAGAACCGTTTAACGTGTCCCTCTTTGCTTACATCAATGACTCACAAATGAAGACGATACGTTCACTGCTGATTTAAATTTCAAACGAAGGAAGCTACATATAGAGAAACCCAAACTACCCATAGCAACCGCAGTATTAATATATTAGGGTTTAATAGTTTCCGGGCTGATAACAGCGCGGAATGTAATTTGGTGTGCTATTAGCGGAAACATCCTTTATTTCCCACATTTACCTATACAGCATAGTGAAATTCCTTTAACGGTTTAATCTGCTGTCGTATAGTTTGGGGGCCCTTATTGAACAATACTATAATCTTGTGGATACCAAGAATGTCAGTAATTTAGTTTCGAAACCGCAAAGTTGGTTAAACTGTTTTATAAAATTATGATCCTTTGACGTGTTGTGAGATTGAATTATTTTTCCTTAAACTATGGCCTTTTCTATTTCTGCAATAGAATAAAGGTAACAAAATATGATTTTGATAAAATTCTCGCCAATGCAAAAACCTACTACAAATCAGAATTTTCCAAACACAAAGAAATTCACATAAAGAAATTTAATAAATTATTTATGGAGAAAAATAACACGCAAACTAAAACGTTAAAAAACAGCAACACCATGCTAAACACCGTCATAAATTTATCAAACAGAACTATTAAAAATACAGAACAATTAGTTCTATCAAAAGGACCGAACTTTGCAGTAACACCAAAATCAATACCAACCTTTGAAATAATTAGCTGTATTGAGAAAACAGCAAACCAACTCGAAGAAGATCAAGCAAACGATTTTAGAGTACGATGCAAAATCGAAATAGAAAAGAATCACAAAATAAAACCAAATGTAAGTAGTAACGAAATAAGAGCAATTCGCAATCTAAAAAACGATAACTCAATTATAATTCTGACAAGGCAATGCAACAGTAATAATGAATAAAAACGATTACAACACCAAAATCAACGAATTGTTAAACACTGAAAATTACACCAGTTTAGAGACAAATCCGACAAAATCAATTGAAAATAAAATATACAAAACTCTATATAAATTTAAAAATGAATTCGCAGACAAAGAAAGAAGCAAACTGGTCCCATATTACAGTAAACCACCCCACTTTTACGGTCTACCAAAAATTCATAAAAAAGACATTCCTTTAAGACCTATCGTAAGCTCCATAGATTCAAAATGCCACAATTTAGCAAAATTTCTCCTAAAAATTATAAATCCATTAGCAGACAAAACGGACTCTTTCATAAAAAACAACCAACATGTTTTTGAAAAATTATCAAACATAAAAATTGAAAATACACACACAATGGTAAGGCTTGATGTAGTAAATCTCTTCACAAATGTCCCTATAAACAATCACTTAATATTATAAAAACAAACTAGAAAAAGATGACGACTTAATGAAAGAACAAAACTAAGAATATCATCGATTATGGAATTACTTGGTTTATGCGTCAATACTACATATTTTCAAATAAGTGACCAATTCTACAAACAGAGATTCGGATTGGCGATGTGAAGACCACTATCATCAATATTTAGTAATATATTCACGGAAAAATTTGAAAAAAATGTAATATTCACACATGAATTGAAACCACTAATCTGGTGGAGATACGTAAATGATGTCCATGCTATTTGGCTTCATAATGCAGAACTAATTAAAAACTTTGTAGAGTCAATTAACAAAGTAGAACCAACTATTAAATTTACATATGAATTAGAATAACAAGGAAAACTTCCGTTTTTAGATATTCTAGTTAACAAAAACGATACAACAATTAATACATCGGTATACAGAAAACCAACTCACACAAACAGATACTTAAACTTCGATTCAAACCACCCACACTATGTCAAACAAGGAATTATTAAAACCATGTATGATAGAGCAAAATTAATATCATCAAATGAAGAAATTTTAAAGAAAGAAAAGATCTAATCAGATGTACACTAATAGAAAACAAATATCCTACAAGAATAGTAGAGACAGAAATGAATAAAGTCCCAAAAAATAAAGAAATAAAAAACAAAAACAATGATACGCACCAAAAAATGCTCTCAATACAATACATAAAAGGATTCACCGAAAAAATTCAAAGAATAGGAAATAAATTCAGAATTAAAACAGTATTTAGAACCAACAATACACTAAGAGCCCAATTAACAAAAACAAAACCCAAAAACGCAAGACAGAGTTCAAAAAACTGCATCTACAAAATACCGTGCGAATGTAATAAGTTTTATATAGGGGAAAAACCCCGGCCCATTTGAAGTTCGATTAAAAGAACATAAATCAAATATAGAAAATAGAAAGTTTGAATAATCCATGATTTGCCAACATGCATGGGACTCCAGTCATAAAATAAAATGGGAGGACGTAAAATTATCGACAAAGAGGAAAACCACCAAAAACGCAAATTCGCTGCTTATATAACCCTACATAAAAATAACTGCGTAGTTAACTAATTCGTGACTTTCAGTAAGCATTGCATTCCATTGCTAAAAGAAATAACAAACGAAAATCAAATGCCCAGAATATCTAGGTAGCATTGCAAGTTTTTCCTGGGTTTTCCTTGCGATATTAACATGAAATACAGCTTACATACTTGATTTCTATTTATACATACAAGAACTAATTACTAACAATAGGCATATTAGCAGCCCCCGGTTGCTTAAGCCTCACGGTAACGTAATCACACACTTCACTAATCACCATCCTCTCAACCATATAAATAGAAACATGTTAAAAAATGTTTTCCAAACCTCAAATTATTGAATTTATTTGAAATTACCAATAAAAATTAATCAACTGATTTCACGTTACGCGTATTGGCTACCTAAAAAGTCGGTCCCAGGCCGCAACACAAATTGAAGGCAATCATTTTTTTAAACTTTAAAATTTTCACCTAATGTACTCAAACCAAATACTGTATTTTCTCGAATCTAATGCGCATCTTTTCTGTCGATTTTTAGTTTCAAAAATCAGGGTGCGCATTAGAATCGATGGCGCACTAAAATCGCATATTTTCTGCAGATTTGATTGAAACCATATTTAATGCGTACGTTAAAATTATTAACATACCTAGCTGTTAGTATACCTAGTAAAACGATACTATTTATTTATAATTTTAACTAATTTATTTATTTATAGATAACAGACAGACAGACAGTCATACATACAGACAGACAGACAGACAGATAGACAGAGAGATATTTATTTTATGTAACGAACTACATTGGCTGTTTGTTGACATTAACTATAAATACTGAGTATTAATACATGGTATTAGTAAAAATCAACAAATATGAGTAATTGACACAACAGGATGTTTATATTCTGTTTATAGTAGATTGGAGAAACTGCCTATTCACTATCTTACTGATGAGTCATACTGTTCATAGAATTTAAGAGGAAACAACTGACAACCTGCTACCTCAGTTTCAGTTTGTTCCCAACCGCGAGTCCGATAACTTAACCTTTATAGTTGACGTACTGTAGAAGACGCGTAATTCGTATTCGTGTATCGTATTGTAGACGGTGACCTGCTGTAGTGCACTTACGACCTATACTAAGTATTGTTTTCATTCAATATGGACCGAAAACAGCGAAGAGTGTCGTATGAAGCCAGTTTCAAGAGAAAGATTATTTTGCATGCTGAACGACATAAAAACCGGCAAACTGCAAGAGAGTTTAGCATAGCAGAGAGCAACGTTAGGTTATGGCGGCAGTATAAAACAGCAATTTTTTTAGTCGGGAATCAAGAAAAAAACTAACAGGGCCTCAGCGAGGAAGACATCCCTAAGTTGACACCAAAGTGCTAGAATTTGTTATTGAGAGTAGAAGAAATGGACTACCCGTGACTAGTAACACAATACAACGTAAAGCTTCAGAAGTGGCTGCCGACCTGAAAATACCGCGTGATGTGTTTAAGTGTAGTCGTGGTTGGGCCGAGCCTTTCATGAGAAAAACTGGACTGTCATTGAGGCGGCAAACGACTGTATGTCAGAAACTCCTTCCAATTTCGAAGAAAAATTACTTAATTTTTAACGTCATGTAATTAAGCTTCGACAAAAGGTCAATTATCGACTAGCACAGATCGGTAATGCGGATGAGACACCAATTTGGTTTGATATGACAAGCAATTACACAATTGAAGAGAAAGACGCAAAAGAGATACGAATAAGGACGAGTGAATGCGAAAAGCAGCGGATTACCGTGATGCTGGGCATTACGGCAGATGGCAACAAGCTTCCTCCATTTTTAATTTTTAAAAGAAAAACGTCACCAAAAAATAAAACAACTTGCTGTCTCTATCCCAGTGATGTAATTGTGAGATTCCAGGAGAAAGGGTGGATAACTGAGGACCTAATGCTGGAATGGCTTACGAATGTGTGGGATCAGCGACCTGGCGCTCTTCTCAATACTTCATCGATGCTCTGCTTAAACTCCTTCCGAGGCCATATGACTGACCAAGTTAAAAGAAAAATGTCTTATATGAGACATTACATTTGATTTTCAATGCTCCACCCGAAGGTACTACATTGGCCAGGAAGCGAGTTTTTTTACCTGGAAAATTTGAAATTTTGCCGAACCCTTGCTGTTCCAAGCAAGGTAGGGATCTTTAACGTGCGTGACAACACTCACACACGGGACCTCCATTTTACCTCTCATCCGAACGAGGGTGTATTTTTGTGAAAAATGCTCGCCTAACATTTTTCAAGCGGACCGTGTCGGGATTCGAACCCGGGACCTTGGGCGTAGTAGTCACACACATACCACTACGCCACGGAGCCGCCTTTTTTCCTTATATGAGACATTACATGTGATTTTCCAATGCTCCACCCGAAGGTACTACATTGGCCAGGAAGCGAGTTTTTTTTATCTGGAGAATTTTGAATTTTGCCGAACCCTTGCTGTTCCAAGCAAGGTAGGGATCTTTAACGTGCGTGACAACACTCACACACGGGACCTCCATTTTACCTCTCATCCGAACGAGGGTGTATTTTTGTGAAAAATGCTCGCCTAACATTTTTCAAGCGGACCGTGTCGGGATTCGAACCCGGGACCTTGGACGTAGTAGTCACACACATACCACTACGCCACGGAGCCGCCACCTTATATGAGACAACAATGGTTGTCATTCCAGGAGGTATGACGTCCATTTTACAACCACTGTATGTCAGTGTAAATAAATCATTTAAAAATAAAGTTCGAGCACAGTACGATAAGTGGTTATGCGATCCAAATCGTGAATTGACCTCGATCGGGAAAATCAAGCGTGTCTCGCCCGATACTGTCTCGCATTGGATTTCAGTAGCTTGGAAAAATATTCCGGACAATCTCATTGAAAAGTCCTTTAAAAAATGCTCCATCTCGAATGCATTAGATGGGACGGAAGATGACGTTCTTTGGAATGAAGATGAGGAAGACAATGAAGATACTAGCGATTCCGATAACGTTTCGTCAGATTCTTCCGATTCAGAAGATCAGTTACCTTGAAAATTGGTATGTACGCAAGTTAATTTGAAAACATTCTTTAAATATGGACTAGGATTTTATACCTAATCTCTGATTTTAAGACAGTATAGTAAACTTAATGATATGAATGAATAATCCCGATACAGTTTAAATAAAGCAGATTTTTTAATTTGCTAGATTTTTATGTAGGTACATGTACCTAGATTTCAATTACCTAATTATTGTTGTAATGTAGGTGATGCGCATTAGATTCGGGAAAATATTAAAATTGAAAATCTTGCACATCAAAAATGAGCTGCGCATTACATTCGATGGCGCATTAGATCAACACCACCTATATAACAAAGCCTCACAGCTCCTTCGTTGCGTCACTACTAAGAGGCCTGTAAACCATTATTGCGTATAAAGTGTTTGCGCGTTGTTCATCTTAAAATTTATTTTTGTAGTAACAACAAAAACAAAACAACGGTATCATGAACAGCTTAGACGTACAAATACATAAAATGTATATAACGAAGATACTAAACTACACAAAATCGGCGTATTATTCAAAATCCTAAATATCGCATTGTTGAATATTTTAATATCCTGTGACATACTAAGTACATTTTTATATGTATAAATAGATGAACCAAATGATGCATCAACAACGATGAAAAACTTAATATAATACAATTATGAAAACATTATGATATACTTAAACAATTGGCAAAATTCTTATTGTAGTCCCAATCTTAAAAAAAGCAAGAACTGATTAGCGTCTATACAGTGTGATTGATTTTACATGTCCTAGCAGATATCTCGGTTATTAGGGTTGATACAAAAAAAAAATAAAAGGGAAGAGTTACTTACACTAAGAGGTTATATTAACAATATTTAATCAAAAATACAATTGATGAAAAGTCAAAAGAATAACATAAAAAACTTTAATTGTTTTTAAAGGTAAAGTATGTTTTTTGGTTCAAAATTCTAAAAGAGATATAAATTCTCTTTACAATGATACCAAATTGTGTGTTCACTACTTAAAAATTGAAGATACATGAAGGTGTTAGCAATCAATCTAGACAACTCTGGAAAGTACAACAACAACTTTGAAATTGGAGCGGCTGCTATGCGGAAACAAATGGCAAACGAACAAAGTCAAATAGCATATTAACATCGTTAATTGTATCACCTATTTTAATATTTCATCTAATAATTATAATTGACCTAAATATCGGTTTTTTACTATTTGTGTAATTATTTTGTTGCATTTTTGAAATACTAATCAAAAAACGAAATAAACCTTGACGTTGAGGACTATAAATGTTAATATGTCATTTGACTTTGATTAGTTTTGTCATTTGTTTCCCTATGACAGCCGTTTGAATTTCAGCGTTGTTGTACTTTCTAGAGTTGTCTAGATTGATTCTTAAAACCTCCTTGTAACTTCAATTTTTAAGTAGTTAACACACAATTTGGTATCATAGTAGAGAGAATTTAAAGCTCTTACAGAATTTTGAACAAAAAAACTACCATTTTAAAATTAAATTTTTTTTATGTTGCTCTTTTGTTTTTCATCAATCGTTTTTTGATTAAATATTGTTAATAACCTCTTACTGTAAACTAACTCTTCCCTTTCGCCATTATTGTATCTTCCTAAATAACAAAGATATCTTCGGAGACATGTAACTTCAATCACACTGAATAGATAAATGAAAAATCAGAGAGGCGTATAGAAACACTGGTAATCATAGCCCCTTAAGCGCTTCTTGCAAAGCATTTACTAAGTTTTTTGATACATTTTTCCCGTTTTCAGTTTTTGCTGTAGGTTTATTGGTGATTAAAGTTTTTGTTTTTTGCTTTAAATTTGTTGGTAATAACTTTTTTGTTTTTTGCTTTAGGTCTATTGGTAAGCGTTTCAAGTTTTCTGTTTTTTGTTTTAAGTTTGTTAGCAAGTGTCGCAAGGTTTCTGCTTTTTGCTTTAGTGGCTTTCGTTTTAAAATTTTCTATTCCAGTATTATTTGTAACCGTCCAAAAGTTATTAAGTATAATATTTACAGTAATAAAAATTATTTTTTCCCACAACATAGAATATTAATGCTTAGAAAATTCATTTTCTACAGCTACGTCGAGGTAGTTAAGAAGTTTTTTTTAATTACTGCAACAGCAGTTAACCTTTGATTTTAAACTTTCAAGAAAAGTTCACTTGTTAGAAGTTGTTGTAAAATTATAAAACTGTACATTACGACCAACAAGGGATCCCTCCGTAGAAAACATAAACCACCTCTATCTTTCTTCAATATGAACCTATGCGACACGTCACTAGTCATTTCTTTGTCTAAGGTCAAAAATTCTTTACAATCACCGCACTTTAAATTTTTTGTAATAGAATAACAGCAATAACCAGTTATATAAGGTAAAACAGGCAAATCTGGTTCAATGGCTTTCAAATCGCTATCTGAAACGCAAATATATTCAAAATCCTGAGAGTTGTCTTCATCATCCTTAAAGTTGAAATTAGTATGTTCGTCTTCATTGTCTAACCTATTTATTATTATTTTACTATTAGACTTTAATGATAGATCGAGCGTGCGCAATATTCTTAATTTTTTCTCAGACTCAAATATCTGTCTTAATGACACATGATACTGAAACCCTGACAGTTGTCTGTAGCGACCAAATCTGTCTTCTAGAGCATCGGTCTGAATTTTTCCTGTTAGTAAATATGTCATTTTCAATTCATTAATGCAATAATCGGTCATTTGCAATAAGGTATAGGTAGTGTGCTTTAAGGCTATGTGTCTCTTCTGTGAGTTTCCCCTTTACATCCAGAGATTCCCATTTGTTCAACCAGAGCAAGAATTTATTTAAAAATTTATAGTTTTCATTAGATGGATCGTTGGTTAAAGGCTTTTGCATTTCGCTTTTTAGTCTTAAACCTTTTAATGGTGTTTTAACATTGACAACGTTCCACCATGTTCGTATTATATTTATGAATTTTGCAGTATCTTCATAATTTTCGATGTTATTTGCGGGACCTAGCTCAAGTAAGCCATTCTCGACATTTTCATTAAAAATTTGAATGACTACTTTAACGTTTTGTCTTTCAATTGTTGATGGCCACAATGCTTTAAGGCTCAGTCCATAGCCGAATTTTAATAATTTTTTACTTTCGTAGTTATATAACTCTCTGACTGTTACAAAAAAAGCAAAGCGTAATACTTCAACGTCGTCAAAGTCAGGAAAGCAAAATGTTAAGCCAGAGTCTTTCAAATTTAACCAATTATTGCGAATGCACTTAAAAATGTTGTAACCGTTTTTTTCACCACTTCAGAACGTCAATAAATTTTTAGTTTCACAAACCTTTTGTCTAGTCATTTATATCACGTAAACAATTTTTAAATAAATGAATACCAGTATTGGTATTATGAGTTCTAACCGCCATACAGAAATGCTAGTTTGGTTGCTAACAGCAGGCGGTAAATGTTAGTATAAATATTATCAATGTCAAGCAGCTTTTCTGTTTCATGCATATTGCATCAGCACTCGCTTTAGCTTGAACTCTCGTCGAGAACCAACATGGAAACCAAAAGGGTCCTAACATGTAATTTGCGTCTGGCCTTGTGCGGTAGTGGAGCCCTAGTGCGCTGAACACTAAGTTTAGTGGTTTTAATAATGGTAAGAGCTAAAAATAAGTTACTAGACAAACTAAATAATTTTGTTGTAGCGCTCTTTTGACAACTTCTTTTGATAACCTCTTTTGATAACATCTATTAATAATTCTTTTGATAAATTCATTTAATAATTCTTTGGATGGTTTTTTGATAATTCTTTGGATAGCTATTTTTAAATAGCTCTTGAAATATTTTTTAAATAACTTCGTAAAAGTTTCAATTAAATATGTCTTTCAACGCTCCGTTAGAAAACCTTCAACTGAATAATTATTGAAATGCTCCGGCAAATCTTCGATTAGATATTTATTTTATAATTCTCCTGCAAATGTAGAGAAAGAACTTTTTAAGTAATCGTTTTGTATATCAATTGTAAGGCTTCTCCGTATATTCATTTGTTAGAATGAACCCGCCTTATCTGGTTTTATAAAAATAAGGCAGTCTGAAAGCTGTGTTTCAAGACGACATTAATTCTACTTTCGCATCTGCGAGTACTAAGTTATAATTGATTCACGTCAAGTTTGCGATACGAAAAACCGATCCAGTATGAACGTCCTTCAACCTTACGATGAATAATAATCTATAGGAACACTGTGGCACGATTTAAATAAAAATGAATAAAAACCCTTAACCACAAAAAATATTTAAAATACTAGATACGTATTTCGAGCACATGTGGTCATCATCAGTAGAAATTTAAATAATAATTAGTTGTTGTTCCGGAACACTTCAGAGGTTATTCTCCTCACCAATCAGGCTGAAGTGAACCATCCTAACATGCAATTTACTAGAATGTTGCTTTAAACACTATCGAGGATATTCTCCTCACCCGCAGGCTGGTGTTCTCCACAACAACCAAGTGAATCACAATTCACATGCTTTCCGGCAATAATTAAATTTATTTGTAATTCTTATACAGGGTGTTAAATGTCTGCTCTTTGCATAATATGCGAATTACGTATTTATCATGATAAATAAATGTAGTTTTTTAACTTCTAGTACTATTTACATGTGTCGTATGATGATTAAGATTCAATCTACCCCTAAATAACCCTCTTATCATAGCAATATATATATATATATATTATATATATATATATATATATATATGTATGTATAGTGGTAGGGGTGTGCATGTACAGTGGTGTCTTCTAAAACCTCAGGTGGTGTTTTCTGTTTAGGTTTTTTAAATAACAACTTTTAAGAAAGTTGGAATGTATAAATAGTATTGAACTAAAACAACAACTTTATTAGCAAATAATATTTTTTATAATCATCTATATTGTTTGATGACCATTTTCCCCAAATCCGGTCTTTATGTCCATCCCGGTTACTGTTGTGTGCTCTCATTGCCAAATTATTAAGAAGCCAGTTATAGGTTGATCTATGACGGCCAGCTATATTAGGTTGGTACTTGTAATTTATTTTATACTTTAAGATTAACTTCAATATCTTCTCCGACGCCATAGGTTGCGCAAAATATATAGCATCTACAACCATATCATCGACAATTGTTGTCAGTGATTTATAGTTTCGTTTTATATTCACTACAGTATACGCCTTTGTGCTTTTAATACGGCTCGGTTGGTTAGCAATTCTTCGAAGAAATATATATCGTTCAAACTATAACCTTTGTCTATTCTGTCTAGCACTCCACGCACCTAGTGACATATTAACTCCGTTCTATCACTGCAAGCGACGATAAAGTGCGATACAAATTGATCGCACCTGCTCTGGTGATTAAATAGAACGTCCATTACATCTACAGATGTATTATTGGTCAATGTTAACCATTTGAAAACCTCGACAGGAACATGAACACCTAATCTGGAGAGAATATGTTGGAGTTTGTCTACATCGTTCGACATTATGGCTTGCTTCAAATGTTACTTTAAAATGCATTGCTAGTAATTCAAACAAATCCTACAGCACGTTGTTCATATTAGTATGAAAACTTTACGCCATTGTCGTCACTGTTTTCACTGCCACAAAAGTTAAAGTAGCTACCAGTTATGGTACATTTGTCGAAATCAGTAATGAAAAAGCGTTGTGATACTTCAGACAAGTTAGTAGCCTAAGGTGCTCAATACCGAGTAGCGCACTTGAACGATGAGAATGATTTGAAATTTTCTTCTGCTTGAAATTTAACCCTATCTTGCTTGCTGATATTTTTGTCTGCTTTTGTATTTCATTAATGCCTATAGGTATATTTTTGTACCAACCTTCCGATTATTATGCATCCAAAATGGATTGGGCGTTAGGAATAATCTGTCTGTTGTAATGTGCGTTGATCTATGCTTGTATTTTTTGAAACAATCCGACTGGGCATAAAGCTTCACTTTCTTCGTTTTTATTTAATCATTTACTATCGCAACATTTTCTATTATCTCCTTGGTAAGTTTTAGAAAATATGGGATTGTGCTCAATGCGACCAGTGAAGGTTCCATCGTTCGCTTTCTCTTCTTTAAAATAGTATATTTTGCAATTTGAGGCTTCTCCTCCTCCCCATGCTAGTTCAAATGCAGCTATGAAAAAATTTCTTCAAAAGCCCAAATGACGTATCCTCATCCCATAAATTTGCCATTTGATAAATTTCTGATTTGGTTAAAGCAACTGAACTTTCTCTCTTTTTGTCTATGTCAGATTGTAGCAACTTACGTTTAGCATCTCTGGCATCGCGAGCTCTTTTAAAAATTAAGTCCGAGAAAGGATTGAAACTGATACTAAATTTTTCAAAATACAAATTCTGAATCATTTTAGCTGTACTGTTCCAGATCGTCTTTACAACGTATTCTTTATAATCATCCCCATTAACCTTTTTTCATGTTGAATGCCCAGTTGATGAGCATGTCTGCCATATTTTCCAATGGCTGGGCTTCACTTAAATTAAAACATCGTTCCTTGCTAAAAATGCTATATTGATTCCAAATAGAATTTTTGCATTTTCTGATGTTTTGAGGCACTGAATTTACAACTTCCAAAATTATTTCTTCATTAGAACTACTTCCAAACCTTGCCATATCAATATATCGTTTAACATAAGAGATGACAACTCAAATTAATTTTAGTAACTTCAAAATAGCATCTTTAGACAGCTACTTATATGGCGTTGCCATGGTGAAGTTAAATAGAAATATATCCGAAATTTTTAGCCACTTAGTAATTTCTCTTCCTTCTTATTTATCTGATAGCAAACGTCATTTTTGATAATTCTCATATGAGCGTTTTATACAGGATTAGAATTGCCACATTTATTTAATATTAATAGTGCAAAATGGCTGATCAAGAGTAGCCAACTATAATTGCAAAGCAAGCTCTAAAAGCTTAAAGTGTGCTACCCATTCAATTTAAACAGAGCTATGAGGAAGCTTAATAATTCGCTTGATGATAAATAGCTAAAAAATGTATTTGTTTCTGAGGGCATAATAAGCGGGCGTTATAAAACCATTACGCCCCTTGTGTAATGGATATGTTTACATATCTCGTATCCTAGGTGTTATGACTAAATTACAATGAGGTGAAATATAAAATAATAAAAGGTTTTACATTTGGCGTTATTCAAAATTTAAAATAAACGCGGCTGCCTTCTCTCTCTCTCTCTCTCTCTCTCTCTCTCTCTCTCTCTCTTTCTATCAAAAATACTACATTTCACCTCCTTTTGCTTGCGGTCGTGCGAGTGCGTGTCCACAATGACGTTTTATAAAAAAAAATAATAATCTTATTTGCAAACCATCTTTGCCGCATCTTCCTGAACAATTTCTTAGCTTACTTCAATGCAGAAAACCTTGAACCTCTTAACTACATGACTACATCCTTTTCTTTAATACGTTTGTTTAGCGGCACAATTGAATCCTGACCTGGACGTTCTTAGAATTTAAGTGTGTTTTTTATGTGTTTCAAGATACCCTAAATTTATTTGCAATTTTCACATTGTACTCATTGGTATATATTCATATTATAAAACCTAAAGTAGTTTTCTTCGACTTATTATATTATAATCACGTATTACAATTACATTATAGCAAAACAAAGTAGTTTTAAGTAATCATTTCAGTGAGACGCTTTACAAGGTATATACTTATGATTAGTCGATGTGCAAAGTCGAAGAAAATAGATACCAGACATCTTTATGGTGACCATCGCAACCAACCTGCAACTTTGTTTCTAATATGGTTATTAATTAATTAATTAATTTGTTTAAAGTGGGAAATAAGAAATTGTTTCTTTTGACCTTTGCAATTCAAATCAGGGCAAAAGTGGTATTCTGATTAAGCTATAAAAAGAAGTGAATAGCTTCAGAATAATCTATTTAGTTGTAGTTCTTTCCTAAGTAACAATCTATAATGAACTGTTAACTTGGTACTTAACGGTAGGTTTCGTTTGATTTATTTAATTTTATTTAATATTAGTTGTGCTTAAAGATAGAGCTTTGTAATTAATTCAAAACATTTTAATATCTATTACCCTTTTAGATGAATCTCAAGCAACTAAATCAAATTTCTCTTCTAGAAAAGGCGAAGAAACCTCTGGTTAAGTTAAACAATCTATCTATTGGCCAGTCATATAATATTTATAGCTGCGACGCTTCATCAAAGACTACGATCTTCGACCAAAGCGGGTGTGTGTACGTGTGTACGTGTGTACGTGTGTACGTGTGTACGTGTGTACGTGTGTGTGTGTGCGTGCGTGCGTGCGTGCGTGCGTGTGTGCGTGCGCGCGTGCTTGAATGCATGCGTGCGTGCGTGCGTGCATGTGTGTGTATCGGACTACATTAGAATTCCTATATAAAAGGTTGAGCAAAAGTCACGTGAACTTTGAATGTAGGATCACCCGGGGTGAATGATCTTTGGAACTCACAAAAATGGTCTTTTTGGACCTTAGAATTTGCCATGTTAAATGCCATACAAAAACCTGTTGTTTTGGTCTGATACGAACATAGTATACCTACTGTTTCGGTATACACCATTAACATCGCTTTGCATACAATCTAAATAATTTTCTAAATACTCGCACAGTATCCATACACGCTTTTCTGCGGGATTCCCAAAGAGTTTATTAAAAAATACCATTTGAAAAATGAATTTTACCGTACCCTGTTTTAGTAATGTTTGTTAAATTTAAAAAAGCTCTAAGTGCTTAATATTAGTGAAGCAGAAAAATGAAATGAAATTGCTAATTCAATTTCGAACGTAACGTATTGAATCTTCTGCAACTATTTATCTATTTGTTTAGGTAAGGACAGAAGCAATTTGTCTTTTAACATTTATTTCTGGTTTTCAGCCACCTTCTTGCCCTTTTCCTTTTTATCTGCTTTCGCGGCGTGACACGTTTCACATAAATGAATTTAACATCTGCTTCAGGATATAAATTTATAAATTAAGTTACTCTGCTTTGATATCTTGGTATAATATGCCACTAAGTTTCCTGATTACTGCTTTATGTTACGTCTAATATCTTGAAGTCACGGGTGCTGCAGCTTTTCCGGTTTGAGTAATATGAACAATAGTTTCGTTACAATTACGCTAAATTTCTCAAAGTTTCTACAGCTTATGTTCTACTTACCCACTAAAGCTTATCCCTATCGTTGTAACAAGTAATGACACTGATATCAAGTAAGGACTTAGTCTTAATTGCAAACGTCCTTCCAAGCGGACATTTTAGTGTGTGACTAGATAGATACAATAGAAAAATGAATCTGTAGACTGCTAACTCGTAAAGCTGTTTTCAACTGTTCGTTCAAATGAAACTATTCGGAAATTTCTTTCAACGTACGTTGGTATTTATGGAAACCAGGGATTAATTGATTACAAAACTCCACACCTCAAAATTATAAGGGACACCTAAAATATAAAGATTATAAAACTAAACGAGGAAATTCTGCAAAGTTACGGCAACGAATTGTCGATAAATCTCAGTTAATTTCGAGGGAATTCTGGTGCAATGTAGTAGCATTTAACCATCGATTAGGGTACTGTTAAGTTACCAACAGAGCACATTTCGAACACATGATTAAGTAGAAATTTATTGTAGTTGGACCTCAACTCATGTGACATACCAACTTATGAATTCTTGAAGGAATCTTTAATTAAACAATTCATCGCCCTGTACAATCTTATCTCTGTGAAGCCGTCGAGATAACCATTACATGCTTATAAACACAATGACAATACATCACATCACTCTGTATGTAAGCCTAAGAAGTTCTTAGCACAAACTCTTTCTAACAAGGATACAGTTGTGTATGCAAAAACACATGCATTATACGTTTGAGTACAAGCGTAAATTGCTTCTGCAACAGCGACTGAGCGAGTCAAACGAAAACGATTTGAATAATCTCAAACTTAACCATACTTTGTCTCTTGCCGCTCTCATTTTACTTGCAGGTTGTGCAATGTGCCTTTATTATATTTTAATGAAAATTGCGACTCGCCGCCGTCCACAAGTTCAAAAACTTTGATTGAAGTGGAGGACGCACAGACTACAGCATATAGTAATATCGCTAGTACTGCCTCTGCCGACGTCAATGCGATTACATCCCTTGCTCTTCTACTTACTGCTTGTTTTAAAACCCTCCATAAGAAAAAGCGGCCACACATAGTGCGTGCTTTTGTTGATACAGAGAGCCAGCTTTCTGTCAGCACCGAAAACATCCATTTATATTTATCAACAACTTTAAAATAAACTTTGTTGTTTTACTGTCTATTTGTGATAACATCTCTTCACAGAATATTCAAACACAGTTATCTCACTTACATATCAAATTAGTGGACGAACAAGGGCGTAATCCTGCCCCTGTACAAATGCTTCTAGGTTCAGATGTCGTCTCCCGTATCCTCTTAGGTGGAGAAATTGTGATCAACGAAAACTCTTCTATTGCGCCCAATATTGTCTTCGGCTACATGGTGTTTGGCTTCACTGACCCCATGTCTGTCAGTATAATCAATTTCTTTCCTATTTGTATGAACCCTTGCCTCGATGGAAGTCTCAAATAATATTGGCACTTGAAGATATTCCTACCAAGAAGTTTTCTTCCCCTAAAAATGACAACGCGCAGGAGTTTCTTAACAAATTTGTATTTCTATTACCAAGTGGTCGATTTGGAGTAAGCCTACCGTTTAAAGAGTATCGTTCTAAATTAATAGATTCTTAACGCAATTCAACCAAGCGGTTTCTTTCTTTGGAATACCGTGTTGTTGCAAACTCTAACCTACGTAAATTATACATGGATTTTATATGTGACTACGAACCATCAAGTCACATGTCTCTTGTTTTAAAAGATTACTCTTATTATATTCCGCGTCATACGGTTTTTAAAATCGGAAAAAAGAGTCTCAAATTGAAAGTGTGTGGATGCTTCAGCAGTTTCCTTAAATGACATCGATAAATGATGTATTGTTCATTGGACCAAAGCTTTAAAATAACGTAATAAAAATATTGCATGAACTTGTATTTGGATGCAATATCAAACAAATGTTTCGACAATGCTTATTGCCGAAAATCTCACCGCCATCACACATTGATACTATAGCGCTGTGATATTTCTGATGATATTCAGACTTACCAATTCAATATCATCGCCTATAAAGTTTCCTCTGCCTCGTTTCTAACCGTTGCAAAAATATTTAAACTAGCCGAACTTGGTAAGAATGACTATCCTCTAGCTTCTGAGCGTTAAAAAACAATCTATTTGTGGACGATTTTTTGGACGGTGCCACCACACTCCAAGAGGCGCGTAATTTAAAACTTCAACCCGTTGATTTGCTTCACTCAGGATGATTTGTGAAATTGGTAGCAATGGTGCTGCTCTCATTGCGGATATTCCACTTTAATACCGTCAAGCTTCAAGATTAAATCTATTATCAACTGACTCTGATTGTACGATTAAAGTACTTGGCCTTTAATGGCAATCATTTCGTGACGTTTTCTCATTTACAATAAAACCATTGGAAACAAATATTTCAATAGTTGTTCGTATATATGACACCTTCGGGTTTCTTACATCCATTATTTTTATTCTTAAAAAGCTCGTTCAACAACTTTAAATACTTGAGTTGGATTCGGACACACCCTCCTCCCGAATTTATTACGAAATATTTGCAAAAATTTATTTCGGAGTTACCCTACTTGGATACTCTCCAAGTTTCTCGTTTTATTCAAAGTGATGGAGCATTTAATCTTCAGCTTGTTGGATTTTATGATGCTTCCGAAAAAGCCCATACAGCCTGTATTTATTGACGCGTAGTGTCTCTTTCAGAAAAAAATTTTGTTTTTTAATAATGGCAAAATTAAATGCCGCTTATCTGAAATACCGTTCTGTATCACGCCTTTAACTTTACGGTGCAGTACTCCCATTAAAATTAATGGAATTTGTATTAAATACTTATCCCTATTTGCACTTAGATAAAATTCCTTACTACAAAAAGTCTTCTGTAACGATATCATGGATACGATCTGTACCCTATTAAATAAAATTTTTGTACCTAACTGTGTTAGCTACCTACATTCAAGACCGAGTTTTTACCGATCTCTGGGGTTATGTCCGTTCCAGCGACTAACCTGCAGATTCAGCCACTAGAGGATTGTTTCCTACAGCACTATCATCATATGCGCTATGGTGGGTAGTGTCTTCTTTCTTTTCTTTGAATTAGTAGCATTGACCTCCTAATCTATCTGTAACACTTTTGCTTGAAGCGACGTTTGAGGTGAAACGCGTTGTGCTTCACTATTGTTCAATACTTAAGGATCGAAAATTCCTTAGAGAAATTTTTGTCCCTAGTTAATACTAAAATTGTTTCTCCAACACTAACTACTCATGAGTCGCATCAATCTGTAATGATTACAAATAAGTATATCTATCTTTTTCTTTAACTGGGGTATTTATCTCTTTTTCTTTTTTAACATCTGTGAAGTCCTATGTACAGCACTCAAGTAGGTAAAATACATAAATGCGACATAGAGTAGTGAATCCCCAAGTAAATAATATTACACTCTTTTTAAGAAAGTCCAACGCAACTACTATCGTGGGACACTGAGACACCTCAACGGCCATTTTTTTTTAATGGTTAAAAATAAGTAATATTGGACTATGCTATATTGAACATATTTATCTTGTACAAGAATAGCTAGAACCAATAAATTGTAAAAAAATTTGTTTAAAAGATACAAAGCAAGAACTGGTGTCTGAGGTGCTAAAATATCAAACGATAGTGTTCAAGGGTTAAAACCGCCATATCAAAGTTCTTCTTCTCAATCCTCCATCAAACAAGAATGCTAAGAAAAGACAGTGATATGCAGTTGTAAAAATTAGAAAAAGGTAATGCGTTAACAAAAATTTTAAACGATCAATATTCTAATCAAAAACATGTTGCTTGAAAAATTGCGACTTGCAACTTCGATAAAAATATTACTGAGATAATTTACGTAAATAATTTATCTGCAAAATAAAACGTGTATCAATAGAAAGTCTTTGTACTTGAAGTAATGATTGAAAGCATACCTCCTCAAAAGCAAAACCAAAATTTTCATATTCACTTCTTCTAAAATAAAAAGTGACAGATCTAGCTCTTGTTATAAAAAAGGCAGTTTTTCTTCAGTACATATCGAATAACATCTTTTTTGTAATTTCTACAAGTTCTCTCAAGAAATTACAATCTCCACGAAAATTTGGACAGATGCTGGACGTGATTTTCCCGTTATTTGCTCAGGATCACGAAATATGATGAATTGATCTGTCAAACTATAATTCTTGAAGCTCAAAATAACTTGCGCTTTGAAATTCATTTGTGTCCGGTATTTATAATATAGAACGATTACTCTTGAACTAAACCAGTCTGGATTTAGTAATCAGCTCAAACAGTTATCACATTTTTGCTAATAAAGAAAATTAGTGTGAAATTAACAGGGTAAAAGTGTTAAGGAGATGCTTCAGTCCCATTTTGTTTGATACATAAACTCATTGTTATTTAATTTTAGTCATTGTGCATGAAACTTACCATAATTCGTCCATGAAAGCGAACATTGCACTGATAATTTCTTTAAGCTGTTTATCTTACATTTTTGTATGTAAATATAATTTCCTGTATTCTGGTTGTTACTTTTATTAGCTCCAAAGAAAGCAAACCTAATTGCAAGCTATAGTTCATCAAGTTTGATACAAACAGAGATTAAACGCACACTGAACGATGCAAGCGTTTCTTTCACAAAGGCGTTTGTCAATCATTTAAATCAGTCTTTGAGCCGAACGACGGCATTGAGTCAATTTAAGTAGTGCATTTTTTCTTTTAAAATTTCAAGTTTTGTAGTTGCATTACAGTTCATTTTTCCAATATGACAGAACTAGAGACCTTAAAAGATTTTGAGCTCTGCTAAGAACATATTTGACTTTAGCAGTAAGTGGTTTGAAGCACACGATAATGAAATTTTTTACCAGAAGAATTATGTAACCGAGAACGTCCCGTATAAAAACCGTTTCAAAAATGTAATGACACTCAAATTCAAGTTGAAATGCTCGTTGGGAAATCTATCGATACGCTAGATCTAAATGAAAATCGCGATGATTAGGAACCACGATTTATATTTTCATTTACAAGCTACAAAGGGCATTCCGGGATCTTTCGTTGAGGTCAAGTCATACTTCTCTCCTTGTCAAAAATGAACGTGCTTCCCCCTCTGTAGCGTCTGCCCATCGAACAGCAGAAATAAATACAAAGTCGTTCGAAGGCGACGTAGCCGAATGGCCATCTTTATATGAACTATACAAGTCACTAATAAAGGATAATCCTTCTCTTTCAGATATTTAACGGTTTATGCACTTAAAGCGTTCCTTAAAGAAGAGCGTTTGACAGACAATTTGGCTACCACAGAGTCGAATTTTGGAACGGAAATAAAAATTCTACATAAGCGGTATCAAAATTCACTGACACTAATAGCCATTTATTTTTTACAACTATTTTTCTCTCCCCTCCATCACAAAATGCACCTCGGAAAACTTGCGCAACCGTTTTACAAGCGTTGATCACTCACTAGATTCTCTTAAAAATTTATATTACACAAAATCACAATTGTAGAAATTTTTAGTTGTGCGTTTGTTGGAAAAGGATTGGATTATGGTTCGCGTAAGGCCTTCGAACCAGAGTTAGACGGAGTCACGATTTTTTGACCCGGTGACCCGAAAACAGATTGATCCAGGACCCGATGACCCGAGACCCGAACAGACCCGGTGACCCGAACTGATCCGACGGCCCGAACTGGCCCGGTGACCCGAAGCGACCCGAAGTGACCCGATGTGATCCGGTAACTCGAAGTGACCCTGTGGTCCGGGTGACCCGAAGTGACCCGAAACTCAAACTCACCCGGTAACCCAAAGTAACCCGAGCTGTTTTCCTAAATGCGCTACTTTTTCTAATTTAACCGTTTCTCCAACTCTTACTGGTTCCGAGATCACAATGGTGCCGGTGATAAAAAACGATCTGTGCATGTGTTTTGCTGTGTAATGTTTGAATAAATTTGAAATGTTCTGGTTGATTAGATACTAATATTCTAACTCTTATTAAAAATATAAATAAAGGTTGCCGCCCTGTGTGCTAAACTGTTAACCGTTAAACAATTTTAAAATAATTTTTATGCCTCTTGTCGTATGTATCATGTACTTATTTATCGACGCAGCTCTGTTATTTTACTGGCTGGTAGTTATGCATTACAGCAACCAATTACCTATGTGCACGTTAATCTCAGGAGCATACACCGTTAACATCTGGTTAAAACCAGGTCACCAGGTTACTGGGGGTGAATACCGAGTCATCGGGTCAATACCGGTTCATCGGGTCAATACCGGGTCACATACTTGACCCAGTGACTTGTCAAAAAAGTGACCCGAAGGGACCTGGTGACCCGGGGACCCGATCCAATACTGCTTCAAACAAGACAGTTTATTTCATTTGACAAAGATGATCCGTCCTATATTAAGATCTTGGGACTGCACTGGCGTCCTACAACAGATTGTTTTTCTTATAGTATTTTGGCTAGAACAGTTTTGTCGGAACTTGCAAGGATGTGTGATCCTCTGGGGTTTGGTGTTTTTATCACCAGTTATTATTTTTGCCCGTAATTTAATCCAGTTGCCTTGGACTCTACATTTGGATTGGGACGAAGAATCTGCAGAAGATATTACCAAGACTTGGACAATATTCCAAGAAGAATTACCATTTTTAAAGACAATTTCTGTTCCTCGATTTTGGAATCTAACTACATCCACAGTTTGTGAATTACGTGGGTTTTGCGATAGCAATGAAATATTAAGACTTATTTGGTTATTAATCGAACGCGGATGGCTCCTCTTAGCTGTCAATTCCTCGATTAGAATTGTGTGCAGCGGTATTATTAGCGGACTTGATGACTTTTGTGGAAAGAGTACTTGAAAACAAAATTAATTTGGTGAAAGTGAATGCATGGTCTGATTTACAGGTCGTGTTATCTTGTTTAAGGGCTCCATCATACAGGTGGAAAACTTTTGTGGCAAATAGAGTGGCATTAATACAAGAACGGTTACCTAGTAATCAGTGGTTTTATGTTTCATCACAAGATAATATCTGTGATTGTGCGACGAGGTGCCTATCTCCCTCTCTGTTGCTGCATTGTACCCTTTGGTGGGCGGGACCTTTGTTTTTGTGTGATCCTTATGAAAAGTGGCCAATGCAATCGTCTTGGGGTTCAACTAAAGAATAGATTAAAGACAATACTTGTCTAATTGTAACCTCTGTAGAAATTTGGCCAGTCGTCTTTATAAATAGATTTTCGTCGTTGCCCAAGTTAGGAAGATTTTTTTGTTATTGTTTGAAGTTTGTTAGTTTGTGTCGTAAAGGCAAACCTATCTTAGGCAACTTTACAAACGCCAAACTCTGACATTTGTTATTAACGTTAATTAAATTAGTGCAACTAGTTGACTTTAAATTGGAGTTGGACCAGATCCAAAAGGGAAACTTTGTTCAAAGCCCATTCGCAAATTGAATCCCTTTTGTGATTCGGAGGGCATCCTTAGGATAGGAGGTTGTTTTAGTAATTCGTCGTTAGATTACAATTCGAAACATCCTATTTTGTTACCTCGTCAAGGAAGTTTGACGCGGTTGATAATTAAACATTATCACAAGCTCTACTTGCACCCAGGTTATAACACTTTACTGGTATTTTTGCGTAGACAATTTTGGATTTTGTCTCCGAATCGAGCAATGCGTTCGGTTGTATCTGATTGTTTAAAGTGCTTTCATGTACATCCTAAAAGGGTCGTCTCCCCTCTTATGACCGATTTGCCAAAACCGAGAGGTTTAGAAGCCAACGCCTTTAAAATTGTTGGGGTCGACTTTGGGGATCTCTTTTCGATTAATTCTAGTAAGCTTAGGGGAGCTAAAGTTTGAAGGCTTATCTATGCATATTAGTCTGCTTTTCCACTAAAGCGGTTCATCTTAAATGTGTTTCTAATTTGCCTGCGGAAGTATTTTTAGCAGCATTTTGTCGTTTTCTGTCTCGAAGGGGCACTTGCACTCATGCATATAGTGATTGTGGTACAAATTTTACTACTGCTAATAAAGCTATAAGCAATATTTTCATGCAGCACTTCAAACTGAAAATTTGGAGTAGCATTTCAATCTCCCTTCGGCACCTCATATGGGTGGTTTATGGGTGGTTGGCATCAAGTGTGCGAAAAAGCACTTATTCAGAGTTATTGGTGAACAGGTGCTAACGTTCCAAAAGTTATCTACTGTTTTTTGTCAGATCGAAGCTCTGTTAAATTCCAGACCTTTGTTTGTCAATAGTTCGGATCCTAGTGATTTGCAAGCTATTACTTCCAATCACTTGCTCACTATTGAACCCTTGAAAACTTTCTTTGAAGAGACTTGGGATGAGGATTTGACGCCAGCTTCCCAAAGATCCCCAAAATAGGGCGCGGAAAGTGAGTTAAAATGCCAAGTAATTAATTCTTGGGAAGCTGCGGCTTTAGCAAGGCGATGGGCACTGACAAAGTTTGTACCACAGTCGCTGTACAAATTTTCACACAGACCTCGACGAACAAGAAACCGACGAAACGCTGTCCAAAAAGCGTCAGCGGTTAAGTCGGAAATTAGATCCAGGTGAAGAGACTTGATACACATACAAATAAAAATGCAGAGGCCACCTATACAAAGCACGTTATTTAAAAGAAAGGGGGATAATTTTTGGAATCGTTTAGCAAGTGGGATCCCGAATTGAAGGTCCCTGATCTCAACCGTAAAAGATGCTTCTTAAGTATGTTTAACAAGGCATTCCAAAACAAGCTCGAACTCATGAGCGGATACAGATCCAGTACGCTTAGTTAAAGGATGCCTGACATTATTAATAAACGTAAGATATGAGCGGCTATACGAACGACATAAAGAAAAGAAGACTGTTTTTTAAGTAGGGCATCCAATACATTACAGAACAAAGTAGTAGTGAGTGTAACGGACCGTCCTTCACGTAGTATCTATTGCGGTTCCAGAGAACAAGAACGCGGAACATAATCTATTTTTTGAAAATGTACTAAAATGGGCAAAGCCGCGCACCATAACAAACATTGGAGTAACTCGGCGGGTAACAAACCACGTGACCCAACCTCAGCGGAATTATCGTTAGAAAGCACGTGAAACCACATGGCGTTAGAAGTTTTATCTTGGATATAGGCTACTCTGTTGGCCACGAAAGTCTTCCATCATAGGGGCGGAGCGGAAATTCATGAATGAACAACCATCGAATTGGACCAACAGTATATTCTATTAAAGGTGAGATGAGAAGAAAACACATTCAGAACAAAATCTAGTACCTTAGCAGATAAGGCACGGCTACCAATCCTAATCTTGGCAGGGAAAGGGGTCGAAATGGAGCTACTTTAGATTTCGCACATACCAAACGAACTATAGGTTCTTTAGAACCGTTAAGAAAACGAAAATAAACGACGGCGCAGTAGCCGCGTTCCGAAGCGTCCCCAAAATAATGTACCTCACACGAATCGTAGTGAGAAGGGACTAGAAGGTGCGGTAAGAAAAAATCTGCAGGAAGAGGAAGGCTCTCAACATATCATTCCCATAAACGACAAAGCTCCGGTAGTGGACGGGCATCCCCAAGACGTTATAGGAAATGCTTTATTAAAAAGGAAAGAGGGAGAGAATTCCTAACGGGTCAAAAATGCGGGAAGAAAGAATATTACGTTTTGTACAAGGAGTATGTATAGGGTTGACCACGAAAAGGAAATTATCTAAAAAAGGGTTCCACTGGAGACCCAAAACTTTCACGGTAGGATCAGAAGGATCCTCAAAGCAATGCGATCGCAAACTCCGAAGAGTGGCGAGAATGCCGTTGAGCAAATTGGGATCATTTATAAGACCACTTGTGCAGGTCAAAGCCACCTCGTTTTAAAAGGGCTAGAAGCTGCTCTGTTAAATCCAAAGTGGATTGAAAAGTATCTCGACATGTCACTACGTCATCAATATAGGTATGATGACGAAGAGCAAAAGCGGCTAGAGGAAAGGGTCCACCTTCATCATCGGCAAGTTGCAAAAGAGTACGTATGGTAAGAAATGGAGCGCAGTTGACCCCATAAGTAATTGTATTAAGATAAAAATCCTGGATAGGATCATTAAGAAATAAACGCCACACAATCCGTTGATAATCACGATGTTCGGGTGCAATAAGATTTTGCCGATACATTTGTCGAATATCTGCAGTGAGGACGTAACGATGCAGACGAAATTGTAATAACAGTGTAGTGAGGTCTCTTTGCAGTTTCGGACCAATTAATAAATGATCATTCGGTGAACCTCCGAAAATACAATGAGCGGAAGCATTAAAAACCATGCGTAGCTTAGTACTAACACTGTTAGGTTTTATAACACAATGATGAGGTATATAATAAGAATGATTAAAGTGACCCTTATTAGGGATAGGCTGCATGTATTGAAGATCGATGTATTCTTGAAGAAAATCTTTATATTGTTGATATACAAAGGGCTGTTTGAGAAGGTGCCGTACTAAGGAAAGAAATCTTTGTGTTGCTAAATTGAGGCTCCCGGTAAACGTGGGAGCAGCATTCTTAAAGGGCAAAGAAACTACAAACGGCCCTGATCTGTCCGTGTATGAGTATCTTTGAAAATAATTTCAGCTTCCTTTTCCGCTACTGAAAATATTTCGACGTCGGGAAGTGATTCGACCTCCCAAAATTTGGAAACACTTTTTTTCAGGGAGGGTACTTGGTCCGTAGAGCAAAGTAAAGCAGTAACCTGCGGGGTGCTTGACGCGAGAATCGATCCCATTAACATATACCCGAAAACAGTATTCATGCCTATGGGTGTACGGTGTTCAACAAGAACACGATCATTTATTAGAATTTGTGGATTTACATCGGCTCCTAGTAATTTAATATATAGAAACGGGTTTTGAAAACTGCGGGTCGGCTAACTGAATGTTATGTAATGGCGATAACTGGTTGACCTTGACGCAAGTAGTAGGCAGGTTTTCACAAATCTTAGGTAAGACTATTGCGTCAATGTTAAAAAAATGATTCATTTTGTTCACTGGTTTAATAAAGACAGAAACAGCGCCGAAAATAGCCACGGTCTGCATAGAGCCAAGCCCATTAAAAGTAAGAGGTAACAAGGTAGGTTTTAAATTTAAGCGCTTAACACATTGTTGAGTAATAAATGAAGACATGCTACCGGTATTCAACAAGTAGCGAAACTTTTAGAAATTACCGAAACCATCACGAACTTCAATTTACACAGTAGACAATAAAACCACCCTTTTTTGGGGATTCGTGTTAATTAATACAACAATGGAATTATTGGAAGCAGCGGAGAAACGACTTACTGGTTTAAATTCGCATGTACTCAAAGCGGAGTGAACAGATGGCTTGCAAATATTTTGTTCGGCGTTATCAGACGCTTTTGAAAGCGATTCTAATGGGGAAGTTAAAGTATAAAGAGGTATGATGCCGCTGGCAACAAGTACGACAAGTCCTAATCGTACACTTGGAAAAAGTATGCGAAATTCTTAGACAGTTAAAGCAAAGATTGCGTTCTTTTACAAAATTATAGCGGTCGTTAGGGGTAAATTCTAAAAGGGCGAGGCATTTATATAGCGGATGGTCAACTTTGAAATGCGGGAACTTAGCAACACGATTGGTGGTGCGGACTAACATTGAAACACTGGGACGTGAACCTGTTCGGCTTTGTGCGGGCACAATATTTTGTTCATGTCTGATTTGTGATTTAAAGATTTGTTTGCGTAGGGATTTACATGTTCTGTCTAGAAATGTAATGATTTCAGTATAAGTAGGAATGATGGTGGGATCGTGCTGCAACTCAAAACCTCGAGCTGCGTGTACGTCCAGTCGATTTAAGAGCATCTGAGCTAAAATAAAGCTCCACTCATCAAGCGGAAGATCAAACCTTTTTAAGGCTTCCAATTTATCGGTAAAAACGTCGACTAATTGTTGTAAACCAGAGGGGTTATCAGAGTGCAGTTTGGGAAAATTGTCCAAATTTGCCCAATACGCACTCGTAATTTGGCGGATATTTTCAAATTTACTGCGCAGTTTATTGTACGCGAGTGTATAATAACTTTCAGTTAAATCAAAATTTTTAATGGCTAGTAAAGCCGGACCTTGCAGAAGTGATTTTAAATACGTGAATTTATCTACGACAATTCCGGGTTAGTATGTATGAGGGAGTCGTATAAATCAATGAAACCTTTAAACATGGAAAAATCTCCCTCAAAGAAGGGGACCTGCAACGAAGGTAAATTTATTTTTGACTTTGAGTGAGCGGCAGAAACAACATCGCTGGTTTTTGAAGGTTTATATCCAAAAAGTTTCATTTTGATTAACTTGATTAAATAAAAGGAACGATCAAACGCTTTTCTGATTTTATCTTCAACCTCAAACAAATCTTCCGCGTTTTAATCCGTGGCGATCAAGAAGATAATGTTATTGTGACTTTGATAGAAGGCTTCTTCTAATTTAACCATATGCTCAAGGTGCCACTTAAATAAATTATGATATTCTACATTAGAAATGGCGGATTGCGCGATGTCTTGTATCTCTTGTAAACTTTGAATCTGCGTCTATCGTAAAAATTTCAACTTTTTAAGTTTCTCTGCCATTTTAAATAATAACTAAAGCACAAATTTTCTTAAAAATTTTATAGAAAATTAGTACTGCAAAATGTTTTAAGCCTTATCAATTTAGGCACAAATTAAATAATCGTAGGTAAATGTAAATAGATGTAAATACAAACAAAGTAATTAACTTTGTTTCAAACCCGATAACTAATGGGAATGAATGCAATTCAAGTAATATATCATTTGCATTATCTAGACAATATGTTTGATAACACAAACTTGACCTCCGGTAAATGATTAATAATTATATTTTATATTATAGTACTAATATCTGCTACTGGTTATATCCGACTCGACAAGGATCAAAATTGAATGCTGAGTACATAAAAAGATACTCAAGAGAGAAAAGCGGGTGTATAACCGAACAGATATTAAACAAATGTGGCCTTCAATATTCCTACCTGTTGTCCAGTTAAAGCGGTGAAGATTCTTGGATCCAGAACACTTATTACTACATTCAAAAAATAATATAAAACGGTGAGGTTATCCTATACGGGCACTGACCTCCGAAACAGAAACTTATTGCCCAAGCGGTGACAATAGATTGTGGTAGGCCGCGCAGTCACCAAACATATGGCAAATAACATAAAACATTGAAGGTAATAACGCGACCGGGTTTATCAACTTTAAATAAATCAGTAGATATTACCATTATCAAATAAACTTAAATTTTATAGTAATAATATAAACAACCTAAATGAATATATACAGGTTTGGAGGGAACAGTGGTATTGTGCTTCTTTTTATATGAAAGGTGTAGTTACGTCTAAACATATGTCAGAAAAACAGCCCCACGACCCCGTCTCATCGTACGTCGCTTGAGTGACGGCCCAGTGCTATACCGAAGGTCTTAAATAGTCATAAGGCGGATGACTTTCATCTCTTGTGCATTATAGGGCATTGTGGACAAATCTACGCGTATCTTGACCTTCTGTGGAAAGTTCTTGATGTGGTTCAGTCTGTACCTTTGGTATGTCGAGATTATATTAAGAAAAAAGCAAATTAGTTTAAAAAATTTATTACCGTTTCTAATTATTCACTTATGTTCTATATTTAAAATGATTTAAAAATTTAAAAATTTGCCTTATACGTGGTTATTACGTTACGAATTTTTATTTTCAAGTGCTAACACTGTCAACGTCAACCGTCGTCATTCAAAAACTAATTTACGGAATTTCTCAATCCGTAACCATAATAGTAACAATTAATAAAGTATGAAGAAAGTGGCAGGTTTCATTATTGAGTTAGGTAAATAATATCTCATTATTAACCCCTTTTTGACAAGTGCTATAGAAAGCAAATTTCATAACTTCATCAGTGCTCGATAATAAATGTTAGTAGTGAAAAAACAATATTAATGTGCCACACCTACGTATCGTGTGCCGCTTTAGGATAAAGATCATTTTCCATGGCGCCGAAGTTCTTTCACATTATCTTTATTATACGAGCGATAAGTCTTGAAAAGAGTAATGCCGCAGAAAAAAATAGCTGATTCTGTACTTTAACTTATAAAATACATGCGTTAAGACTAGCTATTTTCATAATCAATCCCGAGTAAAATCTACACCTATCGTGGCGTAAAAACCATTTTCATTATAAAATGTGTGTAGGAAATAATGAAAACCTAGTGTCGATATGCATTATAAAAGCTAGGATTTATATCCTTCTAAGGGTGATGAGGGTTTGAATTCAGAACACCTGTTTTGAATAATCAGGTAAACATAAATTATTTTGGAAATTTAGGAAATTTTAAGAAAAAATTAATTTAGAAGTTATTTATTATTTAAGAACACCCAAATACGCCACAATCGAAAACACTAATTTAGGTACCAGGTTTAAAGAGTTTTTATATATTACACCCCGGATAAAATATTCTGCAGCTGTTTCAAAGACAGACACTATACTGTGGAATTTGTGTACTATAAGAATTTGTTATACTTATACTGGGGTTCATAAGCACGGTCGTATACATTGTCAAGTTGAACTTTTTTGAAGAGCACTTTATAGGTTGTTTATTATAATGGAGGTGTATGTGCTGCATATGCGGTAGGTAGTAACAGCTTCAAGTGAATATTTATGCCCATGTCCTAGAACATTCATTGTGGATAAACTGTAACAGTAATTTAGTTGTTACTGGTTGTGTCACATTGCTAAAGTTTACGTTCAGAGCCTGAATATGTTTGAACATAATATCGCATGACAAAATAATCAACAATTTATACAATTTCGGATAATATACTCTTTCAGTCCCATTGATTAAAACAAAAAAAAGAACTTTAAGACGAAATCTTATAATTCATTTGTGGTAGTTTGCACCTAGCAAGATTTAAGCTGCATGGGAATTTCTGTTATAAAATTTAAAATTATAAATAAATTCTATCATTAAGCCTTGTTCTAAACTTGTTCTAAAATGTTATTACAAGATACTCATGCTTATGTCTATTAATTTGTTTCGTATCATGACATATATTAGCGAACCTATATTTACAGAATACGGTTTATAAAAGAAAATTTTGATTTTTGCCTGCGCTGTTAGTAGGCATGGTTTTGAAATTTGTGTTTCTGTGGTATAACAATAATAGGCGTCGCCGTGGATCAATGTAGTAAGCGTGAGACTACGGATCCCAAGGTCCTGGGTTCAAATCCCGACACGGCCGACTGCTTGAAAAATGGCAGGTGAGCATTTTTCACAAAAATTACGCTCTCATTCGGATGAGAGGTTAAATGAAGGTCCCGTGTGTGAGTGTTGTCACGTACGTTAAAGATCCCTACCTTGCCTGGAACGGCAAGGGTTCGGCAAAATTCTAAATTTCCAGGCAATAAAAAACTCGCCTCCTGGCCAATGTAGTACCTTCTGGTGGAGCATTGGAAATATAAATGCACGGTATAACAATAATGTTGTATTTTTGTTGTTACTGTGCAAATTAGTTATAAGAATTGTTCGAGAAGTTAGTGCAAGGTGCGCGTTGACTAATGTGGAGCAATTGCGTATGTACCAAAACTGATGTTTTCTGCTGGTTTCTTGGTTTTTCTAGAAAGCGTTATATTTTTGAACCCTAGTGGCGCCCATAATACTTTTGACACTTTCCATAGTGCACCATTGTACCCATAACATACAGACTTTTTCTTTTTAAATGTTTCTTTTTTAAGGAGTCCGTATTTGTTACGGTACGTCTACAATCTCTGTCGCATGATGCTTTTAATTTAAAACAGTACTACATGTAGTACTGATTGCGCCCTCTCTAACGTAAGCGAGAAGAGTGTTTGGTACCTAATAAGACTAACTGCGTTGCCGACGACAAAAAGCAAGGAATTATTATATAGTATTTGAAGAGGTCGAGTGTTGTGCACGCGGAAGGCGTCCTAATAAACTCAGGGTATGTATCGTTACCTACTATCTTCATGGTGTGTGGATCAATAAATGTAACCCTTGGGTAGCTATATTTGGCGTGATCATTATTGAGCAATTCTATATAACTTCATGTATTTGTGTTATCTTGATATCACCTGTTCAAACAGTTATATCTACACCTGCTTTGGTGGATATCCGTCTAGTGGTTTAGTTACGTATGCCGCATTATCTTCAAAAACGTTAGAGGTTTGCAACAGTGCGTATCGTTCACTAAAATTCCACTAAAATCGTTAATTTATGGAGGTTACTTATAACATAATGTTACGTCGTTTAGTAATACGTATTGTGTTATTTCAATAAAAACCATTAATTTATTAGTTTCTCTTATAAACGCTGCGGACAGGTTGTACGAATAAAGGGCTAATGCTCGAACCTTGCTGAAGTAAGGAATATAGGTGTTATCTCATGCCAACCACTGAGCTAAGTTTAAATTTGTTTCGTCGCGGCGATTGGTCAAAAATCTGAGAGAGACTAACAGCCAAAAACTCAAAACCTCCAATATCAGTTTGATAACTTGCTGATGCAATTAAAACCTAAAACACCTTTATTGGTTATATGTATAATGAACAAAATAGGAATTTACTTTCAGTAGCGGTGTAAGTGCTGATTATCTGGTAGAACGTGTCAACAGCTCTCCAACTCTGTTACTAAATTTTGCACTAATGGTTTAGGTAAGCAGAACAACTTCGGAAATTTCGTGTCACTAATATTTTCCAACTGGTTACCAATTTGCCAGTTTTCCAAAAATCACGTGGTGAATTATTATCTTCTTCTGCAGCTACTGCTAAATTTTGTTAACCTTGATTTGCAATTGTATGTTTCATTCTAAAGGCGTTCAACCAACAAATAAACAGTGATGAAATTTATGAACCTAGTACTCGAGCAATTAAAAGATAATGATAAATAGTTAATAATGGACCTTCTATGAAATGTTACTTTATTTTCCAAATTCTAGGTTATATTAATAGTAAATACTTATTATGATTCATGTACGTGTGTTTTCACTTGCAATCTGTAAAAAAAATAAATGATCGTGCTTGATGCGTCACATATTCCAATACTAAAGATACTTTCCCATGCTGTACTACCAAAGAAATATTTTCCAACGCGTGCTATTGGAATATTTTCCATCAGTAAAATGAAGAATACCAAAAGCTTACTCTCATACGAATGACGTCACGTTTCTCATGGGAATAATATTCAGAATTGACCATCTGGTGTAAAACAAGTAGCTAAATATGCAACATCTGAACTAGAGTGCTGGGAAATATTTTTTGCCAAGCAATGATTGTTCATTGTACAAATATTATCTTGATATAGTGCGTCCAAGTTATCAACGTAAAAGAAAGTTGTAAAGCAACTGATCTGTCAGAAGTGTATGCGGTAATAAGTCTTTTGTATTTGGTCGGGTTTAGAAAAGCCAATTATCTAAATACAAACGAATTTTGGAGCAAAGATGTTCACAAAATTTTCGCCTAACAATGTCTAGGGAGACCTTCAATTTGCTATTATGAGCTATGCGATTTGACGATGTTATAACATTACTTTATACACTGATGAGTAACACGTTACGGGTTCTTTTTATCCCCTAATGTGACCAGTGACCTTTAAAAAAGGATTTCCTTAAAATGATAGAGCACAAATATCTTCCGACTATGCTAGGGGTCCATTCCTTGTGCAGAGCTTATGAAGGATTGGTCGTGGTTTTTTTTAAAAAGAATTATTTTCTTACTAGGGCTAGATTCTTAACAGGGGTATAAATAGGGCGCCAAGTCATTAACTTTAAACACAGGGTTTCCCTAAGGGGGACTTAGGCGTCCTTAAAGAGGAATATTTTATTAACTGCTAACGCAGAAGCTGTAAAAAAAATTTAATTAAATTTACAAAAATGAGGACACAAGAGGTATTCTCTTGTTACCTCATATAAAAAACAACAAAGATTAATCAGGCAACAATAATATGAACACAGATTTTATGCTTCATATTCTGAAAAGGCTATCAAAGCTTCTTGTTAAATAGGGTTTACCACTTTACGCTATTTAATCTTATATCTTGTTACCCTATTTCTGAACGTACTTGTTCAGAATAAAACAATTAATTAAGAAAATTAAATGTTGCTTTTTTAATTAAAATTGTTCCTTCATAAAAATTGTATATATAAAATTCATGTTTAAGAAAAGATAATACAAGTTTCATCTACTCATAAGGTAGGATTATATATTCAAAAGAAATATTAAAAACTTTAAATGTTGCTTTCGTTACAAAAATTTAACTTGAATTTATACCAGAAATATCAGATCTGTTTTTCTGTTTACATATTTATAAAAATTTAACTACATTGTCTATTAATTTATCGTTCAGAAATTGTAAGTGAAATCATGCATATATTAAACATCAATAAGAACTCTTTAGGTTTGCCTAACTTCATTAAAATTAGTAACTGTGATTATATTGTACTAGTATTGACAATAAAAATTTACTAAGGTCCTTTTCAGTTTGTTAAACGGATTAATGATAATAGGTGGTTACAAAGATATTTTCTGAAGCAGCCTCGTGTCAAAGATCACCAAATGTAGACGTGATGTACGAATAATACTAATCTCTTACCTTGGTTTAGCAGGTGTTGTTTACGTGTTGGCATTACAGCATGTTAGGGCAGGTGTTAATACATACGTTTTTCAGAAAGCAAGTGACGTAAAATCCACATGTTCTACAGGACACGAACAGCTGCGTGATCCTTGGACCGGACCATACGAACTTCCATGCGTTTTTCTTATACGCACAAACTGGACCAACCAAACTCCAATACCAAACTTAGAGGTTCTACTGTGTGTAGATCTTGACCAAACTAATTACCATCGTATAGTCTTCCTCCTAATTACTTGTAATTTCAAACTCACAACTTCAAAAATATCATTTTAATTTATCATCGAAGTTTATTTCCAAACCATAAAAATTTCTACGTACTTAGTAGAACGTTTCCTTAAAAATCCAAACTTATTATTTTCTCGCATAACATTACATAAAATCCAACTATTCATCGTACGGTTGAAGGACGTTCATCTTGGATCGATATTTTATCGCAAAGTTGACGTGAATGAACTATAACTTGATACTCGCAGGTGCGAAAGTAGAATTAATATTATCTTGAAATACAGCATACAGACTGCCTTATTTTTATAAAATCAGATAAGGCGGGTTTATTCTAACAAATGAATATACGGGGAAACCTTACAATTGATATATAAAACGACTTCTTAAAAGTTCTTTCTCTACATTTGCAGGAGAATTATAAAATAAATATCTAATTGAAGATGTTCTAACGAAGCGTTGAAAAACATGTTTTATCGTAACTTTTACGAAATTATTAAAGGAATATTTTAAGTGCTATTTAAACAAATGTCCAAAGAATTATTAAATGAATTTATCAAAAGAATTATTCAAACGAAGTTATTTATAAAAAGAAGTCATTAAAAGACGTTATAAAAAGAAACTATCCAAAAACGTTATTAAAAGAAATCACTAAAAGACGTCGTTAAAAGAGCGCTACAACAAAATTATTCAGTTTGTCTCATAACTTATTTTTTAACTCTTACCATTGTTAAAACCACTAAGCTTAGTGTTCGGCGCACTAGGGCTCTACTGCCGCCAGACGCAAATGCTAGAATCCTTTTGGTTTCCATGATGGTTCTCGACGAGAGCTCTAGCTAAAGTGAGTGCAGATGCACTATGCACAAAACTGGAAAGCTGCTTGACCTTGATAATATTTATACTAACATTCGACGCTTGATGTTAGCAACCAAACTAGCATTTCTGTATGGCGGTTAGCACTCATAATACCACTACTGGTATTTATTTATTTAAAAATGGTTTACATGATATAAATAACTTTACAAGAGTTTGTAAAACTAAAAATTCGTTGACGTTCTGCAGTGGTCAAAAAACGTTACAATGTGCGGGATAGAGAGTAAAGACAAAAGGTTGATAATTTGACACTAGTCAAGTTTTTACAGAATGTTATAGAGAAATGTAAAGTAAATTACCAGATTGGAGAGTATCTTACATTAAATAAAATGTTAGAAAGCTTCAGAGGACGTTGCAAATTTAAGAAATATATTGCCAACAAACCTGCAAAGTATGAATTATAAATATATGCGCTAGTTGATTCGCGAATGTTTTATACAAGCAACCTGGAAGTTTATAAAGGAAACAACCTAATGGTCCGTTTGGTTTAGATAATTCTGTAAAAATTGTAGTCAAGAGATTATATGAACTAATTTTTAATTCAGGTCGAAACGTTACTATGGACAATTATTTTACCGTAATACAATTAGCAGAAGAAATGCTTCAAAAAAGAACAACTGTAGGCACTCTAAAAAATAGGAAGGACATACCACCTGCTTTTATAACACTAAACAACGTTCACTATTTCGCAGAGCATTTGGTCTTCCTAATCAACTGACTGACATTAGTCTCATACAAACAAAAAAAAAACCTATTGGCAGTATCAACATTTCATACAGTAAATAAAATAGATTCCAATACAGACGAATTCAGTAAACCTGAAATAATAACATTTTGCAATCTTTCTAAATGCGGTGTTGATGTCGCCGACTAGATGAAGTCAGCATATAAAGTTGCAAAATTTTGCAGTAAATAGCCTTTAAGACCTTTTGTACTATTTTAGATGCGGAGGTCAAATAATACATACCGATAATACTGCAATAAAACAACCACGTAGGGTATTCTTAAATAGTTTAGGAAAAAATTTGATTCATTCCCATTTGGTTTAACGATCATCACTTACAACTGTGCGTGTATCGATACGTAATCAAATAAAGCAGTATTTGGGGATACAAAAAATCAGAAATACGGTGAGAAACATAATGAGAATGTTCAATAACAACATATAAGAAAAGTATGCGCCTTTTGCCCTAGGGAAAAAACCGCAAGACAATGAGACAATGCCACATGTGCAAAACACCAGTAAGCACGGAACATTTTCATTGCGTGTGCGTACTTGTGCTTCAAATCAACAGAATAGCAGTGCAGACAGTACAGACTTATTGTAATACTATACGAATTAGTGCTTTTTTTTTTAGTAAGATCGTTTTAATAGTTTAGTATATTGTTTATTTATGCTATAGGTATTACGTCAGATTCTAATAACATATAATATTCAGATTTTAGTAAAAATGTTAAACTATAGTATCGTAATTTCTTCCTGTTACTCAGTAGTGAAATTGGTTCTAAATACATTGCGGTCAAGCTCAATCAACTAATCAACTAGACATTTCTGTATAATTCACACCAAAAATACAACTATGAGCGTAATGCTCGCATGCGATAACTTTTATAAGTGCGAGTTCTCCAGGGTTAAATCAAATCACGATCACCGCTCATATGGAATTTATAACAATCATTTTAAATTGGCAGGCAGAGTGACGTATTCCCGCGCGTTGCTGACTGGTGAGAGTTTGCAGGCCACATAGCACTTTAAGTTCTTGCACATTGTCGATTTCAATCTTCCTCGAAACTGATGACTAAACAACCAAAAGTAATGTAAGCGCATATTAACTTTGTTTCCGAATAACGTATGAAACGTGTCACAAATTAGTATGGATATTAGTATGAATTTTTGCAAACGGACACTCCTCTGTATGGGAGTGCATACGACATTAAATATGTACTTGAAATTGTATAATATTGTTGCAGAATAATCACAGTTTGCAATAAATGTTTCCTTAGAATACTCTTTCGTAACGCGAAGTTTTACACGGTCAATAGAATAGGATTGCACATGTGCCTTTAGATTATTTTCTTTTAATCCGAAAAAATCGTATATTACAAACAAATGAGCGTTCATTACTATGGGACTATACTTGGCTTAGTAAAGACTTTCTTGCGATGTACAATAGTTATACAATGGACGCTCCTTAACATGCAACAGCAAGTGATTTTTTAGAGTACCTTTTTCTAATGTGAAATAATCACATAAATTGCAAACAAATGAATGATCCTTAGTATGCGACAACGCGTGCTTTTTTAGGATATCTTTTCGCGATGCGGCATAATCACACAAACTGCATGAGAATGGGCGATTGTTAGTATGCGTTCGTATATGTGTCTGTAGGTAACTTTTTCGTGATGAAGAATAATTACACAAATAGCATACGAATGGACGTTCGTTAGTATGCGTTCGTATAAGTATTTGTAAGTAAATTTTTCGTGATGCAGAATAGTCACACAAATTGCATACAAATAGACGTTCGTTACTATGCGACTGCATATGCCTTGCTAACTCACTTTTATATGATGCCGTATAATCACACAGAATACATGGGGGTGGATGTCCCTTAGTATGCGACAGCAAATGGTTCTTTAAAGTACGTTTCTGTGACGCAGAATAATCGCACAAGTTGCATGCAAATGGACTAGCTGTGGAGAAAAATTAAGGCTTATTTCCATAGTGTGTGGATTGGCGAACCTGGACTGAAGTTTATCATCGCTTATGCCGTGAGAACATAAAGGACCGTTAATGCTTAATGCGCCATAGAATGGCTCGACCTTTCTCCTTGGTGCTTGTTGTAAATATTGATCGCAAGTATTCCATATTTACACCAATCTTTGCTAATAGGCGTTTCTGACAAACCTATTTTTATTTTAGCATGACACGAACAGCTAAACGCTCTGTTTGTGGAAATAGAAGAAAAAATATAATAAAGAGAATATGCGTCCAGCAATTAAGTCTGTCAGAAAAAATGCGATACCAGGAGGCAGCCAACACTTATTCCTCGCGCCACTTTTTCTTGCCTTTATCAGAACACAAATATTTTACATGAAGGAGTTAACTAAATTGAGAAGAAAATATGTTCCTATAAACGATATAGAACAGCAGCTAGTGCAATATATTTTAGTAATAAAATCAAAATTCTAGGCATTTACAACGCAAGATTTAAAACGACTTACCTACCAATTGGCTTCTTGAAGTAACATTGAACACCTATTTTCTGCATCAGGATTGGCAGGTAAAACAGAACTTGATCAATTCTTTAATCGGCATCCAAAATTGTCAACTAGAAAGACTACTGGGACATCGTTTGCCAGAGCTATAGGTTTTTGCAAAGAAAGGATTTCTGATTTCTTTGATCTTATAGGAACAAAGTTGAATAAATGTTTCTTCCCTCTAGCCAACATCTATAATGTAGATAAATCAGGACTAAGCATTGTACAGAGCAAGATTTTCTCAGTAATAGACCTTTGAGGTAAATATCAGATTGCATCCTTAACTTTGGTAGAAAGAGAGGCTTCGATAACAGTTATTTTTTGCATGAGCGATGCTGGTCAGATTGCACCGCTTTTACTGATTTTTATCTAGCACTGATATGAACATACAGCTCACGAAATGTAATTCTCTAGGATCTGTTGAAGTTGAACATCCATCTAGTTGGGTAGAGGCCCATTGATTGCTTGGGGTTAAGGAGGTTGATATAAATGTGTGATAAAAATATGCAAATTATAATGAAGGACCAATTGCTTTTATAGCAATAACGATAATGGTGGAGCGGTTATGTAATAACAAACAAAAAAACTACATCAAACTACTTAGTAAAAGGGTATAAATACCTTAAGTCCTGCGCCGCTGGGGGCAATAGACACTTTCACGCACAAAAGCTTTTACGGAGAACCAGAAACACGCACGAAAATGGTGTCGGTCTCGCTTTCAAAGCTCTAACACAACCGTCCTTTTCAAGGGTTCGAAGGCGACTTGCTTCTTTAAAGGCTCGAGTACGACTGTCACTTTATGCACTGTTATTGCCGGTATATAAAATGTTTCACTCAAACTGTAGGATGCACGCACAAAGTATTTATTGTCACAAAATACCGAATTGTTCGATGACGACGTAACATACCGCCCACCAAATTAATAGAATTTTGAAAAGGAGGAAGTAGGTTGGGTGAAGGAAATCACATGGGATTTGACCTTGCTAGGAAAGGAGGTAACGAAAGATAGGGTGGTGCACTACAGCGAGCGATATTACCAACTATGCAAAAAATAAAATATATATGTAAATAAGCAAATATGTAAAAAGAATATACTACTATACATGTAAAAAATGTGTATATACATCTAAACATAAAAATAAAATTAAAATACCGGTAGCGGCGCTAGTTTGACCAAAGGTCGTTTTAGTGTGCCATGTGCCGTTTTGACTTCAGCGACACGTATAATACCGTCCGCACCGGGAAAAGTATTAATAATACGACCAAACTTCCATTGAAGTGGAGAAAGCTGGTCGTCCTTGACGAGGACAATAGTGTCCTTTTCCACTTGTCGGACACCTACCTTAGAGTGCCATTTAACTTTCTGGTTCAGAGTATGTAAGTACTCATGGCTCCAGCGAGCCCAAAAATCTTGGTGGAGTTTTTGCAGGAGTTTCCACCTGCTTTTTAATGGTACAACGTTGGTTAAATGGTCCTCATCTGGTGGTGCAGAAAGAGGCTCCATAGTTAGGAAATGACCTGGTGTTAGGCAACGCAAGTCATTTGGATCCGAACTCAAAGCGCAGAGTGGCCTTGAATTTAGCACAGATTCAATTTGTGTAAGAACTGTGTACAGTTCCTCAAAGGTAAGTTTTTGTTCGCCGATTACGCGAGATAGGTGTGTCTTTACCGACTTAACACCGCTTTCCCACAAGCCACCGAAGTGAGGGGCGCTAGGTGGATTAAACGACCACTTTATCCTTTCTGAGGTTACTGCACTATGCAGATAACTCGTAAGCTGACGATAGGCACCTACAAAATTAGTACCGCAATCGCTAAATATTTAAGAACAGCGTCCTCGACGTGCTATAAATCGTCGCAAAGCGGCAAGAAACGCGTCTGCCGACAAATCCGAAACAAGTTCAATATGTGCTGCCTTAGTGGCAAAACAAACAAAAATACAAATATAGGCCTTAAGAGTTTTAGAGCCTCGCAGGCGGTTAGCCTTTATTAAAGAGGGCCAGCAAAATCAACACCAACAATACTGAACGGTTTGATTTGGGTAATACGTGCTGCCGGTAGGTCTCCCATAGGAGGAGTTACCAGGACCGGTTTGGTACGAAAACATCTATGACAGGATGATAAATAATTTCTGATTGAATGTTTAATAGAAAGGATCCAGAAATTCTGTTGGATAAGATACGCTGTGGTATTAACACCGGGATGGCAATACCTTTCATGAGTTGACAGAATGATAAGTTCGGTTAATCGGTGCCGCTGAGGCAATAACGCAGGAAACTTTTCGGAATAGGAAAGCGAAGAATGTGTCAAGCGCCCACCTACTCTTAAGATGTTTTGTGGATCAACAAATGGAGAAAGTTTTCGCAAGCTTTTAGGTAATTTACGGTTTGCCTTAATCGAAGCTATTTCCTTTAAAATGTAACATTTTGTACATGCCGAACGATAATCATGAGAGCATTGTGTAGTTCAATGTCTGTTAAGGGACCCGTATGACGTTGAGCCATGGGTTTAGAAAATCTATAAATGTAAGCCACGATGCCTTGGATTTTATATAACGATGAAAAGCGACTTAGTAAAATGTCAATGACGTTTGGATCTGTTTGAGCGACAAATGTTAGGATCTTCTTTTCCGTAGTTACCTCAGCAATTGAGGTTGACAATGTTGGTTGAGGCGGCCACGAGTCACTAGGGTAGTGAAGCCATTCAGGCCCCGCCCACCATAGCGAACATGAGATAACCGCGCTTGGCATTAATCCCCGAGATGCAGGATCAGCCGGATTATGCGAAGATTTAATATAAAACCATCGGCTAGGTGCAATGATTTCTTGAATGTGGCTAACACGGTTTGCCACAAAAGTTTTCCAACGAAAAGGTGGAGAACGTATCCAAGTGAGAGCGACCGTAGAATCACTCCACGCTGAAACATCGGAAATGTCAATCAAGCCTTGATAAGAACGAATGGTAAAAGAAAGTAAATCGGTTAATAAAACGGCGGCACATAATTCCAAACGTGGAATTGAAATGCGCTTAATTGGAGCTACTTTTGTTTTAGCGGTTACAAATTGTACAGTTATTTCTCCGGTAGTTTGATTTATGAACTGAAAATACACTACCGCTGCATACCCTACCTCGCTAGCATCGCAAAACCCATGCAAATGACAAGTAAAAGGATCCGAAGGGGGTAAACAACGTGGTAACTTTAATGACGATAATAACGGCAACTCTTCTTGGTATTGCTGCCATTGAGACGAAATGTCTGCTGGTGGGATGTCATCCCAATTTAAACCTAACATCCACAGATGCTGGATTAGGCGTTTTGCAAAAGTGTTAGTGGGGCTAAAATCCTAATGGATCATATATTCTGGCAACTTGTGAAAGTATGTTGCGCTTTGTACATATTTGGTTTAATGGTTTAACCCGAAACGAGAAAATATCTTCTGTAGGTGACCATTGAAGACCTAATATTTTTATTGATTCGTCCGAATCGAAATCGAGAGAAGTATATTGGCAAAAATCTGACGGAATGCCTTCCAAAATAGAAACTGAATTAGAACTCCATTTTCGAAGTTCAAAACCAGCCAAATGTAAAAGTCGAATAAGTTGATCTTTAATTTCGCGGGCCGATTGTATAGAATCTCCACCGGCGACGAAATCATCAATATATAGATTTGACCGTATAGCGTCAGCGGCTAACGGAAACCTTTTGCCTTCGTCAATGGCTAATTGCTGAAGAGTTTTTAATGCTAGATAAGGCGATGACTTAATACCGTAGGTCACTGTATTAAGCTGATATGTCTGGATGGGTTCTTCTGCGGAGAACCGCCAAACAATTAATTGAAACTTTCGATGTTCTTCGGTAACCAAAATTTGTCGATACATTTGGCGAACATCACAAGTAAAACGAAACGATGAGTACGAAATTTCAGTAAGATTGACGAAATGTCGTTTTGGAGACTAGGTCCAGCCAATTGAGTGTCATTAAGTGACACGTTGTTTTTAGCCTTTGCAGAGGCGTCAAAACCACACGAATTTTAGAAGTATGACCTTCTTCTTTAAACACAGGGTGATGGGGTAAAAGTAATTATCGTTCCCAACGGGCGGAGAATCGAGTAATGCCATATGACCCGCATCAAGATAGTCCTGCATGAAATTGTTGTATTGGGCGCGTAGCTCCGGTTGAGCATGCAATTTGCGCTCCAACGAAAATAGTCTTTTTTTAGCCATCTCAAAGCAATTATCAAAACGGGCAAAGTATCGTTGAACGGTAACGCAACAATAAAACGACCGCTAGGGTCACGAGAAAACGTGTTTTCAAAAATCAAATCTGCCTTTTCTTCTTCTGGAGAAGTATAAGGCGTGGATGGCAACTCTTCTATCTCCCAAAACCGCCTTAGGGTCTGGTCGATAGGATCTTCTACAAACGTAAAAATGCTTGGACAGTATCAGACTGCAAGCTTTTTGTGGGACCAATAATAGTCCAACCAAAAATTGTATTTATGGCGGCAGGCTGAAGAAACTTGCCATGTATAACACCGCCATTGATGATGAACGGATAAACATCTGCTCCTAGGAGCATGTCAATGGTTCCTGGAGAGTTCCAGGTCGGGTCTGCAAAGTGCAGGCCGCATAAGTGTTCCCAATTATTAGGAACTTCAACGCTAGGTAATTTGCCAGATATTGACGAAAGCACAAAAGTTGTGACTTCTAGAGATTTTTCAGAGTCTAACATAGAGCGAATGGTGCAGCTGACGGCACCCTATTGACTGCTGAAGTTGTCTGCCCAAGTCCATAAATCGGAACTTGAGAACGTATGCGTGGAAGCCAAAGTTTGCTCACGTAATCGTCTCGAATAAAGCTAGCTTGGGAACCAGGATCTAAGAGTACCCTGATCGGTTTGTATCTACCAGAACGATCTTGAACTTCCACAACAGCAGTGGAGAGTAAGACAGTAACCCCAAGATTTGAATTCGTCTGTGAAGACAAAACATTTGCCGGAATAGGAGAGGCTGACTGCGTCCTATTGGCATTTTTATGCATGTGTGTAGCGGTCGGTTCAGCTGAACGGCTAGAAGCAGGTTGCGATTCAAAATGTAGCAAGGTATGATGCGGCTTGGCGCAAGTTCGACAGGAATTATAAGATTTGCATTGCATGGACGCATGGTCTGTTCGTAAGCAATTTAAACAAAGGCGTAAGCGTTTGACAATGTCGAAACGTTCTGTCGGAGTTTTCTTTAGAAACGATTGACATCTGTAAATTAAGTGATTGCCCTTGCAGGAAGGACAATGGTGCGAAAATGAATTATTTGAGTCACTGGAGCTACTTGGTGTGTCCAGTGAAACTACGTTAGAAGAAACTCTTGGTTTAAATTGAAACGCTGAGGATTTCTTAGGCACTGATGTGTGAGATGTATGGACAGTCGTCGAATAAGAAACAGGTGCGGTTGAAGAAAAGGTTTCAACGCTGCACATTGTTGGGTTAAAAATATCTCAAATCCTCGAAATTAGGTATTTGCTTCGGATCCGATTGAGTTCGAAGCGTTTTCTAGTGAACGGATCAAGTTTTTCTAAAAGCAAATCGACCAGAATAAAGTTCCAATGTTCAGTGGGAAACTTTAAGTTAGTTAGAACAGCAAGGTTCTCCGAAAACAATCAATAAGTGCCCTAAGTTTCTTAGGGTCTTCTGATTTTAAAGGTGGAAAGTCTTTCATTGCTTTCCAATGCAAAGTTGCCAATAAACGCGGATTGCTAAATCTCTCACGCAAGGCGTTATAGGAAATAATAAAATTATCCCCGAAATGGGTACAGATTTAACGATTCTTAAAGATTCCCCGCTACAACAATTAATAAGGTGATTTAATTTTTCGATATTGGACAGCGACGCGTTGTTATATACCAGACTGTCAAATAAATCGATAAAAGATGTGAATTGGGTTACCTCATTATTAAAACTTGGGAGTTTTAACGGTACCAATTTTGATACCGTGCTGCTTGGAGCATTTTCCGTGATTTGTGCCCGCGTTTCCTGCATCGTTTCGAGATGCACCAGTATGAAAAATAAGCGGAATCTACTTCCTTCCGTACAGCGTTGTAATTTAATGATTCTACCTCGTCACAGGAGGCCAAGACAGCGACTAAAATTGTATTGAAATTTGCATAAAGGTCATGTATTCCCCTTGTTTGAATAAGGAACAATGCCTTTAAAGTTGGGTCACTTTGTATAGTCTTACAAAGCTCAAAGATTTCTAAAATGCGTGTTTTCAGTAATTGTAGTTCTACCACATGTGCTTTCTTTGGGGCCATTCTCAAAGATTCTGAAAGGACTACAATAAATGCTATAAAACCGTAACGCTCAGATGTACACGAAAAATGTTAAAATAGGGTATAACCAATAAATCACGTTTTATGACTAACGGTTCGTCAAACAAAAGCGTGAATATAAGATGTACCGCTTAACAACCCGAGCGGCTTACCATCAAAAGATCACAGGAAACGTGGTTTTAACGTATTTGCCGAAAGATGCAGCTTTTACATTATATTACTCCTGCAGATGTTCAATATTTTACCGTAAACCGACTGAAAAAGGGTTGCATGTGATACTAAAACGTACAATAGCTTTTAAATACAAAGCAAACCCTTTCCTTTTCGTTTAAGAAGTATAAAGCGATTTATAGTTTTCAGGTTGCTTTGCTTTATACCGCTAAGATAAATTTAAACTGAAAACTGACAAATTTTATATTATGGATTTGTTTGTAATTAAAACGCTTGCTGGTTTTAATTACGGCGAAATCACTTAATTTAGTCTAACGAAAGTATGTAGCTAATATCGTACATATTTTAACCCGCTAAATGGGGAGCTTGAATACAAATTTAAAACAAAATATTAATTAAAAGCTCGCTGGTGTGCAATAATATTTAATTTAGGACATGTGTATACCACAGGACTAATGAATCCGGCTCGACTTAGGAACAATGATTGCTTGGGGTTAAGGAGGTTGATATAAATGTGTGATAAAAATATGCAAATTATAATGAAGGACCAATTGCTTTTATAGCAATAACGATAATGGTGGAGCGGTTATGTAATAACAAACAAAAACTACATCAAACTACTTAGTAAAAGGGTATAAATACCTTAAGTCCTGCGCCGCTGGGGCAATAGACACTTTCACGCACAAAAGCTTTTACGGAGAACCAGAAACACGCACGAAAATGGTGTCGGTCTCGCTTTCAAAGCTCTAACACAACCGTCCTTTTCAAGGGTTCGAAGGCGACTTGCTTCTTTAAAGGCTCGAGTACGACTGTCACTTTATGCACTGTTATTGCCGGTATATAAAATGTTTCACTCAAACTGTAGGATGCACGCACAAAGTATTTATTGTCACAAAATACCGAATTGTTCGATGACGACGTAACACCCATATTTTCACTTAGTAGTTACATCACCTCATCAAACACATAAAACCCCACTTTATTAATTCTCGATAGGCAGTACAGCCATACCCGTAACATAGACGTTATAGACGTTGGAGAAAAGAATCTTGTAGTCAAGGTGTTGCCTCTTCATTCGATGCATAAGTTGCAGCCTTTGGACAAAAATATGAGGCCATTAAAAACATATTATAACGAAGCGATTTAAGTATGGATCCGTTGTAATGAACTTTTCACACGCTCTATATATATTTTTTGAGACTGGCCTTTATTGAGGATGTAGTGGGGCCAAGCTGGTGTTGCGAAAAAAAATAGCATGCTTTCGGTCTAAACTCGGGGTCTATTGCTGCGGAGGCATGAGATGGTCGGGTTACTTTCTGAGATAAAACCTGTCTTTGAATAAACTAGGGCGCCACTGCGTCAATAAAGCTAACACAAAAATTCATTCTAAGAATAGACGCAGATAAACCTTAAGGGAATAATATCTACCTAAATTTAGAAATGAAGTAACTTAATTTCTTTACTTATTTTTATCTCAATCAAACGAAGAGGTTACTTATTTCATTTATTGAGCTGCTGGATATAAAACGATTGTGAGCTTTGACTAGTATGTAATAAAATTTGTTTCTTTCATCTATGTACAAAAAAAAATGAAAGAGGTTACAGTGTAAATACTATGGCACAAAAGTGAATGCCGATGAAAAATGTTAAGTAGGCAAAAATCACAGTTATTAACAGGTTAGACCTGTCATAGAAAAATTATTCAAAATCTTACTACATTCTTTACATGCTATAATCAAGGATCTTGGATATAGCTCACAAAAATTTTCTTTATTTTATACTTTAGTCTTTCTAAGGTTTTCACTGAATTATTTCTATATCATGAATTATCTCAATACAAAAGTTGCTTAGTAACATAAGTGTCATCTGTTTCAAACAAATATGGAAAACTTGACTCATATCACTACACATGCTATTTTGAGGTGTTGTTCTTAACAAACATTTAAGAAAAGAGTATGACGACATAAAAAATTTGCCAATTTATCTAAACTACACTAAATAAAAATACGATTTGTTTCAACAAAAATATCATTCAAACTTGTAAATCAAAAATCCTTAATTTCGTAATTCCTAACTAATTAATTTCAGTTTAGCTAACTCAGCTTCTCAAACAAAACGTTCATCGCTTACGTGGCAATTCCTTCATACAAAAAGGAATTGTACTCACCAAAGCTTCATGGCATTAAGTAATAACAATAAAATACAGAACATCTGTTTAACATCTAGAGTCCACCGTCTTCCCTAGAATCCACGAAAGCTTGTTTAGCAAAACCAAGATTTATATCTTGAGTTACGATGATTGGTATTAAAATGAGAATCTGTGTTATTTTTCTAATCTATAAATTATATATCTAAAGCTGCTTGCTAAAAATTAAAACTTTTTTTAGAAATAATTAAAACGCCCTATTTTAAATAACAAAACGTTTTATAAATAGCTAGTCTTAGTTGTGAACTATGTTCCAACAGAGCTCTGTGCTAAGGCCTCAACGCCAAGCTAAGTACAGTTGCGCCAATGAGCTTTCTTCCATTTATGATGGCCCCTTTTTAAAAAACGCGTCTAGTGACTACATGCCAAAAGGCAAGGATGATCTTCTACGTTTTATTTTAACGCGCATAATTATCCAGCTGCGACTGCGCTAGAACTCAAACATATTAGCAGCGACATTTTCACCTAAATTCAGGCAACCCAAACAGCACTAAGTGCACCACGTATTTGCTTAAAACTAAAGCGTTACACCGTTATAACAATCGCCCTCTTACTCCTTTGATGTGGTGGAATTATTTATAGCGCAAGTCTTAAGGCGCAGACTGGAAAGATAACTGTTAATGGTTTTCGGGTTACTGGAATCTACTCTTTGAATAAAAATATTTTCTCCAATGCTGACTTTTTAGCAGCAGAACAAGACGCAGCAAAGGGAGGAATTATTCACAATGATCAATCTGAACTCTCTTATTCTACATTAACCCATTCTTACACAGTACCAGTCCAAGATCGCACATTCGACATAAACCAGCCTTCATTTTGAAATGAGCAAACGCAAACGCCGCAACTCTTCAAATTTTTGGCCACAATTCAAAGCAACCGTCACTATTATCTCCTTTTGACAATATCTCAGTTCCCATATAAAAGAAAAAGAATTCTAACAAGGGACGAAAAGCTGTGAGAGTGTCTGTAATTATCTCATCTCCTTATAAAGTTAAACACAATGAATCCATAAATAGAAAAAATGAAAAGGAGGCAAAAGCTGTTTGAACAAAAAGGAACCTTAGTCTTGGAAAGTTCAGGGATATGAAAAACAGTCACTCAAGGAGCATCCAAATATTAAACCTAAACGTCCTGCACAGGATTCCTCATCAGAAAACGAGTCTCACAGCAATGACGATATAGACCTAGCAACTGATTTAGGCGACAATTTGAATGATACACCACGAACTTCCTACCCTGACAACAGTGATTCAGATTTTTGTGACACATCTCCATCGTTGCTAAATATACCCGCAAAATGCTTGGGTCATCCATGTCAAAAGCCATAACAATAATTTCGAGTTCGTGGAATATATCTGGTAGTTCCTCAAAATTTCCAACTTAACATCTGCTAGTTCCACTTTGTATGATATAGGATTTTGGAATTTTTATTAATTTATTCGAATTAATTTCATAATTTCTTTTACTCTCGGCCCAATTTTAAGTGCTTTCCAGAGAAATTTGAATCTTAGCTTTTTACAATGCCTAAGGGAAACAAATTTAATTGAACTTTCTTCGTTATTATGGTTAAATGCATCCAAATTTCTTTTTAGGATAAACATCCTTTTGTTTGCAAATGCTTGATTCGGTATCAGAAAGGTCGCAAATTTTAACCAACATTATATTGTCACAAAAGTTCAATAATTAGTGTGTGTAAGTCCCGGTGATCTGCTCCTTCGACATAACAAATATTACCAATATCTTTTACCAGATTATTGTTGCACATATTTTCTGTCAACAGCCATAATCCAAATCGCTCATTTGTCGGTTTCACTTTTCCCAAAGTTGAGAAACGTTAATCACCTTGGAGACGCTCATGTTTACCGTTCTAGCTACTATCGAATACTAAATTGAATAAAAATTGTTCTCTTACGTATTCTACAGAGTGAGGACGTATATTGCCGAAGATAGTCGAATATGTTGTTATCCAACCTAAGCCGACAGGGATGCGCATCGACATATTATCCGGATATATGTAGGAATAGTATGGTGAAATTGCCCATAGGGTGAAATTACCCCACATGACCGCATGGCCATATGACCACATGACCATATGACCACATGACCATATGACCGCATGACCACATGACCACATGACCATATGACCACATGACCATATGACCTAATTGCTTTTAATGAGTTTTCTCATTAAAACCCATTAGCACTAATTGCATTTTAATGAGTTTTTCCATTAAAACAAGTGTGGACCTAGGTTAGATAAAGGAAAATTAATAAATATCATGAATCATTCTGAAATTTACGTTGCCAAAACTTTGGAATTTCTCTTTGAAACATTTATTCGATGAAGCGATTTTAAGATTGAAGAAGCATTGTGTGCCAAACGCGTATAATCTAAAGTGTTTACTTTTGGAGAAGTCCAAGTTAAACCTGTATACGTTGGTAGAGTGATTCCAATTGTGGCGAGTTCGCAAGTCCGGTGTACATTTAAATGGTCTGTCAAGAATCGGCTGGTGCGCCAGAAAACATAGATGCTGTACGCGAATTGATAATGCAAAATCGTCATGTGACTTATTGTGACATTCAGGCAGTAGTATGACTATTTCATGAACATTTAGCTGTGAAAAAACTATGTGCGCGTTTGATCCCACATAGTTTGACAATCGCTCAAAATAAAGACTCGTGTCGATTGCTGCAAAGAAATGCTCTAAAAATGCGATTGTGGTGCATCAAACGCCGTATAACATCTACACAGGTGTCGAATCTTGGATTTATTTGTATGAATCCGAAAGTAAACGGCTGTTGGTTGTATAGGTCTTCCAAGATGAACGAAGTCCAGCAAAAGTTGTCCGCGCTCGAAACATTTCGAAGAAAATGGTTTCCTGTTTTTTTGGAATGAATGGACATGTCGCGACCGTTGCTTTAGAGGATCGTAGAACAGTTAATTCAGCTCGGTATACAATTATTTGTTTGTCGCAGTTTCCGGAAAAATAAGAAAAATAAATGCAAGCTCTCACACATCCGCTCAAACAAGTGACTATTTGAGTACTCAAAACATCGAATTGATGGGTGATCCGCCATATAGCCCTGATATGACACCAAATGATTTTTGTTTGTTCCCACACGTGAAGAACAAACTGTGTGGACACCGATTTTCGATACCAGAAGAGGCGGTTGATGCGTTCAAAAGTCATGTTTTGAAGATATCTGAATCGGAATTGAAAAAATGCTATGAAAATTGGTTCCAACGTATGCAAAAGTGTATCAATCATCGTGGAGAATATTTTGAAAAACAGTAAAGAAGCTTTCACACCTTACGTTTTATTTTTGTTACTTATTCCTGATACATATCGAGCACCTCTCATATTTTAGAACTAAATTTTACAGCAGAAATATTGTATACAATGCCTTATATAGTTTAGTATTCATAATTAGTTCTAGTAGTTGCAGAACTTCCAATTTAGATATTTGCGCGCGCTCATGGTCTTTAAAAGTTACAAATTTTAGTCTACATTGATAATAAAAGATATTACTTGAATTGAGTCAGGATAATATATTGAACGCTCTCCTTAAAATAAACGTGAGAAGAACGCTTCAATGATGTAGGGTTCTAATGTGTTGATGGCAGCTACAGGTGGTAGATATTTTACCCAACACGTAGCCGAACAAAGCTCCCGGACAACAATATAATTTTGATGATGTTTTCTTTTTAGAAACCCAATTTTTTAAGCTCAAATAGTTAACGTCTGATATGTCATTTACAAACAGCACTAATATAGTAAATAAATGTAGTCCAAATATAATGTCTTCTGAATAATTTATATACCTAGAACTACTTACAAGCTTGTTTTAACTGGCAGTTGATAACGAGCGCGAGAACAATTGCAAACTGAAAGTTAATTGATAATCAAGGTATTGATTCACGTTTGAAACTAGATGTATTTAAACCTCTACATTTGTGTCTATTCTGTATGCTCAAGGAAATGAATCGTCTGCCTGCTAACATTTGTATTTGGTTTTCAGACCCTTTCGTCCTCGTTTGTTTTGACTGCTACCATGTTCTGTCACGTTTTGCATAAATGAATTTTACATCTGTTTCAGGTTACAGATTTATAAATGAAACTGCTCCAGTTTGATATCGTAGTATAATTTACCAGTTTCCGCATTGTAGCTTTAAGGTACGAATAAGATTGTGAAATCATAGAGATGTTGCCGGTTCTTAGAAACGTGTAATATTAACAATAACTTTACACAACTTTGTTAAAGTTTCAGTATCTTTGGAATAACATTCTATCTACAATCATATCATATACTTCGGCATTATATTGCTACGACGTGAACGCAAACCAAGAATCGCCAGCACGGATCTAAGGAGGAAGAATAAGTTAGATCTAGCCACCGGTCTCCAGACGCGAGAAACACAAACTAATGATTCTGCACGAAAAGGTGCTTCAAACCGCATACCTTTAAAACTAAAGAAGTAACTTTATAATCATAACCGCTTAATTTAGACTATGTAGCCAAAGATATAGCTTAATAATGAACTTAAGTTAACTAACATAGGTTATTAGAATTTCCTCTTGATTAACTCCTCTAACAAGTTATGAAATGTATTTTTAATTCAGACTACTGTGTGTTCAAGATTTCACCTTTTTAATTTCTGGCTTTTATAACGTACCTTTATGAATGATTACGCTTTTATGAATACAAAATCCACCCTTTCGGTGAAATAAATGCACGCTGATTTGATACACTGAATAAAACTAACCAATACCTACAAATATTTTAATCATAAATTAATACTAATAAAGTTGACACCTTTGTTCGGATACTGCCAATTTCCTGTCAACCACTCCATGGTTGATCTTAATAATGAATTTTTATTTGTTCGTCAAGGTCTTTACTCAGTTAAGAGAGAAATAAAATATGCTTTAGATGTTAATAATTTCTTGGATTGATATAACCTGAGATAATTAATTCCACAACAGAAATAAATGACATTCAATAAAGATTTTTGATGCTCTTCAATTGAAATAAACGATGTTCAAACTAGAATGTTGTCTAACTGAAAGAAAGGTATTTAAATATTGTGCTTATAGTTTAAGCCCTATCAATTTCTAACATTTCTTACCTAAGATCACCTCTTATCAGAACAGGTGAAGATTTATAACAACTTTGAAAGCTCTTGTCACCTTAGTTTTTTATTTAATCTAAATTATTTTATTATAATTCATTTCCGCTAAACACGTTAATGTGATTATAAACCGTTAATTATTGCCAATGATTTGACTGCGAATTTACAGTAAGGTAGCACCGCAGTAGTACATTATGGGCGTAATCACCGCCACATTTCCTCCAGAATCCCACATTTACTCACACATCTGGACCAAATTTACATGTAAATTCGCACTATAAAGTCTTATTTTTAAGAATCTCCTCCGCTCTCCCTGTGGAACTCCTTGTGGAATTTTTACCCCAACCATTTTGATTACATCACACCCGCATTCTTTCCACCCGAGATAAATCTTTCTCCACATTTCCACCCACGAGATAAACCTATCTTGTTTGGTATCAATTAATATTAGAATTTTCTCAGCTACCCGAATCTCTAAGATTTTTTTAGATTGCATCACCCCAAGGGAGCTACCCCAATTTTAAGATTTCTTACCTGTAGCGACTTTTGAGCGTTCTTATAAATTTTTTATACTACGATACATCTTGTTAGCTTAGAATTTTACAGAATTCAAATCTGTAAACAGATTTGAAATCGGACCACGCCCTGCAAAGTTATACCCCTTTAAAGTCCTGATCTTCTAATTTTGCTATTTGCTCTATAAGCAAACCTAACAAATAGTTTTCTTCGTCTATCCATTGCATCTTTCGAGATAAACCTATCTTGTTTGGTATTAATCAATATTAGAAATTTCTCAGCTACCCAAATCTCTGGGAATTTTTCAGATTGCACCATCCCCAAGGGAGCTACCCTAATTTTAAGATTTCTTACCTGTAGCGACTTTTGAGCGTTCTTATAAATTTTTTATACATGTAGCACATCTTGTTAGTCTAGAATTTTATACACAATCCGAATCTCTAAATAGATTTAAAATCGAACGACCCTTACCATTTTACACACACCTCTAAATTATAAATTTCCTGCGGCTCATACCTAAAAGAAAATCTAGAAACAATTCTTAAAACTTTTATTACAAACAATTTTTACTAATACAGTTTAAATTTGTAAACCACATTTCTAAATACATATTTACAATTTTTATTCTTAACCTAGAGCTCATATCGGCTTATACTTATTAATATTTATTTCTAAATAGAGCACCTTTTCCAAAGACCAACCGGACCCGCATGTTTCAAATTCCTCTGATTTTGTTCTTATGGTTTCGCTTAAGACCTCGTACATATTTTCCAGATTACTAGAAGACGTTATAACCACATTTTTGTGTTAAAGGATTTCACATCGGTAGCCTCTTCCCCATTTTGATGTAAACGCCGTAGAGTTCGCAATAGACTTTTACTGCTGTATGTTGTATTCTTTTTCATTTATTAATCGAATAAATCGCTCTTTCTGCTTCCAAAGAAACTCGGCACCCCATCGTCGACACTGGCGTTCTTTATGCGATAGCTAGCCATACGGTTGTTAAACGCAGTGCTAACCATTTCTACACCATCGTCGCTAGTAGCGGTAACTGATGCATTTTATGTCTGTTGCTCCTTAAATGTGCGGCATACGTAGTTTTTCCATTTCGAAATCGCATACTTTACACATAATTCGTGGTTGTTTCGTACAAGACCCTTTAACAGCTGGCGGAGCTGAACGTTTACGGCTTAATGACATGCCGTGCTGTTTTTCCTTGTGTCGCTGTAAGTTGCCCATTCTCGTAAAAGCGAAACCGCAAGTCCCACAGTTTAAGTACTTTGCTGCAGACGGATGTATAAGCAACCTGGACGATGTTACACCACAACATTTGTTCTGGATGCCGTTTGAGAGCATCCTTCTGGTAAAGTAGACGTGACACGGCTCGCATTTAAAAACGTTTGCAGGTACCATTTTAGTACAAAACAAAATCCGCACTATAAGACTTGACTTGTAAGCGAACTAACTTATAACTAAAGAGTTTACTCTCGCGCACCGGCTTTATGTGCCCTATAGAATGCAAACCGAAGGTTTCGAAGACACCGAACGAAGTTGAGGATTCAGCGGGGAACTAAATGAGGTCATAATCCTTGCTGCTCGTCCAATACATTTAGCGCCAATGCATGCACCTGGGTCGCATCGTCGATGGTGCGAATGCCGTTAGTAGAAACATCGGAAACGTCTTCCATGTTATACGGATCGCGTGCATATTAAAAATCCAAAAGGGTGATATAACACGCACACAAATTGTGTGCAAGTCGTGCTGTAGAAGATGCAGTGCTACTATAACCGAAAACTTAATAAAACACTTTAAACCATTACTAAGGAAATACCAACTTGTTGTCTACAGGATACTTACTAATAAAGCAATTTAATTTTAAATAACTTCTACGTCATATTTTAGGAAATGGTGGGCTTGAATATTTTCTAAATGAATCACCGAGCGAAAGTATATGCTTAGCAGTATTAAAATTAACCATTAATTTCCCATTTTACGACCATGGTTAATTATAGATTAAAATTTAATTTGTACACGTTCGAGCTTCTCGTAAACCAACATATTTTATAGCAACAATGCGCTGTATAATACATGCATACCCTTCGCCGCGCTACTGCTATTCTTGTAATTGCTAGAAAAGTCACTCTCCTTTTACTGTTAGGACCGATGCAAAGCACCATTTTTTTATACTTTCTATAGCACATCGCGCACTTTTCGTCTGATGATTAAATTTTGCTTCTGTAGGCTTTTACACTTTCGCATAGCGGTCGACCGCACGTAATGATTTCTAGAACCGGTAAGTACTGATATCGTCCAAATAGAGAATTAGATGCTCGATGTCTGTCAACTTCCAATTCCCTCGTAAAAGGTAGAAAAACTCAGTCAATCAACCATCTAACTTAAACTTCGACCCGCTCCTGTTCTGATAATTTACAAACATTTTCAAACGACAATGGGCCGAGAATTTTAAACCTCCGGGGATCTTTAAGTCGTGATCAATTACACATCCGAGCTACGCGTAAACTAACATATTTTGCAGCAACTGTATAATACATGCATACCCCTTCTCTGCGCTACTGCTATTCTCGTAGTTGCTTGAAAAGTCAGTCGCCCTTTTACGGGTAGGGTCGCTAAAAGCACCATTCCATACTTTCTTTATAAGTGTAGCACATCGCGCACTTTTTGTCGGATAATTAAATTTTGTTTATGTAGGCCTTTACACTTTCGCTTATTTAAACATCTAATACGATTGATTAACCACTTTCGTTATTCTACGGAACCACCATACATCCCACCGCACCGTTCTTTTGAATCCTACGATCCTATGGGCTTCCACGCACTAACACCTGACGTATCTTTCCTACTATTTGTTAAACAAAACTACCGGTATCGCCATTGTGGACGTAAGCAGATGTTTGTGGATATGTACGAGAATATGTAGCATATACATTAACCAGTCTAAGCTATTTTATTTAGTCCACGAAAACTACTATTTTCTAAACCATAATTAATAATCGTCTTTATAGGTTCCACATTTCTACCGTTACCCAATGACTGGTGCTACGTACATGGAAACTTTAATTTATTATTGGCGAGAATTCTTATTCTCCCGCGCACTGCATGACTACCCCTTTTCGAGGTATATGCTCGTTATAGGTTGTAAGACCCTCGGTTTTACTTAACTATACTTCGTGAGACCCCTTTAATCTTTTTAATCGTATCTTTTTCGCTTACAGTACAGTAGGACTTAACATTACTACCAACAAATTCTAATACTGGACCCCCATTAAATACGTCTTTAATTTTCCCTACAACTTTTTTTGTTGACAAGTGTTATATTGTATTTATTATACGCAGGGTAGTCACTCTTTTAAGATAAATATATTTTGCTAGGTATCAACTAATATTAAATTTTTCTAGGGACCCCAAATCTGTAAATAGATTTTAAATAGGACCACCCCATACAAAGTTATGCGTTTTAAAGACCCAAATCACTAATTTTTGCTCATCTTTATTTAACACCATTTTAAAACCTTTTCGCTACCCAAGACATATGCCTTAGCCAACCATCTCCCGAGAAATCTAAAACCGCCGTGTCCCGCGAATACCACGTGGAGATAACACGTATACTCTGTCAACCAGGATAGAAGCCGGAAGGATTTGGAAGGTGGGAGAAGAACTTAAAAATTATGGAATCTTAAAACTAATATATACAATAGATTTACAAAATCCATACAAATATAAACAACTATCTTATATCTTTACACCCCCATGCGTAGATTGTTGTACTATTAGGAATGATGTACCTTTGTCATCTTCCCTCGATAAACTAATTTTATTAATAAACTGCGTAATAAATGAATTGGATGCTTGGTGACTGTTAACATCCGCTTAAACCTCGTGTACGTCCATGACACACCCCAGCCCATGAGCACCCTGCGCATGCACACCGCTGCCCATGCGCACCCCTGCGCGTACGCACCCTGCCACATGCTCGCTGCCCATGCGCACCCTCTCTGTGCGAGTGCTATTTCAGGGGTAACGTCACAGCCTTTTATAAATAAAGAACAATGTTATATACCATTATAAAATGTTTATTCTGACATTATACATAACAAATTTAAAATATTTAATGCCAAGCATGGAGTCATTTAAACTTAATTTCTAATACAAAAGTTATACACAGAAGACAGTCCTTTCTTTATGTTTGTTTGCAGTGGTTTTAATTTTATCTAATTTTATTCGCAGCTTAAATATTTAAATCGACCCTAAGTCTTCTATCTCCTTTTCTAACCAATAGTTTGATACATAAAGACCGTCTAGGTTTTCGAATTGTAAAATGTACCGAAGTTTGCCTCTATATTTAAAGTCTTTGATTCCGCCGACAACCAGATCCATTCCTTCGTGTAATTCTTGCAGCTTGTGACAATCTTTTAATCGCAGCTTTCCCACTATATCCTGCATACGTATCTTGTAGCTTGATCGACTTCTTCTTGTCGGTATTGGAGAAATCTATATTCTCCCACAGACTGTTGCGTAGTTGCATGCCCACCACTTTTGGGAATATATGGTTGTTATAGGTTGTAAGACCCTCGGTTTTAAATGATCCAAAGGTTCTTTACTAGGCTAAATATACAATGTTTAGCCAACCTCTTTGCGTGCTCGTGTACGCAAGAGATTACGAAACCCGCATTCTTAGTTCGTCTTTGTTATCTGCCATTTTGATAAATAGCGTTTTAGAATTAACCTTTTAAAAATGATACGATTTAGTCCATCCTTTTCCGCAAGGACGCCTACATAACTAAAGAGCTTTTTACTAACCACAAATGCATACAACTTAGTAGAAACCAGATGTATCTAAGTCAGTCCATCGGCACATAAAATAATCTTTTAATTCTTCCTCATTTTCTCTAATAAGATGTTCTTTGTCTAACACATCTGTTGTATTGATCGCGTATTGTCGCAGTGTTTTCCATGTAGTCCAATTTAGCCTTTTGCTCTTTCCTCTATTCAGTGCGTTCCTTGCGGTAAAGGATGGCATAAATCAGTTTTTTTTAAAGGTATTCAAAACGTATTTATCAAAATGGCAGATAACAAAGACGAACTAAGGAATGCGGGTTTCGTAATCTTTGCGTACACGACACGCAAAGAGGTTGCGCTAAACATTGTATATTTGCCTAGTAAAGAACCTTTTGGATCATTTAAAACCGAGGGTCTTACAACCTATAACAACCATATATTCCCAAAAGTGGTGGGCATGCAACTACGCAACAGTCTGTGGGAGAATAAGAATTTCCTCCAATACCGACAAGAAGAAGTCGATCAAGCTAGCAAGATACGTATGCAGGATATAGTGGGAAAGCTGCGATTAAAAGATTGTTACAAGCTGCAAGAATTACACGAAGGAATGGATCTGGTTGTCGGCGGAATCAAAGACTTTAAATATAGAGGCAAACTTCGGTACATTTTACAATTCGAAAACTTAGACGGTCTTTATGTATCAAACTATTGGTTAGAAAAGGAGATAGAAGACTTAGGGGTCGATTTAAATTTTAAGCTGCGAATAAAATTAGATAAAATTAAAACCACTGCAAACAAACATAAAGAAAGGACTGTCTTCTGTGTATAACTTTGTATTAAAATTAAGTTTAAATGACTCCATGCTTGGCATTAAATATTTTTAAATTTGTTATGTATAATGTCAGAATAAACATTTTATAATAGTATATAACATTGTTCTTTATTTATAAAAGGCTGTGACGTTACCCCGAAATAGCACTCGCACAGAGAGGGGTGCGAATGGGCAGCGAGCATGGGCAGGGTGCGTACGCGCAGGGGTGCGCATGGGCAGGGGTGTGCATGCGCAGGGGTGCTCATGGGCTGGGGTGTGTCTGGACGTACACGAGGGAAGCGGATGTTAACAGTCACCAAGCATCCAATTCTTTATTACGCAGTTTATTAATAAAATTAGTTTATCGAGGAAGATGACAAAAGGTACATCATTCCTAATAGTACAACAATCTACGCATGGGGTGTAAAGATATAAGATAGTTGTTTATATTTGTATGGATTTTGTAAATCTATTGTATATATTAGTTTTAAGATTCCATAATTTTTAAGTTCTTCTCCCACCTTCCAAATCCTTCCGGCTTCTATCCTGTTTGACAGAGTATACGTGTTATCTCCACGTGGTATTCGCGGCACACGGCGGTTTTAGATATCTCGGGAGATGGTTGGCTAAGGCATATGTCTTGGGTAGCGAAAAAGGTTTTAAAAATGGTGTTAAATAAAGATGAGCAAAAATTAGTGATTTGGGTCTTTAAAACGCATAACTTTGTATGGGGTGGTCCTATTTAAAATCTATTTACAGATTTGGGGTCCCTAGAAAAATTTAATATTAGTTGATACCTAGCAAAATATATTTATCTTAAAAGAGTGACTACCCTGCGTATAATAAATACAATATAACACTTGTCAACAAAAAAAGTTGTAGGGAAAATTAAAGACGTATTTAATGGGGGTCCAGTATTAGAATTTGTTGGTAGTAATGTTAAGTCCTACTGTACTGTAAGCGAGAAAGATACGATTAAAAAGATTAAAGGGGTCTCACGAAGTATAGTTAAGTAAAACCGAGGGTCTTACAACCTATAACGAGCATATACCTCGAAAAGGGGTAGGCATGCAGTGCGCGGGAGAATAAGAATTCTCTCCAATAATAAATTAAAGTTTCCATGTACGTAGCACCAGTCATTGGGTAACGGTAGAAATGTGGAACCTATAAAGACGATTATTAATTATGGTTTAGAAAATAGTAGTTTTCGTGGACTAAATAAAATAGCTTAGACTGGTTAATGTATATGACTACATATTCTCGTACATATCCACAAACATCTGCTTACGTCCACAATGGCGATACCGGTAGTTTTGTTTAACAAATAGTAGGAAAGATACGTCAGGTGTTAGTGCGTGAAGCCCATAGGATCGTAGGATTCAAAAAGAACGGTGCGGTGGGATGTATGGTGGTTCCTGTAGAATAAGCGAAAGTGGTTAATCAATCGTATTAGATGTTTAAATAAGCGAAAGTGTAAAGGCCTACATAAACAAAAATTTAATTATCCGACAAAAGTGCGCGATGTGCTACACTTATAAAGAAAGTATGGAATGGTGCTTTTAGCGACCCACCCGTAAAAGGGCGACTGACTTTTCAAGCAACTACAAGAATAGCAGTAGCGCAGAGAAGGGGTATGCATGTATTATACAGTTGCTGCAAAATATGTTAGTTTACGCGTAGTTCGGATGTGTAATTGATCACGACTTAAAGATCCCCGGAGGTTTAAAATTCTCGGCCCATTGTCGTTTGAAAAATGTTTGTAAATTATCAGAACAGGAGCGGGTCGAAGTTTAAGTTAGATGGTTGATTGACTGAGTTTTTTCTACCTTTTACGAGGGAATTGGAAGTTGACAGACATCGAGCATCTAATTCTCTATTTGGACGATATCCAGTACTTACCGGTTCTAGAAATCATTACGTGCGGTCGACCGCTATGCGAAAGTGTAAAAGCCTACAGAAGCAAAATTTAATCATCAGACGAAAAAGTGCGCGATGTGCTATAGAAAGTATAAAAAAAATGGTGCTTTGCATCGGTCCTAACAGTAAAAAGGAGAGTGACTTTTTCTAGCAATTACAAGAATAGCAGTAGCGCGGCGAAGGGGTATGCATGTATTATACAGCGCATTGTTGCTATAAAATATGTTAGTTTACGAGAAGCTCGAACGTGTACAAATTAAATTTTAATCTATAATTAACCATGGTCGTAAAAATGGGAAATTAATGGTTAATTTTAATACTGCTAAGCATATACTTTCGCTCGGTGATTCATTTAGAAAATATTCAAGCCCACCATTTCCTAAAATATGACGTAGAAGTTATTTAAAATTAAATTGCTTTATTAGTAAGTATCCTGTAGACAACAAGTTGGTATTTCCTTAGTAATGGTTTAAAGTGTTTTTATTAAGTTTTCGGTTATAGTAGCACTGCATCTTCTACAGCACGACTTGCACACAATTTGTGTGCGTGTTATATCACCCTTTTGGATTTTTAATATGCACGCGATCCGTATAACATGGAAGACGTTTCCGATGTTTCTACTAACGGCATTCGCACCATCGACGATGCGACCCAGGTGCATGCATTGGCGCTAAATGTATTGGACGAGCAGCAAGGATTATGACCTCATTTAGTCCCCGCTGAATCCTCAACTTCGTTCGGTGTCTTCGAAACCTTCGGTTTGCATTCTATAGGGTACATAAAGCCGGTGCGCGAGTAAACTCTTTAGTTATAAGTTAGTTCGCTTACAAGTCAAGTCTTATAGTGCGGATTTTGTTTTGTACTAAAATGGTACCTGCAAACGTTTTAAATGCGAGCCGTGTCACGTCTACTTTACCAGAAGGGATGCTCTCAAACGGCATCAGAACAAATGTTGTGGTGTAACATCGTCCAAGGTTGCTTATACATCCGTCTGCAGCAAAGTACTTAAACTGTGGGACTTGCGGTTTCGCTTTTACGAGAATGGGCAACTTACAGCGACACAAGGAAAAACAGCACGGCATGTCATTAAGCCGTAAACGTTCAGCTCCGCCAGCTGTTAAAGGGTCTTGTACGAAACAACCACGAATTATGTGTAAAGTATGCGATTTCGAAATGGAAAAACTACGTATGCCGCACATTTAAGGAGCAACAGACATAAAATGCATCAGTTACCGCTACTAGCGACGATGGTGTAGAAATGGTTAGCACTGCGTTTAACAACCGTATGGCTAGCTATCGCATAAAGAACGCCAGTGTCGACGATGGGGTGCCGAGTTTCTTTGGAAGCAGAAAGAGCGATTTATTCGATTAATAAATGAAAAAGAATACAACATACAGCAGTAAAAGTCTATTGCGAACTCTACGGCGTTTACATCAAAATGGGGAAGAGGCTACCGATGTGAAATCCTTTAACACAAAAATGTGGTTATAACGTCTTCTAGTAATCTGGAAAATATGTACGAGGTCTTAAGCGAAACCATAAGAACAAAATCAGAGGAATTTGAAACATGCGGGTCCGGTTGGTCTTTGGAAAAGGTGCTCTATTTAGAAATAAATATTAATAAGTATAAGCCGATATGAGCTCTAGGTTAAGAATAAAAATTGTAAATATGTATTTAGAAATGTGGTTTACAAATTTAAACTGTATTAGTAAAAATTGTTTGTAATAAAAGTTTTAAGAATTGTTTCTAGATTTTCTTTTAGGTATGAGCCGCAGGAAATTTATAATTTAGAGGTGTGTGTAAAATGGTAAGGGTCGTTCGATTTTAAATCTATTTAGAGATTCGGATTGTGTATAAAATTCTAGACTAACAAGATGTGCTACATGTATAAAAATTTATAAGAACGCTCAAAAGTCGCTACAGGTAAGAAATTTTAAAATTAGGGTAAGCTCCTTGGGGATGGTGCAATCTGAAAAATTCCTAGAGATTTGGGCAGCTGGGAAAATTCTAATATTGATTAATACCAAACAAGATAGGTTTATCTCGAAAGATGCAATGGATAGACGAAGAAAACTATTTGCTAGGTTTGCTTATAGAGCAAATAGCAAAATTAGAAGATCAGGACTTTAAAAGGGTATAACTTTGCAGGGCGTGGTCCGATTTCAAATCTGTTTACAGATTTGAATTCTGTGTAAAATTCTAAGCTAACGAGATGTATCGCAGTATAAAAAATTTATAAGAACGCTCAAAAGTCGCTACAGGTAAGAAATCTTAAAATTGGGGTAGCTCCCTTGGGGGTGATGCAATCTAAAAAAATCTTAGAGATTCGGGTAGCTGAGAAAATTCTAATATTAATTGATACCAAACAAGATAGGTTTATCTCGTGGGTGGAAATGTGGAGAAAGATTTATCTCGCGGGTGGAAAGAATGCGGGTGTGATGTAATCAAAATGGTTGGGGTAAAAAATTCCACAAGGAGTTCCACAGGGAGAGAGCGGGAGGAGATTCTTAAAAAATAAGACTTTATAGTGCGAATTTACATGTAAATTTGGTCCAGATGTGTGAGTAAATGTGGGATTCTGGAGGAAATGTGGCGGTGATTACGCCCATAATGTACTACTCACCGCTTGTGCTTCTGTTTTTATTTGTTTTGTTCACTTTACGCGAGTTACGTTTCGAGCCTTGGGAGCGGTGTTTTTGAAAACTTCTTCCAAAAACTTCGTAACAATTTATTTGGTTTAAAGAGATATTAATATGGAATTTTGACAAACTTGATTAAAAATACACTAAATTGAAAAATAATTAATAATTGAACTAATATTAGTGAGTAGCCTAAGCAAACTGCAATGTTAAAACTGAAATACTGTAGACTGACTGATTGATGGCCTTGGCGCTCCCGGAGTGTTTATGTTGTCCCTGCCCCTCACATGTCTGTGGGAACTTGCAGAGCTCATGTCTGCTTATTTCTTAATTCTATTCATTATTCAATGTAACAGTCTTAATTTCTAAGTAATTGCGGTTTCTTAACCGTCTGTGGCCTGTTACCTGCAGTATCATTATCGTCTGGAATACAATGTATTGAATCCGTTCTCACAACTTTCTTGTGAACTGTTAATAACTTTTATTTAATTATCTTCGAAATACATTGTTGCATATACTTAAGTTTTTTTAACAATTTCTAATAAATCCTATTTTGCTATACATACACAGATTGGGGATACATAACTCCTTCCGACGTAAATGAAAAATTAAGGTTTTCTTTGTTTAATTTTTAAATTCATAAAATTCATGGTTTAAAATTCATTGTTCCTAAGGGTACATTTGTTACTTCTTTATTTCCCTTTGTTTCCTTATTTCTAAAATTGTTTTTTTATCCTCATATCTTAGATACATTTTGTAGAATACATGTATAATTAGAAAAACTAGTAAAATGATTAATAAAATTGTCCAAACGCTTATATTGTCGAAGTGAAACTTTGGCCCTTTTAATTCACTTAAGTGTTCTTTATAATTGTCCATTAATTTCAGGGCGTGGATAAGGTCGTCTAAGTCTGGATGTTCTAGTTTCATGGGTTTCTTGATTATTTCTTCGTCTTCGATTTGCATTATCTTGAATTGTAGCTCTGGTAAATTTGCTAGTTTCTTGATTGCGGTGGGATCTTGATAAACTCCGATGATTTCGTTTTTCAATTTTAAATAACGGTATTCTTGAAGGGTGATTAATTTGCTACCGGTTAGTGCTAGATTGTTATCTTGATTGCAGTGGACGGTCGCTATTACCTCTGTTGGAAATATGGCAATCCATTTGTTTTCTGTAACTTTTTGAATTTTCATTTTGGTGATGTGTACAGGTTTAGCATCACAGTTGTAATGGTTTGAAAATCTTAGTAATTGTACTTCGCAAGAGCTGACTTCTTGGATAGTTGTTGTTGTTAACGATTGGTATAAATATTGATTTGGTGTGACTTTGTTACATTTTTCGTTCGTATAACCATATCTTAGTTCATATAAGGAGATGAACTTGGTTTTGGGTATAATTACTTGATACATGCTAGTAATTTTCACTGGAAAAGCAAATAAATGATAATAATTATAATTGATACTTTCTACTATTCGGATTTCTTTAAAAAATGTTATTTCGTTATTCTTTACATCTCCTTTTACTACAGCTATTTTTTCAAATAGGAGAATGTTTGATTCTGTTACGTCAAAGGGTAATTTACTGTTAGTTATAGATGATCTACTTCTTAATAATTCCTTTAATAAGTCAGTTGGTTCTATGGTACTAGAGGGTAATGTATTTAATTTTGCAAATGTTCAGCGTTTTCTAAAGTGGCTAAAATTTGTTAGATTAAAGTAAGGGTTGATATTATTAGAGTGAATGTCGTATTGAATCTAATTAAGTCGCGCATTCCTAATATGGTGCTTGCATGTTAGTTTCAAGGGTTTGTATTCTATTGGCTATACTATCTTGGTTTCTTACTAGCTTTCTTAATGTTTCGTTGAATTTTTTTATAGTTGATTGCGTTAGAGATATTTGGTTGCTAACAATGGTTTTTATATTGTTTTGATTTTCAATTAGCGGTTGTATTGCACTGTCATAACACTGCGTCTTAGTTATCTAAATTGCCTGTGATAACTCTTATTATGTTACCTAGTCGGTTGACTAGTTCCCTCTTTCGTCTTGCAATTTGTTCTGTGGGTATTAATCTATTAAATTTATCTTCTATGTTCCTTAAAATGCTTTCTATTATACTGTTGTAATTCATCATTTCTATTGCGTATTCCTTTCCGAATTTGGCTGTGTCCATTTATTGTTTTAGTCTATAATAATTGTATTTGATTGTTTGAGATTCTTGTTTTAGTTCCGTTAAATCGATTTTTTGTGCGATTGTCCAATAGTCAATTGTACTTTGCATACTTTCCAATTTTATTGGTAGTATATCGGGGTTGTTTTTTATGTCTTCAATTAATATTTCATTGTCCGTTCTACCTGGGCGGAGGTTGACGTAAGGGTGATGATTGTCCATCTGAAATTACAGGGCGTCTTAAGTTTTTCAAATGAATGTATTTTATTATCTTGCCGTTGTCTACTGCGGCTATATTTTGTCTGATATTCTCTTAATTTTAAGTGGGCCTAATTTCCTGGGTGCCGTTTTGTGTCCTATACTTTGGAAATTTTTTTCCTACACGGTTTGTCCTATTGAAAATTTATTTGCGTCGGTATTCTCATTACGGGTTGTGGTGATACGTTATTTGTCGTTATCTAGTTTATCTTTTACTTTATCGTAAGTTATTTTTAGTTTCTTTTTGTGATCTTTAGCATATTGCTGATATACTTCTTTGTTATAATGTATATCGTAAGGGTTGCGGGTATCTGAATGTCCTAATGTTAATTCTAGGGGTGTAAAATTTGTTTATAAATGGATTGTATTATTGCACGGGATTAGTGCGTATGACATTAAGTTGGTGATGTGTTCTTTCTTGTAAGTTAATCTTAGTAATCTGGTTTGTTCTAATGTAATTTTTTAATTAATCCGTTCGATTCAGGGTGGTTTTCCGTTATAAAATGAATTTTTATTTTGTGGAGTTCTAAAGTGTTTTGTATCGTTTCATTTTTAAATTCGCTGCCGTTATCTAAAGATATGGTTTTGGGTGTGCCATAAAATGTAAAGTATTGTAAAAATTCTTGTGTTACGTCAATGTTATTTTTAGTAGTGATGAGTATTGCTTGGCCTATTTTGATGAATGCATCTACAATGGTTAAAAAATTTTGTGCTTCTACTACTAGAGTATCGGCATGTATATTTTGAAAAGGTTTGTCGGGTTTTTGATAAACATTAAGGGTATTTTTGGGGTTGTTCTGTCGTATTTTACCTTGTCGCATAGTTCACATTGGTTGATAGAGTATGTGGTTAACTCTTTCATATCTTAACCACATACTCTATCAACCAATGTGAACTCTGGCCCTGAACTTATTCGATGCACAAGAAAATTAATAACCTTAGACAACCCTGACGAAATAAACGACATAATAAGAAACCAACACGAAGGCAAAACCAACCATCATGGAATCAGTGAAACATTAAAGGAACTTATAAGACGATATTATTTTAAACTCTTTCATATCTTTAAAATAATATCGTCTTATAAGTTCCTTTAATGTTTCACTGATTCCATGATGGTTGGTTTTGCCTTCGTGTTGGTTTCTTATTATGTCGTTTATTTCGTCAGGGTTGTCTAAGGTTATTAATTTTCTTGTGCATTGAATAAGTTCAGGGCCGGAGTTATCGAATAATTTAACGTGTAATTCTGAAAATCGTTTATATAAATGTTCGGCGTTGAAATAAAAGTAAAATCGTTTTTTCTCGGGGGTGTATTCTTTTAGAATTTTAATTATTTGTTCCTCGTTATCGTCCTTGGTTATTTGAATTTGGTATATTTTCTTGTTGTCTATTTTTGTATATTTTACGGGATTAGGGTTAGTTAAAACTTCGGTAATTGTAAATTGATTGGGTTTTATATCGATTGCTTCATTTAAAATTTTAATCGCGGTTTTTGGCTTTTTGTTCTGCGTCGAATGTATTGTGTCTATCTCTTCAGGGTCTTCTCTTACTTCTTTCTCGTCTACGTTTTCTATAATTAATTCCGTTTTTAGTGCGTTGAGCTGTATTCTACTTAGGCCGTCTGCGTAATTGTTATAAATTCCTTTTTTGTATATAATTTCGTAATCGTACTCTTCTAGTATGATTCTCCATTGTAGTAATTTTGAGTTTGGTTCGTTAAGTTTACATAGCCATACTAATGGTTTATGGTCGGTGTGTATATATAATTTTCGACCGTAAAGGTATGGTCTAGAATATCTTGTTGCCCAAATTATGGCTAATAATTCTTTCTCTATTGTACTATATTTCTGTTCGGTTTCATTTAGGATTCTGTATGCCTAGCTGATTGGTCTATCGCTACCTACTTTTCCTTTGCTTAATACTGCGCCTAGTGCTACATTTGATGCGTCTGTTGTCAATATTAATGGTTTCGAAAAGTCCGGGTATTCTAATACGGGGTGAGTATACATTTAATTTTGTCTACGGCTTTAATGAATTCTGGGGTGTGTTCAATTTTGCTTCCCTTTTTTAAACAATTCGTCAGGGGCTCAGTTATCTGTGCGTAACCTTTAATGAATTTTGCGGTAATAACCACTAAGTCCTAAAAATTCCTTTATTTATATACTTCGCGAATGTGATAGTTGTCGCGGGTTCCAATTTTCTGAAAGATTTCTATTGAATTAACATTCTTGCAATAATTTGCGTAATATTTTGTACGTTTTGTCGCGCTAGTTGGTTTAAATACATTTTTATTTCAGTCCTGCTGATTAATTGAGTCTGCTTTAATTATCTCGTCTCCGTGGGTGTTGTAATTAATAAGTGCGTAAAATGCTTCCTTTCGATTGTATTGTCTAGTTACCTTAAATGTTTAAATATAGAGTTGCAAGTTTCCAGTCAATTGCTTTGTTCAATGTTGCCCCTTATAATTTATACAATAAGATTGTTTAATTACAAAGTCTTAAGTCTGCTGAAAATGTAGTTTCAGTCTCAGTGTTAAGTTTTGTTGCAATAAATTGAGTGATGCTTTTGTATAATTAGATATCCTCGTGCTGAAAAATATTCAATTATACTTTAATACGTTGCAATGCGCGTTTTTGAATAAATCTTTTTGGTAATTGTTTCGCTATAATTAAATATATTCCTACTGAAGGATTTTTATTCAATGATGAGGGTTTCCGGTAACAATTTGTGTAAAGATCACGCTATAAATTTGCACGCTTTGTTTCAATTTGTAATGAGTTACTATTAATAATAGGTTACAAGATGCTTCTACAATTATACACTAGGTGTTTAATTACAGACTTTGATGAAGGTTAAGTTTTGAATAATCGTTTCTATAATTAGTTGCGTTTTATACATTAGCTTTCGGTACTAAATTTTTTATACATAAAATTGTAAATTAATTATGTTCTACTTTTAAAGTTTCCTGAATTAAATCGTTGCGTTTTGTTTAATTTGTGTGCTAGTTACGTTTTGTATTGATAATAATTCGTAATAATTGTGCTTTTCAGTTTTCTTGTTTAAAATTCTCTTGCTTTAAAAATAAGCTTTCTCAAAATATGTTCTCGTATCTGAAAACAATTTTTCATAACAGTTGCGTAAATTATTTTCAAAAAATGGCGTAAGTTGCAATAATTAAAAAAATCTGTACATACATAACAAAATAATCAAAAAAATCTTTACTAACTAATATCAAATAATTTGTTAAAGAATTCAATTGGTTTTAAAAATAAATGAACTTACATTATTTTCATCGTCGCTTCTATGGACTCGGTCGATTCTTGTACTTCGTCCACGTTTGTTTGGATTAGATTCGGTCGATGCTTGCACCTCTTCTAAGTTTGTCTGGTTGGTTTCGGTCGATTCTGGTACCTTTTCCAACTTTGTTTGGCTTCTTCCAGATTGTGAATTAAAATTCTTGATCGCCAGTCTTCCGATTTTTGGATTCGTAGTTCCTTTGTGGATCCGTACGCTGCGCCAGTTACGTTTCGGACCTCGGAAGCGGTGTTTTTAAAAACTTCTTTCAAAAACTTTGTAACAATTTATTTGGTTTAAACAGATATTAATATAGAATTTTGACAAACTTGATTAAAAATACTCTAAGTCGAAAAATAATTAATAATTGAACTAATATGTGTGAGTAGCTTAAGCAAACTGCAATGTTAAAGCTGAAATACTGTAGACTGACTAACTAATGGTCTTGGGGCTTTCGGGGTATTTATGTTGTCCCTGCCCCTTACATGTCTGCAGGAACTTGCAGAGCTCATGTCTGCTAATTTCTTAATCCTATTCATTATACAACGTCTGAAATACAATGTATTGCATCCGTGCTCACAACTTGCTTGTGAACTGTTAATAACCTTTATTTAATTATCCTTGAGATACATTGTTACATATACTTAAGTTTCTTTAACAATTTTTAATAATTCCTATTTTGTTGTACATACATAGGATTGAGGGATACATAACTCGCGTAAGCAGCCATATGGTGCGTTTCTATTTAAGCGTAATCCAAGGAAGGTATAATATGACAAATGTACAAAGAGATGGCATGAATGGTAGCAATGATAATCAGAGGATCAGCCTGGAAGTTCAAGTAAGCAAGATTTTAGAAGCTGACAAGTCAAAGGGCGAAAATGTAGAAATTATTAAATATGAACATGCTCGTGATTTATAAAACTTGATTTGGAAAATGATGTAAAAGGTAACGAAAAAAATGATTTACTATCTACAATAAAATTACAAGTTTTTAGACACAGAAGATGAAGCAACATTAGTAAGTGAAGGTTATATAAAAGATCATTCAGAGGAGCTGATTAATAGAAATAACATAGTATCGCCGAATAATAAAAAGCTTGCAGTAGTCAACAGTGTCATAATTCTGAAAGTTAAGTTGGAAAAGATGCCTCAGCCAATAGATCAATTCTGGAAATTTTCATTTAAGCGATTCCTTGTAACATTTTTATTTTTCAAGTCGTAATTTAATTGCATTGAATTACAAGAATAATGCGCTAAGCGTGCATTGTTCCTTAGGGATCTAATTATATTAATATATCTGTGTCGCATAAAACTATTTCCAAGTACATCTCTGTTTGATTGTTTAGTGTTCCCCCCTCTGACGGCGCGACCGCTCGGTTCTGGTTTCGACAAACAGTCGGCCACCTGCAACAGCTGTTAAGATGTATTTTCGGCTGGAGGCTGGCAACCTTCGCATCAACTATTAATCGTTGGGATATCTTCTAATAACGGTTGGTAAAGTATATATTATACGAATTAATGTAATTTGAGGTAATTTATTTAGCGCGACCTGTAGAATGCGACAAAATATAATTCGACCATGTAGAATGCAACAAATATAATTCGACAATGTAGGATGCGACAATAAAGAATGGAAGAAATATAATTCGTCATCTAGGATCCAAAGAATTACCGTTATTTAGGAACAGTCGATTTGAAATTTGCCTAATAAGAAATTTGTCTGATAAGAAATTATAGAAGTTAATTTGGATGCAGTCGTTTCAAATTAGAATGGCTGGTAACTTTGCTTGAAGATCGGAAATCCCGTCTCAATTTGTTGTGAAGCGGCTAATGCAGTTTTTGGTTCGTTATTAGCTGTAAGAATTTTTTTTGCATGTGTTTTAAAGTTTAGAACACGTAAACTTGCTTTTATGTTTAGTACACGTAAATTGTGTAAATTTCAATTAATTGTTGAGCTGGTTTTACAAGTTGTAAAACGAAATTTTGTCGAATTAGCTTTCTATAATAACATGCTTTGTTCCATATGAACATTCGATAAGTTCAACGTATGTTTTCGACGTCATATTTTTCTGTTTTGCACAGTTGACAGATGCTGTTTTAAAAGCAAATGCTTTGAGCAGCTATAATGCAATTTAAACAAACATGCCTATTTTTGTGATCAGCTTGATCTATACATAGATTATTAAACGTAAATATGAAAGTTCAAATTCTCATTATGCTAGGTTCTAGTAATTTGTTATCTACCTGAAAAGATCTGCCCAGGTTAGAATCTAATTCACTGTGTTATGCTTACAAATCATTATCACTTTAATTTGTATAACAAGTTCATGTTTAAAGTAAAGTTGGTTGATTAATGAAAGAAAAAAGGAAAGTTAAAACTTTAACTTTGATGTAGTTGATTATGACAATTTTTTGTTACAAAGTTCCGATATTTTAAAAAAGTTTTTTTTAGTAAACATTTAGTTCAAAATCTAAGACTTTTATTTTGGTCAAATGCGATCAAATCTAATTACATAAAGCTAAAATTTTTCTGACTAATAATTTGATGTCAATATTATATTGGAAATATTTTTTTTATTATTTCTTTATATTTTTTTTATAGAACACAAATGGTGTTCTACTTTTTTGTTTATTTAATCTTTGCAATTTCTTACAGGAGCTGCGTCTTATCTTAATAAGACAAGTTTTTGTTAACGAAGGCGATCATTTTATCTTTGGGTTTCCACGTCCGCCCTTAGAACTGTGCTTTGCAATTATCGTAATTATCTCAGGACAAGGTGGCGCCTATTTGATTTAGCTTAACTTTGGTTTGCAAACAGAATTCGACTCCCCCCCTCTCATTGCTGTACCCAGGAATAGACCCCTAGCTATATCGGAAGACTTTTGTTCTCTAGCGCCTTAATGTAGAAAAAATCTAATTACATAAAGCTAAAATTTTTCTGAGTAATAATTTGATGCCAATATTATATTGGAAATATTTTTTTTTATTATTTCTTTATATTTTTTTTTATAGGACACAAATGGTGTTCTACTTTTTTGTTTATTTAATCTTTGCAATTTCTTACAGGATCTGCGTCTTATGTTAATAAGACAGGTTTTTGTTAACAAAGGCGATCATTTTATCTTTGGGTTTCCACGTCCGCCCTTAGAACTGTGCTTTGCAATTATCGTAATTATCTCAGGACAAGGTGGCGCCTATTTGATTTAGCTTAACTTTGGTTTGCAAACAGAATTCGACTCCCCCCCTCTCATTGCTGTACCCAGGAATAGACCCCTAGCTATATCGGAAGACTTTTGTTCTCTAGCGCCTTAATGTAGAAAAAATCTAATTACATAAAGCTAAAATTTTTCTGAGTAATAATTTGATGCCAATATTATATTGGAAATATTTTTTTTTATTATTTCTTTATATTTTTTTTATAGGACACAAATGGTGTTCTACTTTTTTGTTTATTTAATCTTTGCAATTTCTTACAGGATCTGCGTCTTATGTTAATAAGACAGGTTTTTGTTAACGAAGGCGATCATTTTATCTTTGGGTTTCCACGTCCGCCCTTAGAACTGTGCTTTGCAATTATCGTAATTATCTCAGGACAACGTGGCGCCTATTTGATTTAGCTTAACTTTGGTTTGCAAACAGAATTCGACTCCCCCCCCCCTACTTCTCATTGCTCTACCCAGGAATAGACCCCTAGCTATGTCGGAAGACTTTTGTTCTCTAGCGCCTTAATGTAGAAAAAAAGACGTTTCAGTCTTTTGTAAAACAGAAGTCGTTTCAGTGGCACTCATCCAACGTAAGGCCTAGTAAAAATAGTTACATCCTGACGTTTAACGTGAAGTGTGGTGGTGCACCGTCGTGTATGAACAACATAGTTTGTCTAAGAGCCAGTAGTAGGTCATGAAATAATTTTGACAGATTTATTAAATGTTCTAGGTAATTTACACCATTTAAACAAGGTGGTGAGATGACAAGACCAATAATAAAATTGTCAATGATTCCTGTCCACACGTTAATTTTAAATTCACGTAGATAATACACAACCTTCACTGCATGCTATTTTTCGTCAGCATAACTTTGTTCATTATGTAAATTAGTAATAACCCTACGTGTAAAACAGCACTCGTCCGTAAATAAAATTTGGATCATTTTGTCTCTGTTCATTAATAAAACGACAGTTGCTTATACTACGGGGATTATTGAGTAATTTATAAGCAAGTTTACTATAATACTAAAATAATGGTCAACTTATGACCGATTTCATTGGATTACGATCAAAGATGTATGTGATAAAGATTTATAAGACATCTGAGGAAGAGGAGGCTGAACTCACTAATGGAAGAGAATGATTCACAATCACTTGCTAGCCAAGATTCTGCATTACAAAGAAGAAATCTGTAGTTAAAAACAGAATCATGTTTTATGATTATATAAGCTGCATAGAAGATTTTAAGCAAATATTTATAACTCAGAACTAAGTTCACTCGTCCAAGCACCAAGTTAACACTATTATTTAGGAGAAGATTGCTCTAAATCCACAATACTGTCACGCCTCAGCGCTTCACGGCACCGCCGTCTGAGCGTTTGCAACTCACCCTACCCATGTAGCCGAGGGTAGGCAATCGACAACTGCACCTCTTGAACACCACTGCCATCTTAATGTTTACAACAACCATTTATTATCACCTTCGCTCGATAAATTTCTGTAATAGCAGTCCCAAAAATATCGATTAGAATCCAATCCAGGCATTTTTTCATAATATCGTAAAAACCCCAAAATGTATCGAAAAGAACCAATACTATCACTGCAGACCTGACTGTGTTTTTCATGTTTTCGCAGTGTCCAGCCCTGCCAGCATTAAAAGCATTACGGGTTATTATCCGGTGCAATGTGTGTGATGTGGAGGTGACTAAGTCTGCGTACGCTGCTGTAGCACTTCTATTGGTCTACAGTGGAACATGCATGATGCAAACCGCACGAGATTAAAAGGGTTGCCAGAAAAGCACCATGTTATAAAAAATTATGTGTCGAAGACTTGAGAACAAAGTCGAATATAACGTTGGAAACAAAAGCGTAGGGTAAGTCCACCAGAACACAAGCATAGCAACATATCGTCTTATATATTTTAGAAGAAGCCTCAGGATGTCTAAGACGTCTGAACACAGTCGGTGATTGGATGAGAAAAACGATAGTAATAAACTAATTTTGACGTGTAAAAGATCCCCCATCTATGTCCTGGAACAATAGTGGTAATTTTCCTGAATATAAAAGTATTGGGGAGGTACTAACCAAGCTTCTGTATAAAATTGCCCTATGCGGCAATTTCATTTTATTCTGATAATGGACATTCTCAGACAGAATGGCGTGCAATAAATTTTCAGAGACACGTATATTAATGAGACTTCCAAGAAATTTTGAAGCTACTAAATGCTTTAAACGCTAAGAAAATCTTTAAAAACAAAAAATTTAGAAAACTCTGGTGTAGGAATTATAATTCGATAAGGATTGGTCTGAGAATAAAATATTACATTCAGGACTAAACACTGTCGATCCGAGAGACGGTGGTGGTGTAGACCGTGATGATGGCGTTGTCGCTGTCCCGGAATCAGTGTCAACCTCCACTACTGTCAATCAATAGTCTCTAATTATCGTTGATGGCTCGGCATTGTAAACAAGAAATGGCACATGGAAATTGCGATAACTATCAACCAATTGTCATACGAAAGTCTGTTGTTGAAAGTCCGATCGGTCGCTAAATATAAACAGCAGTAAAAATAAAAATGTGACAGTTGGAGCATTAAGATACACTTTCCAGGTACTTCTGTACATAGTCGTCGCTCCGCATAGACATTTTTCGTAGCGTGATAGTAATTATCAGATATCCACGTAATAGAAGGCAGCCGCCTGTGCTCTCGGTCAATTCTCTACGCTGGTCTGCATTGAACTACACAACGCAGAAATTGTGAATCGATCTTTTTCTCGAATCGCTTCATCCACTTGCTGAACAAGATCAATGGTGGACTGATACTCGCTTCTTTCCGTGACCGCTTGCATCATTCACGTCTGTACGTCCTTCTTAAAAGTTCCCGTACCATTACTGCTATTAGTTGTGAAAGTTGTATCGTACATACTGTTCATTTATCGGCGAATTTCGGCCGCCCTGTACCCCTTAGCATGAAGAAATCGAATGACAGCTCATGCATCACACTTAGCGGCAGACTCTGTTGTAGGTATGTTTACATGCTTGTTGCGCGCCTCGAACTGACAATTGCGACGTGACACGATCGATAGGTATACTAGAGACATTGCGTGCAGAGTTATCGAATTTTCACTGTGGTTTAATTTCGCGACCGACCAGACGTTGAAAAAAATGCCCCTCGCTTATTTCAAAAACTGTAAATGAAATTAAAATTTGTATTTCAGTATAGCTGCGGAACAGTAATTGGCGAAAAAATTAAATGTTCAATTCGGGATTAAAGATCATTTATTGCTTTCGGTGGTTCAAAGCCTCGTCTTCATCCTTTAGTCGCGGCTCTAAATATGTATTTTATTAGCTAATTAAACAAATAACTATTGTATCATTTTACAGATCTATACTGAAATATTTGCGTAGGCAACTATACATCATCGTGTGCCTCAGCGCTTTTCTTTGGTAAACGATGCTTATTTGCTTAAGTAAGGTGCATGTGCTGTCACAGGCTTCCATTTCTGCGTCTTAGCGTCGAAGATCGTAGCTTTCTAATTCTTAACGAGATAATTACGATACAATACTGACGTTGTAATCAATACAAACACAATTATAATTCTACTAAGTACTATTTCCGGAATCATCGTCAACGATAACGTGAGTTATGCATCCCTCAATTGATGTATATATTATAAAATAAAATAATTAGAAAATTATTAGAAAGTGTAAAGAAAATGTTAAGTGAAGTGCAACGTAATAAATACAAGGACAATCTATAAAGTTTATTAACGTTCATGAGAAGGGATGCGCTACTTTGTATCGCAGACGATAGTGACACTGCAGATGTCAGGTCACAGACGGTCACCGACAGTCTGGTACCAAGATTACTTAGAAATTAAGATTACAACAATGAAATTATGAATAATATTAAGAATAAGCAGACATGAGATCTGCAAATTCCCACAGCCATGTGAGGAGGTAGGAACATTATAAAAAGCCCGGGAGCTCAAGGACCCGGCAGTCAGTCTTCGAACTCCATACTTCGTTATTCAAGCTACTCAAGTTAGTCAGTCAAAGCATTCAGCTTTAACATTGCAGTTGCTTAGGCTACTCACGATAGTACATTTATTAGTTATTTTCGGACTTAGAATAATTTTAATTCAACTTGTCAAAATTTAAGAATAAAATTTGTTAAGAAGTTTTGGAATTGGTTTTTAAAAAGGCAGCTACCAAGGCTCAAACCTTAACTTGTGTCATCCGTACTTAATCTGAATAACTCTAAGTAGGCTCATTAGTAGCCGCAACACTATAGGTGCCTCTTAAAATTATATTGGACAACTTTCAGCATTACATTTACAAAATACGGATTGCAGTAGGTAGGCGAACTATAATATAGTGCTTATTAGTAGTAATTATTTGATTAAGGCTGCAGATTCTGTTATGGCGTTGATCTTGTATTAACAATTATTAGATATTGAAGTAAAAGCAAAAACTCAATACGTGCGGCATTTAAAATCGTCTGCTTGAATTTAGAAAGTTAACCTATTAATAAAAATTAAATGCCCAAAAGTTCTTAAAGTTTGGAAATATACAAGTATGAAAGGCTTTGCAATGCACTAAATCTAACATAGTGGTTGATTTTTGCCGCAATGTGATCCGCATTACTCTCGTACTATGTGAACTACGTATACAATATAGTTAATTTCTGAAACACTAAAATTATTCAGAAATGCTCATAAATTCGTATCATTAAAAATAGACGCAAACAATACGCGGTTTAGCTTTTAAAGAAATAATTAGTCTTTATTTGCTGGAAAGGGGAAGCATCTTTTCAAACGGGTAAACTCATTGTGACTTGCTTTCATAAAGCTTCACTAATATTCTTATTCAAGAAATTTTTGTTCAAAACCATTTTCTGCATTGACGCTCTTGAAAGTAATTATACTATACGCCTTATTATTTACTCAATTTTAAGGTTTTTAACAATCTGCTGTTCTAAGCATGATGCAAAATTATGCTCGAATTTTCTATTATTTTATTTTCTTAACTTTGAGGTAATCTAAGATACAGCAAGGCTATTTATTGCCCGTTCACGTAATATATGTGATGCATAAGGACGGATTAGGTAACGCATCAGTCCAAGTGGAAACCATGTTAATAAAATGCATATAGTGCACTAACTCTATGGGTAGAGCAAAAAAAAAGTGAAAAGGAAAATCGTGTTATAGTTTACAAATACCATTCATTAAAATCAGTAACCGCTTGTTTCAGAATGAGGAATAGATCATTTTATCCTTTGGAAATTCTGCTGTGTTTATTTGGCTTAATTAATTTATCTGTAGATTGTACATCATTTCAGCTAAAGCTAGGATAGCCTTTATAATCGTATGCTTGGGATATATACCAAAACAACATGATTATTTTCAGCAAACCCTTAATCTTACGTATTAAGTGAATTAACCCGTAATATACCTTTCACTTATAGGATAACGAATTTGGATTTCCTTATATTCAATAAATCTATTATTTCTTTGTACCCCTTGTTTCTTGGATCTGACCTTGAATAGGTTATAAATAATTAGTTACAATGTAGGTTGAGAATGGTCTAGTAAGTGTAAATCGTTGGCTTAAATGGCAATGGTCATAACTCTCAAAACCATGTTCGAGAGAAAAATACATTGCAAATGCAATATATTTCTTGAATCTTATCTTCTATCTTCTATGTATACAGGGTGCTCCAAAACTCATGGCATAAACGAAGGAGCGTAACAGGGGAGACTATTTCCTATCAAAATAACCGTATATGTTGTTATCCAATTGTTGATGGTTTCAAAGTTAAATTTTTTATCTTTTTTGGAAAAATCATGCAGATCCGCCTAGTATTGCTTGATAAAAGGAAAATTATGAATGCATCCTTTTAATCCCTTTTGTGTTTGGGGGAGGAACGTCTCACAGTTTTCGCATACAACTACAAAGTCAATAAAAAAAGAAAGATTTCAGATTCTCCAAAAAAATTACAGTTGTTTAACTGAAAAATACTCAAATAAAATACTACTGTCGAAAAGTGCACACCTATTCAGAAAACTTCCTTGTTGTATGCTCTTTCCAAAAAGATACAAAAAATGTAGTAGACATTCAGAAGGTAATTATGTTTCCTCGGATGAACACGTTTAAGGTCGCTGTATTTACGAATCACATAATTGCTTTCTATGAGACATTTGTCCCCTTCGGCAAAACAACGTTAGAGCCAACATGCAATGTGGCATGAGGTGACTGCCGGAAGAAAAAAAGGATATTGTTAGCTGCTATCACGCGTTCTTATTGAAGATGCGCGATGTGAATAATGTTGTTCTTTGGGTCGATAATTGCACAGCGTACATGAGTAACTTTACGGAAACTTTAAGTGACTCCATTGATATACCCTATCTGGAGAAGGGGCATGCCTTTATGTCTGCAGATTTTGTGCATCATGAGGAGGAACAATCAATGGCAAGAAAAGGCAATATTTACGACTTCCAAGATTTTTGTGACGTAACAGACGTTCGTAGGGGTAGCGCCGAAGTCAAGGTGATGAATGTACATGATTTTTCAAACTTGCTGAATCTAACTTCTGTAATAAAAATTCAAGGGCTAGACCAAGAGTTCTACACGATTTGGTGAGTGTTAAATTCACACGTGAAGATTTCAATGTAAAATATAAAAAAGCGCTAATGATTGAAAAATTATCTAAATTCAACTTTTTTCTTAAACGGTACGAAATGTCCGTTCCTGGTCCAGAAGCACGACAGGGGGTACTGGAAATTGCTGAAACTAAAAATCCTATATTTTGTCTTTTCTAGAACCATTGATGTCAGCAGTTGGACGACAGTTTTGGCAAGAGATTCCAGTGGAAGACGTTCCTGACTTATGCGATATGTATGATTAGACGTGATGTTATATAATTATTATATCAATTATAGAATAAGTTACGTTTGTTACACATACTTACAAATAATGTTGCTTACTTATTGTAAGGAAAGCATAATTTTCTCGCACAAACTGAACAGGGACCAAATAATTCAGTATTTTACAATTAAAATAATTATAGCTTTTTCTAAACCAATTTTTAATTATTACTAGCCTAAATGTTTCATATCATATCCAACTAAATTGCGAAACAAACATCTTTCAAGTAGACAATTTTGTATTAAAACATATGCACCTACGGTCGTTGGACCAGCATAATCATATACCTTAACTGGCAAATTGCTAAAGGACAACACTGTAAGTGTCCTAACACAAAAATTACTGCAAACACGTAAAATCTGACACAGCCATCTTGTTTTACATACTTCGAAATATATGTTACCAAAACTTTGCCGAAGAAAAAGCCTAAATCAATAGCGCTAGAGAATTTGAAGTGAAGAAACAGAAAAATCGCAATCCTTTAAAATTCGACTTGTGGTGCTTGCAGTTCTTTGGCTTGTATTCGTGGCAAAAAAAGCATAATTTGTTAAACGCAATAATTTTGATCGTCATGTTCGCAAAGCATCAAGTTTTTATTTCTCTGCGACACATGAGACCAAAACTGATTTCTGTATGTAATTTTGCTGATAACTGTGAAGCAGTCTGACGGAAGAATATGGTCCAATTTCATTTCGGCATACGGTAGAATGAGCTGTTAGAACGTGTACATTCCTTGAACGCAAGTAGATACTTGACGAGTTATATTGGATTCTCCGTGAAGGTGGCGGAATACTTTATTAGAGTACAAGGATGCTCCACCTTGTAAAACGATTGTATGCATGGTTGTCAAGTTGACAGCTACTGAATATATCCGCTACTCTCGACGAATCTGTAGTCGCTGTTGTCACGCATGCACAGATTGTGCATCGCCGCCTAGAGTGGGCTAGGTTTCAAAATATCTACGTGTTAAGACAATAGACACGCTAGAAACGGTATCGTTACACATCATATAATATGACTGAAAGTGAGATCAACAGAGATAGAGTCTGGCCATTCACCAACCATATCCTTAAACTTTTTGTATGATTGCAAGTGATAGGTTATATGGAAAATGATTGCTCCCTGGTAATGATCCGGCTTGTAAAGTATGAAACATTTGTATTTCAGATTGCTTTTGATTTTTCCGCGCGTTCAATAGTAAACACTGTAACGCCTTAAATAATTTCTAAGCAGTGTTATTTGTAGAAAACGGCAAACTTGATTCTGTTAATGACGTAAATTAGAAAATTTTAGAAGAATCTAAATCCCTGTGCTCGATTTGTATGCATGCACTGTTTGTAGAAACGTTGTATTGCGTATTACAGGCGAATAGCGGCATAACGCGCGTTATATTGCGGTTTACTAGCATTATATTTCAATTTCGAAATATGATTGCCACAAGAACAATAGGTATGACAATAGAGTGAACATACGTTGGCTGTCTTTCTCGGTAAAATAATTCTTTTCTTAATTTATCTCAGAATCCTCTTTAATTACCCTACGCCACTAGGCAATTAAATTTCTATAACAGATTCATACTTCAACTTTCAGAAATAGAAAAATTAGAACAATACCTTTCCAGCAGATGGCTTTAAGTTGATTTTACGTAGACGTGAAAAGCAGATGAGTGTTCATCTGTACATTGACTTTATTTCCGGCGGTAGTAATAAATTAAGAGCATTTAATAGTTAAAGAGCTCGGAAAATAGCGACGACATTATATAAGCGGATACCGCTCACGGCAGCCGTTGCATGATTTTCTAGAGCAGCGAGATATATAAGGATGACAGCAATATCCATCACGGAATCAGTCCGATTCCAGGCGATCAAAAATGAGTTTAAATTTGCTACGTACCTAGACGTAGCCGGAAGAAAAGTAAATATTAGGCTAACTACCAAACGACTAGAGTGGGGATTCGCCTACATACGAAAAAAAACACGTCGCCCACGATTATCTATTAGCAAATAAAAAGAATAAATAAAGAATTCTGTACAAACAAGCAAAAGCAAGAAATTAAGCGTTACTATTTCAAACCAAACAATTACGTGATATGAACAATTTAGTACTTTAGATAAGTACTACACATCTCGTATTTTACACAAAATAAACTTAATCAGTAGTAAATAAACCTGTGAGAGTTTTTGTCAAGCGTTTTTAAAATTGCACCTAATACTTTTTGAAAAATAAACTAATCAGTAGGAAAGAATTAATGTGTGAGAGCTTTTGTCAAACATTCTTTTTAAGTTGTACATAATACCGTTTGTAAAATAAACCAATCAGTAGAAAAGAATAAACGTGTGTCTGTCAAACATTTTTAACAATGGTACTTTACACCAGTAGAGCGATAATATCGATTAGCAGCCACAAACAATAGTTCTACAGTGTCACGTTTCTTATCACGTAATTACACCAAACGCTAATACGGAATATGCTCTTGACATACACAAAAGGAAACAAGTTCTATACCTGGATGTGTCTAGATGCTTAGCTTGCAAGCCCTCGGGGGTGAGTCATTACAGCAATGCTATGGTAGTCAGGATACATTTACCCTGCTACCGTAACTGCAGCAGCGGTCTATGGACAAAAGCAGTTGATCTACAGACAAAAGCAGTTGGTCTACATAAAGAAAGAACCAATTTGGCCTCCAGCCAAAAGCAATACACGCAAATACTTCCTACTTGTCGAACAAAAGAACGTGCATTGCTTTTGAAGTACTGTAACGAATTATGTAAAATATTTCAACGCAGAATCAAATTCAAAATGGGTTCAAATAATACGAATTCAAACTACAATCCTCGCGTTATCGAAGGAGGATTTGCAAAACTGGAAAACGCGCTATCAAATAATAGTAGGATCTATGATTTCGACAAGTATTTAAATGGGAAACACTAGAGAAAGCAATTATACGTTATCGGAAGGTTTAACAAATTACCGAATACCTAAAACAAGGTATAGATTATTTAATTTATCGAATAAATTTTTGTTTTAAAAGCAAAAGGGATTTGAGTTAAAATTATGTTAAACGGGCTTATACTGAACAGGTATAGTATATAGGGTGTTGTTGAAGAATTTAAGAATTAAAACGGAATTTATTCCAACGAGTAATGAATTAACAAGGAAGAAATAGGGTAATTAATTTATGCTGAAAATAAACGTAACAAATCCAAAGTAGGAGAGTTTCGAATTATTTTTAGTTAGCTTACATATCTGACAAGGTTTGTTTCTATTCATCAGCAAATTTGCTTGATGAAATTTGTTGAAAGAGTCAGTTGGGATTTTTTCTTATCGCTGGAAGAGACCTTACAACTGAATGTCTATGTTCACTGCAAAGAACGTAAACGCGTTTCCTTTAACCGCGACGACTACCACAGACCCAAGAAATCTACTTTTATTGTAATTTATACAAAGCAGCTTTAACGGTAAGAGTTCCTGATGCTTACTTAAGTCTATATAAATCTTTAATATAGTACTTACATGATTGATCGATGATTTTAATATAAGGGTGCAGAAATATGGTTACACATGCCGTACCTGCAAAAAAAAAAAACAATGCTTGAATACATATTGTAAAAAAATCAATTGGAAAAATACAAAGAAGTTATTTGTTTTGATGCTTATATTAATTATGTCATCGCTATAACCCCAGTATCATCAAACGTTTGTACAGTGGTTGTAAATATGGATATTAAAAACAGCTTGTGGTCCTAATACGACATTGCCAAACTCTTAGAATGCATATTATTATTCAAAAAATTATAGTGCCATTTGGTATAACAACCTGATAATATTAAAATATTTCAAGAAACGCGTACTACAAATCCACAGCAAATAACAAGCCCTCCGACAAAGAGATAGCTAATTATTGTGCATTCTTCTAGAACGAAAATGGAAATTGAAACTGTATATATAACTTGTCGGAGAAGATACCCAGCATGATTGTGCTAATATGTCTGTTCTTAAATCCCATGGTGGATGGAGTTCTACACTGCAATAGACTGCTATGCAGAAGACTCAATCAGAAACAGGAAGATATATCGCACTCAAATATTGACGCCCGACTATCTAGTTTGAATGTAAATACGAAAAACACAAATGTTGATAATTATTGGAAAACACTGGATTTAGTTGCTTCAACTTCAGAAATAAATGTCAGTAATACAACACAATGTATAATTAATATTGTAAGAGTAATTAGGAAGTATGTGAAACACTATGACAGTTACGCTTATTCGGTTTTTACTAAGGCAGCCTCATATATATTTAGGGTTAACAAAAGAAGGTTTATAAATGTGGTATTACATTCATATCTATTTAGCAACAAGAAAAGTGAGTATTATTGTAATACAATACGGTTGTTCTCAAAAGTTTGATGACTAACATTCTGTCTGGTTCTTGAACAAAGATTATTGCATACGAGGCACACTCCGTTGCAATAGATCAGTATTAGTTTGAACTTGGTTCTAATAAACGTTAATATGAATTTGCTACGTCATATAAATGTACTAGATAAATAAATTACAAGATTAGGACTATAATAACGTTTAATTCGTCGTATGTAGAAAATTAAATTAAAGCCTACAACTAGTGATTAAGCTAGTGCTAATGTAGATAGGACTCTTAAACTACTTGTGATTGCGAGGAATAATTATTAAATCTATATTTATTGGAAAAAAGTACCAAATAACGATTATAAAATTTGTTACACTAGTTTCGAGTGTGTGCGGTTCTACTGAAAATGACTTTCTTTTTGAATGCATATCAATCATAGTCAAAAAAATAAAATGGACAGCCATATTTTATCTTCTTTGAAGGACTTTGAGTCAGGTATGAAGAAAAATTTTGCGATTCTGGCAGAAAAACTAAACTAAACCACAGCGAAATTTGCAGAGAGCAAAACAACTTTTACAAAGAAATTACGGAAAGCAAACCTTATTGAAAAACTGAATCAACGTACACGCGGTTGAACAAAAATTAGTGGAAAAATACATCCAATGAAAAGCGAAGTTTTGTAAAAAGAAACATAACTAAGAGAGGAGTTCTCTGATCGGTTGTTAGAGAATTTACATAGAACGGAAACAAAAATGCTCAGAATGGAAAGAAACTGTCAGAAAATTCGCGAAAATTAGAAGAAAAATTATTAGAAAATTCGCGAAAGATGGAAAAGTACTAAAGTTGGAAGAACGAGTTAAATCGCTAACAAGTCAGGTGATTCAACAACACAACTCCGAATTTAAGAATTCGGTTGAAAACAAACCGTCAACATTGAAGTTCAAAGTAAAACCACCTACCTTTGATAAAAAGCCGTCTTTATCGACGTATTTAAAACAATTTGACGCTGCGACGACAGTCAGGGATTACAATGACTGTGAGAAGGCAATTGCATTGATAGTCGCACTATGGGGTGTAGCTTTGAGTATTCAACAAACTATACTAGACCATGATCAAAAAAACCATCGAACCTTATTATCAAGATTGGAAATGAGGTACGGTGATTTTCATCTGCAACAAGTGTACGATTCTCAACCAAAGAATCGTTACCAGAAGACAAAGAAAAATTTACAAGTATTTGAAACGGATATAACTCGCTTGGAGAGGCTTACCTATCCAACAGCATCGAAGAGTTTCTTGGAACAGCTGGCAGTACAGAACTTAGTCGTTGGAATACAGCACGGAGAGGTCCGGCACGAATTACGGCTGGGCCGGCCTAAGACTTTGAATGATGTACTGGCCCTGCTTTGGAGTTTCAAACAGTAAAGTAAGGCAGTAAAGCAGGCATTGCATGGTAGCACTGTAAATGTTAAATGCATTGTGGAAGAACAGAGAGAATATCAGCCTTTCCTTGAAAACCCAAAATTTAAAAAGATGCTTAGGCAAAGTTTATACTATGAATGGCAAACCAGATATATTTGAATGGATGGATTCAGATTAAAATATGCTATTTATGACGGTCTATATTTAGAAATAGCGAAAAAGAGCAAAATACGATGTATATACTTGAGTCAATAATTAAACATAGCTGTAACAGAGAGTGAGTAAAGGGATTTTTCTTTCGAGAAATGTTAACATAAGGTAATCTAGGGAGTGAACGCAACATTGTTGATTCACAAACCGAAAACTAAACTAATAACAGATAGAGGGTCCATTACGAAACCAACAGTAAGCCGTTAATTTTGAACTACGGGCCACTAAAATTATGGAATTATCTACTTCTGTCGATGCATGGAAGGAACAGAGACCGAATACAAAATTCCCATCGGTGCCATAACCTTAGTCCCACTTGAAATTCTTTTCAAAATCCCTTGTACATAGTCCTAGTAGGGGTGTCCTTGATTGTGTCGTGAACAAAACAAAACATGTTTTTCGAAAACATAGCTGATAAAGTGACCAAAACAGAAATAGTACGATTTCTACGACACCTTATCAATAAAACCTTGTCAATAAAACACCAAAGTCGATTGTGGCTAGAGTATATCAAACCAACAACGGGTTTCAACAGACAGTTTCAAAAATTCAGTGAAAATTCAGATCCGTGATTGATCAACGCAAAGAAATGAGGGAATTTATTCTCTTAATAGTACAGATACTCCATGATAAATAGACTATAATAAAGAGTAGATCGGTGAGCTTAAACTAATAATTCGGAACGGTGGAAGTAGAGCTAAAGGATTTTTAAAAGAGCGCAACCCCTCAATGGAAAAAGTCTATAATACGAGGACAATTATATTTTACCAAGAACGTCATCGATTCTTGATGTGGTAATTAAGTTTACAGTATTACATAGTCTTTTCAAAATTTACAAAACGTTTGCGGAAATATCGTTTGCATTGCATGCTACAAAATACTGAATTGAGTATTCGTGCTTATTTGATAAATGATGCAGATTTACCTAGACGTAGCACAATATTTCTTCTGTCAGGCGGGTTAGTCAAAAATGAATTAGAGCAACGAGGAAACCGAACTTTGTTCTCTAGGAATGGCAAAGAAACTGCGCAGTTTTGTTGCTTTGAGTTTACAGGGTCATTTAACACATTCATTGTTAAGTATTTTACATAAAAAGGGTTAAACTAGTAAACAACTAAAAGCAAAGCTTATGGATTTTACTGTAATTTTATATTCTTGGAGCACAACAATTTAGAAATCAATAATTGGTTTGTTAACATTAAATCACGGTAATTGGTTGTTACTGCTTTTCAACCAAACTTAGGAAGTAAGTTAGGTTAATAAGATCGCTACGTCGCCGTCGTCGCCGCCGTGGTCCGTTGCACGTTTTTTTCGTTTTACAAACATTTGATATATGGATCTTGTTCAGTTTTTTACGCTGATTAAGAATATGCTATCGAAAAAATTTTTCAGGGAATTTGCGGTTTATAAATGATTTTCCAAACTATTAATTTTCTTTGAAAACAGCGAGTTCGTACTAAGGTTCTAATGCAAAATTGTGCCGCCAATCTGGAACAAGTTTTTAAAATAGTAAAATACGTAAATCTAACGCTATCCGTGTAATAGTAGTTTAATACGAAATTGAAATAATTAATTTTCAAAAGCGTATTTTATGTTTTTATCAAGTAGGCAAAAATTAAAGATTCTTATGTCAAAAAGCAAACGTCACAGTAGCGTCTGCGGTTTGTGTTTGTATCAAAAATGTCTCAAACTAGCGATTCTAAAATGGAATGTAAATGTACATGTAAACATGCAGTAAACCAAAAATTTTTTATGCAAGTACGTCGTGAAAAAGTTACTCGACAACCCTATATTAGAAAAAGAAGTCGGAAACTAGCCTCTATCCGACCTAATTTTGAGGTCGGAAATATTATTACACTTCAGTCATTAGATGGCGTTTGAAATGTCGAACTTTCGAATTAATTATATATATAGAATGCTGTGAATCCACCAAAATCCGGGAACTACGGTTTTCGAATCGAGCCCCACAGATTGGGCGTCAAGAATGCTGTGAAACCTACAAAAAGCTATTAACTTAACTGGTCCGTTGACTTTCTTCTGTTAATCGCCTCTTTACTCTTTTCCGCCTCGGCTGCTCACCTAGTTAAAACTTTCATCCTCATTCATAAAAAAAATTACATTCCTACCACAAACATCAACGTTAACTCTATTTACATCAATATTCACAATACATTAAAATTTCAAAATTAAAATTCAGCATAAATTTCAGTATCAGAAAATTTCAAGATTAAATTTGTTATCATTTTAATGTGCATCCAGAATTAAAGTCCTTGTAGGATGCCTACTACTTAATATAACAATATATGCAGACCTGAGTCTGAGTACAAAGGGAGCATCTCCCACCGCTTTACGTTAATTAACCAAGTTCGTCTAATTGAGCTCAAAGACATACCCAAGTTTTCATCATAATCAAGAACATAAATACTAAATACCTCTTTCTACTTAAACAAGAAAATTTCACCTTAAAATTAAAATTTTGTTGTTAGTACAAATTCATTACTGTCCATTTTAAGTAAATAAATTATAAAGTTATTCAACACACACCAAAACATCAAAAATCGAACAACAAAGCATAAGTTACCTGAAGGTTAATGCACTCGTGGCTCCAATGTACATCGTCCTCTGTTAATCACACCAATCCAACTGGGTTATGTTTAGGTCCTCGGATTACTGGTCGCCTTTAAAAATTTTCTTCACCACCATTCATCTAAAGTTGTTTCAGGGCTTTTCCGGAACTCATCTGTGTATATCTGAACATTGTTTTGTGGATCCAGACACGTTTACGAATCATTTAATTATTAACACCCCCGAAAAATAGCAAAGATATTCATACTTCTTTCACGCTATACGCCAAAACTGCCTACTTTTGTGTATTCATTTGTCGTTGCAAATTTGAATAATTGGTACAGTGATACTAGACTTTATTACCTTGTATCTTCTTTTCTAAGTGCACTAAATTACTTTCATTGTAGCACGTAAAGAACAAACTGTTTTAAATCACCAAAATATACGAGCAAACTGTTTAAATTATTCAATCAAAATCGGAAAACTAAGAGCACTGTTTAACGCATTGAATCAAATCGAAAATCTAAGAGAGAGAAACTCATATTAACCCGGGTATATATAATGGTTAGCCTGTCTGTCGGTTTTGTCCCCAAAACGGCCAGTTTCTAGAATTTCGCATACTATGTTCCCATCTCGACCGCCCGTGCGTCGGTTCTTATTAAATTTGCACTCGCACCAGTTAAATCTCAGAAATTTCGACACGGCTTGCAACGTCTGGGAATAACTAATTAATTTTATACAGAAATGTTATTTTACCTCTCATGTTTGCCTCTTATTTTCAACCAATCGCAACCCAGTGACGTTGCTCAAATCACGCCTTTTACTATATGTGTCTCTGTCTTGCGCATGTTATCCGTCTCTATCTACCCTGTTCCGAGTGGTACAAATCGATATTCTTTAGTATCGGTTATTTTCAAACCACGTGGACTGTGAAATAACCCACCTTATTAGCATTTCCCGTAAATATTAAGCGACGGTTTCTCCAACATTCTCTGTAACCATTTGTTATCTACAAAATTTAAGCAGAACATAAAACATTTAAAAATACGCAGGTGTACAAACATAATACTTCTAAATAACACTTCTACGATTTGAATATTATTGGGTTTTTACAAGCTTTTATACATATTATATGTTACTAATGGTTCAATTAACTCCAATTAAAATAATACCCTTTAATTTTTAGTGAATCCTAATCAAATATTCAATTATTATCTGTACATTTTGTTTAATACTCGTTACCCAAACTTGAATCAATTAATATAAATTTTGCACGTAATTTCCATTTGTTTCTTTACTCGGAATAATTAAATTACACGTTGAGCATTTTAATACTGCTTCTTTTTATAGCAAGCGTCTTGTAAATAATTTAACTCCCTTATTTTTAATGAAACGAATGAATTTTTATGCTTCACGGTTTTAATAACGCGTACCTTTTCCCAAAGCTTCTACACGGTAATTAAAATTATTTGATGTGATTATTTAATTTTCTACCCTGATCTAAATTTGAGTAATATATATATATATATATAGTAATCATGATTATTGTTTGATGATTGTTAATAAAATGTTTTAGTTCACTTTTTACACCTACTAAAATAAAACTTTAATAAGCTTTTTTAGATAGAAAAAAACAATGAATTAAACTGTTTTCATCTTTATTTGCTGCATAAAACTGTACGGCTTGAAATAGGTAAAATGAAGGCTGCAATTATAATAATATTGACATTATTTGCACACATATTTCTAATTAACATTTACTTTTGTTATACCTTTATAATATTTATTATGACTATTTTAGTCAGTTTAGCTTTAGCTGGAAAATTATTTTTTTGAGTGCTCTTAAGATTAAGATCACAAGAATTAAATTTGAAAAGTGCATACAATAATTTTTTTATTAAATTTGGTTGGTTTTACTTTAATTTCGTGTAACACACATTTGTATGGTATATTATTGTTCAAAACTCATTTGAATTAAATATACCAGGAATGAGTGCCTCAAAAACAAATTATTGATACGGGTTGAGTCTAAATTAAATAAGAAATGGTATTAGTGACTTACAACAAATATTTCGAAAAACGAGAAATTTTCTAAAATATTGTAATATTTTGACAAGCAATTTAGGTTACCTCAAGGTTAAGTTCATATATTATGTTAATAAAAAGTATTTGAAAATGAATGTGATTATTATTATTATTATCTCTTTATTCACAGATTTAAATATCTGGGATTAATACATTAGTGGACAAAGTCAAACTAAAGTAACAATTTCTGCTTATGCTATGAATGTTGTAAAAATCTTCTGGTAATGGTGGTTGTACTAATTATTACACTTTTTTGTATTTGCAGGTGAATATCTTTGTCAATGCGTAGTAACTTTAAACTATCAAAAAAACTTTTAGGTGTAATCCCTGTTGCTGAGATGATCACTGGTACAATTTTAACGATGTTTTCTTTCCACATGTTCTCTATTTCATGTGCCAAAGCTTGATATTTTTCGCAGTTTTCTTTGTATTTCTTCTTAAAATTTTGTGTGAGTGGGATTGCTACATCAATAATATATGTTTCTCGTGAATCATGGATTTTAAGTACGATGTCTGGTTTGTTATGTAGTAAACGTTTATCAGTTGTAATTTGTCTGTTCCAATAAAGAGTCAGTCGGCTGTTCGTTAAAACCCGTTGTGGATTGTATTTGAAGTAGGGTGTGTATTGGGCTATCAATTTATATTTCAAGGCTAGTTCTTGATGTATTATCTTGCATATTGCATCGTGTCTATAGATATAGTCAAGAGGTGCTAATGTACTGCATCCTGCAATTATATGATCCGTTGTTTCTCTTTCTAATTGACATAATCTGCAATTATCATTTTCTATTGTAGGATCCTTTATGCTGTATTTCAAATAATTTTTTGTTTTAATTACTTGATCTTGGATTGCAATCATAAAGCCTTCAGTTTCCGCATAAATATTTCCCTTTTTAAGCCATTCATTTGATTTCAATTTATCTACGTTGGTTTCTTGTAACTGGTTAAAGAATCGTCCGTGTAGTTCTTTGATTGACGATTTTGTTTGTTTAGCAACACTATCTTCAACTTTGTCCAATGGATGAAAATTTTTTGTACTTAAATGAAGTGGTGTTATGTTCTTATCTGTTATTACGATAGAGTAATATAGTAAACTCGTTTCTTTCTTTAGTAAAAAATATTCTCTGAGTTTATGTATTTGGTTGTAGTGGAGAGAATAGATATCCGTGAATCCTCTACCGCCTTCTGAACGCGGAATATTAAAACGTTCAACAGAAGATTTTGGATGATGCATTCGGAATTTAGTGGCTGTAGTCCTTGTTAGTCGGTTTAGTTGTTCCAGCTCGGTGTTACTCAAGTTTACTATGCCAAATGAATAGGTTAAGATAGGTATTGCATAGGTGTTAACTGCTTTGGATACGTTTCTGGCATTTAGATGAGTTTTCATGATTTCTTCTAAGCGTTCCTTATATTTCAACTTTAATATTTCTTTCGTTCTTGTATGGTCAGTTTTGGTTCTCTGTATAATTCCCAGATATTTGTACTCCTCGTTTAATTACTTACGGAAATTTTATAAAAGGAAATTATATATTTTAAATTAAATGACTCAGATAAACTCTGAGTGCCTATGTTTTCCCATTAAACATAACTCAACTTAGACTATATTATTGTTTAAGAATCATTTGGATATCTATTAGAGTTTATATTAGTTTGTACTGTTAACAATTCTCAAATAAATTCTATTATCTCGAAAACTAAATGAGATATCGAAAAGTGTATAGCATATTTGTAATCAGCGTAAAAAACTAAACAAGGTACATATATATCAGTTATTGTATCATTATGGGAATATGGCAACGGACGACGGCGGCGACGGCGGCGACGACGACGACGTAGTGATTATATTAACCTAACTTACTTCGTAAGTTTGGCTGATAACTTACTTCGTAAGTTTGGTTGATAACTTGCTAAAAATGTAATAATCGACTCTCTATGAATGGAAATTATGTGTATTGCTATGAGTGCAAGGGATTCTATCATTTAGGGTGCCCAGAAGTAGCAGAGTCTACCTATAAGGCGCTTTTGTCGACAAAAGGAAGCAATGGAGTTGTTCTTCATGCCGGACTGATGATAAAAGTAACACCACTGTTAGTAAAAAGAAGAAACGAACGATTTTGCAAAAATGTTAAGTGCTACAACAAAAAGGCTGGAACAATATAAATCCATATTATCTGAACTAGTTCAAGATATTAAGAGCTTATGGCTTATCAAATCTGTATGACGGAATAAAAGGGGAAATGTCAGATCTTAAAGAAGCTAAAATTATACTACATAATAAAATAGATATTAACTCTTGAAAAATAAGATAAAAAACCTTAAATTGCGAAACTAGAACTCAGGATAATTATTGAACAAGAAAGCAAAAGTATCAATTTGGAATTTCATGGGCTCGAAAAGTTTACTGGTGAGAACGAGGAAAAATTAAAATCGAACGTTTGTAAACTGGATTGCTTATCTAGACAATGACATCTCAGAGCATGATTTACAAGTTGTTCATCGTTTACCAAAAAGGCGACCTGATGCTATTCCAGCGTTGAATTTTCTTTGTTCGTCTGAAGTACTGCGGGATCGTATATTAATGAAGTAAATAATCGCTATCACTAATAACACCATTTGGTGATAGGAAAGTGTTATAGTATGAAACCTGTCACCAATAAATAGAAATTTATTATTTCAAATCAAGTGTAAAGCTAGAGAAATCGGATGAAAATTTGATTAGTTCAAATGCGGTAAAGTATTGGCTAAAAAGGATAGCAATATGTAGCATGTTAAGAATATTGAATGTAAAGGGTATTAACATATTCGTTTGATATGTGCGAAATTAATTCTATATAGATTTAAGTTGTGTTAAGTTATAAAACTAATTTAAACCTTTTAAGTATTTAAGATGCCTTAAGTAACAAAAAAGTACCCCCTCATTCGGATCTCCGGAAGCGGTCACTTGGGGCTCGTCATCGTACGAATTTAAAAGAACGGTTTGATTTAGTAATAGGGACTTGGAATGTAAGGTCATTACTTAGAATAGATAAGTTAACGAATTTATTAGTCGAAATGAGAAAGCTGGTAGTAGTGAAGGTGAGATGGCCAGATAGTAATGACTTTTGGAAAGATAATTATAGAATAATTACAACTTCTTCAACTAATGGTCAGGCAGGGGTAGGAATAGTGTTAGGTAAAAGATTAGGGCGTAAAGTTAAAGGATACTTACAATTTAGTGATAGAATAATTATTGTTTGATTGAGTACCAAACCCACAGGCACTGTTTTAGTACAGGTTTACGTGCCAACAACTCAGTACGAGGATGAGGAAGTAGAAAATGTATACGAGGATATAAATAGTATAGTGAGAAAAGTAAAGGGAGATGAGAATTTAATAGTTATGGGCGATTTTAATGCGTCAGTGGGAGAAGGTAGTGAGGGAAAAATGGTAGGAAAACTTGGGTATGGTAGACGAAATGATAGAGGAGAAAGATTAGTTGAGTTTTGCCAGGAACATAGATTAGTAACTGTAAACACCCTATTCGAACACATGTTAGAAGAAGATATACCTGGAAAGCGACAGGTGATAGGGATAGATACCAAATAGATTATATTTTAGTTAAACAAAAATTTATAAACCAAGTTAAAAACTCTCGTAGTTATACAGGGGCTGAAATGGATAGCTATCATAACTTAGTTAAAATGAAGTGTAATCTAAAATTAAAAAAATTGAAAAAGGCTAAAAGAGATGGATGGGATCTAGGTAAGCTTAATGAGAGTGAGGTCAAAGAGGAATATAAACAAGTATTAGATAATTAGATTAATTAGATAGCTATAGGAGGGAACGTAGAAAATAGATGGAAAGAAATAAAAGCGCTGTATATGATACAGCAACACAGACTTTAGTTAAGAAGAATCAGAAGCGAGAAAACCCTGGGTAACAAAAGAAATATTAGATTTAATAGAGAATAAAGAACGCTTAAACTTTTCAGAGAATTCGATACTGAAAGTAAGCAAAAATATAACAGATTTAGAAATAATTGAATGGAGGACAATTGTAACGGAACAAAAGATGTTTTGAGAGTAGGTGAGACAGACAGGGTTCACAGGGCATTTAAAATGTTTTTAGGAAGATATGAAAAAATATAATAGTATTAAAGATGAGAATAATGAGCTTCTAATAAATAAAGTTGAGGTAGCAGATAGATGGAAAAGATATTTAGTAGATTTGTATAAGGGAGACGATATGGATGAGTTAGAGAACGACAAAGAAGAGAATGTAGAAATAGGATACTCAATATTAAGAGAGGAATTTGATAGAGCTGTTAGAGATCTAAACTAAATAAAGCGCCGGGGATAGACGATATACCTGCAGAATTCATAAAATATGCAAGTTAGAAAACTTTCATCATCATTTTGTTTTCGACTCACCTTAAGGTCGGTTTGACGCAGCTCTAACTTCTTTTCTATTCTGTGCTAATCTAAAAAGTTCTACATACTCTTCATAACCTACATTTCTAATAATTTGACTAATACCCCTTGGTCTAAGTCTTCCTATACTCTTTTATCTTTTTCCTATCTACCTGGCTCTACATAGAAATTAGCAACCTGATGGTTGTTAAAGAACTGCAACATATTTGCATGATTCTCATTTACAAGAGAATAAAATATTACCTGGTTATCCCCTCCAAAAAAGGAAAAATGTTAAATTATATGTTATGCTAAGGCTTAAGCAGCGAATCGGTGTCAACATGCCAGATCGCTAACTAATTGTGAGTTATGTCATGGTGACGTTTAGTTAACTGATTTTTATTTATTTTTTTTTTGTTTTGTTTTCGAACTTACTTAAGGTCGGTTTGACGCAGCTCTAAATTCTTTTTTATTCTGAGCTAGTCTAAAAAGGTTTACATACCCTTCAAAATCTAAATCTTTAATAATTTGACTAATATAGCTTTGTCTACGTCTTCCTACTCTATTTGTTTTTGGTAGTCTATAATCAAAGACCTTACTAAATAGTCCCTCATGTCTAAACTGGTGCCGTATCATTTTATCTCTCCTAACCTTTAATTGTTTCCACATACAGGGTTCCTCAACCATCCTTCTATAAACTTCCTTATTTGTTACTCTATCTGTCCAACTAATCTTAAACATACTCCTATAACACCAAGTTTCAAAAGCATCTATCTTTTTCTTGTCTACCTCTTTAATTGTCCAAGTCTCACTACCGTATAATAGAACGCTCCATACGTACGACTTTAAGAAAGTTTTTCTATTATCTAAACAAATACTATTAGCTATTAGTACGTCTTTCTTTCTTTAAAGACATTTTTCTAGCTTGAGCTATTCTAGCTACTATACCCCTTCTGCTGCGTCCGTCCTTTGTAACTATACTACATAAATAGCAAAATTCATCTACTTTCTGTAACACGGAATTACCTATTTTCAATTTTGGTTTAGAACTAGGTTGTAACTCACTGGTCATTATTTTTGTCTCTCTTGAGTTAATTCTCATACTATACTCTGTAGTATCACATCTAAAATATTTAAAAAATCTCCTAATTCTTTTCAAAACTCTACTATAATGGTCATATCATCTGCAAAGCGCAATATGTCTATTTTCTGCCCCTGTGCACAATACCTATCTTTTTTCTCTCTCTAGCTAAGTTTAAAGATACCTCAATATAAATATTAAAAATCAAGGGAGATAGTATACAGCCCTGTCTAACACCATTTCTAATCTGCAGAAAACTTTAGACAAACTATGTGAACTAGTATACGTAATATATGACACAGGTGAGGTCCAAAAAGATTACGAAAATAATATTATTATTCCAATCCAAAAACGTCAGGAGCTGATAGGTGTGAGAATCGTAGAACGGTTAGATAAACTTCCCACGCTTTCAAAATACTAACAATAATAATTCAAAATAGAGTAGAAGCTTTGACTGAGAATTATTTAGGCGAAGACCAATATGGTTTTCGTAAAGACAGATGGACTAGAGAACCGATACTAATGATTAAGGTAATTATCGATAAAGGGTTACAAAAAAATAAAGAGACTCCCTTGATTTTTAATGTTTATATTGAAAAAGTTTTAAACTTAGCTAGATAGAGATAGATATTAGTGTCCAGGGACAGAAAATAGACAAGTTACGTTTTGCAGATGATATAGCAATTATAGCGCAGAGTCTAGAAAAGAGTTAGGAGAGTTTTTAAATATTTTAGATAAGTAACTATAGTATGAAAATTAACTCAGGAAAAACAAAGATGACAACTGAATTACAACCTAGTTCTAAACCAAAATTGAAAATAGGTAACACCGATTTACAGGAGGTAGAGTTATTTTGCTAGTTAGGTAGTATAATTACAAAGGACGGACGTAGCAGAAGGGATATAGTAGCTAGAATAGCTCAAGCTAAAAAAATATTTAAAAAAAAGAAAGACATACTAATAGCTAATAGCACTAGTTTAGATAATAGAAAAACTTTCTTAAAGTCGTACGTATGGAGCGTTCTACTATACGGTAGTAAGACTTGGACAATTAATGAGGTAGATAAGAAAAACATTAAAGCTTTTGAAACTTGGTGTTATAGGAGAATATAAAGATTAGTTGGACAGATAGAGTAACAAATGAGAAAGTTTGTAGATGGATAGGTAATGAGCCCTGTATGTGGGAACAATTAAAGGTCAGGAGAGAAGAATGATAGGGCACCAGTTAAGACATGAGGGGCTATTTAGTAGGGTCTTAGATTATAGACTACCAAATAAATATATAGAGTAAGATAGACTAGACATAGTTATATATAGTCAATATTATATAGAGATCTAGGTTGTGAAGTACTATATAGAATCTATATTATATATAGCTCATATATATAGAATATAATATTTTGAGCTGCGTCAATATATCTCTATATATAGGTTCGAATACAAAACAAAACATAAATATATAATATAAAATATCAGTTTACTATATGTCACCATGACATAACTCATAAATTAGTTAGCGGTCTGGCATGTTGGCAGCGATTTTGCTATAAGCTATACATAATACATATATACTATATTGGACATATAATATATAACACTTTTCCTTTTTGGAGGTATAACCAGGTATATATTTCACATACTATATAGATGGATATCATGAAAACATGTATAGTTATATATATAACAACCATCAGGTTGTTAATATCTATGTAGAGCCAGATAATAGATATATATATATATATATAGGAAAACCTAGGCCAAGCTATATAGTCAAAATATTAGAAATTATAGGTTGTGAAAGGTATGTAGAATGTAGCATAGATAATAAGAAGTTAGAGCTGCGTCAAACCGACCTATAATTAAGGTCGAAAACAAAATGATGATGATTACGTGAGTTGTTAAAATAGCAATAATCTTTAGTTAATTTATTATTATTACAATAATAATAAACGCAACGTACGATAATAATGCTGTAGGTTATCAAACCATTAGGTGCTGTCACTGAACAATATTGTAATTGCGAAATTTGGGAAATAATTACAGGGTTGCTTCATAGCCGATGGCCGCTAATATGTTGGGTCGATGATTAGGAATGGGGTACTTACTGCACAACAATGTGTTTGGGTCTCTGTAAAGCTACTTAATAAATGGGCACCAAGGACATATAGCAATTAGCGACCTAGGAAACTGTTTCGCGAACTCTGACAAACCAAATAGTAACTCATAATCATTAGTTCTTTAATCTTAGAACTGGTTGGACGCGTACCTCCATAGTTTAATATTCTGTGATAACCTACACATTTTTCTGGAACTCCTACACCTACATCTTTCACTATCTGTGTGCAATAGTTTAATCTATATCTGTCTCCACCTCTCTTTTTCAATTTTCTGCTTCTAACATATGACGCGCTATTCCCTCATGACTTGTATGTGTCCTATCATCCTGTCTCTCTTATTCTTTAGTGTTTTCCAAATATTTCCTTCTTCCTTTGCCAATTTTAGTAACTCTTTGTTCTTACTTTGTCCCTCACTCGTAGTCACCAGTAGTAGTTTAGAGTAATAATCAGATTTAAATACAACTACTTTTTCAATATTAGAGTTTTCGTGCTAGAACAGGTTAGACGCGTGTCTCTAAGCTAGCCTATAGATTTCCCTCAAATTCCAACAACCTACACATTTCACTATCTGAGTGCAAGAGTCTAACCTAGGTCTTCTATCTTTTTCCTTTCTCCACTTCTAATATATGCCGTGTTATTCCCTCATGCCTTAGTTTGTGTCCTATCATCTTATCTTTCCTATTTCTCACTGTCCTACACATGTGTCTTCTTCTCCTACCATTTCTAGTACCTCTTTCTTCTTAACTTTATCTGTCCATGATATCTTCATTGTACGTCTGTAGCACCACATTTCAAACGTTTCTATATTTTTCCTGTCCACGTATCACACCCATACAGTGATGTTCTCCACACATACGCTTTCAGCAATTCTTTTCTTGTTTTCTATGCTTGTTATCTTCCAACACAGTAATTGTTTTTTTTGTTAAGTCCGGCTTGTGCAAATCTTTTATTTTATTTTATATCATTCGCACTTTTCTGTGTCATTTATTTTCTAATAATACAACCTATTACACCAATATTCAATGGTACGTGAAAAGTTATGCAATTATATTCGGCTTCACTATATCCACCACTTAGAAACTTTCCGAGTCAAAAGGTTTCCAATTACTCTTTTCGCACAATTAGCATTTGTTAAGAATATTGCAAAACCAAAACATGTAGTTGTTTACAATAATAATCAGGTTTAAATACAATTACTTTTTTCATCATTAGATTTCCGTACTAGAACTGGTTGAACGCGTACCTCCATTGAATTGTATATAGAGCTAACCTACACATTTCTTTGAAATCTCTACAACTTACATATTTCACTATCTGTATGCAATTGTGTAATCTAGGTCTACCTACCTCAACCTTTTTCATTTCTTTGCTTTTTTAAATATTCCACACTATGCACTCATGCCTTAGTAAGTGTCTTTATTATCCTAGCTCTGGTATTCTCTAATGTTTTCCGCATTTTTCTTTCTTCCCTTACCATTTCTAAAACCTCTTGGTTTTTAACTTTGTTTGTTTGTTTGTTTATTTATTTATTGTTGTACACTATTCCTACACCTAAGGTCCAAACTAGTAAATATGAACAGAAGTTTTACAAATAACAAAAATTACAATAAATTTGCAATATATATATATATATATATATATGTGTGTGTGTGTGTGTGTGTGTGTGTGTGTGTGTGTGTGTGTGTGTGTGTGTGTGTGTGTGTGTGTGTGTGTGTGTGTGTGTGTGTGTGTGTGTGTGTGTGTGTGTGTGTGTGTGTGTTGTGTGTTGTTATGTAGTAGTTGTATATATATCATTATAGTTGAAAATTTAATTTTTATCGTCGAGTTAATCTTAGGCTGTTGGTAGAGAAGTTGGTGTGCAATGTAGTGTTGTGGAGGTGGGATATTGGTGTGGAAGGAATACTATTATTGGACCGGGGGTTTCGTTGTAAGGATTTTATTTAGGAAATGGTCAAACTGGAGGGGATAGTTGCGATGAAGTTGATTTAGGTAGTGAGATAAAGGGACCAAGTTAGATCGCATGTTTTAAGTAAGTTTGATGAGGAATTCAGTTAGGGCATAAGTATATTAAGTGGTGGGGGGTTTCAGTAATGTTTTGGTTCGAGCAGGGACAGTAGGGAGAGGGAATTAGTCGGAAAGAGTGTAATGTTTGCCGGAATGTACCGTACCCGGTCAGGAACTGAATAGTCGATCAGTTGGAGTAGGGGAGATGTTTGGGGATGTTTGTAATATCTGGGAAAATGTCGTACGTGTGTCTACCTATGATTTCGTTGTTCCATTGGTCTTGTCAGCTGTGCGTTAGAGGTTCAGTAATTAGGTTGTTTATGTTTGTTATTGTCATTGTTTCGTATTCTGTGGGTTGTAGGGTGCGATCATGTAATTGCATTGGTCTTCCTTTCTTTAGGTTTCGAAGTTGCGTTTTGGAGTGTAGCAGGATATTTAGGGGAGGTTGTTTCAAAATTGTGTATAATGCTGAGGTGGAAGATGTTCTGCAAGCTCTTGTGAAAAATAGTAGGAAAGGTCTTATGATTGGATTAAGGTTTCTACGGGAATGAGGTGTTGTAAGGGGATACCAGGAGTCTATTGCGTAACTTAGGATGGGAATTATTATTTATTGTAGGATTAGTTTAAGAGTGGAGCGAGTCAGTTTAATGGATTTTGGTTGAGAATAGTGTATATTACTAAGATTTTTTTTGGTTTTGGATCGGAGATATGATAGGTGAGCGTTCATTTTCAGTCTTGTTTCGATTTGGATATCAAGGTATGTGGTTGATTCGGATAGGGTTAAAGGTTTGCTTAATATGTGGATAGTGGGGGTGCGCTAGAGATGTCCTTTAAGTAATAGGATTTTGGATTTAGCAGGTGATAGGGTTGTTTGTTCAGTAAGAGCCAGGATCCGATTTTTTGGATCAGAAGGCGGGCGGTGTTTTCTAAGGATCTACGGGAGTATCCATGTACGAGGTAGGTTAGGTCATCAGCATTGGCGAAGGTATAAATATTAAGGATGTCAAGGTCTAAAAGGTGGTTTATAGAGAGGTTCCATAGCATGAGTGAAAGGACCGATCCTAATGGACAGCTCGGGGATAAGGGTTTGGTGATGGAAAAGGTAGTTGAAGTTTAGGTTTGCAGAACGTGGGTCTAGGTAAGATTTTAGGATTTTGTATATATTTCGAGGAAAGTTGGCTTTTTTAATTTGTCTGTCCATGGTATCTTCATCGTACTTTTGTAGCACCACATTTCAAACTACCTTTTTCCTGCCCGCTTCTCATATTGTCCACGTTTTACGGCCGTAAAGTGCTGTGCTCAACACATATGTTTTCAGCAATCTTTTTATTGTTTCTATGTTTGTTGTCTTTGAATATAGTGGTGCTTTTGCTTATTAAATACAGCACGACCTTGTGGTAATCTTTATTTTATGCCTTTTGCACTTCTCCTATCTTGCGTAATTTGACTTCCTATACTGAATGAATCGTTCTAATTCAGTCCCAGTTTATATACCAAAACAAAATCAATTCGTCATATTCTAGATCCTTCCTATTCTATTCCGAAGGATTAGTCACCCTGATGATGTAATATTTATGCAAATGACACGTTTTAATGGGCTAATTAGTGTAAAGCTATGATCGTGTTTATCGAAAAACATGTGGCCTATCCTTTTCTTTTGCACAAAGTTAAAGTTTGCAGTCCCCTTCTTTCATATTGTAATACGCTATTAAAGTCTCGTTTTTACTTTATGGCATTTCAATAATCGCGCGATTCGTTGTATCACAGCGTTTATTTATGTACGGGAAATAATTGGCTTTTAAAACAATTCTAAGTAACGTGATGTATTCATTTATGAATAAAGAAAATTCTGGATGTTTTGAACAAGAATGAATATTAAAATCTACACACGTAAAATTATTTAGTGATATATAAGTACATGCAACTCCTTTTCAATCTGCAAAATTGTCTACATACGAAAATATGCTATAAATTGATATTGTTTTATGCAATGAAAATGAATGGCTTGTGTATTTACATTCTAAAATAAAAGCTTAATTTTACTAATAATAGAATGATTATGTACACAGTATCTTTCAAGTTTAATTATACGTACACACGGCTTAACGTAGGACTTTCTAAGTTTATAATCTTTTTTACACTCTGCAATAAATGTAATACACGAGATTTAACTACATAATAAGGTCTTCTTTTTATGATTCGAAATGACGCGAGTGAAATGAGTGACTTTGTATTTTAATGGTAATGAAATTTCTGGCTTTTTGGGTGAGTTTTTTAATAGAATTTAACATTCGATGTCTTCTCATGACCTCTTTATCACATCAAAATGGCTCTTTTTCCCTAGATGTTTTACGACACAAGCCGAGGAATCGTGTCCACAAATATACTTGTAAATAATAGCCATCATTACATGCTCATTCAATAATATAGTGTTATTGCATCAATAGTCATTATCGAAATATCATTGTAGGTGCAGACTTCAATATACACTTTGAGTATGATATCCGCATTGGTAATGAACTTGACGTTTTTATGAATGCGGAAGGTTTACATAAAATAATTTTTGATTATACACGTGGACATTTTTATATTGATAGCCTTGCACCGTAGTGTATTGACAATTTCTTTACGAAAGGGGATAAAATTATTTTTTTTGCGATAGTACCTCAATCAAAAACTTCGTATCATTATCTAATAGCAGCATCTGTATTGTATAATATAAATTTAGTAACAGAACTTTGCACTATTAACAGATTTGTCGAGCAGAAAATTAGGTGTATTTTAAGTAATAGGACTGCCGCTGTACTAAATTCTTATACAGAAATTTGTGCAAGTTCTTTAATAACTTGTACATCAGCTGACATAGAGGAGTTCACCTAAAATGAGGTAAAGGTTACAACGGTTCTTTGAAGCTTAAGACAGAATGTATAACTGAGACAATACTGAATCTTGTAAAACAGAGATAGACTACCTAAAAAGTGGCGGAATACAAAGTCCCGTACAGATAGGAAACTATATAATCAGTGTAAATTTAAGGATTTGTAAAGATTTGTCAAAGTGCACCGCTCACTTAGGATTCACTTATCACAACAGTTACCGTTGCTACGGTCAAGCTATATAAAGTTTTAAGGAATGATTTGCGGCAATAGCTTATAATTGAAAACATACCATTACGAAATCAGTAAACTTGTTCTCAATCATTAAACATATACATTGTTCAGAAACCTTTTGAATTAGTGCTTGCCCACCATGCAAATTACCAAATAACACGAAACCTGTATTGAATTCTTTAAACAAAAAGTTCATGCGCAACTAGTCACGCAGTACTATCAAATTATTACCTTCGTATATTTATTTATATATTCCAGTTCGACAATATTTTAACTAATTGTTTTAAGTTATTTTAAAAAAGATAATAAGGCTTCCAGTAGGGTAGGGGCGGCAATAAGAGTCTGCCCTTGCTGCACACACGCGTGATAAAATTATAGATCCGAGACGGCAGTGGCGTAACTACACCCCTGCCAGCCCCCGCTATGCGGGGGGGCCCCAAGTGCAAGAAGGCCCAAACGATAATAAACTCAACTTATTCATCTTCAACGTATTTGGCAGGTAAGAAACGGTCAAGAAAATATTGCAGATAATTCAGAAACCGCAGGTTAACGAACGTTTTCTTGATGTTACTACTAGGAACTGCTGAAATACAAGAAATAATAATTAAGATAAATACTGAACACCACCTGCAGCCTGCATCCTTTTTCTTTCTATCCGTTCTGTCCTATTTTGTAAGGGTTAATAAACAGATGAAAGAGACTGTAAACTTTAATAACAAAGATGTCTATATTATTCTTAAGTGATAAGTTGTATAAAGTGGTAAAGCATTATTAAACGACGTATAGTAGGGTTAGTTTGGTTTGTGGGATTTTAAATAGGAATAAAGGGCTATTGTCTGTACAGTACAGATTCACAGGATGGCAGGTAGCTTAGTAACCTTCGCTTTCTAGAAATATAATACTAGAAAGAAATTCATTTTGTGGTTTCTAGTCAGCTGGTTGCAACGTATTTGCATTAGCTGCATTATATGTAACGGAAAGGAAGTAAAAAGCATTCCAGTACGTTTTACTCAATAGTGTTGTGTTCGTATTACAGGAGGTCTTTCATATTTAAACGTAAGTATTTATATCTATTTTTATTAAACTACTATTGATTTGATCATAGTTGAAGTCGCGCTGAGAAATACATATAAATAAATCTTTAAGCATTCAATAAAAATCATTTATATTTTGTTAATTAAAGCATTTAAAGCAAAGTATGTATGTGTTATTTGTAATTTCAAAAGGCTTTTAAATAATTATTACTTATCTAATTACATTATAATTAATTTCATTCAAAATTGCAGGAAATAATATACAATGAGCACTACAAGCGGCGCTGCAAAAAACGAAAAGGAAACTATTGGAAGAATCAAAGAGCAAGATTCCAAAAATAAGTTCCTTTTTACTTCTAAAGAGTCCGAAAAACAAGAACAATCTATGAAAGAAATTGGGCTTTCGACAGTAGCATCTACTAGTTCCGCCACAGACGAACAGCAGTCGTCAACAATTTTAAAACTCTCACCCAGGGCGCAAGTACATCACATAATGACGGCCGCGATAGAAATTTGGAACTAGATACCACTACAATTACAGAGGTAAATGTGAGTAGTACTTTTCACTTAATGAACTATCTATGGATCTGACGAAAGAATATCCAACCGATTTTGCACATTTTTAAAAATCAATGTTTTACAACATGACAATTTAAGAAAAGAAATAATTAATTACGGATTGTGTAGACCAGATGGTGCGTTTCCTAAAGATAATAAAAATAGAAGTTTTTCAGTTCACTATTATTACTTAATAACTGCAAGCGAAAATAAAAGCAATACGTTAAACTTACCACACAATTCAAATGGGTGGTTGTGTTATTCTAAATTAAAAATTGTGTTTATTGTCAACCATGTTGGCTGTTTGCTTCAGTAAGGTCAAGTTGGACGACCGGAATTAATGATTGGCAGGGTTTATCAAAAAATTAAAGAGCATTTGCTTGCTCAATCTCATTTAACTTGTTGTTTTATTTACGATATGTGGAAAAAAATTATACCATAGATAAGAAAGATACTCTACTATTAAAACAAGAAACTGAATTTTGGAAAAATGTTTTACACAGACTTTTCAATGTTACTTTAACACTATCCCAGCGCATGCTGTCATTTCGAGGACATAGAGAAAGTTTTCTGATTCAAAAGACAGTTACAACGGTAATTTCTTAAGTTTAGTTCATTTAATTAGTAACTATGATCCTATATTACAAAAAGTGCTTGAACGACCCAAAGGTTCAATTAAATATCTTTCCCAAAAATTCAAAACGATATTATTAATACTTTAAGCGCACACTTAAAAATATTTTATTAAATAAAATTAGATCCGCTCCTTTTTCTCAATCATAATAGACACTACACAGGATATAACTAAGATTGATCAATTAAGTAAAATTGTAAGATATATTGATTTTAAAAAGACAGCTTGGGAGAGGTAACCAAAATAGATATTTGTGAAACTTTTGTGGGTTTTACAAAAGTAGAGTCCCAATCTGCTGAAGGACTATGTAATACTATATTAAGCAATTTAACCAACATGCAATTAGATATAAATAAATGTAGAGGGCAGGGCTACGATGGAGCTAACGTTATGAGCGGTACGTATTCTGGCGTGCAAAGAGAATTTTAAACATAGAGCCTGCAGCCTTATATATGCACTGTAGTGCCCATAACTTAAATCTAGTCATAAATGATGCCGTTAAAGGTATAAAAGAAATAGAATCGTTTTTCTACTTTTAGAAAACATATATACATTTTTGCTAATAGTATAGTAAGATGGAATTGGCTTTCTGTTTTAAAGAAAATTTCACACAATTGAAACGCTTAAATCCGACACGTTGGGCGGATCGAGTAAAATCTTTAGCTGCCATAAGAATTCGGTATAAAGATATAGTAATGTCTCTTAATAAAATTATTATGGTATCAAAAAACAGATGAACGAAATGACGCAAAGCAAATATTAACTAGCATGGATAATTTTAATTTTATTTTTAAGTGTTTTTAAGTCAAATTCTAGAAGAGCTTAACAAGCTCTCACAAACTGCTCAGAGTGAAAAGGCGAATATTAATCAGATAACTCTCTTATTTCAAAAACTTTAAAATTTTTCAAGGAAACAAGAAATAACTATTCCAACATCAAGGAGGAAGCAGCGAAAGTTGCAGGGCAATGGAATATTAAACCGGAATTTATAAAAAAGGCAACCAAAAATAAAAAGCATTACGATGAATTATCCAATGATTATCGATTTAATGATGAAGAATTTAAATTTAAAATAAATGTATTTTATCGCGTAATGGATATTATAATTTCACAGCTGTCGAATCGTTTTAAATCGCTTTTTCATGTAAACGAAAAGTTTAATTTCTTAGAACCTAATGTATTTTTGAATTTAACTGCAGACGATATTTTATCTAAGGCAAAACAATTGCAAAAATTTTACTACAAAGATTTAAATGATGCTATAGGTATAGAACTTACTACACTCAAAAATAATAGACTTATTTGTGATGAATTAAAAATGTTAACGGTATCTTACAATTTTTAGAATATCTAGTACTTTCCAAATCTACAGGTTCTAGCAGTTTTCCAAACACCATAACAGCCTTAATGTTATACCTAACTTTACCCGTTAGCGTTGCAAGTGCGGAGAGATCTTTCTCAAAATTAAAAATTATTAAAAATTATCTTAGGAACCGCACTTCACAAGATAGATTAGACGATTTATCCCTCTTAGCAGTAGAACATGACACTGCCAAAAATATGAATATAGAGGATACAATAAACGCGTTTGCAGCAAAACATGCAAGAAAAACAAAATTTTGAATTTGATTTGGAATGTCTGCTAGCTCATAGGTTTTTTTACTGTATCAAATTTTTAGGTGTAAATAGTTTTGTGCGGCGTATAAATATGTAGATTTAATATTAATTAACTTATAAGTTTGAATTTATGTAATTTGGTTTTATAATTAATAAAGCACTTGATTAATATAGTATATGTATTTAATTCTATACTGCTTCCTTCTCTACATGTACTATAATTTAAAAATATGGCTAAATATAAGCCAGTAAAAGTAATACATTTTAAAGAGAGCCCACTTTAAAATTTTTGCGGGGGGGCCCAAAAATCGTAGTTACGCCACTGCGAGACGGGTAGCAAATTCTAAAAATGTATAGCTTAAATTTCGAATAATTATGTCTACCACTACCTGTATACTAATTTGTATGTCTGAATAATACAAAAGCCTAAGCAGTTCGGGGTTAGAATAATTTAGTTGTGTTGTTATGTCTATGGTAAAAGCAGTCAGTGTTGTTGTCCTCTTTGCGTAGTCAAAATATTTCCAATTCGACTATTTCAAAATTCGCTATTAGGAAACAATATTATCTTGTATTTTATACGAATAACGAACTGAGCTTTTGTTCAGTATTGATGCAATTTTCACATAATCATTTTTGGTGTGATTATTTACATAAAAGCATTTTATTCATTGCATTAAAAGCACGAAACGTAAACTACAAAAATTTAGGGTTATTACCCGACTTTATGAACATTTTGATGCAAACTGGTCTACATATAACAAACATTATTTTTTAATATTGCGTTATTGAAGCATTATTTTACGTTATACTTTTATGCTAGAATTTTTCAGCTAAACTGCATGTCGGTGGAATATCCGGCACTCTATTTAAAATTTACAGGAAATCCATCAATCTTTGTGAAATTCGAAGTTATGTTTAATAAAATGACATGTCAGTCCAATAGGGGGCTTGCGCTTCATGCGACATATTTTAAAATGTTTTCAAACAGATGCAAAATTCTTTCATTTCCGCAATAAATGTCAAATCAGTTAATTAAGTATAATTTAAGTATAAAGCTTTAATAAATTGCTTGCAATTGGCATTCTCAAATAAAAGTTTTACTTCTATCCGAATCAACTCTGCTAAACGATACTACTTGAAAACGGACTCAAGGAAGTCCTCTGGTACCTGGTTATAGCTTGCAATAATACTTTGTGTGCTAACATCATTAGCAGATTGTTTAAAGTTTTACGAATGTGAATTACAAACCTTCAAGAAATTACAATTCCCGTTTTTATAGAACGGTTTTAAGAGCTTATCACAGCAGGTTATCCACCATCTGCTGTAAAAGCGCGGGTTGGGGCGAGGTAGCATAGGGCGGGACGAAATGTCGAGATGCAGATATTCATTAGAAAAGGATATGAAGTTTAATACTCCGCCTACTTGGTTTACGAAGTGCCAGGGAGCACATATAGATGGCAGTGTTGTGGAACTTATTAGTCCAGTTATAAACCTCACAGATATTTTAATTATACATATTCTCTAACATGTATAACCAGTGAAAACCTTTGATATTCCGATATCTATTGTAAAAAAAATTATTAGGGAACAAGAAATTACAAGATTTAACATTCCTACAATTGCATCGCACAATTATTATACAATTTCTAATATACAATTGACCAAGCTGTTATATTAATTAATTGGCCAATAAATAGAAAAAACAGAATAATCGTTTAAACATATCTCTAATAAAAAATGATTAGGTAAAGTGTCAGTGGGTTTTGATTACAGTTTGTGAAAAGCTACAAATACTGGTTTGGTTTCTTTTCTTATCACACCTTCGTCTCCTTTATCATTTTCTAACGACGAAATAATAAACCAAGTGTACTGAATAGGACACAGTAAACATTCTTATAGTAGAATAAAAATGCATGTCTTACATTTTTAAGTAGTCCAAAGTTTGTTTTGCTTTTATTTATTTACGTTTTGCAAGCAGCTGTCATATTTTGTTCTATCAAAATTGCGTATAGGAGTTTGTGAATGGTGAATTTGTACCATAATGAACCAAAGTCTTTTACGTGTAATAGAGAAGTTTCAGGGTAAAAAACTTAATTAAACATGGTTTGTAAATACAAGTCTAAATATAAGCGAAATGTTACTGGTGGCTTTTTAAATGCGACCGTCTCACGCCAGTAATACCGTGGCTGCAATGACAGGTTAGATTACTGTAAGAAATAGATATTATTATTAAAATACACAAATTAAACCAAATATTTAAATCGCATTATGAAGATTATTTTATAACTGTATCGATCCCGTAGTTTAACATAGGTATGTAACATAAGCTTCTTCAAGTATTTAAGAGTTAAATCTTAATAAAATATTAATTTGTATTAAAAGATGCTTTGCTATAGATCCTGGTTTTAATGTTGTTAATCCTTTTCTTATAATCCAGATATTTAATCAGAAAAATTACTTAAAATTTAGTATGTCAAAATTTTTTATTTTATATTGTTCAATGCCTCAATCAAAACCATTTATTTCTATTAAACTTGAATCGAATTTTAAACAAATTAATTAGAATAGGTACTTGCAAACATATGATTAGGTTTTCTAAAACAAGGTTGATCCGACGGTCGGTAATAAACCTTCACAATCTTTACATTGATTCGTTTTAATAATACTTTAGATTTACAAAAGATTCGCTGTAAAGTGAACCTGGTTAATTAATAGGTGAAAAAGCGAGTGTAATTAGTAGCATAGGTATAATTGAATTCAACTACTTGCTAGTGGGCAAGCCTAATGAAAATTGTTAAACAACGTTGTTATATAAATGCACAATTTTTCATTCGATATCCTGTAATTTAAAGAAAAGCCTTTGTTCCCAATATTCCTAAATTATGGGATGGGAAATCAATTTTTAAATTTCATTACACATTATAATTTTAATCGATCATTTCGTGGATAAATTATGGCCAAAAATAAATAAATAATATTAATAGGGTCTTATAAATTGCATTTGGAAAAATTGTTAATTAATTACAGTTTTAATTTAAAAGACGTCGCTTTCTTTTTTAACGTATAATCCTAAACTTTTCAACCGAATAGACAATGTCAAATCCGCCTCTCCTCATATAACAACATCATACTTACATTTAAATCCAAAAGTTTTTTTCTAATAGATTTATCTTGCCCTCTTTGGTGAAATATCCAATTAATTGGATTCCTTTTGATATATTCGACCATAATATACAAAAATCAGTTCAACTAAAATTTTGAGATAACTAATTAAATTTTGAAACAGTCGTAATTAAAATTCCATTTTAATTTAATCTAACATCAACCCTTATAGATACAACCCCAATTTTAAAGTTTATTATGTAAAATTTATTTTATTAAAATACCAATTTATTTTGAATCCAACTCCAATAATTTAACCTTAGAAAATCGCATATTTTAAAAATAGCTAATACGAGTTAAATTCTTTTAAATTTATAATTCTAATTATAAGTTAACCTAACCATCTTTAACTTTTACAAGAGTAAAGTTCTTTAAATTAATTTAAAATTATTTATTTGTAACAGGTTCTTTCTTTATTCATTCTACTTGGAACACATATTTTCAACATATTTCATTACATTTTATCTCATTATCAATCCATTCAAATTCTTTTAAAACCATAAAAATTCAATGCAGTTTATTTTATTTACGACCTGGAATACCATAGCTCTCATACATAGATTCCAACCCAAATACATAATTCCAAGCTTATGAAGAACAACTCATTTCAATAAAGGCTGAGGCCTAAATAATATTCATAATGAAAGTTATAAATAGGTTTGCGAGGAATTACGACTATAGTGGAAAACTCTCATAATGATAGTTTGATCTCAATAGTAAAGCTTTTCCTGTATGTTTGTTGTGTTTTGTTTGGTATAGCATGTATTCAAACCATTTCTGTTTTAGAATAGTGTGTGATATGGAAGTTCTGAATTTTTCCACGGCAGCACATTGCAAGTACATTTTTCTAAAAAAAATACTAATATTTGATTTATTCGATAAATAAAGTGAATTGTAGTATGCAATTTTGACAAAAATTCCTAAAAATTAGTCATACATTTGGGAAAGTTACTGGTTTTGTGTAAATCGCGCTATTATCAGCAAAAAAAAATTTTTTTCGGTTAAAAAACCTAAATGATTTTCCACATAGACAATTATTTAATAAATAACTTTTATTAAAACCGTTTATAATTTGTGTGCCTAATAGGAAAGAAATTTGGATCTTTAAAAATTTCAAGATGGCCGCTACTGTAATGAGCTCCTAAAGATCAACTTCTAAAGCTTATGAGGCTGACCCACCCACTTTAGTACACCCACTTAAAACATATGTAGATCGTAGATCCGCGTTAGATCCGCTTAGATCCACACATAATAACGTTAGAACCACTTTATAAGGGGTATTTTATACATTTGGCTTTTGGGTTGGCTAGCTTCGCACGAGTCCACCAATAAACGCAAACGGAATCGAATGTAAGCGTATTCATTTACATTTCATTAGACCCGATTAGATTCCAACAAAAAATCGCTAGCTTCCGTTTTTTTTAGGAACTGACAGTCACATATGTGAGAGGCAGCTTCTAACTTGTTTTAATTTCTTAGTGTTAACTTTAAAATAGTGTAAATTGATTGCTTTTTATTGGATCCGCTAAGATCCAGTGGAAAAAATATTAGATTCGCTGATCGTAAACACCCATAGAAATTTAAGTTTGTTGGTGGGCTAACTGCTCATATTTGAGAAAATTGTTAAATAAACGTTGTTTATATATGAATATGGCATCAGAGAATTTCTTTTGTTAGATCCTGTATGATTTAACGAAAAAGCCGTTAGATCCGTTAATATAAGTCACCTGTACGACTTGGATGTAGGTGGATGGGCCTACTTCACACTTTTTAAATTGTCAGTAGTAACATAAAATGGCGTCAATTGATTGCTTTTCGTTCGGCCCGGTGGCAAAAAGTTATAGTCGCTGATGGTAATCACTTATAAAAATTTATAGTTGCTGGGTAGGCTTACTCCATGCATTTGGGAAAATTGTTAAATAAACAGTTGTTTATTTTTCAAAATGGCATTAAGCGATTGCTTTTTGTTAGATCTGGTATAATCTGACAAAAACTGATACATCCGCAGTAGTAAGACTGAATAGTCCGAAAACCTCCTCTGCCCTCCTCCTCACTCCTACTCACTCATCTAACTTAGGTTTTACATGTAAATTCTAACTATAAAGTCTTATTTTAAAGGGATTTCTTCCTTGCTCCTCCTTGTGGGGGTGAAATTTCCTCCTTGTTATGGGGCTTTCCTTCTTGCTTCATTTTTACTCCCACCATCCCTACCCTAAAAATCGGTAACCTAACCCCTAAAATTTTTGAGATACCTCTCGGTGCCTATTGGCACCGCACGACCTTTGTATTCTCACCTTTTTAATTTTTATCTTAATATCAACCCTTGTAATATATATAAATTTTAATCAAAACTCGATCACGCCCCAGACGTTGGGCGGCAGTGTAATATAAAAAATCGTGGTAAATTTTTTTTTTAGAGTTTTATTTTACCTATCGAGAATTCTTATATAACAGTAACAAGCCCAGGGTAAGGTTCGATGGAAAATGGCTTTTAGAAAAAGAAAACTCTTAAGACTTTTTAGCTAACTGAGTTTTGACCCACGGTCGCATGAGATTGGGTCAATGGGTTTATTAAAGTTGGAAAATAAAATAATGGACGCCACCTAAATGTTTTTTAATGCAACTGACTGAATCAATTTGCGAGAAAAGGAAAATTTGGAAACCTAATTTATCACTAACCACTTTAAATACAAAGTTTGATGATCACAAATATGTTACTTACATCTGGTCGTCTTCTTCACTGAACTAACGTAGTCAAGGGCGGCTCTGAAACATAAATACTACCAACATAGACATCCTTTATATCTTGTGATCCTATATAAGCATGAAATCTTTATTTTTGTTTCGTTTAGTTTTCATTGTATCATGATTCGCATTCGTTATAAGTTTAAACCATATTACCTAAGAAACTTTGGAGAAGTTTAATAATTATAGAATAATAAACTGAAGTCAAAAATAATTCTATATTCTCATTTAAGATAAGTAATAAACATTTTAAGTGTACTTAGTAAAAAGATAAAATTCTTATAAATGTAGTTTCTGTTTTACTCAGAGGGTGTAAAACAAATATTAAAATTTAATTGCTACTAAATCTTGAATTGGATACTTAACTTTTAGTGACAATATTTTTTATAATTATTAGTCTGGGGTAGCGCTACGAAAGACTTTACAGTTTTTTAAAAATTTACCTAATATGTGGCAAAATTATTAATTAGTTAATCTCAGTTTCAACTTCACTTTTCTGGGCTTAGGCCCTATTAAATCAACATGTTGGTATTTTAAATTGTAGTAAACAAGATAAATATAGAACTTGTAACAAACAAGTGACGATTATTTGTCTGCACATTTTACCATTGTTGTATATACGACCGGTAAAGTACAATTTCCAAGGTTGAACACATTATTAATTATAAAAGATTGTTCAATGAATTATAACATTACATTTTAAAAAGATGAGCTTTTAGCAAATTACTTGACAAAATTTTTCGTGAACGACCCATAATGAATTGTATACAACAGCATGAGGTAGCTACAAGCTTTCTAAAAAAGAATTCACTACATACATATATACGCAATGAATTTTGCAAAGGCAGCGTTATGTTAGAAAATTAAACAGTTTTACCACATGGCGGCAATGACCTGTAACCTTCAAATGACATGTTGTTCACCAACTATTCACGCCAGGTGTAGCTGCATACCGGAAATGCAATCTTAGTCCAACAAAATTGCTTACGCATTTATATTTTAATCGAGTTCCATGAAAATAAAATTTGCTTGAACCAAACCAAATTGAATGTGTTCAAGATAACATAAAAGTTGTATCGGAGTTGCACTGTAATAAATTTCATTATTAATTTTAAATTAATTACACTTTCAAACAAACCGTCGCCAAGATGAGTTTATACACTACATATGTAAGTTGTCCTAGACAAGTTTTAACTAACTGTGTCTTCTATTACGGCGTCTCTGCCAGAAAAAGTTAATTTCCCGCACCATCTTGAGAGTTTTTTAACATACCAAGTGACCTTTCTGTTCAACGAAGAAACGAAAAGTGCCCATCTGTCACGAATCAACGAAATAACTTGAAAATCTTAGATATTACAAAGAGGTAGGAGCACGCGAATTGGTTTGTATACATGTTATCAGTTGGGACGACGTGATACGTTGTAGATTGTAATTCTAATTTAAATTGTAGTGTGCCTTGAAGTTTGTTTGGTTATTAAATATGCAAGATCAATAAAATTAATAGAATAAACGTTGTTGAATAAATACTAAAATAATAAATGTATAGCGATAATGTCGACAAATAATTTTGCAGGAAAATTTAAATGTTACACCGTTATCGAGTTACAACCCCCAATTTTATAACTTTTTTATTTATAAACAGTTTCTAATCGTGTATAGTAATACCGATTTAATTTTTCTTGGAAATCCGAATCTACCATTAACTAATTTAACCAACTCGATTTAAAAAATTTGTATAAGCAAAAAAGTATACACATTCCTTTAAAACAACTTTGTTTAATTATAAATATATAGTGTACACTTAATATCTATTTTCATTCATACATACTTTTACAGACAGAAATTTTCTAACGTAATTTAAGTATAAAATTTTAATTTTTATTTTAGTATTGCAGGGTTCTTTTCTTCATTCCACTGAACCATAGGAAAACTCATTGACGATGTTAACATTTTTCGTTACGTCACATCTGTCATTACCGCCAGCGCCATCTAACCTAGATTAAACAACCCACAATACACTGTAACAAGTTTATTTTCCACCAATATCTTGACAAATATTTAAGTTAATATTTTTATAAAAAGTCAATTCAAGTATAATATCTCAACACAGTCTACGTAAAAATTATTACATGTTGTTGAATAAAAATAAGCGTTAGAACTGCGAGCATAAATTAGAAGTTAAGCGGTGAAAGAAAATACCATTTGCCAGCGTCATCATAGGAGCTCCCTCCTTTGATAATAATAAAAATCGTAACTGTTGTCAGGCGGTAGTATACGTCGTAATAGAACACTTTCACCTGAGCTGTTGCTTGAGAAGGACATTTGTTCTTTGTATAGAAGAACATGGTGTCGTACACAAAACAGGGCGTAATTTAAAATGGTTGGCTTTGGAATAGCAGTAAGTATTACCGAGCTTTAGAGCCTTTGTTAATTTAAAATTTGCAGTGCAATTTATATGAAAGGCAACTTATAGGATATGTAAAACTTATATGAAATGCAATTATTGGAAATGAAAATTTTATTTGAAATGCAACTTATTTAATATGCAGTTTATTTAATGTGGCAATTTATTCAACGTAGATAATTTACTTGATGTGGATGCACGTGATGTTCGTTTGATATTCTGTAACAAGGTTAATTAGATTATGTGGTTTTGGAGAATTCTAACCTGATTATTGTTGAAATAAGAAGATTCCAAATTATCATTTAATATTTCGGAGATGGTCCAAATACGTTGCAAGTATTCTTCTGATGGATAAACATCTGGTATGTAATTAGTGTTAGGTCAAGCTGTAACCTTTGGAATGACAAACAAGTAAGTTTTTGTTTGTTCACTTGGAAATTTCCTAGTTCATTATGTGATTGATCTCAGGTAAATTTGATCATTGATGAAAGGAATTTATTAAACTTCACTTTAATTTTTTTATTAGTACGAACAAAAAATTGGTAGAGGGCAGTATATTGGTAGAATAAGGGTTAACTTTCAAGATTAACAAAAATTAAAGCTATTATTTGAATACCAAACTATCTAAGTTTAGATAACTAAATTGTTTCATTTTGCTCTTCAATAGTTATTAACTGGAATATTTTATCATACAATTTAATGTGAAGTCTAATTAGTACTACCGAAGGCCAAATAAAATTTGTAGTATAAATTTAATCATTTATAATGCTCAAGTTTAAACAATTACAAGAATAAAATCTTGCTTGATTTTTATAATGTAAAAATTACAACACTCTATTTTTGTGAGATACAGATGTTGAGATTGTTATCGAGTATATAAGTACACAGATGTTGAGATTATTATCGAGTATTTAAGTACATATTTTTCCTAATCATAATTTAGTCAATTTTTAAAGTAAATTTGTTAAGATAAAGCTTTGTAAATAATTTTCAACTGAATCTTAAGAGAATAGAAATTCATTTTGGACAAGTCTATGATTATTAGTTGGAATGAATGAGGTTTGATTTTTATTAATTATGAATTTTTTAAAGTGAATGCACAAACTGTGCTAGTTTTGATTTAATCTGATTACAGGTGTAGCAGTGCATCTTTAATGATCAATATCGAGTCATAAGGTAAGCATCTATAAGGATTATGTTCTCGTAATACTTTTTGTATAGCGGTATTTGAGTATAGGTTTCCGCATTCCCCTTATACAAACAGACTCAAATTAGGTCTTTATTGTACACAAAAATTCGGTGGCGCCATATTCACTATATTTTTGGTCGCAATCCAACCCCGATCTCCCCACCACTCATGTTCTACCCAGAGCAAATCGCTCGACTAGCCGCTTAGCCTTGTGAGGTTTCCTTATCTACAAGCCATTTTCCATCTAAACTAACCTTGGGCTCTTTACATCATCAGGAAATCCTCGTTATCTATCCTTGTGCCTTTTAGCTGGCAATGTTAGACCTCTCGTACCCGGGTATATCACATTATTTAATGTTATGTCACTGTTTTCCGGATTAATTTCCTACACGCTTTTCCCCAAACTATGCGTATCAGATTGGGGATTATGCTTTACTCCATAAACCGACTTGTATATATTTTCTCCTTAATTTTTTAACCAACACGTCCGCATAATTAAGATGTATAGGCACGTCGTCAACTGGTAACTTAATCTTTTTAAAAGTTAGCCTTTGTTTTCAACCTTAATCTTCTTTATAGGTTTTGGCATTTTTTTCGCTATTCCTTGTGACAGGGTAGCGGTGATTTGCAAAGGCTGAAGCAATTGTTTATGAGCTTCTCTGAATTCTTGTTGAGAAGTAGTATAACCTTTTTTGCGTTCCACAAACTTCCTTCGTACGGCATCTTACATAAAATAAAGCTTACGTTTATTTGCAATAAAATCTTTAATGTCCGTTATCACGAAACTTTGGATCGGGGCTAACCATTAACGTCTTCTTCTATATTTATATACTCGTCGAAATTCTTCTGATACCGCCCTTTATCGATATCAAAATCTTTCACAATAGTTATAAAATTTGGTTTAAGTCACCCCCACCACAACACTGCAAGCACATTTCTTTAACTTTAAGGTATGACATGTCATCACTTACATGAACAAGAAAGATATGGCGAAGGTTTGTGTCATCCTGTTTTCATAATGCGTTTACATTGGCGTTATCTCTGAGTCTATGTTTTAAGGCACTAGCGTAAGTTCATGATCTGGAGAGTGTTTTTATTGCATCTATTCATAAATAATTAAACATCTCACAAGTCTACGCTAGTTATTACAAACAAAGTACTTCAAAATATTTTAAATTCGTGAAGTATTTAAACACGATTACCAGTTACGAAAAGAAAAATTTCTTGCTATTTGCAAAGCTTTAGATAAAATATCATTTTTCAGTTTAAATGGATAATAACAAGCAGGTTTAAAAAACACATATAAAACTTACCCTTATTAGAATTAAAACAGCTGGAAATTACAAGTCAAAAACGTTGGCAGATACCACACAAAATTTACAGGCACTATAGACATACCACGTGTTTTTCTTTGAAAATATACCGAAACGATAATTGCATTCCTTGAGCGTCATTATATTGTGCGGATAAATAGCCTTACCTAAGGTTGTACGGAAAATTTTTCAGAATGAACATCACAACCTACGGCGATTTTAAAATTTCAGTATTATATACTTAAACGACTGCTTGTTATTTTCTACATTTAGTAACTAGGCATGAGTAATATACAATAATAATTAACAAAAACTACATTCCTGAAACGCCACCAACCTTATGAGAAAGTTGTCCGGGTAATTTTTAAACTAGTATACTACACTATAAATAACATTTAAACTGAACTCACCTTGTGTTAACAATTATTCCCAGTTAAGTTAACAATTATAATGAATTTGCGTGTTACCTTACAAAAGAAATTTGCATAATCAACAACAAGGACAATAATAAATTTTACAATTTCCAAAGGAGGTTTTAAAGATGGAGTTAAATATACATGAGCAGAAATGCTCAAAATCATATAGGTGCTCCCAGGCATACAATGACATCTATTAGGAGCTCTAAACATGACCTATACACAAAACTCATAAATAAGATTAGCTTATCCGGGGATAACGGTAAACGTTGTATTATCCTAGGAACTGTCCATACGTACGCCAGTAAGGCATCGAAAAATAGACGATTTCTATTTCATTTAGTTTTAAGTTGTTATAGGTTAAGTTTTATGTAATAATGCTGTTAGACTTTCTGTATAGAGAAGTTTTTGTAATATATCTTGGAAAGCTGTACGGGAATTTTTTCAAAATGAGCAGTAAGGCCGGCGGCAATTTTTAATTCCGGAAAATACAATCAAACATTACTTGTATTAGGGAAAACTAAAATTTCACCTCGTATGAATAATTATTTATAGGTTAGTGATCAACGTAAATACGCTTATAAGTGTTTTGCGTTTAACACATGATATACAAATTGTTCAAACTAATGAGTCTGCAATGAATCATCGAATCTAGTCAAGTATTCGATTTGTTTATTTAAAACAAATTAAATTTTAAATAATAATTAACCGCTCTCGTAAAATGAGAAACTAATAGTTAAATTTAATAACACTAAGCATTTACTTTCGTTCACTGATTTATTTAGAAAATATACGAGTCTGCCATTTCCAAAAATATGACATAGAAGTTATTTAAAATTAAATTGCTTTATTAATAACTATCATGTAGATAATAGCATGATATACCTTTAGTTTAAGTTTAAAGTGTTTTAGGAAGTTTCCCTTCGAAAGGGTTTAAATTGATTTTCAAAAACCTGGTAACCGAAAACGATTTAAAAATCGATTTAAAATTAAATAAATAAAAATTTTAAAGGTGTGAGGCTTTAACAGGGTGTGACCTCGTAAGCAATTGTTCGATTTTAAAAATTCTAACAGCGTTAGGTGGCCCGGGAAATTAGGATTCAGGTCCAATTAACAGATCACCCAGAGTAAAAGTGATTAGGATGGTGCTTGTGACGAAGTGAGTGTGTATGTTGGGTTGCAAACATTTAGGTGCTGAAAGGCGCTGTCCGTGCATTATGGGTTGCCCTACCTAAGTTATGTGTATCGTTCGTTGTCTAACCTAAGTTAAATGGCGGTGGCGGTGATGACAAATGTGACGTTAGGAATAATGATAACATCGTTAATGAGTTTTTCCATGGTTCAGTAGAATGAAGAAAAGAACCATGCAATAGCAAAATGAAGATATAAATTTTATACTTAAATTATGAGTTTTCCCATGGTCCAGTGGAATGAAAACGAAAACCCTGCAATACCAAGATGAAAATTTAAGTTTTATACTTAAATTACGTTAGAAAATTTCTGTCTGTAAAGTTTTGTATGTATGAAAATAGATGTTAAGTATATCTATCATTAAATAAAATTGTTTTAAAAGAATGTGTAATAGTTTTTTGCTTGCACCAATTTTTTAAATCGAGTCGACCTAAGTTTAAATTATTGGTAGATTCGGACTTCCAAGAAATATTAAACCGGTATTACCATACACGATTTGAAACTGTTTATAAATAAAAATTGGCGGTTGTAACTCGATTATAAGGGTTGATATTAAGATAAAAATTAAAAAGGTGGGAATAACAAAGGTCGTGCGATGTCCGATATTGGCACCGAGAAGTATCTCAAAAATTTCAGGGGTTAGGTTTCCGATTTTTTGGGGTAGTTATGGTGGGGGTAAAAATGAAGCAAAAAGGAAATCCCCCACAAGGAGGAAATGTTAACCCCACAAGGAGCAGTAAGGAGGAAATCCCTTTAAAATAAGATTTTATAGTGGGAATTTACATGTAAAACCTAAGCTAGATAAGTGAGGAGGAGTGAGGAAGAGGGAGGAAGATGTTTTCAAACCATCCATCCAACTATTATCCGCTAAAAAAGTTCGTTTGCAGAACTTAGAAGTAGTTGGGTGGACTAACTTTACATTTTTTAAAAGTAGCATTTTTAACATGGAAGTGGTGTCAATCGATTGCTTTTTAGAAACTGGTAAGATCCCGCAAAAGAATCGTTGGATTCCTATTAGGAGTTACCAGACTTTAAGTTTGAGCGAGGGTCCACTTTAAACCTCTTTGTAATTGTTATATTGACTTTTAGTAATAGAAATAATATCAATCAATTAATAGTGGAAAACTGAAACTCGTTCAATCAATCAACACTAATTCAAACTCTAATGTAGTTTACGAGGTGACTGAATGGAAAGTATCGTACACCTTCGTTGATCATTTAGTGTTTGAAATACTTTCATATAATTTTTAGGTTCTTGATCTAAGAAAGGATTATTTCTGTATCATATATTGTTCAAACTCAAAGTTGTCAAACTCATCATCGTCTACTTTGTATTCTCAGTTATTATAGTTTAATGATTCATTTGTTTTGATTAATGCTGCCGCCGATGACATCGTCTCTAGGCATGAAAAATTTTTTCAGAAAGAAATTGTGCTGGTTCAAACAAATAAAAGTCCCGGTCTTTAGTTTTAGTTTACCTTTTCGTAAGTTACCTTTATATAATTAGATAGAGATGAAACGACACACGTATTCTTAATTTGCAGTTTTTGTTCATCTGTCCGATGTTTACCGAATATGTCTCGAATCATTTTGTGGAGGGAGAATTTATTTTTATAAAGCACTACGTATTTACCTATCCAAACAATCAACATGTGATTTGAGTAGGTTAGCTACCTTGAAGAGTAGGTTATTCGAACAGACCGAAAGTAATCAATTATGTTCAAATGACTTTAATTTCAGGGGCACCTTGGTGCCTGAAACGACAACTTTATGTTAGACATAAATATGTTGAGAACAACTGGCTTCAAAATCATCTGGAGATGAGGTATCTACAGAAGGCAATTACTCATCAGGTATTTATGAAAATTATTTTCTATGCCGTAGAAAACTTAAAAATAAATGAACATTTTGAATTTATTGTATGAACTGATAAAACGTACGTCTGTTTGATTAGGTTAATATTAGATTTTTAATATTTGCTTAAAATTGTCCATTATATACTTGTAATGAAAGCATAAGTGTGTAAAATAAGTTGAAAACACAATTGTGTAGCAGCGTAAAGACTCGTTTATATGTGTTTTTCTAATTAATCTGAAGGTATAGCTCTAGCTTTGTTGTAATAAATTAGTTTGTAATTACCCAGACAAACGATTTAAAATTCAGGTTATTTAACATTTAATTTTAGAAACTTTCCTTTCAGTTAGCAGATTTAAATAGACATGTTAGTGTTATTACGGTTAATATTTGTTTTATATTTAAGCAATATATAAATCTTAAGCCAGAATCACTCTTCTGATCTCAGGTTTGAGCACTTTCTTGTTATTTTTTCTGGGGTTTCCCCTAGAAACCTGCGAAGCTATGTGGCGTCTAAGCTACTTCTAGATCAAGACATTTTTCACACACGATAGCATTCCGGAACCCTCTTCAAACACACAACCCGCCCCACTGAGTTAGCCTGCTTCTAATTTCGTTAGTACGCTCGAGGCATTCGGTACTTTACCGAAACAGGATTTTTAGCGGAGTACTTTACCGAAATGGATTTTTATCGGAGTACTTCACCGATTTTACTGTGATTCACCGGCTATTCATTATACAGACGAGGTACAGGTATTCAGCATGATCGTTGTTTAGAAGTTTGTAGGTATGCTCACAGTAAACAATAAATAAAATGTCAACATCCCACCTGCAATGATTCTTCCAGGAATAGAAATATCGCCACCTTGCTTATTTTGGCTAGACAGTGCATTTTCTTTGACAACAAAATAACGAAACTCTCTTCACAAAAGATTCCAGTTCATGAACTAATCAATGGCTGTGTTCAAATACAGACTCCACGGGGAAATACGGACTTCCAAAAATGCTTTTGGCATATTATACTAGTATTTTACATTTTACTTCAATCGCTATTGAACCTACTGCTGCTAATGACTTAACAATTTTGGCATGTATCTTTGCAAAATATACTTAAAAAATCAAAAATTCCATTTCCTAACTAATCCACGGATACCACACCTTAAAAGAAAAGCTAATTCAATTAGCAACAACATGTGTCAAAATATCATCTACAGCTGCTTGCGGTAAGAGATACCTTCATAACATAATTCAGGTGAACTATATGGATCAGCGCCACTACGGAATGCAAATCTGTAGTAAATGGAAATATCTAGTAATTGATATTCAATATTATGAAAATTGCAGTGGCGTAAACATCTGTTACACTTTGTATATACAATAAAATATTCTTAAAGTTTTTCTTCTTTATCGCACCCTATTTCTTTCTGAATGCTGTCTTTTTTACTAACAAGTCTGTATAGCATTTACCGCCAACACTACATAAGGGTGGATGCTGTCCCACCAAGTCTGTCAAGAGCTCATCAGCTTCAGATGAGAATTTGTCACTTATTATTACAATTTCTTTATATTATAGAACTATTCGCACACTGCAATTTCAACTGCGTATCTTTGCTGCAATCTAACTCGACTGGATATGAACCGACCAAAAGCGAAAAGTCTGTGGAGCAGAACAGATCTGATCGGTTAAGCAAGTTCCAGAAAACCAGTCTCGATCAAAATACTGTGGTTGGATAAAATCGTCAAATTCGCGACGGTCGACGAACTGTTTCTCTCCACGACCAAGTGTTAGAGAAACCAGACTCATTAGATACACTAATTTCTTGTATGTAAACAATGTTAGTAAGCCACTTAGCATTTTCAGAAGATATCCAAAATGGTTCCTAGAGCTACATGTTCATAAAGCATTTTGAAGGTAGTTCACAGAATTCGAAGCTCCTTCTACGTATTATTAAAACTTTGGCGGTAGTGAACAGGTAATAAACTTGTCATCAGATTGACAATGAAAGTTTTCCTGTAATGAGGTGGTTTCATGAATTCAGTAAGGAAGCACCGTTAAATGAAATACGCGTTTATAGTGTACAATGCAAATTAAATTTTTGGTTGCTAGTGCAATGTTAAGTGTTTTCTTAGCTCCAAATAAAATTTTAAGTTTATCTAAACACACTCGCAGAGTTCCTATATGAACGAGTAGCCCAGGGTAAAATTGGTTGGCTAGTAGAAAAGAAACCTCCTAAAGTGAGGTCCAGCTAGTAGAGGATTAGCTCAGGTAGCTCTAAAGACGTGTCGTTGGTTCTACTGGCAACTAAACAAAAGATAACCCCACCGTATTTCTGGATACAATTACTAGTTGTATAAGGGAAATGCGGAAACCTAAATCATACCTAACTGAAACAAATCTTAAAATACTTACTTAAGCGGCACCTAGATGGAACACTAGGAACATCCACGTTCAAACTGTAAAAATATATAAATACTAACTGTTAGACATTGTTTGTAGGGCCAGTTGTTGCCCAGACGCCGACGAGGCAGCAACGTACGTATCTCTACCACCGCCACGGGGTGATCAAAGGTGAGCAGCGGAACGGTGACGTCTTGAGGGAGTTCTCCAGCTATGCGGGGTGCTGAGGAATGGGTACACAAGTGAAGTCGTCGGGAATGCACATCCGTCAGTCCTGTTTAGACGAGCTACCTGACGATGGAGCGGCCTGTGGCGAGTAGCCATCCTGTCGGTCGAAAACCACAGGCCAGTGGACCCAGGATCCGGATACTGTGTAGTTGGAGGACAACCAAGGGGAAGATCCGGGAAACTGCTCACTGCATCAAAACAAGAGGATTCCAGGAGCAGGTCTCTTGGAATCCAGTCCTACATATTTATTTAAGAAGATCAACCAAGAAACAACACCACAACACATCAGTCATCATCAACAAGCCAAAAAACTCTCTAGAGTTGTAAGGCATTATAACGACGCTGAGAGCGTCGTGTCCAGCTACTACGGATTGTTTGTACCTGACATATAGATGACCAATAATGTCTTGAATAGCAATGGACCTTATTTTGTGTACATTGAATATTTTTTTTTGTTTTAGTCACAACCTTTAAAATCGTTAATAAAAAATCTAAGTCTGAAAATAAATTATATTCTATTAGTCGTTTCTTTTAAATTTGAAAAATCCACAATATCTATATTCATGTACCCACGTACATTTCAGCGTTTTAAGAACAATAGGATTTATTAATTATAGTCTATGATCATATTCAGATAACCCTACTTTTCATTTAATTTTAGACATAAATTGTATTTCTGAATATTTCAGCTTATAAATTTGATTTCATTTTAATATTTGTAATCGCTTACATTTCGTTTGAAAATTCAAATGATATATTTTAATATAATGAATAACAGTATTTAATTCAAACAATTTAAATTCTCTTAATTAACACATTGTAATTTAGTTTTGTGATAACACTCAAAACAATTTATCTGAGGTTGAAAATATAGTCATATTTGTTCAAGTAGTCTAATCATAGAAAAGTTGGAAGGTTCTTATCGCCTGGTAAATAGATGTTTATAACGAAAATTACTGAACTGCTTATTTCAGAATCTTCACCTGAATTAATATATTCCAATCAAACACTGGAATCCCAACTACTAAATTCTAAATCCATAAAATACTTTCATATCCTAAAATGTATAATTCCTTCTAACTTTATTTCAGGAACCTGACCAAATCCAATGCTAACGACATCAAAAATTCTAAAACAATACAGTCTTCCAACAAATTTGTAAAACTTGATCCAATCAAATTTTGAACCATCATAAAACCAATTATTCTAAAAATTTGTATATCCACCAAAATTACTGGATCTGCAAACACTTCAAATATCTTCTGGATTTCAACGTCGTTAAAACCACTTCAAATCATAACCGCATTTTATTTCTAATACCATAAGATTTGTAATTACACCAAAAATTTTTACAACGCCAAAGAAATTTTAGTTCTAAAGTTAGTTGGTTCTTAAGATAGTTCTTAAGATAGTTGTGCTATAAGAAAGTGAATTAATAAGGTATTATAATATGTCTTTTAAAACGCCATGCTACCTACGTTCCTGGCTAAATCGCCGTTCCTTACAAAACTCAATAAGAGCCAGCTGTGTTGATTACAGTACCAGTCTTCTTTTTTCGTCTGCTCCAAACACATTTGTTTGAAGCTATGTTGTTATCAATTAACAGCTGCTAAACAACCTTAACTGTATCTAAGCTTGGGACAAAGAGAAATCTATATTTAAAAGATAGGTTATACATCAATTCGTATGTCAATGAATATTGACGATGAGTAAATGTTTAGAAGATACGTTTTACTTTACGATTACAAGCTGTCATCGCAATATTTTTAATTAGGCCTACTATATACAAGCTTGTATATGGTTTTATGAAAATATACTGAAATGTAATATGTACCAAATCAATATTGTTTTTTTAAACCAATTGATAAATACAAATGTTTGTTTATTTACAACTCAACAGTATAAAGTAACTTCATATAAAAAAATACCCTATAAGTGTTTGTGTAAGAACAAAAATTTGTTACAAGTGCACCAGCAAGGATTTGTTTGAATCATACGTTTTCACGTCAATAAAACTGCCAGGACAAACTGTGTTCCGTTTTACTATTTAAATGTTTCCAGTGTATCAAAAACTTTAAATTGTCTGCTGTATTATTTCTTTATTCCTTAAATCTTTATTATAAGAAGTGAATGAGTCAGGCTGCAGTGAGGCATCTGTATCCTAAGAAGCAACTCTAAAATCTATCGCGTTTTATATATTGGCCCGATAACAATTGTCATAATTGAATTGAAAAGTAGAAAACTTTAAACCGAACCCATAAAATTTTTGACTCTTCAATTTAATAGTTAAAACCCATTGTAAGTAAGGACTACAAATACGATTTTCTTATAATTGAAGTCAACAGCCCTCTTTTAAAAGAACTAAAACTAAACAAATTTGCATAACAAAGAATTTCCTAAGTTGGTAGATACCAAGCTGCAACATACCGACCATCTCTTTGAAATTTTGTAAAACTAGTCGACGCACTTAGCATTTGATATCATTGGAACATTAACTACCCTATTTCTGTCACCCTTATGGTGTGGTCAATTAATAGAAAATGTTTCAACACATAATGAAAGATTAAAGTGGCGTTTAGAGGACTTGAACGCAATGCCGGTAAACGTCTTTTGGGGTTCCTTAAATCTCATCAAACAACTAATTATCCTATAAAATGGAATAATTTAGATTCCGTAAAATGCGATTTATACACCAAGAAATGCTTCTCTATTTTAATCAGGAATCAATTCGAATCGCTTCCCCTAAAAATTAATAGACAGAGGATTTTAGGCCTTTGGGGTCTAACAATTTACGACTGCAGTGTCTAACAGGCGTTGCTTATTTAGCCGCCCCAATGCGATAGCGTAATTTCATATTTCGCGATAAATATATAGCCTCCGGTTATTCTTGAAGCAAAATGTAGTCCCAAACCCCTGACTACGAAACGTCTATCAGATGTCAATCATACAAATGCCTTGAGGAACAAATTACGTTCTTTTATGAGAATATTTTCTTGGGCTGCTAAACAGCAGTAGATAAAACTTTCGCGAATCTGAAAGAATGCAATACAGTTTGTGTTGCTAAAGGCAAAGAATACTGTTTAGCATTTAACTATTAAATGGTAATATTGTGGGAGAGTAACCCCTGTAGTAGTATCCTTATTCGACTAGCTTTAATGAAATGATTGCGAATAACGTCGAATCAGGATATTGTAAAATAGTGTAAATAAGACAGTCGAAGCTGCCCGAAATACGACTGGATTTAAACGTAGTTTATGATGAATCAGAACTTGCAGTGTTATGCTAAGTAGACATCTAAGCAAAAAGCTGAAACTAGTTTCAAACAGGAAATCAGCGTAATACTGGCTTCAATAAAAGTGGTGGTTTGTGAAAATTTTACCGAGTTATTTTCAGTACATACATTCGTTCGAAGAATTAAAAGTAGGATTTGTAACCGTTCATCAAGTGATGCATTCAGTATCCACTACTAATACCTCACCACAACCACTATATAAACTATATATATATATATATATATATATATATATATATATTGCTGTGATGATTCGCCTCCCCTTACAATTGGGTGCTATAGCATGCTTTGTTAACCCCTGTTATTCTCGCACAGCCCCTTTTACCACTCAAACACTTGCAAAAATGTAAATTTATAATTTTCTTTTGCCTCGACTAGCTGATTCAATTAAATAAAGCACTTCTATAATACATGGTATAATGATTGAATATTTACAACACTTTTAACTATCTTCTCCCCTTTTTTGTATTATATACATCTGTCAAATTATTACAAAATCAAGGCAGCAAAACGAGCTTTTTATTACCTTTAAAGACTTATTGAAACGTTTCAAGCTGTCTGTAACTTTTCATAAAACTTTTGCAAGAAACCCCCAATTTGTCGGTTTTTACACTTTAAATTATGATTGAGGTAAAACAGTATAAAAATAAATCATATCAAAAATATTTGAGATAAAACAGTTTCAAAAATAAATCATATCAAAATCTCTAACCTGAATAATTTTCATAGGTGCTCCCAAGAATTGAAGTCGTTATCCAAATCGTTATTGGTGCGTTTATTTATCATCAATTTGCTTGATCAGGTAGCATTCTCCAAAATTGTATTTTGATCGTAGCGTCTCGTAATTTGAAGTTTTACAGAAATCGTAACATTATTTTACTTGTAATTTATTATTGTATTTTATATCGTATTTGAGATGATCATTCCGACGGTAGTTAAGATGGTAAATACAGATTTACATTCCGAGAGGAATTTAGATGGACATTCAAATCAACATTTAGAGAGGAATTTAGATCGACATTCAGAGAGGAATTTAGATCGACACCCAGAGCCCCGTTTTATTTATTATTAGAAATGTTATAATTTCCTAAATCTTATTTACTTACGTCTCAGAAATACGGCATAATTTTCACAATTCTACACTTTATAATTTCACTGATAACAAATATTTATTATTCACGTAAATATTTGGCACCTTCAATTATAGTCACTGCCCAGTTTCAAAGTATACTAACTTGATATTCAATACTCCAAATATTTATAACATCGTCCCACTCTTGTTTGTGATTCGCTGGCTTCACATGCTAGGCGAATCCAAGTATATTATCACTTGTTATGTTTGGGAAAATTTACCAATTGTGTGTATTTTAATTGTGTGACGCGGTGCTTGAAGTCACGTAATTCAATTGTCATATCTTATATTTACTTCAGGAATCCCAGGAACTTCGTACATATCGAGCCTGTAGTCTTGTTTGTTAGCTTTATTCTAATCTAAATTGAATAAATTTGGTATTTGTTTATTTCCCAATAAATTGGATTTTCGAACAACTGTGATTTTCTTAGATCACGTACGCTTTTAAATAAAGCATAATTTCTGCGTGCGTTTACGAAAATATCTTTACACACTTTATGAATGTTTATCTAGCAACTTCATGCAGGTTTTTCACTGATTTAATTTTAATGCCTTTCGTTACTTTTTTAAATTCTAATCTCTGCTCGTAGCTACACTTGGATATGTGTTTTAATTGTTTGTACTGCTATATACAGTGTGCTCGCAACTAATAATTTTTATAATAACCTATTTACTCTCCTAATATCTATAATTTCGTGCTTCTGTTGCTTGGGACTTTCCCTTGCTTATTCTACGACCCCAATGACTTAACCTACCCCTAAATTAACCCTATAATTACAGCATTAATCCCCCAAATTAAAATAAAATTTTTTGAAATTTGTTGGTTTTGGCGCCCAACGTGCTCAAAATTTACATTAATTAAAAATACTTTATTTTTATTTCGCTTTACTATGTACACAACTCCTGCATTATTTTTACATTCCTATTATTATTTTAATATTACCTATTCTATAACTACACATGTATTCCTTCCTAATATTTTATGCTTTTTCAAAATGATCATTATTTACACACGCCTCCTTCTATTTTTATGAGTCTATATACAGCATTTCATCTCCCTAATTCCTATCGCATTATGCTTTTCCCGTTTTCATTAATTCATACAACGTATCATCTCTTCATATTTCTCCTGTTTATCTATTCCCATTTGTCTATGCTTTATTGTTTTCTTCAAATATTACAATATGTACAATACCTATTCCCTAATTTATCCTAATTTATGAGGATATCCTAATTTAATTCTCCTATCATAATTTATGATTGTCCTATCCTATGTTTTTCCTATTCTAATTTATCCTATTTTATAATTATATCCCTATTTCCACTAGTTTATTTTACATTATGTACATTTTTCTCCATTATCAATAGTTTTCTCTCGGCAATAATCCTATCTTTATTATTTCCCCTATTCACTATCTTTTCGAAATTATTTTCTAAAATTAACGAGCACATAGTCTTGTTTGTTAGCTTTATTCTAATCTAAATTGAATAAATTTGGTGTTTGTTTATTCCCAATAAATTAGATTTTTAAACAACTGTGATTCTCTTAGATCACGTACGCTTTTAAATAAAGCATAATTTCTGCGTGCGTTTACGATAATATCTTTACACACTTTATGAATGTTTATCTAGCAACTTCATGCAGGTTTTTCACTGATTTAATTTTAATGCGTTTCTTTACCTTTTTAAATTCTAATCTCTGCTAGTAGCTACACTTGGATATGTGTTTTAATTGTTTGTACTGCTATATACAGTGTGCTCGCAACTAATAATTTTTATAATAACTTATTTACTCTCCTAATATCTATAATTTCGTGCTTCTGTTGCTTGGGAGTTTCCCTTGCTTATTCTACGACCCCAATGACTTAACCTACCCCTAAATTAACCCTTTAATTACAGCAATATATATATATATATATATATATATATATATTGATGTGATAAGGAGGTCATGAGAGTCATTGATCACCATATTCTGTAAATAAAACAACCCAAAACCAGAGAAAATCAAAGGTTTCTAATACATAATTTTCTACACCATTCTAGTAGTATGTTAGGCTTGTATAATTTATAATAGTATAATAGTGAAACTCTTGAAAATTCAAAGTCATTTGTTAATTATAAATCCAATTTAAAAACAAGTTTTAAATGCATATTATGCAGGTTAAAAAACCCGTAATTCTAGTTTAAACACGTTCTAAAGAAGTACGTAAATATAGAATACAAATCATTCCTTTATAATAAAATCCGTGTATCTAATTAAAAAACAAAGCGTCCTTTGAATATGTAAATATTCACCTCCTAAAGACTTAAATACCATTTGAAGGTGCGATCTGCAACTTGATTCAAAGTATTAAATGCCAACTAATTATCTGTATAATAACACTAACAGGAATGAACAACCCAATGATTGAAATAATAGAGCCCTGTGACAGTTTACTAGCCGTAAATTATAATCGAGAGCGATAACGACAAGTATATCGTTTAAACGCCACCAATTAACGTATATAATAAGAAACTTAAAAGTAATAAATTAAAATAGCAGCTACCTTAAGCGTGTAAAATGAATAAATTTCCGGGTAATTATTACACCATACCAACTTCAGAAGTATGGACGATTTCAGAACTTAATCTTTTTGTATAAAAAGCGGTATAATAATTAAAACCAACTCAGTCGATTATAAATGATCCTTCACTAATAGTCGGTGAAAATTTAAGAACAGTCCGTCTGTAAAGGCAGTTATCTATAATGTGTTTGGCCGTCACTACGAGTCGTAACGGATTAAAATTAAGTGCAAATACTTATTTTAAAGTATTTGATTAAACAATGTTTTTTTTTGTAATTTAGGAAGTAAACTTTGACGTGTAAAAGTAAAATTTTATTGAAATATGAAGGACTTCAATAGAATTATGGAGTTAATGGAAGCAAATGGATGAATTGAATATGTTACTACTGAAATTACTTTAGACTTTCGATTTGCCGAGTTACCGGAATTGTGTTTTCGCTGGCAACTCAAGTTGTTTTATGAATACACTGGCGCCCTATTTCTATTTTTAATACCACCTTCTGTTTATTGGTATTTTTGAATACTTTGTTGTGAGACGTTTCTATACTACCCCGTTTAAAATACCTCGTTATATTATAATCTACTTTTGTTCTAAGTGAATAATTCTGGAAAAAAAATGACTAGTGCTTTTTGGAAATTAAATGTTGATCGCTTACACGAGCCCGAACTCAAATATGAGGTTACCGCTCGTGAATTCGATGCTGAGTTATCTGTAAACGAACTTAGAAGAACTCTAAGAAAATTTTTAAATCAGAATCTTCTGAAAGTACAGACTCGATTATATCTAAACACGATTTTCAAATAGATTACGACGCAGTGACTGAAAGTTTAACTAAGTTGACCGCTAAATGCTAAAATTTTGACGGAAATTTTTCTACAATCGACGGTAAACGTATTATTTTACTCACTGTACATCTGGAAGGTAGAATTAACCGGATGAATGTTGCTGCTGACGCGGAAGAGTACAAACAGCGACAGTTGTCGGTAGCTATTATTGAGTCACGTAATAATTGTGACAAATTACATGATCAGTTCAATCATTCTACAAGTCTGCCCGTACCCATTGCTTGTACTGCTCCTTCGCACCTTTCGAACGTTGTAGAGGAATGCCCTCGTGCTACAGAACCTTCAAACGTGTTACCTATAGCAATGCTTACTTTTATTTCTAACTCTATTCCAAGTTATGGTTAGCTAGTGTGTGATGAATTTGAAATTTTCCGGCGACGGTCAGATGTCTTTAAACGCATTCTTGTTACGCATTGACAAATTATGTCTAGCATACAATGTTTCTACTTCTCAATTATGTGCTTCTGCGTCTGATTTACTATCCGACAAGGCTCTAATCCTATCTAGGGCTTGTAAAAATTCGATAACTAAGTGGTCCGATGTTGTTCAGTTGCTACGCGAAAAATTTCAACCTGCTAACTATGACGAAACACTTCTAGACAAAGTTAAACAACAATACGCGGAATCAAATTTTGCTTACAGGTCCGTTACGATCGAGAAAAGTACTTTTACTTCACATGATCGAACAGTTGAGATTCCTCCTACGCCCACGAGTAGACCAAATACTTCTCTGATTTCTGCTGTTCCTATTCATGTGTCTACTTTTACTCGTCAGGTCATATGCTTTAATTGCGACCAACCTGGTCATATTTCGACACGTTGTACTCGTCCTCAAGTACAACATTGCTATGATTGCGAACATAAGGGAGTTAGTCGACGCATTTGTCCGAATTGTCATCCTACTTCTAATAAGAACCAAATTTCTTCTGTTTTTAGCTCTACGTTCTCTTCTGTGCCTCGTTCACGAGTTGAGCCCATACTTCAAATTAGTGACTTACAGGTAGCAACTCAAGAGTTCGTTCCTGCTTTCTTAAAAGATTCTACCAAAAAAATTCCTGTCGTGCCTGCAATAACAGATGTAGCTGAAGTGACGATAACTTCCAATACTGATCGAAAAGGTCCTGTTGAAGTTAGTGAACCCGTATCAATCATGCCTGTTGCTGTTATTGTCAAAGTTTTACCCGATCCTGTTTCTTTATCTCCTGTTGTCGGGGAATCCGTTCCTATTGTGGCTGAAGTTTTGCCTGCTTTATCAAATGTTGATAAAATTCTACTTAATTCTGCTCTTTTATCAAATGTTGATGAAATTCTACTCGATTCTGTTCCTTTGACTAAGGTTGATAAAATTCTACTTGATTCTGACCTGTTATCTAACGTTGACGAAGTTCTACCTGATTCTGTTCCTTTATGTAATGTTGCTGAAGTGTTCTCGAATTCTGTTCCTCTTCCTGAGGTTGATACCTCTACAGCCAATGATGTTTTCTTTCCTAACGACAATACTCTGACAGCCGATGCTGTTCTTTTTTCTATCATTGACTCTTCTATAAGCGGTACTAAAAGCAATAATGGTTCCTCCCATGACTGCTGAGTTTCCTAAACCACTACTACCTCCACACTCGCCACCACTTCCTCAACCGCGTGCTACGACTACTACACCCCTTGTTATTCATGCTTTGCGGAAAATCGACCAACCAACGCAACCCATGCTCCGGTATCTGAACCAACGAAACAGATTGACAAAAGAAATAAGAGGAAAAAATATTCTACATTGATTCCGAATCCAAAGATGTTGGTCGGCAAAACTTCGATGTCCTTGATCTTGCTTCGTTTTCTTTCTGGCGACACAAACGTCTTATGCCCCAATACTAGTTTTCTAGGTCCCTAATTTCTAACTGACTCTGCCCTTCCTTAGAACTTGACTTTTGGACTTTACGATTTTTTTTGTTTTCTAATGATTTTATTGTTCTGAATGACTTAATTTCTCTTCTTTTGTTTTTGCTTCTCGTACTTACCCAACCCCGTGTGGGTCCGAGATTAGAATATTCCCACATACACACACACACTTTATACACCCATGCATACGTACACACACATACACACCCGCTCTCCTTCACACACATACATATTTTAGGTTGTTCTTTTTTCCTTAGTTTTGGTACTACTTACTTATAGTTTTATTTTTAGGTTATTTTTTCTTATATTTTTAGTTTAGCTTTTTCATTCGTTTTGGTCCCACCTTCCTTTTTCTATCCCTCTGCTGGTTTCCCTACTGCTAGTTCACTTACGAACTTAGTTAAATATTTTCAATCTGCTGTCTGTGGTAGGTGCTTTCTGGTAAATCTTTTTTCTTTTCTTTGGAAACCAAGAATTAGTCGACTTTTAGGCCTAGCTAGCTATTCTTTTCTTCGGTTGTTCGTTTAATACGATTTTTGTTACTACAGCTTGAAGTACCTGAACTTCTCTATCCAGCATTCTCATTGTTCCCTTGCATACTTTGAGGTTTGACATTTATTGTCTCATATTGGCTTGTATTGTAGGTTTCCTCCTTGCACCTTTTCTTACTTTGGGTTTTTTCGCGAGAAACCAATTTGTTTTCTTGAGGTGGAAAACTTTACTGTTTCTTTACTAGAGGTATGCGTCTTGCAACGACATTTTGCAGTGTTAGGCCATTCCATCTTTATCCTCGATGATTGCTACCTTATACCTTTCCTTTTCTTATATCTTTTACACTTCTTGACTTAGTCTGGCGTACTGGTCCTTCAAGTTATTTCTGTAGTTTTTTGGATGAATTTTCTTTTGCTTTGTTTTATTAGTATACTGTCTACTTTGTTTCTTCTGCTTCCTACCCCGACTTCTTAATTTTGTTAGGGGCGAATTTGTTACGTTCAAAACCCTACAAATAATTTTTCTGCATTCATTTTTAAAACGCCCTAAAATTTCTCAACAAGCTCGATTTTCCGCTATTTGAATTAGTGTTATTTTATAAAATTTTTCAAGTAATTACTCTATATAAAAGTATGCCTTATGAAATCAAACAGCTGCTTAGGAAACGTTACGTTACAAAGTAGTTGCAATATTTGCTACCACCTGCAGTAGCTACATTTTAACTAAAGGCTGTAAGTAAATGCTCACGTTTTTTTGTAAAACATAAGGCTACTTACCATCTGCCTACATCTGCTAACAATGGGTTTGTTATCTATAAGCATACTGGTACTCTGCAGCTGTTAAGATGTTACAAAGTAACAAGATTGCTTCCCGTGTCTATAAATCCTTGTTGGCAAGCTGTTACAGTTTGTATTTCGGCAGCTGTTGTCTGGGAATTCTGCAGACTTGATTCTTTGGCAATACCTTTGAATGCTTGGAATTTGTTTGCATCCATTTTGTTTGCTTGTTAGTAAATTCCCTTTACAACATTGTTGAGAAATGACATAATTTCATATTGAACTTTGTACCACTACGTCGTAATGAAGGTCCATATTTTTCTAAATTCTAAGTTAGTAAATACACTGTATCCAAATCCATTAAAACGTAACTAATACGAAATGACGAGCGAACAATACAAGACTGAACAAAACTATACTAAATAATTATACTAGTTTTGATCGGCTCTACGGCTCTACCTGCTTAGACGTGGGTGTACGTGGAAATGGGAATTCAGATTTCCACTTTTTGGTAAAATTTTTGTCTACTGTACATTTTTAAATTATTTTTATCAATTGTTATTAGTTACATGAGGTTCAAATTAACTATCATTTTTAAATTTGGTTATACCCACTTTTTCATATATGGAAGGCTTAAAGCTGCATAGAAATTTAGCGTGCAAATTTTTGTCGTGGAAAAATTGATAATTTAGTCGTAAAGGAACACCTGAATTATTTCGGGGACCTTCAAATCAATTCAGAACTGTAACCAACGTCTGTATTAGTAAGCTTCAACGGGAATGTTGGAACCGTAAACTCGATTCAAGGAATTATAATTTTTTTATATATGCTAAAACTTGACATTTAAAAGTCATTAATACTAAGAATGTTAATAACTAATAGATTTAGAACTAAATAGAAATAAATAATATTGAATTAAAATAAAGATAGCTACTACACCTATGGTAAATAAAAATTTATAATGTAATACACCGTCAGTTACTACTTACTCTAACCAGGTGTTGTTTATGTATACGCTTTATGCGTAAGCCCTTTATTTAATTGGCACTGAATAATACAATAGACTTAAGTGCTATAAGCAAATATATACGGCCATAATATTTGGATAGCTAATTACCGATAAACATATTATGATCAGGTTATCATTTATGTATGAGAAAACCTATAGTCTAAAAGGAAACTACATTAAATAAACTTAGTGTAACTTTAAGGAATCTCATGTGGGAAAATAAATAAAAATGGCTTTTAGATACGTGCGGTTAAATCAAATGGTTCCATTAATAGTTCATAGGGCTAATTTAAGTCAACATCAGCGTTACATATAAATCAGGTTTTAATTTTCGAACAGTTTGGTAACGCGTCCTAATTACTTGAAAAACCATTAATTGATCGAGATACAGCAAAGAGTTTTTCATTTTTTTTACCGAAATTTAATTTAACGCGAGTTACATATCCCCCAAATCAATATATATATATATATATATATATATATATATATATATATATATTACTCATATTTAGACCAGGGTAGAAAATTAAATAATCACATCAAATAATTTTAATCACCGTGTATAAGGAATTTTATTAGATAATACGCTTTATTAAAACACCGTGGAGAATAAAAATTCATTCGTTTCAGTAAAAATAAGAGATTTAAATCATGTACAAGACGCTTTATATCAAAAGAAACAGTATTAAAAGCTCTGCGTGTAATTTAATTATTCCTAAGAAAGAAACAAATGGAAATTACGTGCAAAATTTATATTAATTAACCCTATTTTAAGTAACCGGTATTAAACAAAGTGTACACATAATAATTAACATTTAATTTGTATTCGCTAAAATGAAAGGATAGAAGTCAATTTTAGTTGGAGTTAATTAAACCATTATTAATAATAAGCATAAAAGTCTGTGAAAATCCAAGATTATAATACCAGAAAATAAAGCTCTGAGAATTAATATTATGTTTGAACACCTGCGTAGTTTAAATGTCATGTACGGCGAAAATTTTGTAGATAACAAATGGTTTCAAAGAATCTTGGAGAAACCATCGCATAATAGTTACGAGAAATGCTAAAGGTGGGATATTTCACACTCCACATGGACTAAAATAATCGATAATAAAGAATATCAATTTGCATCAATAAGAACAGGTTAGATAGAGACAGATAATATGCACAAGACCGAGACACATAGTAAAAGGCGTGATTTAAGCAACGTCACGAGGGTCACAATTGGTTGAAAATAGGATGCAAATATCAGAGGTAGAAACAACGATTTCTGTATAAAAGTCAATTAGTTATTTCCAGACGTTGCTGCCGTGTTGAAATTTCTGAGATTTAACTGGGGTGAGTACTAAATTCGTAAAAACCGACGCGCGAGCGACGGAATGGGAACATAGCATGAGAAATTCTTAAGAATTGTCTGTTTTGAGGACAAAAGCGACGTGCCGGCTATCCGCTATATATACCGGTGGTAATATGAATTTCGTTCTCTTAGACTTTTGACTATTCGATGCGTTAAAAGCTCTCTTACATCTGCGACTTGATTCAACGCGTTAAACAGTGTTTTTTTTAGTGTGCTAGAATAATTTAAAGTTTGCTCGTATATTTTGGTGATGTAAAACAGTTTGTTCTTTACGTGCTAACATGAATATACTTTAGTGCACTTAGATACAAGGTAATAAAGTTTAGTATCACAGTACCAATTGGTAAAATTTACTACGACAAATAAATACACAAAAGTAGGCAGTTTTGGCGTATCTTGGTGAAAGAAGTATGAATTTCTTTGTTATTTTTCGTGGGTATTAATACTTAAATAGTGCATAAATGGGTCTGGATCCACAAAACAAGGTTCAGATATACACAGATTAGTTCCGGAAAAGCCCTGAAACAACTTTAAATAAATGGTGATGGAGAAAATTTTTAAAGCGTTGAGAATCAGAAGCCGTAAATATAACCCAGTTGGAATGGTGTGATTAACAAAAGGGACGATGTACATTGAAGCTACGAGTGCAAGTAACCTTCAGGTAAATTATAGTATTTTGTTTGAACTTTGATATTTTTGTGTGTGTTGAATAACTTTATAATTGATTTACTCAAAATGGACAGTAGTGAAATGGTACTAACAATAATATTTTAATTTTAAGGTGAAATTTGCTTGTTTAAGTAGAAAGGGTATTTAGTATTGATGTTCTGGATTATGATGAAAATTTAGGGTATGTCTTTGAGCTCAATTAGACGAACCTGGTTAATTAACGTAAAGGGGTGGTAGATGCTCCCTTTGTACTCTGCATATATTGTTATAGTAATTAGTAGGCATCCTACAAGGACTTTAATTCTGGATGCACATTAAAATGATAATAAATTTAATTTTGAAAATTTCCGATATTAAAATTTATGCTGAATATTAATTTTGAAATTTTAATGTATTGTGAATATTGATGTAAATAGAGTTGACGTTGATGTTTGTGGTAGGAATGTGTTTGTTTTTTATGTATGAGGATGAAAGCTATCTAGAGGAGCAGCCGAGGCGATTAACAGAAGAAAGTCAATGGACCAACACAGTTAAGGTCATGAATAGCTTTTTGTAGGATTCACAGCATTCTTGACATCCAATTCGTAGGGGCTCGATTCTAAAAGCGGAGTACCCGGATTTTGGTGGTTTCACAGCAATATATATATATATATATATATATATATATATATTATATAATGCTTTCACTATTTACATTAATATTTATTCTATAAAAAACATTATTTTATTCCAAACACTGATGTTAATTTCAACCATCCTCATTTTGTAGAATGTGATCAAGCATAAAAAATTTATGCGAAAATTGAGGCCATAAAAAAGAGTATTTATTTAAATCCAGCAGACCTAAAAAACCTACAAAGAAAAAGTATTATATATATATATATATATATATATATATATATATATATATTGCTGTGAAATCTACAAAAAGCCTCACCAGAGTAAAAAAAGATATTCGAACCTCTCGAATTTGGCACCAAGATTTGCTGTGATTCTCGCCCTGTTGAATCTCTTCTGATAATCGCCTCTTTAATCTTTCCGCCTCGGCTGCTCACCTAGTTAAAACTTTCATCCTCATTCATAAAAAAAAAAAAACACATTCCTACCACAAACATCAACATTAACTCTATTTACATCAATATTCATAATACATTAAAATTTCAAAATTAAATTGTAGCATAAATTTCAGTATCATAAAATTTCAAGATTAAATTTGTCATCATTTTAATTTGCATCCCGAATTAAAGTCCTTGTAGGATGCCTACTAATTAATTTAACAATATGTGCAGACCTAAGTCTGAGTACAAGGGGAGCATCTCCCACCCCTTTACGTTAATCAAACAGGTTAGTCTAATTGAGCTCAAAGACAGACCCAAATTTTCATCATAATCAAGAACATAAACTGCTAAATACTCCTTTCTACTTAAACAAGCAAATTTCAGCTTAAAATTAAAAATTTGTTGTTTGTACAAATTCACTACTGTCCATTTTTTAGCAAACAAATTATATAGTTATTCAACACACACTCTAAAACATCAAAAATCGAACAACAAAGCATAAGTTACCTGAAGGTTAATGCACTCGTGGCTCCAATGTACATCGTCCTTTGTTAACCACACCATTCCAACTGGGTTATGTTTACGGCTTCTGATTCTGAACGCTTTTAAAATTTTCTACACCACCATTCATCTAAAGTTGTTTCAGGGCTTCTCAGGAACTCATCTATGTATATCTAAATCTTGTTTTGTGGTCCAATCACGATTACAAATAACATTTGATTATTAACACCCCCGAAAAATATATATCACGCTATACCCAAAACTGCCTACTTTTGTTTATTCATTTATCGTTACTAATTTCGATAATTGGTACCGTAATACTCGCAAATATAACTAGACTTTATTACCTTGTATCTTCTCTAAATGCACTTAATAACTTTTATCGTAGCACGTATTCTGCTTGCAGTATCGTATAACATCAAAAGATAAAGAGCAAACTGTTTTAAAGCATTGAATAAAAATCGAAAATCTAAGAGAGCGAAACTCCTATAAACACGGGTTTATATAATCGCTCACCTGCACGTCGGTTTTGTCCCGCGACGGCCAGTTTTCAGAATTTCGCGTTCTCTGTTCCCTTCTCGACAGTCCGGTACGCGATTCTATTAAATTTTTGCACTCGTGCCAGTTAAATCTAAGAAATTTTCACACGGCTCGCAAACACATCCGAGAACAACTAATTAATTTTGTATAGAAATTGTTGTGTTTTCACCTCTCATATCTGCAACTTATTTCGCCCAATCGCAAACCCAGTGACGTTGCTCAAATCACGCCTTTTATTATCCGTGTCTCTGCCTTGCGCATTGTATCCGTCTTTTTCTAACCTGGCCTTAGTGGTGCAAATCGATATTCTTTACTATCGGTTATTTGAGTCCACGTGGATTCATATGTTAATATAAGCTACGGTTTATCCGGCCGTTTGCAATATACGCAGAATCTGCATGTTTATCAGCTCGAATTTATTAGAATTTGACATTTAAAAATACGCAGGTGTTCAATCGTAATACTTTAAATAACACTTGTAGGATTTGAATATTCCACGTATTCTAACTTTCTAGATATATTTGTATGCTAGCAACGCGTCTCATATTTGGTATTATTGGGTTTTTTAAAAGCTTTTATGCCTATTATACCTTAATAATCGTTCAATTAACTCCAATTAAAATAATAATGAATGGCATTGACTTCTACCCTTTAATTTTTAGCGAATACAAATCAAATATTAATTATCATTTGTACACTTTGTTTAATACCCGTTACTTAAAACTTGAATTAATTAATATAAATTTCGCACGTAATTTCCATTTGCTTTTTTATACTTGGAACAATTAAATTACATACAAGTTGAGCATTTTAATTCTGCTTATTTTTATAGAAAGCGTCTAGTGAATAATTTAAATCCCTTATTTTTAATGAAACGAACATTTGTATGCTCCACGTTTTAATAACGCGTATTATCTAATAAAATTTAATACAAACCCTACATTCTAATTGAATGATTTAAATCTTCACAGTAGGCCTTTAATTACGCGTACTTTTTCCCAAAGCTTCCTTATACACGGTGATTAAAATTATTTTATGTCGTTAATTAATTTTCTACCCTGGTCTAAATTTGAGTAATATATATATATATATATATATATATATATATATATATATATGTATCTGTAAACAAACTCTTATGAAAATAATAAAAGCCATTGACAAATACAAATCGGGCTGGTAGTTATATAGCCATTAACAAAACATTAGCTTTATTACTTCATAGGGAGGAAACATCCACTGACCAATGGTTTCGGCTAGTTAGCCTCATCAGAGTGGAATAGTTCCCAAGAACCCTATGAGTAGGGTTCTTGGGAACTATTCCACTCTGATGAGGCTAACTTGCCGAAAATTGCTTTATTCATGAGGAAACATCCACTGACCAATGGTTTCGGCTGGTTAGCCTCATCAGAGTGGAATAGTTCCCAAGAACCCATGAGTAGGGTTCTTGGGAACTATTCCACTCTGATGAGGCTAACCAGCCGAAACCATTGGTCAGTGGATGTTTCTCCCTATGAAGTAATAAAGCTAATGTTTTGTTAATGGCTATATAACTACCAGCCCGATTTGTATTTGTCAATGGCTCTTATTATTTTCATAAGAGTTTGTTTACAGATACATCTTACTTTTTATACAATTTTCTTATTGCGGACTGCAAATAACTTGTCTTTGTATATATATATATATATATATATAATGCTGTGAATCGCCAATAAAAATTCAAATTCTAACGTTGGGCCGTCATAAGATTGTTGTGGATCCGGGGATTAAAGTTTAAGAATCGAGAGTGAGTCATTAAGTACTTTTCAAAAATGAAAAGTTCACAACAAAAAAAAATTTCTTCACCCTGATTTCTGCTTCGAAATATCTTCAGCAGCATCCCTGGCTAGCTCAGCTGTGCCTCTTCTTGGATACCTAAATTTACAATCATTCTTCCCTTCCACTCACACATCATTCAATAAAATCACCAAAAAAATACAACAATCATACAATCTTTATTTACCGCTATTTACAACCAATTATTCACAGATATGTACAGTTTGGTACTCTAGTTACAACTCAACAAGTGCTATTTTTGTAAAGTCCTTGTTTTATAATTTGAATTGCAAACACATTTAATACAATAGGAGTAAATGGGCCCCAAATAATACCCTATATGTATTGCACACTAGAGTATGGTGAGCTCATAATAACCCAGTTTATTAATGTATGCCTTTCACTTTGCATAAAATTACTACAATATTAATAACTCATCATGAAATTTAGTAAGCTTTACATACATTTTTTTTTCAATATTTAAAATACCCTAATAATTGTCAAGTACACGTATCTTTTTCAATACGTTAATTAACCATAAATAACCCCCAATGGTCACTCACACATCACAAATAATTCCAACAGTTTATCAAATAACAGCAAATTCAAATGAGTTACCTGGAAAATGCTTCAAGTCTCCATCTCTTTGAATGATGCTCTATTTTCCAGAATCTCTTGGCTACGTGATTATGCGCTCTGATCCTCCAGAATCCCTTGGCTTCGTGACTATGCGCTCTGATCCTCCAGATAGATGATAACCTCAGTATACGCCGAGTTCCTTGCTACCAATTACCATCACAGCATCCAAATTCACGTATATTATACTAATATACACTTGACACTTATACACTTATACACTCGACACTACACACGTTAATAACTACAAGGCCTCAATTTACCACGTTATAAGTGCTAATACTACTTTTACTAAATTATAATTTTTTCCAGTACTCACAAGACTCTACCATAACGTTGATTGATTATTATACGTAGTCTAAAGCGTTGAAAATACAAAGAGACGATGGGAATACAAAGAGGACGCTGCTAATTTTCTTAAAGTATTTATACTATTCAAAATGCCACCTCTCGGGCCACTCTTCACACGAAATACTTAATTTAAAATAATACTTCTGCAAATTTTAATCTAACTGACTTAAAGCTTCCAGAAATTTACCTCGTGGACGCGCAATTTAATCCGAAAAATCGCTTTCACATGTCGCGTGTTCGTCCGTTGTAAAACTATCTATTTCAACCAATGATTCAATCCTGTGTCGTAATAAAACTCCGCCTGTAATATTTTTATCTCTGTCTTATGCATATTAGATGTCGCGTTCCAAACCCCACTTGAGTTATATAAAATCGATATTGCTGCCCGCGTCTCAGGACTCCACGTGGATACGAACGTGCGTTTCGAAACGAATGCTTTTATACCCGTCTTTATCTGTAGCATATTATGAATCGTGCATCCCTTCCGCTTTTTAAAAAACTCTGTTAGTTTGTTATTTGAAGCCACTGACGGTTGGAAATCTGTTCTATAAAACCCGCTTTATTATGTTTATAAATACGAAGAAGGTAACCTTTTCAAACATGCAGGTGTTCTTAATTATCGATCGTTTAAACAACAATTCTAGGAACTTATCTGTCACGGTATTCGATACAATTGACGTCCTTGTCTGCTACCACGAACCTTTTGCCTTGGGATTATCGATTTTTTATACCCTGGCGTGTTTTCCAATGCTATTACACGTTGAATTAAAATTAATTAAATTAATTATACGTTTCTATTTGTTTTTTAAAACTGGTTTTCTTTTCAATCCTTAATTATAAAAATACGTCAATACTTGTTCGTTTAAATTAAATAAATGAAATAAATTTTGCGCGTAAATAACTTGTTTTTTTCTCTATACAGGTTGTTTGAAATTGCATTGCTTACCCCAAATTCAACCCTTTAAATGCATAACAATATATATATATATATATATATATATATATATATATATATTTAAATGAAACTATTAAGTCTTACGAATTATTGTTACATGGTATAATTAAAGGACATATAATAAAAGGTTAATGAAAGTCTACAAACCAACAGACATGAGAACGGAAACGTTACTTTGTATTCCAGACGTAATATGATACTGCAGGTGCAAGTCACAGTAGACTATAAGACAACAATTGTTAGAATTAAGATTATTAAAATGTAACACTTTGTATTGTATCAAGAAATAGCAAACATGAAATCTGCATTTTTTACAAAATAATGTAAGAGCAGGGATAACATAAATATCCTCAAGAACCCAAGATGGCCATTCAGTCTCGAGCTTCACAACTTTAACATTGTTGGTTGTTCAAGCTACTCATCCAGGTTTTAAATAAATTAATGAACATAAAGTATTTTGTTGAAATCATTTGTAATTTCTGTATAAATAAATTTGATAGAAGAGTTTTTTGGAAAAAAGCCTTTTTAAAAAGAAGTTTCAAGAGGCCCAAAATCTATCTCGCGCTACGAAACAAAACTATAATTAACATTGAAAACGTAATCGTTGTGGTTGATTGTTTTCTACTATTACCTGGATGCATTCTCTTAGCAGTTCCCTAGTTTGACGGAAATAATTTCGGTATCCTTTCCATCCTATGTCAACCCTAAACCTTTCAGGATCATTTTCCTTAAAAAGGCGTTAATCTTCAGATTCTGGCTGCTTAATTGTCGTCTGAAGATGTATTCGTTTTTATTGTTAGGGTTACGTCATGGGTATTGGTTGTTCATATCGCTCGCTGTCATGTGCCCTGTGTCGGTACAACATTTGGATGGTCAGAATGTCTGAGTCGTTTATCTTTCGGTAGGTGTTGGATACCAGTCCTGTGCATTATGCCTGGAAGGTGGTGATGTGATGTGCAGGTGATGGTCTCTTACTGACGTACAAGGTAGCGACCGCGAATGTTCGCTTAAATAGCTTTTGTCGAATATATTCGATTCGATTTGAAATGCCGAAGTAAAAAGGTATGTGGAGTAAATGGAGGTCCCAATAAACAGCACGCATTGCTTTATAATGTTCATTCAAGGTCCATCACGTCTTTGACTACGCTCACAAGTAAGTCAACAGAGAACGGAAATGCAGTAGTTACAGTTTTCTCAACTTCGCCTACATCGGTAAAACGACTAATTATTCTGTTTCGTCTCGTTTCTATCTTCCTGTATGGAAAAACTAGATGAAGGCTCTTCAGTGACTATAATTAAAGACAACGTAGCTCAAATGCTCCAGTTAGAAGGAAGCGCATGTAGACTGGTATTTAAGTGAACGGAAAATACATCATTCGAAGAAACCCAATAGTCGTATGGTTGCAGTCGACATCTCAGGCGTAGAACCCGGGTCTTGAAAGTACAACATTAGTGAAGTCCGCACTGTCACCAAACTATACCTGCCCGTACAAACTCTACAGCTTAACAACAACTGCTCAAAATTCCGCCACCTTTGAGAAATACCATTTGAAGGGTACGAGAACGCACAACCAAGGATACTCACATGCCTAATACACTGAAAATTGACAGTCCCACTAGTTATTCGTGAAGGTAACTGCGGTGAACCAATTGCCGTTAAAACAAGATAAGAGGGACCGTGTTCGGCTCCGAGTACTGTAAATCCGAGACTAAAGGATTTGGACTAAAACGTGCAACCACTGCTTTAGAGATATAGGACGAAAGGCGCGCACTTAACATTCTAAAGGCAACAACGCGTAGAGTTGAAAATAAATTCGCTACTGGCCTACTTTGGCGATACGATAGTGACCCTACCAAATTCCTTCCCGCTGGCTATGCGAAGGCTAACCTCTTTCATAAGAAAATAGCCAAAACTCCGGAACTGTCAGCTAGGACCAATGAGCTAATACCGCACTATATTGATTAAGGGTACGCACGTCGTCTTCTCTCAAACGAGCTTAATATGGCACCACGAAGTTGATACTTACCTATATGTACGTTTTCGAATCCGAACAAACCATAAGAACTTAGGATAGTATGGGACGCAGCGGCCTCAGTAAGTGGGATTTCTCTAAACTCGGTTCTTTAAGGTTCTAACTTACGGTCTTATCGGACATTTTGCATCGATTTAGAGAAATGACAGTAACCATTGCCGGAGACATTCCAGAGATGTTTCATCAAATTGGTATTACTAAAGAAGAGCAGGAAGGACTCGCAACGATTCCTCTAGCGCACCGACAAACCAAAACTACCTGACACCTATGTTATGACAAGATAGTCATGACTTTTAAGGCAACTTACTCACCTGCTTGTGCTCGATATACTAAGAACAAGAATGTCGAACGATTTGAAAAACCCAACCCTAGATAATACTATGCCACTACGTCACTATGTTAACGACTGGTAAGATGAATTTTCAACAGAAAAAGAAGCAGTCGAAGTAACCAGAGACATGATTCGTATTCATGCCCTAGGATGTTTAGAAATTCGTAGCTTTGTATCAAATTCTGACTTAGTTTTGAATGCGTTAGGAACTAAAAAGATGGTGATACAAAAGAGATCTGTATAAAAGGTAGCAACTTGGACGCAAACATAGCTAAGGTGCTAAAAATATGGTGGTCAACGAAAGACGACAAATTGTCATATCGCGTAAACATACAAAGAATAAGTGAGGATATCTTGAACGGCAATAGAAAACCAACAAAACTGGAGATCCTTAAAACCGCCATGATAAATTTTGATCCTCTCGGGCTTATAGCCTTTGTTATCTTGTACGCAAAAATGCTCCTTCGCTACGTGTGAACAATGACCTAGCCGGCAGATGGAAGCATACAAAAGGGGACGAACGTAGTATGTAGATTGGATCCAAAACAAGAGTAGCACCCCAGAAAGATATGACAATCCCACGTTAGAACTCCAAGTAGCAGTATTAGGCGCTTGTCTGGCCACCTCTATTAACAGAGCATATAACTTTGATATACATACCAAGTTCTTCTGGACGGACTCCGCTGACGCCCTAAACTAGATAATAAAAAATATAAACGGTTTGTTGCTTTTCGAATCAGCAAAATCCTCGATCATAGCAACGCCCTAGAATAGCGCTATGTGCTGATCAAACTAAACGTCCAATAAAGTGCACATCCTGACTTTGCAGAAAGCAATCAATGGTTCTGCGGTCCAGACTTTTAAAGACCAATAACGAAGACTGGCCAAAGGCACAACCTGCTTCATCACAGGGCAAGAATAGCGAGGAACTAAGAGTTGTTGCTGTTAAATCTATAAGCAATAGCAACGGCATAGTTCCAAATGCAACTCGATTTTACAAATGGCGATGTCTCCTCAGAAGTACAGATTGGGCTCTACGCTTTTTCTATATGTGCCACAATGGTAAAGTAGAAGGAGTACTCACAGGCTAAGAGATCTAGAGAGCTAAAGACGAAATCTACCGAAGCATTCGATTTGAAACGTAGTCTTCAGTGATTGAAAAACCTAATAACGATCCTGAAAGTCCTTTCGACAAAACCTGCTTAATGTATAAACTTACCCCATTTCTAGACGATTAGAGAGATTGAAGGTGGTGGATTCAACGTCATAAATCCAATAATTTTACCGAACAAAAATGATGCAAAGCTGATCACCACCGCATATCATGAAAAGTTCTCTCACTTTAACCATGAAACAACAGTAAACGAAATACGTCAGAAATACGTTATCACTCGACTAAGATCTTTGCTAAAAAAGATTAATTCGACTGTCAGTGATGCAAAAATGAAGGTGCTTGTGCAGCAGCCCCGCTAGAGGGTGATCACCCATATGCTCGTGTAACCATCTATTCAGCTCCGTTCTTCTACGTTGTTGCCGAAGCCTTGCTGTTACAAGCAAGGTGCGTGCGTGACAACACTCACACACGAAACCTCCATTTTACCTCTCATTTTTGTGAGAAATGCTTGCCTAACATCTTTCAAGCGGACTGTGTTGGGATTTGAACCCGGGACCTTGGGTATAATAGTCACACACAAACCAACTTACACCACGGAGCCGCCACTACTTTGGTCCGCTAGTCATAGTCGGGCAATACTTAAAATTAGCCAAAAGCGAGTCGAGCTCGCACTATTAGGGTTCGTACTAATACTACAATGAGCAATCAATAAACCAAATTAAGCTGTTCTTATTTTTTATGTATATTTAAATCTTATCCAAATTTGATTGTGATAACTGAAAAATGAATATATTAACCCACATTGTACTGGTACATTAGTAAATACGTTGTGTATTACTGTGTTCCCTGCAACTATTACACTGTCAAAAATACCTGCTGTTTTCCGATAATCTATGACTCAATAGCTACAATGCCTATTAAAATCAAAATTCTAGCTTTGAAAATATAGGAGAACAGAGGAGGACGGTCATTTATGGCACATTTTGAAATATGTCATGAGGACTACTGGACCGAAAATAATAAAGAAATATTTTTAGAAGCCTTTTAGAATCCTCTTTCAAATGATACCTCACACGATATATTTATTAAAACTTTTTCTTTTGACCGAATTAACTCCCGCCATTTTAATCTAAAAATATTATTTTTCTATTTTCTGACTACCGATATATGTGCGCACCATAAAGACTTAGCATTGTGCCAAATTTCAAATTCCTACGTTACACAGTTTTCGAAAAAACCTCTGTGACAGACGGGCGGACGGACACGAGAGTGATCTTATAAAGGTTACATTGTACTTTAGAAGATACGGAACCTTAAAAAGCGATGGAGGGTGATTTTTACCTGCCTTACCATACGAGTGAACCATCCACCTAGAGCTCACTTACTCGCTAAATACACAATCCTGTCTGTTAGCAACTCGTAAATTCATGGCTATAAGAGATACACCCATTGAGATCCGTGCGGATAATGGTACAAACTTTAGAGGTTCTGCGAACGAAATAAAGAGACTGCTAAGCAATCTCGATATAAATCAATACCGTCTCGAATATGAAAATATAAGATGGAAATTTAATACGCCTTCGGCACCTCACCAAGACGGCTGTTGGTAACGCTTCGTAGGAATAATATAAAAGCGTCTTCTTGCGTCTATGCCAACTCGTAGACCAAATGACAAAAATTTGCACTGTTTCCTTAACAAAGCAATGCCCATTTTGAACTCACGCGCGCTTACGCATGTGCCCGGATGATGAAGAGGCTCTTGTGCCCAATAGCTTTTTACTTGGCTCATCTAGCGGTGCGAAACCTTTTACGCGCTTTGATGCCGATGTTGACAGTTTTGTCAAAAACTTTGAATTGTCCCAAAGAATCGCTGAATACTTCTGGAAGCGTTGGCTTAAGGAATACTTGCTGGATCTAACTAGAATCACAAAATGGTACGGCATAGTACCGCCGATCGAAGTAGAAGATGTCGGATCCTAATGGATGAGAAAGTAAGAAATTCTTGGAAAAAGGGTATTGTGATAGATAGACTTATTGGAGGACAACGAAATCAAGTTCGACTAGTGACTGTTAAAACGATTGACGGCATTTATACTCGACTGGCGTCAAAAGTCGCCGTAGATGTTAAGTCGAAATAGTAAAGCGAGACTGGTGACTCGCTTTACCGGGGGGAGAATGTCGCGTTAGTCTTAAGCCCGTCCGTATCACTAAAAAATAATATCTGCCAAATGGCCTTTTCTTGCAGTTCCACAGACGTCCACTCTTTTGTTAAAATTTTCAATAACATTTTGACATAATTGAGGCTCTATCTCACCAATGACACCAACAATTTCATCTTTCAAAGCAGGAATCGATTGTGGATTGTTTTTATAAACCTGACTTTTCATATAACCCCAAAGAAAATAGTCCAATGGAGTTAAATCATGATCTTGGTGGCCAATTAACATCACCGTTTCTTGAGATTACACGTCCAGGAAATTTTTCTCTCTATAAAGCAATTGTTCCTTGTGCAGAGTGAAATGTAGCGCCATCCTGTTGAAACCAAATATCCTCTAGATGAATATTCATTAATTCAGGGCACAAAAATTCGGTTATCATCCGACGATATCGATCACCATTGACAGTTACAGCTTCACTAGCAGCATTTTAAAAGAAGTAAGGCCCAATCACACCACCTGACCATAATGCACACCAAACAGTAACTCGTTTAGAATGCATAGGTTTCTCGTGAATAATTCGTGGATTTTCCTCACCCCCAGATACAACAATTTTGTTTATTAACATAGCCACCAAGTTCAAAATGTGCCTCATCGGAAAACATGATTTTTAAAGAAAAATCAGCCTGTTGTTCATTGATGAAATTGACAAATGAACGACGTTTTAAATGATCTAATGGTTTTAGTACCTGTGTTATTTGAACTTTAAATGCCTTCAGAGCTAAATCTTTGTGCAAAATACGCCATGTTGTTAATCCACTAAGTCCAACTTGTTGTGAACGTCGTCTAATGGACATTTTAGGATCTTCAGCAACACTATCACGAACCAAATCAATATTTTCTTGTGAACGACCGCTACGAATGTATTTTTCACTTTTTTTGATCTTACAGCGAACAGGCCTCTTGAAATTTTTTAATAATTCGCCAATAGTGCTTTCAGCTGGACGATTATGTAAACCATAAAATTCACGTAGTTTTATAAAAACACTTTTCACAGAACGCTGATTTTCATAAAATAATTCAACAATTTGAACGCGTTGTTGTATCGTGTACGAAGCGACTTTTCTAAATGTCATACATCGCACTTCTTAAATGTTAAAATACCCAGACGAATTCAGTGCGCCATCTATATTTTACTTATTCTTAAAAAACCCGCGCAATTTGAACCGCCCGTTAGTAAGAGTTTAACTTTATAAGAAATTTAAAATAAATGTTGGATTTGATAGTTCAACTTTATGTGAAATAGTGTGTTCAGTCTGTACTGCCTCTAAAACAATCTCAAACAACTGCGTTTTAAGAGATTTATATTGTTACAGGTTGCACGTTGATATTGAGCTTTATTAATTATAATTACTGGATGTGAATTATAAAAATGATGCAAATGAGGCACAAAATTAATTCTTTAAAACTTTTTTGTACGTTTTTAATGAATTTGAGTAGCAAAAATTATTAATGCTAAACTTTAGCTATCTATAAAATGAGAAAAAATAAATTAATTTAGATTGCAGTAAGATTGTCTTTTGAGTTTAAAACTACAAGTATAAGTTATTGCTAATGGAAAATTATATGATTATCTTCACCTCAGTATAGTTTTTGTGTATACCATAGACTTGTTGTAGTTTGCAATGTTTGTAACAATAACATTGCAAAGAAGTATAATCTCTGCAATTAGAAATACTTTAACTTTTATTGAATAATTAAAATTAGAAACAACCTGCAATATATTAAAGCTTTTGCTTATAAAATTACCAGTGAGTAACATATCCTTATATAGCCGTTCTTAAATTATTATACAATAAAAATAAGGTAACAGTATAGAATCAACTTGAAATTCCATGCACATTAAGAGCCAAAACTTTATTAGTAGATTAACTTTAACACATCATATTCTTCGATTATTTAGAAAGTTTGTCCAGTAATCTAAGATGTGCGTCTTCAGTAAAGCAAATTGGTACATGTATTATTAAAGGCTGGATTTATATCCCTTTACAGTATCTGAAAGTTTGAATACAAAACTTCCTACTCTGAATGAAGCCGTAGACATAAATTATTCTGTATTAAGAACTTTTACTGTAAACTGGCTTTAGAACTTATTAACTATTGAAAAACAGTATATCATCCCTTGACAATGTTAATTTATGTATAAATTTTCAAAAACGCTTCTTTAGGGCATTATTAAATAAAAATACTACTTGGTAGTTTTAAACTTTACTGAATTAATATGAGAGCTTGCACTGTACGATATTTGCATTAAATAAGAGATGCTCTAGTACTACAGTTATGTGCATTATTGTTCTGCATGAGTATAAAAACGTCTTTATTGTGGATTTGAACAACTGGTAGGATAACTCCTAGGTTAAATAAACTATAACTCCAAATACCACTTTATTCAGGTGAATAAACGCTTTATAGGTCGTTTATTGAGATGGTGGTATGGGTACTAAGTGCTTTAAGCAATTATATATAATTATAACTTTGGATAGCTAAGGAATTGAGAAATTAATTCATTTACTTGCACATTTGTAAGGAGCAAATTGAGACAAACTAGGTAACTTGTGCCGCGACAGTAGTCGTAGTAACTAATATTGCTTTTAACATTAGTTTGAACCATTCTTGTGTAGTATGATGCCAGTTATGTTTTGGGCTTCTTGGAGCGTCTTTTTAAAAAGCTTTTTCAAAAAACTTCTCTAACAAATTAATTTTTATACTGAATTACAATTGAATTTTAATTTTCAAGTTCGTTATTTGCAGTAACGTATGATATCGAAATAATTCTAAGATGAAATTTACTTTAATCAAATAAAATAAAATTACGGTGAGTAGTTGAACTAACAACAATGTTAAACTTGAAAAGCTCTAGACTGACTGGCAATCTTGGGCTCTCGAGTATATTTATGCTATTCCTGCCCCTCACATTGCTTTTGGAAACTGCAGAGCTCATGTCTGCTTATTTCTGTATTTAATACAATGTAACAATCTTAATTCTAATAATTGCTGTCTTATAACCTACTGTGACCTGACCTGCAGTATCACGTTACGTCTGGAATACAATGTCTGTTTTCGTTCTCACTGTCTGGCTTGTTTAACTTTTATTAACCTTTTTATTATGTCCTTCGATTACATTGTTGCATCTAACTTAAGTTTGAATAATTCTTAATTCTTAATAGTTCCATTACATATATATTCTAATTTGGGAGATATGTAACTCCTCCCGACGTAGATGAAAATTAAGGGGTTTTGCTTAATTTTTGAAACTCATTATCCCTAAGGGTTCATTTATTATTCCTGTAATACCTTTTGTTTCTTGTTTTTTATTACTAAAATTCGTTTCTTTGTTCATATATCTAAGATAGATTTTGTACCATACATACATAGTTAATAAAATGATTACCATAATTAATAAAATTGGCAAAACACTGATATGGTCATAATGTACTTTTGGCACTTTTATTTCACTTAAATTTTTTTGTAGTTATCCATTAGCTTTACGGCTTGGTTGAGATCGTCTAGGTGTAGGTGTTCTAGTTGCATTGGTTTTTTGTTGCGTAATCTTGAACTGTAGCTCCGAAATTCTTCGTTACTGTTGGATCTTGGTATACTCGAATAATTTCATTTTTTAATTTTAAGTAACAATCTTCTTTTATGGTGATTACTTTACTTCCATTAATGCTAAATTATTTTCGTCTTGGTTGCAATGGGCGGTTGCTATTACTTCTTGGGGGAATACAGCAATCTATTTGTTGTCCATAACTTTTTGAATTTTCATATTTGTAATTTGTACTGGTTTTGGATCACCATTCTCATAGTGATTAGAAAATCTTAACAATTGTACTTCTATCTGCTTGAATGGCTATTGTCGTTAGTGATTGGCATAAGTATTGACTTGGTGCTACTTCTTTGCATTTTCGCTTTGTCGCATAGTTCGCATTGGTTAATAAAATCTGTGGTTAATTCTTTCATATCCTTAACGTAATATCTTCTTATGAGTTGTTTTAGGGTTTTGTTGATTCCACGATAGTTGGTCTTGCATTCGTGTTGATTTCTGACTACATCATTTAAATCGTCTGGGTCATCTCAAGTTGTCAATTTTCTTGTACATCTAATAATTTCAGGACCTGAATTATTAAATAATCTAATATATAATACTGAAAATCATTTGTATAAATGTTCTGTGGTGAAATAGAAGTAAAAAACTTTTTTTCGGGGGTATATCCATTCAGAATTTCAATTATTTGTTCCTCGTTATCGTCTTTAGTTATTTGAACGTGGTATATTTCCTAATTATTTGTTTTTGAGATTTGGTTTTACATCATTATCTTCATTTAAAATTTTAATTGCGTTTTTGGTTCTTCGTTCTGTGTTGAGTGAATAGTGTCTATTTCTTCTGGGTCTTCTCTTATCTATGTTTCGTCTACGTGACCTATAATTGATCCCGTTTCTATTGCGTTAAGTTGATTTCTGCTCAGTGCATCTGCATTATTATTATAAATTCCTTTTTGGTATATAATTTCGTAATCGCATTCTTCTAGTCTAATCCTCCATTTTTGTAACTTTGAATTTGGTTCCTTGAATTTGCATAACCATACTAATGGTCTATGATCGGTGTATATGTAGAATTTTCTTCCATAGAGGTATGGTCTGAAATATTTTGTTGCCCAAATTATCGTTAATAATTCTTTCTCAATTGTACTATACTTTTGTTCTGTCTCGTTTAATGTTCTAGCTAAGTAGCTAACTGGTTTATGGCTACCTACTTTTCCTTGGCTCAATACTACGCCTAATGCTACGTTCGAAACGCCTGTTGTTAATATAAAAGATTTTGAAAAACTGGGGTATTCTAATATGAGGTGATTTGATTTTCTCTACTGCTTTGATAAATTCTGGGGTGTGTTCAATCTTGTTGCCTTTCTTTAAACAATTGGTTAATAGTTTGGTTATTTGTGCATAACATTTTATGAATTTTCGATAATAACCACTGAGTCCTAAAAATCCTTTAATTTCTTTATTAGTTTTGGGTAGGGCGTAATTTAGTACTGCGTTCGTCTTGTTTGGATTTGGCATAACTTCATAAGGTATTGTTATGTGTCCTAAAAATGATACTTCTTTTTGTAAGAATTCGCTTTTGTCTAATTGGACTTTAAAATGAGCTTGTCTCAATTGTTCAAAGACTTCTTTTAATCTTTCTATGAGTTCTACGAGTGATGTTGAATATACAATTATATCGTCCAGGTACACAAGACATTTTTCGTTGTGTATTACTCTTAAAATGTTATTCATAACTCTTTGAAAAGTGGCGGGAGCGTTCTTTAATCCAAACAACATGCGTTTGTATTCATAGTGTCCTCTAGGTGTACTAAAACCTGTTTTGGTTGTGTCGTTCTCGTCCATCTCTACTTGGTGATATCCTGAGGCGTAGGTCTAATGTCGAAAAATACTGACACTTTCCTAATTTGTCTAAAATCTCGGTGATATTGGGTAATGGGTATTTGTAGTCTTCTCGTTAAGTTTTCTATAATCGATAACCATTCGACATTTGCGTTTGCCTGAGGCGTCTAATTTCTTTGGTACTATTAATACAGGACTGCTTCATGGTGAATTTGAGTGTTGGATTATATCTTGCTTCAATAGGTCTGCTACCTGTCTATCTGCTTCTTCTTGACTTGCTTGAGGTAGTCTATGTGCTTTGGTGAAAATAAGTATCGTCTGTCAATTCAATGTGTTTTAGTGTGTTTATAAAAGTTAAAGGTATTCCTTCGCAATGAAATATATCTTGGTATTGGAAACATAAATCTTTTATTGCTCTCTCCTCTTCGTTATTGAAGTCCTTATTAAAACGAATGTTAATTGAATTTTCTCTTAACATCCTGTCGTGTTTCTGTAGGGTTGGAATTGTTTTCATATTTCTCTATTTCTATCTCGTTAAAGTTTACTTCTTCTACGTCTATTGGGTTTGTCAACGATAGTTCAATGGGGTAATCATTTGAGTTTAAAATTGTCGTAGTGGCGTAATTGTCTTTTATTTTTACCAATGCTGTGGGTGCTTCAACTCCAGGTTGAAATGACATATGATTTATAATTCCTACGTCGTCTTTTGACTAAAATTTTTATTTGTTTTTCTGTCCTGGGTTCGATGGTGTATTTTTGCTCGATTTGAATATTACTATTTTGAAATTTAATGGGAGTTTGTCCGTGTTTTGTTCTTAGTAAGCGGTTTTTTATATCAATGTTGGCTCCTAATTTTCTTAGAAGATCCATGCCTTATTAATCCGTCGTATTTGTCGTTAAATTCAAATATGGAAAATTTATGTTTCATTTTTGTGTTAAAAGTTTTTGGAGGGGTATGTTTGCTATAAATTGCTGTAACGTTATTTTGTTGGCTGTCTTAATTTTAAAGGATTCTCTTTCTACAAAATCTAAATAATGTTTCTGTTCTGGGGCTAATTAAAGTTTTTGAAGATCCGGTGTCAATTAATAATTTGAATTCTGCGTGAGGTATTTCTATATAAGGTAAAATTTATTGATTCATGTTATTTAAATTGATTACGTTTGGTCGTATATGAATCTGTCTAACTGAAAATTTGAACACGCGTTTTCTTAGTCTTCCTCTTCGTAGTTTTCATACGGTTCGTTACGTTCGTAGTTTTATGAATGAATCGTTGCGTCGTCTCTATCGGAATTTGCATAATTATCTGTGTAGTGATTATTAAAATCATCCACTTCTTGGTGGAATATTTCTTCCGAGGTAAAGTTTCGTTTCAACCAAACTTAGTTTGGTTAATGGGATCTCAATGTCTGTCTGCCGTCGTCGTCGCCGCCGTCGCCGTCGTCGCCGCCGTCGTCCGTCGCAGTGTTCCCGTGATTTTACAATATATATAATATATGAATCTTATTCAGCTTTTATGCTGATTACGAATATGCTATACACTATTCGATATCTCATTTACTTTTCGAGATATTCGACTTTAAAATCGAAATTTTACAACCAACGAAAGTTTTGTTAATAAAAATAAATATAACATAAATTTAATTTTTATCGTAAATGTGACCTATATTTTTTAATAATACAATATTCGTAAGTTTGGTTGTGAGCTGTACATGCGGCGCAAATTTCTTTGGTTATAGCTTGGTCGGATTTTTGATATTTTTGTGTTTTGTCTAGTGCTACCAGATGAAGTGTCCATAGGGGTTGGTTTGTAATAACCGTTAAGGTTGTTATTGTTATTTGTCATTGGTGCGTTTCTGTTGGGGTTTGCGCCGCATGTTTGCTTTGGTTGATTTACGTTTTGATTAAATCTTGGCATAAATGTGGGTTTTGTAAAGTTTGAGTGGAAATTTTGTTTTGGAAATTGTCTAAATAGTTTGTGAAAATTTGTGTTATTAAAGTTTGAATTGTTAATTCGTGGTTGATTTATTTGTGCGTTAAATGGTGTAAATTTTGGTTGTGTGGATATTTGTCTCCGGGCTTGTATAGTTTTCATCGTTGAGTAATTTTTGTTTGCGTTTAGGTTATACAATCTGTTTCGGTAGTACATAACGTTTTCTCCCTCTACTATCATGTTCATTGCTTTTTCTAAGTTTTGGGGTGTTAAAATCTTACTTTGTTCGATAAGCGTTCAGGTAAGGCGTTGATGTATGTGTCTAAAACCATTTCGTCGTACATTTTCGTCTTTAATAATCTTATGTTTTGGTCAGGTTTTTTTAATTTTTAACTTTGTCAAAATTAAACTCGTACGTCTTGATATTTCCTACCGAATTGATAAGGTGATTAATTATTTTTCATCCGTAGGTTTATTAAATCGCGGACTAGATATTTGATATTCCGTTGGTCGCCAAAATATGTAATAAGGATACGTTTGAATTCTTACCACTCGGTCAGATCTTCTTGACTGGCAATCAGGGCTAATGCTCTGCCGGTCAGCTTACATATTATTAGGCGTAGGAGTAAAACATTTCGTTTGCTGTCTTCTGGTTTGTAAAAGGATTTTCAAAATAATCCGCACGCGGTGGTAAATATCCCTATAGCAAATGACCTCCGTCATATTGAGGAATGCTTTCGAGATAAAGCTTCATATCAGAACTCATGGTTGTTAATTATAATTAATGGTTGCTTGCAGTTCTAATTTGTATCAGGTTATTGTAGCATTTGAGAATTACTTTTCAGTTTAGTTTGTATATGAATAGTTATTTAAAAAATCGCTTTACATATATTTTGTATGTAGTTATAAGATGTTATAATTGCCTTAGAGAATTTCTGCTTGGTAATTGTTTCGTCACTTACTGTCGCGTTGAAGTGTGTATTTATAACGTTGCATAGGTTACAATTGTTCCGAATTAAGTTTCAGGTTTTTCTGAGTAATAATTTCCTGCAATTATTGTGGGATAATTATATGCTTTTGTTCAGATTTGTGATGATTAATTAAGTGTTACAATGATAAAGTTGCAATAATTATTTCATTAAATGTTGCATTCATAAGTGCATGAAATGCTCTTTTATAATTATACACTTCCGTTAGTTTGTTGTCTTGAAAATGACTAATTATAGAGTTTCAGATTTCCTGAATGATTTTATTTCATTCTACGATGAGTAATTTGTTTTGTTACAATAAAGTGCATAAACGTTTTTATAATTATATACTTTCGTAAATCTACTGTGCTGAAAGAATTTAATTATAGATCTTTATAAAAATGTGTTGAGTATCGAATCGTTTCAGTAATAATTGCTGTAATAAAAATTGTAAAAGTAATTGCGTTCTATTTATATATTAGAGCTCCAGTCTTTGCTGAATAAATCGTTTCGTTTATCTTAATAATTTGTAATAATTGTGCATATAAATGCGTCTTTATAATTTCTTTGTTAAATAAATTCTCTGAGTAAATTCTTTTCAGAAATGATAAAAAATAATAAAATTGCCATAATTACTGTACATAAAATGTTCATAAACAATTTTTTTCTTACTAGCTAGCATCAATATTCAGTTTATGATGGTTAGGAAAATGAATTTTGGTACTTACGAGAGTTTGTTTGCCAGTCCCATTATTTCTTTCCCTTTGTTTCTGGATTCGATCTATTCTTGTACTTTGTCCAGTTGGTTCTTGTCCCAGATTAAGAATAGAAATTCAAGACCACCAGGTTCCTCAATTTTGGATTTTGCTAATACCCTTCTGGTATACTAACAACTGCGCCAGTTAAGCCTTGGACCTCTTGCAACGACTTTTTAAAAAGCTTTTCCGAAAAACTTCTTACAAATTAAGTTTTATACTGAATTACAATTGAATTTTAATTTACAAGTTCGTTATATTCAGTAACGTATGATATCTAAATAAATCTAAGTTAAAATTTACTTTAATTAAATAAATTAAAAGTACGGTGAGTAGCTGAACTAACAACAATGTTAAAGTTGAAAAGCTCCATACTGAGTGGCCATCTTAGGCTCTCGAGGGTATTTATGCTATCCCTGCCCCTCACATTACTTGTGGGAACTACAGAGCTCGTGTTTGCTTATTTTTGTATTTAATACAATGTAGCAATCTTAATTCTAATAATTGCTGTGTTATAACCTACTGTGACCTGCATCTGCAGTATCACGCTACGTTTGGAATACAATGTCTGTTTCCGTTCTCACTGTCTGGCTTGTTGAACTTTTATTACCTTTTTTATTATGTCCTTCAATTACATTGTTGCATTTAAGTTTTAATAATTCTTAATTTTTAATATTTCCATTACATATATATTCTAATTTGGGGAATATGTAACTCGCCCCGTCACTGGATTTTATGTTTGTATAAGATAGTATTAGTGTAGGATATGTAGGACAGAGAAGTAACCTGTTTTTAATCGAGTCTCAAAAGTTTTGCGAGTATTGTTAAGTAGTTGTAAAAGGGCGTCAAAGCGTGTCGTTTGGTTTGCAGTACAGTGAGTGAAGCACGTCTAAAAAGTAAGCAAGTGCGTTGTGAATAATTAAAGTGCAAACGGAATTGTGGTGAAGCTTGCTGAAATCATCCCTGAAGGACAGTTTGTCTACGATCTAAGATAGGATCGATCCTAATTAATATTTTCATTGTAGTGTAGTGCTTGTCGACGTCGTTCAAAATATTAAGGTTACTTAACCAGTCTCATAGATACCTGGAGTTTGTATGAAGTAGACATTTAGCGCGCTGGGTCGTATGCATAGCCCAGATTTTAACATTCCAGAGAGTTCAACGTTTGCAGGGAAAGCAATGAACCGGTTGTAGGTCTAGTATATTTTAGTACAAATTACTCATGCTACGTTTAGATATTCGGACTTAGTTTATTTAAGGATAATGATAATTAATATCTCCCATTATGCTATAAACTATAATCAGTTTTTTTAAGTAGTGTAGAGCCGATTTAGTAATTAGTTATACGAGTTTATTTCTTTTATACTTTTACTAAAAATTATTGCAATATAGGACTATACAGAAGCATAACTGTTATTATTCACTCTATTTCAATCACCTAAAAGGACTTTGTTTGAAGGGAAAGTCCCAAACTATAAAAAAGTAGAAAAGAATAAAACTTAACTATATTTAAAAATATAATTTGGTTATACACTTAATCAATGTCATTGGACAGACGTAGTCATATGTAATTACATAAAATGTATTTTTATGTATACTTATACTCAACCTATTACTACATTTTCTGCGAGAAATAAGCTAAAATGATTAATATATTGTTAGATTCTTTAGGGCTATCGAAAATGTTGCAACAAGGTATAAGTCTAAAACAGTAGAGATGGCAAACGTAGCGTGAGTTGCTTACGTATAATAAACGCACAGCTGGGAAATCGCTATGACAGTAGAAGGTTGGTCTGCCGCTAGGTTACTAGCGCGCACGAATTTAATCATTGAAAATCTTAATATCCAACATCTGGTGCGGGGTATACGTGTAGTGAAAATTGATTGCAATTTAATTATTTCTGCCGTGTGTTGCATGCCAAATGAGTTTAAATAGATAGCGATCATTTAAGCTGGTTCTTAAAGACAATTCTGGCGTCTTAGAAGATCTGCAACGTTGTGTGAATGGCAATGAACAGTTAGCCACTTTTCCCTGTAGCCCAGATTCAAAGCCATACTCAAACGTCAACCTCCTTAGCCTTGCCGAGCTTTGATTGAGATGATACCGACACAGGTGTATGGTTATCAAAAATGGAAGAGAAACTGCAAGTAGAATTAGTCCTGTTTTATTAAAAAGTTTGATGTTTGGCAACCAGTCAATGAAACTTGGGAATTTAACTGTTTACGTGCTAACTGATGCTAATCAGATTTGATAGAAGTAATCGTGGATGCAATCCACTATTCAACGGCACGAAATACTTTTTTTCAATTGTAATATTTCAACAGTAACAGTGTTAATTTTAGTTCTAGCAAATTATGTAAAAGAATTGGTCAGCTATTACTTATCAAAACGTTATTTCATTCAGATTCTCAATCACCAAAGAGGGATTGTTCGGCAATATTGAGTTTGGTATCAAGTATTATTAGCTTCAATAGCCACAAGAAAGGTCACCTTTCCAGCGACTGTTCTGTCGGTAACCGTAAAATCAAAAACAAATAGTCGACACCTATTGCAGGTATTGTAAAAAATAAGGTAATACCATTGAAAAAGTAAACAAAAATTAAGGAGCGATAAACCAGAAATAGAATACCGTTCGCTTAACAAGCAAAATAAATAACACAAACCTGTGCTGATTAAATATCCCCTGCTCCAGACAAGAGTTTAAAAACATTACCCTTATGAATTGCTGATTATAAGACAAATTGCTTAATTGACACTGGCTCCACTTGTTATTTAATAAACAATAATGCATTGGATAAACTCGACCTTGCCAAGACATCTCTCATTGCCAATTTAATAGAACTGTGTATTATTCATAATTCATGTTGAATGCTTTGATAAAATTCCCAGACGTTCAGCTAAAACTTGACATCGTACTTTCGCATAATTATTCAAATTATGACATTGTTATTGGTGAAAATACATATGATCACAATGCAAGCTTGTTAAAAGATAACATACCCTGAAAACCTTTACCAAAACACCAACTGATAATACATTGATTGGATCCGATGTTGTGATTACTGATTTAAACGCCCATCATAAACCAGTGGCGTAACTACGATTTTTGGGCCCCCCCGCAAAAATTTTAAAGTGGGCTCTCTTTAAAATGTATTACTTTTACTGGCTTATATTTAGCCATATTTTTAAATTATAGTACATGTAGAGAAGGAAGCAGTATAGAATTAAATACATATACTATATTAATCAAGTGCTTTATTAATTATAAAACCAAATTACATAAATTCAAACTTATAAGTTAATTAATATTAAATCTACATATTTATACGCCGCACAAAATTATTTACACCTAAAAATTTGATACAGTAAAAAAACCTATGAGCTAGCAGACATTCCAAATCAAATTCAAAATTTTGTTTTTCTTGCATGTTTTGCTGCAAACGCGTTTATTGTATCCTCTATATTCATATTTTGGCAGTGTCATGTTCTACTGCTAAGAGGGATAAATCGTCTAATCTATCTTGTGAAGTGCGGTTCCTAAGATAATTTTTAATAATTTTTAATTTTGAGAAAGATCTCTCCGCACTTGCAACGCTAACGGGTAAAGTTAGGTATAACATTAAGGCTGTTATGGTGTTTGGAAAACTGCTAGAACCTGTAGATTTGGAAAGTACTAGATATTCTAAAATTGTAAGATACCGTTAACATTTTTTAATTCATCACAAATAAGTCTATTATTTTTGAGTGTAGTAAGTTCTATACCTATAGCATCATTTAAATCTTTGTAGTAAAATTTTTGCAATTGTTTTGCCTTAGATAAAATATCGTCTGCAGTTAAATTCAAAAATACATTAGGTTCTAAGAAATTAAACTTTTCGTTTACATGAAAAAGCGATTTAAAACGATTCGACAGCTGTGAAATTATAATATCCATTACGCGATAAAATACATTTATTTTAAATTTAAATTCTTCATCATTAAATCGATAATCATTGGATAATTCATCGTAATGCTTTTTTATTTTTGGTTGCCTTTTTTATAAATTCCGGTTTAATATTCCATTGCCCTGCAACTTTCGCTGCTTCCTCCTTGATGTTGGAATAGTTATTTCTTGTTTCCTTGAAAAATTTTAAAGTTTTTGTAATAAGAGAGTTATCTGATTAATATTCGCCTTTTCACTCTGAGCAGTTTGTGAGAGCTTGTTAAGCTCTTCTAGAATTTGACTTAAAAACACTTAAAAATAAAATTAAAATTATCCATGCTAGTTAATATTTGCTTTGCGTCATTTCGTTCATCTGTTTTTTGATATCATAATAATTTTATTAAGAGACATTACTATATCTTTATACCGAATTCTTATGGCAGCTAAAGATTTTACTCGATCCGCCCAACGTGTCGGATTTAAGCGTTTCAATTGTGTGAAATTTTCTTTAAAAACAGAAAGCCAATTCCATCTTACTATACTATTAGCAAAAATGTATATATGTTTTCTAAAAGTAGAAAAACGATTCTATTTCTTTTATACCTTTAACGGCATCATTTATGACTAGATTTAAGTTATGGGCACTACAGTGCATATATAAGGCTGCAGGCTCTATGTTTAAAATTCTCTTTTGCACGCCAGAATACGTACCGCTCATAACGTTAGCTCCATCGTAGCCCTGCCCTCTACATTTATTTATATCTAATTGCATGTTGGTTAAATTGCTTAATATAGTATTACATAGTCCTTCAGCAGATTGGGACTCTACTTTTGTAAAACCCACAAAAGTTTCACAAATATCTATTTTGGTTACCTCTCCCAAGCTGTCTTTTTAAAACCAATATATCTTACAATTTTACTTAATTGATCAATCTTAGTTATATCCTGTGTAGTGTCTATTATGATTGAGAAAAAGGAGCGGATCTAATTTTATTTAATAAAATATTTTTAAGTGTGCGCTTAAAGTATTAATAATATCGTTTTGAATTTTTGGGAAAGATATTTAATTGAACCTTTGGGTCGTTCAAGCACTTTTTGTAATATAGGATCATAGTTACTAATTAAATGAACTAAACTTAAGAAATTACCGTTGTAACTGTCTTTTGAATCAGAAAAACTTTCTCTATGTCCTCGAAATGACAGCATGCGCTGGGATAGTGTTAAAGTAACATTGAAAAGTCTGTGTAAAACATTTTCCAAAATTCAGTTTCTTGTTTTAATAGTAGAGTATCTTTCTTATCTATGGTATAATTTTTTTCCACATATCGTAAATAAAACAACAAGTTAAATGAGATTGAGCAAGCAAATGCTCTTTAATTTTTGATAAACCCTGCCAATCATTAATTCCGGTCGTCCAACTTGACCTTACTGAAGCAAACAGCCAACATGGTTGACAATAAACACAATTTTTAATTTAGAATAACACAACCACCCATTTGAATTGTGTGGTAAGTTTAACGTATTGCTTTTATTTTCGCTTGCAGTTATTAAGTAATAATAGTGAACTGAAAAACTTCTATTTTTATTATCTTTAGGAAACGCACCATCTGGTCTACACAATCCGTAATTAATTATTTCTTTTCTTAAATTGTCATGTTGTAAAACATTGATTTTAAAAATGTGCAAAATCGGTTGGATATTCTTTCGTCAGATCCATAGATAGTTCATTAAGTGAAAAGTACTACTCACATTTACCTCTGTAATTGTAGTGGTATCTAGTTCCAAATTTCTATCGCGGCCGTCATTATGTGATGTACTAGCGCCCTGGGTGAGAGTTTTTAAAATTGTTGACGACTGCTGTTCGTCTGTAGCGGAACTAGTAGATGCTACTGTCGAAAGCCCAATTTCTTTCATAGATTGTTCTTGTTTTTCGGACTCTTTAGAAGTAAAAAAGGAACTTATTTTGGAATCTTGCTCTTTGATTCTTCCAATAGTTTCCTTTTTCGTTTTTGCAGCGCCGCTTGTAGTGCTCATTGTATATTATTTCCTGCAATTTTGAATGAAATTAATTATAATGTAATTAGATAAGTAATAATTATTTAAAAGCCTTTTGAAATTACAAATAACACATACATACTTTGCTTTAAATGCTTTAATTAACAAAATATAAATGATTTTTATTGAATGCTTAAAGATTTATTTATATGTATTTCTCAGCGCGACTTCAACTATGATCAAATCAATAGTAGTTTAATAAAAATAGATATAAATACTTACGTTTAAATATGAAAGACCTCCTGTAATACGAACACAACACTATTGAGTAAAACGTACTGGAATGCTTTTTACTTCCTTTCCGTTATATATAATGCAGCTAATGCAAATACGTTGCAACCAGCTGACTAGAAACCACAAAATGAATTTCTTTCTAGTATTATATTTCTAGAAAGCGAAGGTTACTAAGCTACCTGCCATCCTGTGAATCTGTACTGTACAGACAATAGCCCTTTTATTCCTATTTAAAATCCCACAAACCAAACTAACCCTACTATACGTCGTTTAATAATGCTTTACCACTTTATACAACTTATCACTTAAGAATAATATAGACATCTTTGTTATTAAAGTTTACAGTCTCTTTCATCTGTTTATTAACCCTTACAAAATAGGACAGAACGGATAGAAAGAAGAAAGGATGCAGGCTGCAGGTGGTGTTCAGTATTTATCTTAATTATTATTTCTTGTATTTCAGCAGTTCCTAGTAGTAACATCAAGAAAACGTTCGTTAACCTGCGGTTTCTGAATTATCTGCAATATTTTCTTGACCGTTTCTTACCTGCCAAATACGTTGAAGATGAATAAGTTGAGTTTATTATCGTTTGGGCCTTCTTGCACTTGGGGCCCCCCCGCATAGCGGGGGCTGGCAGGGGTGTAGTTACGCCACTGTCATAAACACTAATTTGTAGCTCTTCTTTCGGGTTTTGTAGATGTATTTGCAGCTGCTGACATTGTAAAAGCTGTAAATGTAGCCGAATTATGCATAATTCTATCTGAAAATCAAATTACTTACTACTACCCTTATTGTATGTCAGAATCGAAATGTCTAAAGCTCGGATGTATTATTGATAATTTCATTATGACAAGCATGTACGTGAAAGTAATTCGCCTTAAGCTAGCTCCATATTCTTGTGCAAAGAAAAAGATAGGACTGACCAATTATATGTTGATTTTCGGGCACTACAGAAAATTACTGTGCAAGATCGTCACTCACTAGCCCGCAAAGTTTATCAGTAAGATTGTTTGGGCGGAGTAAATATATAACTTCTGATTCCGTACCGTAACCTGCTTTGGTAACGCCGGACGGGCCTTATGAGTTTCTTCCGTTACTTTTCGGCTTAGCAATGGTCCTTCTGTCTTTTAAAAAGCCATGAATCTAGCTTAAAGTAACTTGAAATACGACGTGGCATTAGTGAATATTGATTATATTGTCGCACCTTCAACAACCGTAGAAGAGGGATTCACTAAACTAGAACTGGTTTTAAGTGCTTTACAAAAATTATAATTCTCAGTCTATTAGAAATGCCGCTTCTTCATAAACAGAATTCGCTATCTTCTTCGTAAAAAATCTTTTGTTGTAATTAGACCAGATGAGAGCAAAGTCAAGGTAATCAAAGGAAGCCTAGTGCCTACAAATGTAAAACAAGTACAACTCGTTTTGGTCAGATATTTTGGAAGATTTGTACCCGCTTACTCTACTAACTTGCTTGTATAACAAATCTATCTAGAAACAATATTTTGTTTACTTGGAATACAGAATGTAAAAAGACTGAAGTATACATAATAATTGATGTATTAACTCAGAAACCATATTTGTTAGTATTTTATTTTAGCTGAGAATTCCAGTTATACACCGATGCAAAGTAGTGTTGGATTCGATGCGATATTAATATAAAAACAGGGAATTCGATCCGACCTGTGGATTACTTTAGTTAAAAAACCTTTTTAGAGGAAAGTAGATATCATTCGTTTGAGCTGGAAACGCTACTGGTTGTCAAAGCCCCTAAAAACTACACGACCTTTTCCATACGATACACAAAGATGATCTGGGAATTTTACGCGAAAATCCACATAAGTATAGATGCATTTTAGCCCTGGTTAATGCTTTTTCGAAGTTTTTTCTCCTCTATTCTCATACATCAATTATTGCAGAAGAGATTAAAACCAACTTTATGATATTCATTAGCATTTTCGTAACACTCAGTAAAGAAATTCATGACGCTGAAACAAATTTTACGGAAAACTTGTAAATCCTTTATTGAGCATTTTGGAATTGAACTCTTGTGACGACCCCAGCTGGGCAAGTAGAACGCTATATGCGTACAAACATTAACATGCTAAAAATTGAGTATGATAGAACGTCAGATTTAGTCGAGCAAAACTTGGAATGTTCAGTTTCTCATTAATATTACCAACATTTGAATGTCCAATGCTTCACTCGAAGGTACTGCATTGGTCAGAAAAGGAGTTTTTTTAAACCTGACAAATTTTATCAAACCCTCGATATTTCAAGCAAGGTAGTGATCTTTAACGTTCGTAGCAACACACACGTCCACATTTTACCTTTCATCTGGATGAGAATTTTTGTGGTTAATGCCCGCCTAACGTTTGTTTATCGGTCTATGTCGGGATTCGAACCCAGAACCCTGGGCTTAGTAGATACACTCAAACCAATAAGCAACGGAGCCTCTCGTTAATTTTACCATACAAAAATCGACTGGACACTCTATTAAATTAGTTTTTGAACAGGGGGTAAACTCCTCAAATGCTAACTATCTCCACGGATTTATCTATATCTGAAACAAACCCGTAATCAAATAGTAAACAAAATGAGAAGTAATACTGAAAAATAAACAGCAGTTGTAAATATAAAACGAAGGGCTGGTGATAATTTTGAAATAAAAGGTGCAGTATTATTAAGTGGAGGTCAAAGATCTGAGAAATTTTAATGTGAATTTGTCGAACGCACATCATTAAAAAATTGCTACCACACACACGTTACGTTATGCACACATTAAAGTTGTTACACCATATTGGTACATAAAGTTTCGCTTTAATATTACATTCTATAATACGAATAAGGAAAGTTTATTTTCCATCACTAATTTACTTAGGAGACTACGAGTAAAGTTTGTGGTTTCTGAGTTCACACGAATTAAGATCACGAACCCATAATTCATTAATGTATTCTTTTTAACCGCCATTCTCTCATGCTTTTGAGGAATGTGTGGTTATCGCTTAACCAATGGAAACCTTTTATGGTAAGTGGAGAATGACAAATTTGGTGGAATGCGTAATTTTAGCGGGGACTTTATGTTCGATTATCGTACCGTGCGGACGTATTAAGCGCGAGGCGCTTTAATTTCAGCGAAATATACATGTGGAATCTTTCATCTATCCCATAGCTAACCACCACAGGTATATGTTCCAAAACCGTGAATCTCAGCATTTCACTGCAGGTAGATGGGAAAAACATTGAAAAGCTATTGCGACCCTGCTCTACACATGAGCGTTTCGTACTAAAGTAGGCAAATCTAAAAAAGAAAACCGTAATAATTGGCGGTCCAACCAATGGACGGTTTATTTGACATATAATGTTTAGTAATTAAAACTGTTAAAGATTGATTCTTTCTCCTTCTATGTTAGAAAAGTTTTTACCGATTGCATAATGCATAACTGTACTAGTTTGAATGTACGTAGCATATTCTTGTGTTGATTTGGTAACTCCTATTTAAACTAAAACGATTGCAATTTTATTACCGGACAAAGAAACACTTTTTAATTTTAGATTTAAATAATACGTTCCTCGTTGTTTTGACATTTTAATATATACTGCTAGCGAGGTCTAGTGATTTATTTGTACAGTGGGTTAACTAATTTATTGCATAACACCATAAAACAATAAAGTTAATTTTCTCGTATTAGGACACGTTTCTCGAAGTAATGATTAATGCTTAAGTTTAAAAATCGGTGACTTGAAATCGTGGTTTGGGAATTACTTTAACGTTTATCTAAATATGAAAGCTTTAAAAATGTGTAACCAACGTTTTTAGATCTCGTGTTTTACATGTAACCTATAAATATTTTTTTCAAAATTAGTCCAGTGTTTCGTTTGCAATTCTTGTTAAAATTAACTTTAATTATAGGTTAAGGTGTAGCTTGCAGGTAAAATACCCCTCCGTGTTTATAGTATAGTCCATGGTTTTACCGCGATTAACCTCCAAGTGCGTGTGTTGTGTGTGCTACGACTGTACTTGTACAAACGCTGGTGTAATCGTATTATAGTGATATAAAATTATTGACGTCTCTCGAGTTCCGTCAAAACCACTCGACAGCACCTTGTCCTGCTACCGCCGCTAAAAGTTGCAGTTTATTACTCGTACGTACTTGAAGGTTTCGCTTTTAGAAACTTTGTTCATATTTATACGTCCACTTCTTCCACCATCTGCAGTATCAAAATTTAAATGCAAAACATCCTGTATAATATGATTTATTTTAAAGCACCAAGATATTTATTTTAGCGTTTTTATAAATGACTTGGATTTATCTCTAATTTGTCGTTGCCGAATAAAAGTTTTCCTTTTTACATTAAATATTTTGTTGTTTATGTAAATTTCAGTTGCATAAATATATTTATACGCACAATTTTGATGAGTCTTTACAAAATATTTACTTTAGAGAGATTTTCTACTTATTTAATATTTTGACGCTTAATAATCGTCCTTTTCTCGATAAATGCTAAAAAACTGTTAATTTAAATAAACTTGTGAAAAAATTTCTTTATCGAATATTTCGCTTACGTATTTATTAAATTAGCCTAGCTTATTCGTCGTGTCCTAAAATATAAACCATAAATTGACTCATTGCAAGATTTGTGTTTCCATAAATTAAATCTAAATTTTTAAAATGAATTATTTACACTCAAAATCAAAGGAGGTCTGCTTTGAGCCCATTTCACACAATATATCACCGGCAACAACACAAAGTAAGCGTAGAAAGCAAATCAAGACTATTCCTACTCCGGAAAAGCAAGCTACACCAATTTGCCGCACCATAAATTTGGATTTTGATAAAAACGTAGAACTTTCAGATTCGTTTAATGATGTTAAGGCTATTGTATATTCTATGGATTCTCTGCCTACAAAAATCGAATTGTTGCAAATTCGTTTTTATATAATTTATTTAAAACAAGGTACTATTCATTTTCGCTTTTAAATGTGAACGAAACTGAAAAACTAAGAATAAATTTGTGTCTGAATCACTGCTAATCAAACGATTTGTAGTAGAAGTAAAATTCCGATTGAAAACCAGTAAAACCTCAACTACAATCTTCCCAACCAAACGTGTCTTACTGTAGTGATTTTTTTCGTAACTCTAATAATTATTCTTCTCCAATTTCAAACACCAAGGGAACTAGTTCCATATCTTGGAAGAATTGCCGACAAGGTGATCACAACTATACTAATCAAACTCAAGTAAGAACTTTCGTAGGACTCATCGATTATTGCAGGAGATTTTTTAAAGACGCAAGTACAATTTTACGATCTTTAAATAACATTTTTAAAGGACGATGTGAGTTTTAATTGGACACTGGAGTATCATAAACCGTTTAATGACTTTAAACGCGAAATACAATCAGATATAGTTCCCTATCACTTTGACCCTTCGTATCACTCATTTTGGTTACTGACGCTTCACCGTATGGGTTCCTAATCCTGTGTATCCGGATGCTACAGAGAGACCATTATATTTCAAAAGTCAGTCGTTAAAATAAGACATAGCAAAAATACGCTCAAATTGACAAAGAAGCTTATGGTGTCATATCTGGCGTCAAAAAGTTGTAAAAATATTTAAATGGTAAGAAGTTCCTTCTACTTACGGACCATAAACCCTACTTCAAATATTTGCATTTGTAAGGAGTTTAACCTATTTTGAGTGCAACCAGAATGCAACATTATGCTGTATTTCCACAAAAATTTCAATACGAAATAAAATACAAAAACACGTTTTTGCATGCAAACGTAGATTCCATGTCGCATTTACTACAAACACCTACAGAGTTGTGTGTGTTTGAAGAAGCGGATGTTTTAGAGAGCGATCAAATTGAAACGTTACCTATAATCGTCGAAGAGTTAGTTGTAGCGACTGCTCTAGACAAATCTCGATAGTAGTTTCCGCCCTCTGGTTTTTCATATAATAGGTTTCGGGTCATTTAGTATACGAGTTCATTAATATAAAATAATATCCACTATTAAACGGTTCTGCGTAACACACATGTATTCGTTCGCAACGTTTTTCACACTTTTCACAAGCATAGGTTTCAGGTTTCTTGACTATTGCTTTTTCTTTATTACATTGGTAACAATTTCTAATAAAATGTTTGATATCAACATAAAAACGGTATACTACATTACGTTTTAAGATTGGATGATGGAAGAAAGTGGAAACGACACAGATCAGATAAGTAAAATTGGGGAACATGTTCCCACAACAAACAACTACATCTAGTTTCCTACATTTTGCTCCACTACCGCTTCTATATCTAATCAAGAAAGTAGGAATGAAACAAATCCTTGAAATAGTCCTCGGAAACATCTAGGGGACGAATTTATATTACCCGAAAGTATAGGGTTAGCAAATACTTCCAAGGATGTTCCAGATGTTCCGCAATTGAGACGTTCATCCAGAATTAGAAGGGTTTCGACAGGATTAAATTATTAGAGCTGGCATGTTGACATTTTACGAGGATGAGGGGAGATGAAATATATTTGGTAACAGACATAGCTGAAATTGGTTAGGGGTATCTAGGATGCAAGGGGATTTTTGTTTTGGGTAGATGTCATTATTCTTTTGATGTATGAGAGCACACGTACTTTGTACATAATTAATAAAGTTTCTGGTTATTATATATATATATATATATATATATATATATATATTGAAGTGTTAGGAAGGCCTAAAAGGTTCTAAAGGTTATTTTGTTGAAGGTAGTGTATGCCAAATAAAGAAAGCCAAATATCAGATCCCGTAACTGAGAAATTTATGTTTGCCGTACTTTACAAATGTTAAAGTATTTGAAATATTAGTCAAAGTATAAGTGCCAAGACGTAAAAAACAATGACTTGATGACGTGATAAAGCACAGTATTCAAGGATTTACACTGAGTTGTATGTTTAATAAGCCATAGAACGTACATTTGCTAATCGAGAAACCGGATGCGTCTGTAGAAATTACACTATTCACCACGCAGATCCAGGTTTATATGTGTAACATTTCGGCATTTATTTTAGTAGAATCAACCTTTGGACAAACATGTAATATCAAAATTATAAGTAAAAGTATTGTCAAATATGATTGAAGGGTTATGCGATATTAGGAACCAATGATTGAACATGTGTAAAAGAAAGATTATAAGGTATTAGTGACACGAACTTGTTGGGACGATTTTATTGGATGGAATTTGTATAAAATGTATTAAAGAGTAGGCATATTTTAATTGTAATAATCACCTAGGAAAAGATAAACAAGAAGTCGATTTATAAATATTTTGGGTAGTAAGACGTATTTTTGTAAACTGCGCTATATTTTGAATATAAAGAGTTAATAAATGTTTTTGAGAAGTTTACGAGTTTAATTGATATACAGAAGAGTACTGATAAGCGAGAGAAATAATTAAATAATAGTAACGACGAAGTAATAAAGTGATAAGAGTGGATTAGTGAGATTGAAAAAGGCGGAATAAACAGTTGGATATTGGAACGAGATTGATAAAGGCAGAAAGGCATTGAATGGGATTTATGAAACTGAAGACGATATTAATGGAATAGATTTGGATATGGTATTATGGATAGAATGGTATTGAATGGAAATTAGAGGATAGCAGTGAATTGGAAAGAGTGGACTTAAGAGGAAAGCATTGAATTTGGAACGAGCGGAATTTGGAAAAGGAAAGCATTGGAGTAGCAGGAGGATTAATACGAGTAAAGAATACTCCCTGTATGTTTGTTGTGGTTTGTTTAGCATTCTTCTTAATCTTCTTTGGGAATGAAACCACTCATAGTTTTTAAAATCTATTTTATTTACGTTTCGATCCATGACCTAGGATCGTTGTGAAAATAATAAAAACTTCAAGTTTGACGTTTATGACATAAATTGAAGGTTACTTTGATTTATTGATGTTTGAAATATTTGGTTTGAGTACACTAAGCAAAATTTTAAAGTTTAAAGAATGATTGCCTTCAATTTGTGTTGCGACCTGGGATCGACTTTCCTATGGTAGCCAATGCGCAACGTGAAATCAGCTGATTAATTTTTATTTATTTATATAAAATTCACCAATAAAAATTAATCAGTTGATTTCACGTTAAGTATTGGCTACCATAGGAAAGTCGATCCCAGGTCGCAACACAAATTGAAGGCAATCATTCTTTAAACTTTAAAATTTTGCTTAGTGTACTCAAACCAAATATTTCAAACATCAATAAATCAAAGTAACCTTCAATTTATGTCATAAACGTCAAACTTGAAGTTTTATTATTTTGACAACGATCCTAGGTCATGGATCGAAACGTAAATAAAATAGATTTTAAAAACTATGAGTGGTTTCATTCCCAAAGAAGATTAAGAAGAACGAGCAAAGAATTCAACATCAGGAAAATTAGCGCAGGGGAAGTAACATTAAAAGATAGTCAAAATTCTAAATTTGGTCATATTTATTTTAGATTTGGGGATATCAAAATTCATTAAAAGAAACCAGGAGTCTGGACAGCAGATCTTTCATAGTGATAGTGCCACGCATTGTAAAGACGCATACGGCGAGTGAGATTTTGAGCCAGTTTTCATAGAGGCCGACGGCGAAGTGTAAAATAGGTGAGTACTGTGTGTTTTGAACGTCAAAGTCATAAATTGGTAATATTAATTAATTTGGCACAAGGCTACGTGGATCGTATATAAAAATTTGGCATATACAAGTGTAAAAGATCACAGGTACAAAAATAAAGGTAGTGCCGTTTGGTTGGTGCATTACACATCTACTTACCACTGAACCCACGATAAGTAGGTGGATACCCTGGGAAGACGAGTTTTCAAATAGTCGAGGCATATTAATACAGTTTTGTTTTATAAACCAACCAAACGTAGATAAAGCACGTAACGTAAAGTAAATATTTTCATATCATATATAAAATTAAATAAATAATTAAATAAAAGGCAAGGGGGCAGCATAAAAATATATATATATATATTTATATATATATATATATATAAAAAATACAGAGGTCATATAAGGGCATTAACAAGCTCAAATTTATATTTATGTCAAATTGGACAATGTATAAGTCGGTCACGCAAAGTGTGAACTATATTTGAACAAAATCGGTTAGTATTTGACAAATTACCAATAAATATTAGGGTTAGTTGAATATAGCATAAAATTTTATTGTAAATATTAATTATTAATAAATTAGGAAACATAATTTGAGGCGCATAATTGCGTAAATGTATGTAAAACGTAAATTACGGTAAGCATAATTAAGATTTGTTTTAATATTCTAAATAATAAAAGCTTTCAGATTGATAGTATATTTAAAGCGGCAGTCGTTATTCAAGTTGCACGTGTTATACTTTGTAAGAACTTTATAGTCGTTAATAGATAATGAACACAAAATCTCGTCAACAAATAATAGCTGGAAAAATATAATGAGGACAAAACACAGGTGTAGACAGCACGTACGAAAACAATATCGATTTATAGAAAAAAGACTATAGTTTGCATGCTTTAGTAAAGAAGGGAGCAAACAGATGTTTAGTGAAACGTTTGACTTTGAAAGGCTTGATAAACAAATAAGTTAGGAGATAGTGAGAGGGACAAAGACACTCTATGTTTTTGGAATAAAGCGAGCAGTAAGGAACAGAAGTCTGGAGATATTTTACTAACAGAACACGACGGTTATATTAAATAAACAAGAGTAGGATAGACGACGATGGCGGGGGTTAGGTAAAACAGCGCTTGTGTATAAGCGGGAGAATAATGTCTAAGGATAAAATGAGACGAAAGATTTTGTTCATAAGTGGGAATGAAAAAGAATATACGCGTATACAGTGGGTGTATTGGAGAGGCTAAAAATAAAACGACAGTTGACAGGGTTTCGCGGAAGACAGCGCTGGGTAAAATTTTTAATGAGGATTTCGGAGTATCGAGCTTGCTTGGAGCGAGAATTTCTTAGATTTTGACGACGGGTAGGAAAGTGTACGTAGAATTTTTCAAGGATAATTGGATAGTTTGTGGAAGTGTTCAACCGTTGGCTTCTTTGTGCTGTGATACTAGGAAAAGTGCGACAGGTATGTTGGAAATTGATGTAGGGGGGTAGCTTTTGGAGCTAATATAAACCCGTAGGAAGTGGTAAATCGCTCTCTTCTCTTTTGTCTTTACCTACGATCGCCTACCTAACTACTTAGCTAAGTGATTGAGTGAAGTTTCAGTTAAATTAGCACAAGTGGGTGCTCTTATATCTTTGGCTATAAATAATCAAGATTATAACACAAGTAAGTACAATTTTAGTTCTGGGTGTTTGAAAGCGGCGTATCTACCCTGAGTGCCAAGCAAATGTATGTAGGACTAGCAAGTGCACGAGAGCATGGTAGCACCGTGCACTTATGTGAAAGAATTTAATTAGAAACGGTGTGTTCCTGATGGTGAGAGGCCACCTGGAAACAGTATCTGAACTGCAGTCTAGAAGGAGGATCACGTTAGAGATGGTGTCCATATAAAGAACCTGGAGACAGTATTTGAAGGTTCAGTTGAGAAGAAGGATCACGTTGGAGATGATGTCCGTGTAGAGAGCACTTGAGACAAAAATCCAGGTAACTCTACTTATAAAACATTTGTTTGTTTTGTTGGTGATTTTCTGGGTGATAATTTAGTGATTCTGTGTATTTATTATGTTTTAAAACATTTTAATTGATGAGTCAATTTATAAAGGACTAAATGAAAATTTTATGTAATAATTAGATGATATCACTTTAAGGTGAAAAGTATAATTTTTGTAAAAGGTAAAAGGGTTTTAAGAAAGTGCAGTGTCGTTGTTAGCAGGTAGATAAAAGGAGGTTTACTATGAGCTCGTATTTGACCTGGGGTATAAAGTAAAGGTTAGAAATAAGCTCAGTTACTTTGTTTCAGGATTGATGTAGTATGATTTTAAATGTATTTTCTTTAAAATGAGCTATTATTTACCACAAGTAATAAAATGTTTTTGAGCTTGAAATACACGAGGGATGTAAATTGAATTGATACGTAACGAATTGGAAATGTTAATAAATATTTATGTACTTTTGGCAGTTAGTGTTATTGTTAGTAGGTTAGGATTTTCAGGGAACGAGTGAGCAGCCGTGGCGGATATCTCTGAGGGAGCTAGAGGTCTTGGCGTTTGAGTGAAAAGCATCTTCAAAAGATATTGTTATTAGATGGTATATTTGTATGTCTAGGTGGTAGGGCTTCAATTTTAAGTAGGTGGAAAATTTTGTAATTACATTAAAAAATTTTGGGGTTTCCGAAGGTAAGCATCATAATTTTTTGATGGCACTCAGTTTGAGGGGCATGAATTAGAGACGTTACCACAGAGGATACTCAGCATTTTATGACAGCCCAAGAGTGGGGCTCGATTTCAGATACACAGCAATATATTAAAATGTTATAAAATGATTTAAAAGATATCTGAGGGTAAACACATTAATTTACCACTCCTACCAATGTTTTCTAAATTTAAAACTGACTACAATAAAATGAGGATTGATAAGTAATTACTTGTTAAACTAGGCTAAAATGCTATTTACTGGTGGTGAAGCGTTTGCGATTTAAAAGAAGTGTTTTGGGTAACTGTTCTTTAATAAAACGTTTATCTAATGTAATTCCAACTGAAGAGCTTCGGTTGATTGTTTGTAAATTTCATGTTAACTGTTTGATGGATACTCTATTTCATTAATTAATTAATGTACCATAATACCTGTAAGAGAATATATTTTAGCATGTTTAGTTAGCATTAAGTAATTGTAAGATTTGTGGAATGTCAACCAATAATAATAATTAGTATAAGTGACACAAGTATTTAGCTGTTCCAAAATAGGAAGTATACATAATGATAATGGATCAGTGAGTGTAGTTCTTGAATTTTTGTAAATAGTTGGCAAATTTTTTGATAAAATCTTCTAGATGATAAGTATTTAGAAAATAAGTTGTTAATTTGGAAATATTTTTGTGAAAAGACTTTTTCTTAGGAGCTTGTAATTGTATTAAAGAAAGGAGAGAATATATCTATTTGAAATTTACCCCTTTTTACTTAATCATCGTGATATTGGAGCAATATAAAGAATTTAATGTTTGTGGAAGACTATTAGTGCATCATATAATAAGTAACTAAGGTGTGAAGTTAAGAAGAGTGATTCCAGTTATAGTGAACAAAGGGTCATCTTTAGTGTTGGTGAAGAATAGCATCACTGAGCTTCGAATAATTTACAGTGGTTTCCAACTCTAACAGGACAACGTTTTGTTCATAGGTGGTCGAGTATTGCAAGAATTCATATTCATATAGCGGATTCTAAGTATACTGTTCTTGAGTTATTATTTTATTAGCCCTAGAGCATCAAATAGAGTGAATGTAATAAGAATATAAAATTAAAACTTACTTTCTACAGGTATTAACTGCAAGCGTTCGCAAGGCAATTTTGTTTTATCATGTAAAGAGGTCCATTTGAGCAACTAAAGCGCCTTCAGTGGAATTAAAGGTATTTAAAATTAATCCTTGTATAAGCACCATATTAAAGATAGTTGTTAGTGGTTTGAATCTCAAACGTTTATTTAGATTATACATTTGGTATTATATTTATCAATCTTTGAAAATAATAACATGCCACATCTACACTGCCTGAGGTTAGGTGATATTAACTAGATGACGCTTTATGTGGAAGTGGTTAATGTGCCTGTAAAACGACCTAAGCCCACGTTTTCTTAGAGAGTAGAAATATTTTGATATAATAATTCCTAAGAGTGTTTCAAAAGCCGTAGCATAAATAAACACAATTTTTCATTTATTTGATTTTACAAAAATACCAAAGTTTAGTAGAGTGTTTGCGTAGTAGTGACATATATTCAGGTAATTAGGGTTGCGGTACTATCAGGAAAAATTACCGTTATTTCCAAATATTTGAAAGGCCGACACCACCTTTTTTTATCTGTGCAATCAATTATCCTTTAACTCTTTGAGTTTAATTATATTCTTCATTTACAATAATATATATATATATATATATATATATATATATATTACTCATATTTAGACCAGGGTAGAAGATTAAATAATCGCATCAAATAATTTTAATCACCGTGTATAATGAATATTATTAAATAATACGCGTTATTAAAACCATGAAGCATAAATAAACTCGGTTGTTTCAGTAAAAATAAGAAATTTAAATTATTTATAAGACGCTTTATATCAAAAGAAGCAGTATTGAAAAGCTCTGCGTGTAATGTAATTATTTCTAAACAAAGAGAAATTACGTGCAAAATTTATCTTAATTAACTCTATTTAAGTAACCGGTAGTAAAACAAAGTGTACCTATAATAATTAATATTTAAGTTGTATTCGCTAAAAATGAAAAGGATAGAAATCAATTTTAATTGGAGTTAATTAAACCGTTAATAACATATAATACCTATTGAAACTTGTAAAAACCCAAGATTAAAATACCACGGAATAAAGCTCTGAGAATTAATATTATTTTAAACACCTGGGTTTATTTAAAAAGCTCATTCGGCGTAAATTTTGCAGATAATTAATGTTTCAAAGAATCTTGGGAAAACGTCGCATAATAGTTACGAGAATTGCTAAAGCTGGGTTATTTCACACTCCATGTGGACTAAAATAATCAATAATAAAGAATATCAATTTGCACCAATACGAACAGGTTAGAGAAGGAAAGAAAATGCGTCAAACAAAGACACATATTATAAAGGCGGGATTTAAACAACGTCACGAGGGTCACAATTGGTTAAAATAGGATGCAAATAGCAGAGGTAGAACAACAATTTCTGTACAAAATTAATTAGTTTTTCTCGGACATGCTTGCGTGCCGTGTGGAAATTTTCTGAGATTTAAATGGGGCGAGTGAAAATTCGTAAAATCGACGCGCGAGCGACAGACTGGGAACATGGCATGAGAAATTCTTTAGAATTACCCGTTTTGGGGAACAGACCGATAGACAGGCTTTTTGCTATATATACCGAGATGAATATAAACAAGCCCTCTTAGACTTTTGACGATTCGACGCGTTAAAAGCTCGTACATACGCGACTTGATTGAAGATGTTAAACCGTGCATTTTAGTTTGATTTAAAGTTTGCTAGTATATTTTAGTGATTCAAAATAGCTTGTTATTTACGTGCTAACATGAATGTACTTCAGTGCACTTAGATACAAGGTAATAAAATTTAGTTTCACTGTACCAATCAGCAAAATTTACAACGACGAATCTATACACAAAAGTAGGCAGTTTTGGCGTATATTGCTGACAGAAGCAGGAATTTCTTTGCTATTTTCGGGGTGTTAATAATTAAATGGTTCAAATACGTGTCTGGATCCATGAAACAAGGGTCAGATAAACACAGATGAGTTCCGGAAAGGCCCAGCAACGACTTTGAAGGGATGGTGATGGAGAAAATTTTAAAAGCGTAGAGAATCAGAAGCCGTAAATATAATCCTGTTGAATGGTGTGATTAACTAAAGAAACGATACTTTGAAGCTATGAGGACAGTAACCTTCAGGTAAATTATACTATTTTGTTTGACATTTTGTGTGTATTGAATGACTTTATAATTGATTTACTTTAAATGGACATTAGTGAAATTGTTCTAACCATAAAAGTTTAATTTTAAGATGAAATTTGCTTGTTTAAGTAAAAGGGGTATTTTGTTTTGATGTTCGGGAATATGATGAAAATTTGGGTATGTCTTTGAGCTCAATTAGACAAACCTGGTTAATTAACGTAAAGGGTGGTAGATGCTCCTTTATACTCAGACTCCGGTCTGCTTATATTGTTATATTAATTAGTAGGCATCCAACAAGGACTTTAATTCTGGATGCACATTAAAATGATAATAAAATTAATCTTGAAATTTTTTTGAAAACTGAATTTTATGCTGAAATTTAATTTGAAAATTTAATGTATTCTGAATATTGATGTAAATAGAGTTAACGTTGATGTTTGTGGTAGGAATGTGTTTGTTTTTTTTATGTATGAGGATGAAAGCTATCTAGAGGAGCAGCCGAGGCGATTAACAGAAGAAAATCAACGGACCAGGTGATCCAAGAGGTTTCACAGCATTCTTGGCGCCCAATTCGTGAGGCTCGATTTTATACAGGGAAACACAGCATTCTTTGGCGACCCAAAAGTGATGCTCGAGTTCCAAATAAAATTTTGTGATTTTATTCCAGGAAACTGGCGATCTGAGAGAGAGAGTTTCTGTGTGTGTATAAATTTAAGAGTATTTTAGAGTGTGTGTGAGTGAGTAGAACGTATGCAGAGAAAAGAGTGGTTAAGGAGTCAAGGAGTGGAAATTGGAAGTGACGATAGTGCATTGTGTGAGAAAATTCTAAAATGGAAGAAGCTGGAGGCAGTAGAGATCAGTCGAGGACGGAATCAGGGATCAAGGAAACGAGATGATATTGAGAATGTTAGAGAGGATGAGTGAAGAATCCAATAGAAAATTAGAACAGCTAAGCGATGAATCTAATAGAGCTAGGGAAGAATCGAACAGGAAGTTAGAAGAGATTAGAGAAATGAGTGAGGAATCGAATCGTAAGTTTGAGCAAATTAGTCAGAAAATAGATAAGACGAATCAAGAAGTTTCAGAATTTAAAATAGTCTTACCGTAAAGATGGGGAAGTTGAAAATAGGGTTGAAAAAATGAGCGTGATATTACAGGTCTTCGACAGGAAATGGGACATTTAAGGTCCGAAGTACGCATTTTTGTGAAGAAGAGATTAATGTAAAATGACTGAAGTGACGGACTCATGTAGGGATCAGTTAGGCAGGGTAGAACGCGAAGTTAGTAGTATCAAATACAACATGTCAAATTTAACGGGGATGGTCCCAGATTTTATACAGGTGGAGTATCATTGGACCAACACATGAAGTTTTATGGCGATAACAGGGTAAATCCACAAATTTTTATTAATAGTGTAAGAAATCTAGTGGGAAATTTATTTGACGAACAGACTAAACTAAATACGATAAAGGCTTTATTAAAGGACAACGCGGAAGCATGGTACAATTTAGTAGGACAGGACATAGACACGTATCAGGACTTTGAAAACAAATTTTACAACATTACTGGAGTGATCACAAACAGGATCAGATTAGGGACGACTTGATTACAGGAAAATTTAAGGGAGAGTTTGCAGGTTCTAGGGAGCAATATGCCATCCGCAAATACAGTGTGGCCAAACAACTGAATCCACCATTGACGGACAGACAGATTATCAAGTACCTATCACGACATTTTGAACTGGAAATTAGACAACACGTGGCCTTACAAAACATCACAGAACGGGAGACATTTTAGAGTATTTGCAGAGATATGACGATGTATGTGTAGGACGGACAAGAGAGATACGAGAACGAAACGTTAACACAGTTAGGTTTGACAACAGGACACCGAATTATCCGAGACGGCCTGACTACAACAGAAATTTTCGACCGAATTGGGAACGACGAGGACAGGAATACAGGAGCAATAGTGCGACTAGGGGACCGACGCCAAGACCTAGTTACACGAGACAGAACAGTTTACCGGAAGTAAACAGGACTGTGACCAGCACGCCGAATAGAGACAGGGACACGGATATTAACACGAGGAGGACGTACGCACAGGTTGTAGAAGGACAACCAGGACCAAGCACGGAAAACAGGATGAGACAGGATTTTTAGAACGTGACAGACCACTAGATTTCTGTGTAAATGTATACGAACATCCACGTGAATTTTTCAAAATTGAGGAGGAAGTAGAGCCAGAAACTGTAGAAAAATTATGTTTGCCAATTATTAATTTAGAAATTTTTGAAAATAATGTAGAAGTATTACTTGATACAGGGGCAGAGGCGAGTTTAATATCGGAGGAATTCGTCAGCAAAATTAGGGATAAGGTTTGTGATAGAATTATGCCTATAAAGCGTAGCCATTTAGTAGCTCCAAATAAAAAGAAGTTTGCTGTAGTAAATAGTGTTGTGGTGCTTAGGATAGATATAGGAGGTTTAAGCTGTGAACAGGAGTTTGTAATTGTACCTGGACTGAAGTTTCAGAGCATTTTAGGTGTTGACTGTATGATGAAGTTAGGGTTTTGATAGATATGGAAAGGAAGGTAGTAAGGATTAAGGATAGGGTAGTGCCATGGAAGGGCAGTTATGAAGTCACCGAGGATGACACGGGGTTTAGTATTAATGTAATAGAGGTAGAGGATGATGAAGTAAAACAGATCAACACAATAAGATGTCCAGAGGATAGGAGAGTAGAGGTTCAAGCTTTAGTACAAAAACATGCAGAAGTAGTGGGGGTAGAAGCAACAGCAGCATATAGGGAGCAGGTGAAGGCAGAATTATTTGTGATGAGGTTAAGTGGCAAGTTTGTTTTTAATAAAGTAGATTTAAGGGATTCATTCTGGCGGATCCCATTACACAAAAATTCTAGAAGGTACGTAGGGTTTTCCGTAGAGGGAAAATTTGATAATTTTAAAGTAGTATCGTTTGGTTTGTCGGCAGAAAAGGAAATGATAATAAATGAGGAACAGACAAGTGTAGGGACTGAAGAAGAAGTAATATTTAAGAGTCAGGATAATAGGGATGATAAGTTTATTGTATGTGAGATAATAGGGAGGATAAGTATAGATATAGAAGGAGGAGAAATAGGGATGAAGAGTATTAGGATAGTTAGACGAAAGACTTGGAGGGTCAAGAAGAGAGTTAGATTTAAATAACTTGATGAACAAAGGATAGAGATAGGTGAATTTTAGTATAGATATAGGAATAAGAATAGAATAGAGAGTAGATATAAGTGTATATCGAAGAGTAAAAGTAGGTGTTGATAGAAAATAGAGCTAGGTATAGGATAAATATGGGAGATAATTAGGAATAGGTTTAGGATGAGAATAAAGAGTAAAGGTAGGAAGAAAATAAGATAGATTAAGTGTAGATATTTCATAGAAGATTAGTGGAGAGTTAGGAATAAAGTTAGAAATAGGATAGGTATATAGGATTAGGTAGGATGAAGTAAAGTATAGTGAAGATTAGTTAAAAGTTAGGAATAGGATAGGTATATAGGATGTATATAGGATTAGATGGATGAGTAGGATGAAGTTAGGGATAATTTCAGTTTACAGAATGAGGTGAGAGTTAGGAATAGGATAGGGATATAGGATAGGTGTAAATATTTTTGGATTGGAGACAAAGTAGGTAAGTTAGATAGATAAGGGTAGAGAGAGATAGGCAGTTTTTTGTAATTTTTTGTCTAAATGTTTTATATTTGAATTCAAATAAGTGGGATTATTTGTATTCAAATAGGGGGAAAATACTCATATTTAGACCAGGGTAGAAGATTAAATAATCGCATCAAATAATTTTAATCACCGTGTATAATGAATATTATTAAATAATACGCGTTATTAAAACCATGAAGCATAAATAAACTCGGTTGTTTCAGTAAAATAAGAAATTTAAATTATTTATAAGACGCTTTATATCAAAAGAAGCAGTATTGAAAAGCTCTGCGTGTAATGTAATTATTTCTAAACAAAGAGAAATTACGTGCAAAATTTATCTTAATTAACTCTATTTAAGTAACCGGTAGTAAAACAAAGTGTACCTATAATAATTAATATTTAAGTTGTATTCGCTAAAAATGAAAAGGATAGAAATCAATTTTAATTGGAGTTAATTAAACCGTTAATAACATATAATACCTATTGAAACTTGTAAAACCCAAGATTAAAATACCACGGAATAAAGCTCTGAGAATTAATATTATTTTAAACACCTGGGTTTATTTAAAAAAGCTCATTCGGCGTAAATTTTGCAGATAATTAATGTTTCAAAGAATCTTGGGGAAAACGTCGCATAATAGTTACGAGAATTGCTAAAGCTGGGTTATTTCACACTCCATGTGGACTAAAATAATCAATAATAAAGAATATCAATTTGCACCAATACGAACAGGTTAGAGAAGGAAAGAGAAAATGCGTCAAGCAAAGACACATATTATAAAAAGCGGGATTTAAACAACGTCACGAGGGTCACAATTGGTTAAAAATAGGATGCAAATAGCAGAGGTAGAACAACAATTTCTGTACAAAATTAATTAGTTTTTCTCGGACATGCTTGCGTGCCGTGTGGAAATTTTCTGAGATTTAAATGGGGCGAGTGAAAATTCGTAAAAATCGACGCGCGAGCGACAGACTGGGAACATGGCATGAGAAATTCTTTAGAATTACCCGTTTTGGGGAACAGACCGATAGACAGGCTTTTTGCTATATATACCGAGATGAATATAAACAAGCCCTCTTAGACTTTTGACGATTCGATGCGTTAAAAGCTCGTACATACGCGACTTGATTGAAGATGTTAAACCGTGCATTTTAGTTTGATTTAAAGTTTGCTAGTATATTTTAGTGATTCAAAATAGCTTGTTATTTACGTGCTAACATGAATGTACTTCAGTGCACTCAGATACAAGGTAATAAAATTTAGTTTCACTGTACCAATCAGCAAAATTTACAACGACGAATCTATACACAAAAGTAGGCAGTTTTGGCGTATATTGCTGACAGAAGCAGGAATTTCTTTGCTATTTTCGGGGGTGTTAATAATTAAATGGTTCAAATACGTGTCTGGATCCATGAAACAAGGGTCAGATAAACACAGAGGAGTTCCGGAAAGGCCCAGCAACGACTTTGAAGGGATGGTGATGGAGAAAAGTTTAAAAGCGTAGAGAATCAGAAGCCGTAAATATAATCCTGTTGAATGGTGTGATTAACTAAAGAAACGATACTTTGAAGCTATGAGGACAGTAACCTTCAGGTAAATTATACTATTTTGTTTGACATTTTGTGTGTATTGAATGACTTTATAATTGATTTACTTTAAATGGACATTAGTGAAATTGTTCTAACCATAAAAGTTTAATTTTAAGATGAAATTTGCTTGTTTAAGTAAAAAGGGGTATTTTGTTTTGATGTTCGGGAATATGATGAAAATTTGGGTATGTCTTTGAGCTCAATTAGACAAACCTGGTTAATTAACGTAAAGGGTGGTAGATGCTCCTTTATACTCAGACTCCGGTCTGCTTATATTGTTATATTAATTAGTAGGCATCCAACAAGGACTTTAATTCTGGATGCACATTAAAATGATAATAAAATTAATCTTGAAATTTTTTTGAAAACTGAATTTTATGCTGAAATTTAATTTGAAAATTTAATGTATTCTGAATATTGATGTAAATAGAGTTAACGTTGATGTTTGTGGTAGGAATGTGTTTGTTTTTTTTATGTATGAGGATGAAAGCTATCTAGAGGAGCAGCCGAGGCGATTAACAGAAGAAAATCAACGGACCAGGTGATCCAAGAGGTTTCACAGCAATATATATATATATATATATATATATATATATATATATATGTACCTACATACATAAATATATAAACTCTGTTATTACTACACTATTATAACTATACGCCATTCATAACATACATATATCTTTCTAGCAAATCAATTACATGCATAATTAGAGTATTCAAAACTTCTGAGTGTTGCTACACTTTTTCTTGAGGTGTTATGTTTTTTAATATCAAAGGTGTGGTGGCGCTCAAACATCCGTCAGAAAAACATCCCCAAGACCTCTTCTCATTATACGCCTTACATGTGATTTTCCAATTCTCCACCCGAAGGCACTACATTGGCCTGGAAGCGAGATTTTTTTTTTACCTGAAAAATTTGGAATTTTGCCGAACCCTTGCTGTTCCAAGAAACGTACGTGACAACAACTCGCACACGGGACTTCCATTTTACCTCTCATCCGAACGATGGTGTATTTTTGTGAAAAACGCCCGCCTAACATTTTTCAAGCGGACCGTGTCGGAATTCGAACCCGGGACCTTGGGCGTAGTAATCACACAAATACCACTACGGCACGGAGTCGCCTCTCGTTATACGCCGCTGGACTGAAGCCCCAGATCTAGACCGAAAGTCCCAAAAGGTCCTAAGATGGTAACCTCCATCGTTTTGCATTGTAACGCATTGTGACGACATCTACGCATGTCCTGACCTTTTGTGAAAAGCAAGATAGTTTCAAAGTGAATATTTTTAAAAGTATGGCAATACATCACCCATAATATAAGACAACACAATCACGCGTGTGAAGTTTTTAGTTTCAAGTAAATATTTGTTTTTAAAAACAATTATATTAGTGTATGCGGTTTATCTTCGCCGTGCCGCAGTTATTCTTTTATTTAAAACATTGTGCATTAAAAGAGTTCCTTATTTAGAATAAGAACATAAGTGTTAGAATAACTAAGACACGTCCAAAAACATCCTGTTTCTGTAACTATGTTTCTGAAATACCGCAATTTTATGACATCCTGTTCCCAGCTGCTACCATTTGCTTTGTAATATTCGCAAAAATAGAAATTGTATGATACTTTCATAATAATTCCTAGAAGCACTATAAATTGTGTATTATTTTTCCAGGATTACAGCGGTTGTAAAACATGAAAATAGTGGAAACAATCTACCATTATTTCTTCCTGCGTCGCAAATAAAGTATAAGAAGCCATTAATATAGCAGCAAAACACATCCATGAGGGTTGTGACAGTCATCATGTATTATTTCGCTGTACATTTGCTGCTGCTAAAGGGAGTAAAATGCTTTGTTTAACGAGTGGTAAATAGCAAATCCACATGTCAATGGGAAAACAAAGATACTGATTAATGAACCGAACAAACAATTCGCTTAACATATGAATCTTCTGACAATTTTGTTATTATACTCGCAAATTTCGAATGAAGATTTTTGTAATTTGCACCGTACCCATGTACACCTATACAAGGGGACATCTAAACTACATCGATTTGTGGATAATGTAATTTATAAGTTCCACCCATCAGCAGAAGCTGGAAAATACTTGAACCTTTTCTGACTGTATGACGCCTGTATAGTAGCAATAAGCTGTACTATAAATTTCTATCCGCTTATGATTTAGGAAAACTTTCCGGTGAATCTATAACGGTCGATTACTTTTTTATAGACACACAAATCATTCACGCAGAATTACAATATTTATTCAAAACAAATTAAATTAATGCGAGGACCAAAGATTCACGAGAATTATACAAAATACATCACTTCCTCCAGTAACTAAAAAGTTAAAATTAAACTGCAGTGTTCTCAATTTATATTCCAATTTTTATAAAGTGTGTTACGTTATTATGAAGTTAATTGTCTGGTTTCTTAACGTCCTCATGCATAAATAATTTGCTGCGTTCCTGACTTTCCTACTTTGCAACCGTGTATAACGCAATTTAAAAGTTTAGCATTTCAAGCAACTCCCATTTAAAAGTTATATGGTGGTATTTCAAAACCACAAACTAATATTGTTCAGCTTGTTTGATACTTATTCAACATTTTCAGACGATGTACTTCTATGGGAATTCTACACAATATATTTGCAACAAACTTCAAATAGAAATTTAAAAGGGGGCTTGCGGAATTTAATTCATACTAGTTTATTAGATAGCTAGTTGACTTTGACCAAAGCTAGTTAAATCATAATGAACAACTCTTATTACTTATTTATTGCTAATAATTAACCCAAGGACGTTTAGAGTCTCACTTGTTTTCTTACATTCGTTCAGTTCTACATGTCACTTATTATACAACCCGAAGTAGGTAAATGTCATAATTATAGAACGCTGACAAATGATGACTATTGTTTAGGTAGCTTTGTGGTTCATGGTATTGCAACGTAATCTACACAACAATCTTTCTGTGTTACGGCGCAAGGTGAGAACTTTCTACAGGACAATTTCGTTCTACAGCACGAGTCACCAGCAATAAATTGAAATGGGTGCTGAAAGTTTAAATGATTAAGTTGTTTATAAATAAATTTCTGTATAATCATATGTCTAACTATAGACTATTTTGTAAACTTACTACGTACAACCGTCTTATTCGTGAATAGTCGACTACAATCATATTGAATTGCATTTACTATAACCTAATTAAAATGTTAATGTACTTTTATTAAAACCAGACACTCGGTAATGTTAGTTACAACAATTATGTTTCTCATGACTTAAACTTAACAATTCTATTCATATGTACTAACTAAATTTTACCTAAATTGTCCTTAATTTTACCGTTTGGTTTGTTACATGAGATAATAGTGTATAGTCCCTCAAAGTAGCTACCGAATTTTTGCCGCTTCTCCCTTGCTAACAGGAATAGATTTCCAACCCTTATGACGTCGATGGTTTTTTTTCTATTATACTGTATGGTCCCTCAAAGTAACTACCGGGTTTTTGCCGCTTTTCCCTTGCTAACAGGAATAAATTTCCAACCCTTATGACGTCGATAGTTTTGTTTCTATTATACTGTATCTTTCTGTCTTTCTTTGCTTATTTATATTGTTTCGCTATTTTAACTATGATTTGTAGTCTGTACTTTAATTTTTTACCGTAATTTTCTATGCTGTATATTGGGTTCACCCCTTTGTTAATTCTTAGGGCAGGTGAATTGCCTTCGTAAAAACAAGTACGAACCGTGTATATCCATATGCGGTGCGGTATTCTAGCAAAAACTAAAATATTGAGTAAATTCATCCCAATCGGTTTTGGATTCATACACGTATGATCGGAGGTATTCGTTTAGTGTGCGACGAATTCTCTCTACTCCTATCATTTGTGAATGATACGGTTTAGAGAATTGAGGCGGTATAGATAACAACCCAATTACATTCTTCAAAATTTCATTTTTGTGCTCGGTCCGTAGATCAGTTCATATTTGCTTCATCGGTTTATTACTAGTATGAAATTGTCTACTAACGCTCTGGCTATTGTGGCACCCTCTTTGGTTGGTGTTCAAATTATTACAACGTACTCACTTTGCTTAGAAAATAGTGTTACCGCATATAAGTTTCCTATATTCGATATTACAAAAGGCCTTATCGTGTCAATGGTGATTATATGAAAACATTTTTAAGGTGTAGGAGTTAATACCATTTCTCGTTGGTGCTCAATTTTATTTTTATTAGTTTAATATTCTTGAAATTTGGCTGTGCATTGTGCCACATTAAAGCAATATATTTTACTTGAAACTGTTCTAATTTATTATCTCTGTTTATTTCAAATCTACTACACATCTTCTCTTTTCAATAATATATTGAGGTGCATTTATGGTTGCCCTATTATCGTTCAAGTGGGTGGTGTCTGAAAGTAGATAGACTGGGCTTTATTATTTTTTAATATGTATAAGGAAAAATAATTATATAGTTCATAGGTATATAAATATGAAAGTTAAATATTTAAAAATGAACAGTTTGAAGCAGTTTGCAAGCTTTTGGTAATCTTTAGAACTCTTCGGAAGGCTTCGTGGTTGCTTGTAGAACCAAGTAAGAACTTAAATACTTATTGAATGAACATATTTACAGTTTAGAGGTTTGGATGTCTTCGGTAGTCTTCGTAACTCTTTGGAAGGCTTCTGAATTTACTTGTGAGGCCGATAGATGGAAAAATATACAGTTTTAAGACGTCCAGACGTCTTCAGTATAGTCTTTGTAACTCATCGGATAGCTTCGTTATTTACTGATGGGATAACGTGAGAATGTAAAAAATTATGACATGAATATAGGAACTATAAATTGAACATATATATATATATATATATATATATATATAATCTTGGATTAACGACCTCCTTTTCGATAATTTATTATAATTATGTTTGCGGGTATTAGGTCTGCTGGAGTAAAAAAAAACTCTTTTTTATGACTTAAATTTTCGCATATATTTAATGATTTCTCAAAGGCAATAACTAAAAAGTAATTCAACTGTAATAAAGACACTGGTAGTAATAAGCGGTACTTACATTGAGACTAATAAAAATTAGCTTCCATAAATAAAATTTAAACTAGGTTCCTTTATATAATGTTAAAATTGAATTGAATAAAAATTTTTAAGTATAAATAAAATATTGGCTTGACATAAATAAAATTTTTGACAGAATGCCAATGAATGGTTGGAAAAGTTGATTTTGATAAAGAATTAGAATAAAAAAGAAACGTACTTGTGTAAATAAGCGGTGTTACATATACACATGTGTATTTGAAAAGTATGTAAATGTATATGTATAAATACATATATGTATACTCTTACACATAAATACATTTTTAAAGTGATATATATATATATTCATATATGTAAACAAATTTTCTATATAAACGTGCAAACACACACACACAGACACACATAATATATACATACACACCCACATACATGTACAATACATATACATACATATACACATACACACACGCACACACACACACACATATATATATATATATATATATATATACATGCATATTTACATACACATATACATACATACATACACACACATATACATATAAACAGACCATATAAATCTACACAAATATAAAAATATTTATGTATATATCTATATATATACACATATATACATATATATATATATATATATATATATATAATATATATATATATATATATATATATATATATATATAAAAGAAATATTTAAATGGTAATTAAATATGAGTTGTTTTAGATTTAATTTTAGATTTAAACTTAAATTTTAAAAGATAAGAGTATATGCAACTGAGATTATCTATATCCTTTTTATTATTTAATGTTTTTGAGTTCATGTAAATGTGACACATTTCCAGAAATGTTCTTTTGATTTATTATGTTCAATTTGTAAAATTGTTGGATTATTAAAATCTATTTTATGCTCTTTGTCTAAGACGTGTGTTGTGAGGGCGCAAGCTTTTGGTTTTACTCTTATATCGCTTTTGTGTTGTGTTATCCGTTGTTTTAAATTTTGAGATGTTTGTCCTATGTATATATGATGACAATCTAAACAATTTAATTTATATATTACGTTTCTCTGATTTAAATGGTTGGTTTTATCTTTAATTTTTGAAAATAATTTATGTATAGTGGTTACATTTCTTTTTGCAATTTTAATTTTACTATCTTTAAATATTATCATTAATTTCTCAGTTAAGCCTTCTATGTAAGGAAGAGATAAAAGTAACCCTAGTTTAATACGAGCAATCAGAATTTGTAATAAAATACTGGGTGTTCCATTTAAAAAACATAACTATGGTAAATAATTTTTTTATTGAGCACCCTGTATAATACTAATTAATTTTACGTTTTAGCCATTTTGAGTATACATAAGATTTATTTGAAAGTTTTTTCGCTAAACGTTACCATTAAGCAGTAATCGAGCGTTTCGTATGCGTTGGGACACCCGGTATATATATATATATATATATATATATATATATATACCGGGATTTTGAGATTGGTGTAATACAGAAAAACAAAAATACCACTAAAAAAGATACAGCGTGCTTTCGGATACTATTAAAAAATTAGTGAACTGTAATAAATCTCTGATGCAGGCAAACAATAACCCACTTGTAGAAAAGTTGGATGTCTTGGTTAAAGTGTAACCTTAATTCCAGATAGCAGGACGAAGAAAATTTTCGATAGTGTGGCGGAAATGTTGCTAGGATTGAAAAGTGATAGAAAGGATCCAGGATCGTGTCTAGGCGTTGGTAACACGTAACAAGGATATAAAGCGGAACCACCAGAAGACACGATTTGTCTTATATAAATTTGTTTAAGGAGATAGGGGATTCTAATTTAATTTGTAGACCCAGTGAACAAAAATACCCTGTAGCTTTCATTAACTAACTACAAGAAATATTGGTTGTAGCGGGAACACCGGGTAACAAAAAGGTAATGATAGTTATCAAAATTTTCAGTGGTTTGTCCACTGTCTGGGCATCAGTTAAAAGCGGGCTGTTTTATAAACTATGAACATTTTAAAATTTGATTTCTGGCGAGATGCTCTCCGATTTAGCGAGTGGAATAAACCATCTATTAAAGAAGTCGTTGCAATGGTCCTGGCCCCATAAAGAGGATAAATTTTTTCAAGATGTCAAGGACGCTTTCTCAAGTGTCGCATGTTGTCACATTCAGATTAGATACTTCCATTCTATATTAGGACCGATGCATCCGAGTATGCTATTGATTCATACCTTTACCAAGTTACGACGGAAGAAAAAAGCCATATCGTCGCATTTTTTCGAGAATGATCGTCGGCAAGAGTGTAATTTCTCTGGTATCACAAAAATACTTTAAGCATTATTGTCTCCTTACAAAATTGGCATGTCCTACTGCTCGGTCATGAAATAACTGTTTTAACGTTCATAGAGCTCTTTCCTTTCTTAAACTTTACCGTCTTTCGAATTCTAGACTTCTCATGTGTAGATTATATTTACAGCAGTTTGTTATTAAAATTGAATATTGTTCCAATGCGCAAAATGATGTTGCAGATGCTTTGTTGCAATATTGAAGTGGTCAAGGAGATTTAATAGATAAACCATATACGAACAAGATGGAAATTAATTCTTTAAATAAAAAATGCGTTCCCGAAAAATTCCCGATAAGATTTTAAACAATTTGGAATATCTGTAAGAAACTCAAGGCAACGACGAATTTTGTAGTACTACCATTCGGCAGTTAGGGGAAGAAATCAAAACGGAGAGGTTACTTATTTCTTTTATTGAGGTGTTGAAAATAAAACGATTGTGAGTTTTGACTTGTATCTTCTTTTCATCTATGTACAAAAAAATTAAAAAGAGTTACAGTGTAAATACCATAGCACGAAAATGAATGCTAATTAAAAATATTAAGTTGGAAAAGTTACAGCTATTAACAGGGAAGACCTGTCATTAAAAAAATTATTCAAAATCTTAATACATTATTTATATTGCTGTAATCTAAGATATTGGAGTTAGCTCACAACTATTTACTTTATGTTATACTCCATATCATCAATTATCTGAATACAAAAGTTGTTTAGTAACATAAATCTCATCTGTTTTAAACAAACATATAAAACTTGACTCTTATCATAGCACATGTTATTTTGAGGTATTGTTCTTAACAAACAAAACAAAAGACTATAAAGACATAAAAATTTTTTCCAAATTATTTAAATTACACTAAATAGAAATACAATTTGTTTCAACAAGATATCGTTCAAGCTTGTAAATCAAAATTCTTAATTTGGCATTTCGTAATTAATTACATTTTCAAACAAAACGTTCATCACTTACGTGTTGATTCGTCTGGATCACAAAAAAAGAATTGTACTCACCGAAGCTTCACGGCATTAAGTAATAACAATAAAATACAGAACACCTGTTAACAAAGCATGAAGGGCTTGCCATGTTTTGCAGGGTCGACGAAAACTTGATTAGCAGAACTACGAATTACATCTTGAGTTACGATGATTGGTATTAAAATGAAAATATATGTAAAGCTGCTTGCTAAAAATTAAAACTTCTGTTAGTAATAATTAAAACGCCATACTTTGAATAACAAACCGTTTGATAAATATAATTAGAGCCACCTTCTAACAGAGCTCGTTGCTATGGCTGCAACGCCAAGCTAAATGTAATTGCCATGAATAAAGCTTTCTTCCAGTCATGACGGGCCCCAAAAACCCACATACCACCTTTTTAAAAAAACGTGTCTAGCGGCTACATGCTAACGAACTACGTTCTACTTCAATACGCATGTTTGTCCACTTGCGACTGCGCTAGAAGTCAAATATATTAGCTTCAATATTTTCGCCCAAATTCATGCAATCTACACAGCACTAAGTGCCCCACGTACTTGCCTAAACTAAAGTGTTACAAGCTCTTAACTGGAATGCTTGCTAACTCATCTTATTCACAGGCATTCTGTGTATTTGATTTACGTACTGACCTTGATGTTACAATCAATATAAACACTGACAGGAAGTTCATCATTCAAAATTATTAGCTCTTAAATAAAATGGCAATCACAGTCCAAACATCGAAATTTTAACAAAAATAATATAAATCGCGCCACTAACTGTACACATACAGGTTGAAAACTATATTAGAACAAAGTCTGCCTATCTTGAAATGTCACAAGCAAAATCCATTCACAATCAACATATAAGCTGTTCTTTAACAGAACACCTAACAAGAAACTTTAACAAAGATTGAGCAATTAGCAGTAGTTCAATTATTATAAAAACCTCCTGAAATGCTACTAAAACCACAACACTTATAAATGTACAATACAGCACCGACAAACAAATTTAAATCATCGTAATGTAAGAATGCGCCACTACTAGTTTAAGTAATAACACTGACCTTTTATTAAAATTTATTTATCTACCAGACGTTAAGCCGAAACAGATTAGAAATACAGCTACGTTCGCATGGAGAAAAATGTTACTCAAGACTAGAATGAGAACCAACGCAATTAAAATTTCTGCAGGTCGGTTCCGTGCGTTGGCTTAGGAGCAAATAATCCTGTTGAAGAGGTCTGTTGATAGCCCTATGGAAAGTATGTTTCTATTTGAATTCTAATAATTTGCTAAATAATTGAGAATGACAAAGTTGGCGGAGGATTATCTATAGTATTTGAAAACCATGGACAGCACAACATTGATTTGTAAAATTGAAGAGAGAAACTGCATAGGTTTGCCAATGAGGATTTCAATATTCCAAGACTTAAAATAATTTTATATAACAAAGTGTTGATGAGAAGATGTTGGCACTCTACTAGTCCTAGTCATTTAGTGATATCTACTGCAGATGACAGACGCACTGATGATTAGGAATATTCGAAAGATGTTCCAAATAGTGTTCAGGAAAGAAAAGGAAGAAAACAGTTTAAAAACTAGTTGCAAAGGTAGGCTGAAAGGTGATACACACGTGATTGTAGAAAAGATCAAAAACAAATAGTAAGATCGGGCAAAAATTATATAAAAGTTCCAAACAATATATTTATTTTTCAACATAGTCACTGTTAAGTGTAACACATTTCTCGCGACGAGAAATGTTTTTTCATCCCGCCACTGAAGAATTCTTTCGATTCTCTCAATCCCCGGACGCGATGGCTGCCATCACCTCATCGTCCGAGGTGTAATGATTGCCCTTGAGATCTCTCTTGAGTAGAGAAAAATAAAAATCGCCCGGCGCTAGATCAGGGGAGTAAGGAGGGTACGGAAATGGTTCAAACTTTAGGTTTTCCAGTGAAACTTAGCTTGCGCGCGAGGTGTGCGGACGAATGATGTCATGTTGTAAGATTACTGACGCCAGGCTGTCTCTAACTCGACTAACGTCATTTTAAATCAAATTGTCGACGAGTGGGCGATGTATACGTCCATTACGTATCTCATTTACAATTATGATTTTTCCAAGCTCCAAACACGAAATTTTAATACCCATCAGCACAACAGTATCGTCACCATAAACGGCGATGAATCCCAGTAGGAGTCACATTTTCAACAGTTAAAAATTCGATAACAGTACGCTATTTAACTCGCGGTGACATAGCACGATAACACGTCTTCATACTTTTGCTACTCAAAACGAACTGGTGAACTCTACGCCTTAAAAATAGGCATGCGTATAGTGGGAAATTGTAACTTCCGAATGTTATCTTGCACGCTTCTATAGGTTAGGTTGTTTGTGATCTACCAGCATGTGTGCATTACTTTCCAGCCTACCTTCGTACTATATGTAATATAACGGCCGTTACACATGATAAAACAAAAATTAAAACTTCTAAAGGCCTCAAGTTTGTCAGGAAACTATCCTCCGCCATACAGTAGATGTCTAGATGTGACCAATTTTTTAATTTTTTTTTTCTAAAAATAGAGTTAAAGCGTATGTAATTATATTTTTCAGATTTATTGGAAAAATGAAGCCTACAAATTTAGTTGTCTCACATGATGAGGAATAGGAAACATGATTTAGTAACTTGTTTTATTAAATGCCGAAATTTAGTTATGGAAAAAGAATAATTTGTAATGCAGAAAACATGTTTTTGGTTACATTGACAAAAGCGTGTTTCAAAAAGACCCAACCCGATTTTTGATGACGTGAAGGTATTATAAAGATCTTAATGGTAATAAAACGTCCGTACAAAAATATCATAATTCCTTTGCAAGTGACATTACAGTGGATGTTTAAAACGAGCTCTGGTGGTCCGGATTCAGGTTCGTACACGTTTCATAAAACGTGCTGCCACTTTTCGTAATGTGTGCTCGGTAATGTGTGAAACTTCACGTTCAATATTAACTGCTAATAGTCAATGTATGGATTGCTTTTAAAAACCACACTTTTGAATATTTTTCAAAGAAAAAACAACTACGAACTTTGAAGGCCACAAACCTTTCTATATTAGCAATGACAAAAATATTCTCGTAGTCTATCTAGCATTTAATTAGTAGAATAATGCGTTGCATTATACTACTGGAACCAACATTCCCGTTTATTTAATTCTTAGATTGCAATAACTGTTGGCTTACGTTGCAATAAACAACATCATCCTCAGATTTGCTAAACAATAAAGGCCAAATTCAACTAGGCTGAAATATTGCATACTAAACACCAATTTTACGTGCATGTAATGGTCGTTTATGAAACGTGTAAGGATTTTCAACGATGTATATTCGGTACTTTGGATTCTTAATGCAGCTATTCAAGAGAAATTACGCGTCGTTGCTAAAAAAAACACGTTCAACATTTCAATACCGCTTTCATAAACAGGAGAATGAAAATATTGCCGATACCGTAAATGTTTTCCTTAGTCCATTTCTTTAGCTTCTTGATCGGCACTAATGCGGTGTTATCGTTCGAGTGGGCGGCGTCTGAAAGCATGTAGACTTGGCTTGATTATTTGTTTAATAAGTATAAGCAAAAATAACTATAAGTTTCATAAATACATGAAAATAAAAATGAAATAGTAAAAATTGAAAATTTTTAACAAGTTAAAGCAGTTCGGAAGTCTTCAGTAACCTTCGGAACTCTTCGGAAGACTTCGTGGTTACTTGTGGAACCAAAATAAACTTAAACACTTATTAAAGGAATGTATATACGATTAACGTGGTGTAAAAGTCTTCGGTAGTCTTCGGAGCTCTTCGAAAGGCTTCGAAATTTGCTTATGAGGCCCAGTGAGAACTTGAACAACGATAGTTAGAAAATATTTACAGTTTGAAGAGGTCCAGACGTCTTCGGTGGTCTTCGCAACTCTTCGGGAGGCTTCGTGTTTTACTGGTGGGACAACGTGGAGTTACAAGAATTATGATATGAAATTAAAACTATTAATTGAACATATATACAAGCATAGTAGGGTTCAGATGTCTTCGGTTGTCTTTGGAACTTTTCGGACGGCTTCGCGGTAGTGGTGCCTTAAGCCTCGTCGAGTGCGTCGCCGTTGAACTCAACGGGGGTGTCGTTTCGGAGGTAGAGTTGACAGACACAATCACAATAATAACCTGTCGATGAAGTATGGAACGGAGCTGAACGTCCATACGTAGTTTGTTAACTATTGATTGGTAAATTATAGGGACGTGCTCTGGGTACGGCGGCGGACAGAATCACCGTCGGAAAACACGCAGGCTATGGAGACCACTGCGCGCTGAAGTATAGCAGGCTATGAAGACCACTACTGGCTGAAGGTTTTATTTGTAGGTTATGGGGAGCACTGCAAGTTGATTTCTTAGGCTATGGTGAGCGCTAACGAATGTCTTTCGAAGAATTTGCAATTATATTTATACACTTCCATTTCCTATGCTTCCTGTGTTGAAAACCGTTAATAATGTCTTTAACCAATGGAATTGTGTATATCAATTTTCAAGTGTAAAAGAATCTCCAAATTTAGTATGACCAATGAGTGTGCTGATTTTTGGGTACCACAAAAAATGAGTTGGAAATTCTCGCGATTCTTGGTTTGTTATGTGTTCAGTTCGTGTACTTTGACATAGTCAACTGCAGTATATAATGAAAGGTTAACATTGTAAAGATAAATTTTGAGTGATTTTCTGGACGAGCGAACCAAAAATGTTCTTTCACATTCTGTATATCCACATTTAAAAGTGTCTACCTTGCGTTTTCGATCATGTACACTACCGATCTCCCTAAATTTATTAATCAAACACGATATTGTCGACTTGTTAAGTAGTAGAATTAGGAAATTTTAATTGGAAATTGTGTTTGTAAAATGTATACCCTCAAGAATAAACACGCATTTGTCCATGGAAAACGAGATAGGTAACCCAATAAGGAGGAATGAATACTGGAATAGGTGAAGTACGTGGCAAGAATATTTCCAATTGTTACAAACCATTAAACTTTAGAACAGTATTACCAAAAAGCATGCGGGAGAAATGCAAATTACCAATGCGCAACTTCTTTCGTCCTAATCTTATGGTTGCGTTCTTTTTGAAACACCCATTATTTGGTTCTTAAAAATATCTGTAGTGGTCTCATACAAAATAGTAATAATGCAAGATTATTATGAGTTGAATACTATCTAATGTTGTCATTCCGTAGGTTTCAACAAGGTAGATCGCCTTACTATACTAGATTGAAATGCGCTATGAAGGGCCAGTGGTCCATGTCTACTATTAATTTAATTGGTTTCTGTTTACGCCTTGCCTAATATAAATTAAAAGCATGCTCCTCTTATGTCTCGACTACGATTTGTTACTCGCGCATCGCCAAAGGTGAGCGCTGATTACAACCAATAAGATAAGTAAGTCGACACAGCTCTCTCTTAGAACACAGTCCATTTTTAAATATCACATTCGCGCCGGTTTGTCGGCATTAATTATTAATTAATTAACAACGTGAGCACCTCTATTTCCCTTCCTTCACCAACCCTCTCCTGTCTAACCAACTATGTATTTAGTGGTGAGTGTAAAGTGATAATTGAACACGGGGTAAGTTTTTTATGCAACCACATTTTATTACACGTTTAATTTTTGTTATTGTGAACCAGCCGTTCCGCTTAGGCGTGAACATACCTTTTTTTTTTGGTCTCTTCGGCCGGTATGCGTGATAGAATTGTCGTCGTGGTTGTAGGGGAGCTTGCTTTATGTTAAATTATTACAAGGTTGCTCTTAAAAGTATTTGAATTAAATTCACTCTTTTCGAATTGTAATGTTAACCTCGTAATTGAGTTTGACCTGCATGTTGATAAACGGTTATCAGCACAGGTGTGTTTGTTTATATTTGGATTCAATTTTAATTATAAAATACACTTCAATTCAATTACATATTTACGTGTAGTTTATGCTATTCTGAAAATGTTTTTCGACAGCATTTCTTTGCAAGCTCAACAAGAAGCCTTATTTGGTCGCTTGCAAGGCATTTGGGATTATGCTATTTCCGCAAATGTAAGTAAATTAAACTTATTAAAAGCAAAAATGCAAAGGCTTCCGATTATTGAAAATGCTCTCGAAAAACTACAGGTAGCAATAATAGAATTTAACGCTACTAAACCCGACCCTAAAGTACATGTAAAATTAAATCTAGCGTCTTTCGATGATCTGTTTGACGTAATTCGTTCAAAATATTTAGAATTGAAAGAAAATTTGACAAAATCGGTTTCTGCGGATGCTCTGGCATTTAAGGGCCCATCCGTTGAATGTTTAAAACCCCTAGAAATTCCTGTTTTTGATGGTTCCATTGATAAGTGGAATAATTTTATTACTACTTATCGCAGTGTTGTACACGAAAACAAATCTATTCCAGTCTCATTAAAATATTTATATTTTAGATCGTATCTCGATAAGGAAGCATTAAGTGTCGTCTCTGATCCAGCGTTAGATCCCAATTTGTATGAGCAAGCATTTAAAAAACTTGTAGATCGCTACGACTCCCCACGCAGAATTGTTAATTTTTATTTGAATAAAATTCTTCAATTTAAATCTACTGGTTCCTTATCAAATTTCATAAATACACATTTCAACGCAGTAAGCACTTTGAAATCTGCCCCCGACGTTGAAGATTTATCGGACTTTATTTTATTTTCTCTATGTTATCGTAATTTGGATCCTAAATTACAACATTTAATGCACGCGCGGATTCTAATGTGCCGACTTGTGCTAAGTTGTTCGAATTTTTAACCGCGTAGAATAAAACCTCAGAAATGCACGAAGATGTTCAAGCTTTAAAACCCGTCAACGTAAATATGCCACCGTGCTCCAAATATAATCTAAATAAGTCTTTTTTTGTAAAAGAATCCACTAACGATGCGCAAGTAAAATGCGATCGTAATTCGTGTCACTATTGTAATGAAGGGCATACAATTTACGCGTGCAAAAACTTTCAAAAATTAAATGTTTCCGATAGATACACCGCGGTAAAAAGAATGTTGCGTTGTTTTAAATGTTTAGGCAATCATATTAAGGGCTGCAACTCTAAAGGAAGATGCGGGTTATGTAGCTCGAGATATCATCACACCTTTTTGCATAATGCATCTCCTGTCTCGACTTCGGGACCGATAACCCCTGTGAACCCTTCCACATCCGATAAGAAAGAAACAGTTTCTACATGCAATGTGTCTAATAATCCTAAAAATTATACAGTGCTTTTAGGAACGATTCAAGCTAAGATTCGGGACATCAATGGCGATTTTCAACCTGTAAGGTGCGTTCTTGATTCAGGGTCCCAAATCAATGCGATCACTTCTGCTTGCGTGCAACGGTTGGGTCTTAAATATGTTCGCAATCACAGTAAAGTGTGTGGACTAGCCAATACCGCTGTTAATTCTAAAGGGCAAGTCGATTGTTTTCTACTTTCCAATTATGCAGATCAACGAATAAATTTTTGTGCCTCTATTCTTCCAAAACTTACAGGTAATATCCCTGGTTGTTCTTTACCACGTGGAATTTATGAACGATTTAAACATTTACCCTTGGCTGACCCTAATTTCCATGTATCCGCTCCGGTAGAAATATTATTAGGAGCGGACGTATGTTGTAGAATATTATTTTCGGATAACGCAAATAACCGTCTTGGTAAACCTCTAGCGATTGACACTATTTTTGGATACGTGTTATTGGGACAGGTGCCTTCTCCGCAAGGACCGTCAAACGCTACTTCGCTTTGTATAATGTCGCAACCTCTTTAAAGCGAAGTAAAAAATTTTTGGGCGCTCGAAGAAGTCTCGCAACCTCCTGCTGTGAATATTGACGACAATTATTGTGAAGCACATTTTGTTAGTACCCACTCTCGCGATGAAACTGGTCGTTACATTGTAGGATAATGCCGAACCTCTAGGGCGCAATCGTGAAATTGCTTATAACAGTTATCTAAGTTTAGAACGGCGACTTTGGAATTCAACCGAAAATCAAAAGGTTTATGATTCATTTCTCAAGGAATATCTATCTCTAAATCACATGAATGTTGCTCTGCAATCCTCCGATTATATTTTACCACACCACGGCATTCATAAAACCACAAGCAGTACTACCAAACTACGAGTGGTGTTTAACGGATCTGCTAATGATTCGATCGCTAAGTCCCTCAATCAACGTCTTTACGCTGGTCCGAAATTGCAATCAGGTTTGCCCGAAATAATATTTTTATTTCGTTCCCACAAAATAGCACTTTGTGCTGACATACGAATGATGTACCGCCATATTTTAGTACGTACACAAGATAGAATATACCAACATATATTCTGGCGACCCTCCCTCGACAGCGGAGTTCAAGAGTACGAATTGAACACGCTTACTTATGGTCTTACTCCATCCTCTTTTATTGCGCAACGCGTGTTAAAACAATTGGTGATCGACGAAGGACAACAATTTCCTCTAGCATCTGTGGCCTTGCTGAATCATACGTATATGGACGATGTGATTTCAGGAGCCATGTCCGTTGCGGCAGCTCAGCAGCTGCGATCTGAATTAATAAAATTGCTGTCTCTTGGCCAATTTCAGTTAAAAAAGTGGTCCAGCAATGACAACTCTCTTTTAAATCAATTCCAGGAATCTGAATTAGAACCCTCCGTAGCATTTTCTGATGAAATCTCTGGTATCAAAATATTGGGACTAGTTTGGAACCCGAATTCTGATAATTTCACCTACTGTGTTGATCCTTTCGAAGGGAATATTTCAAAACGTTCCGTTCTTTCATATATGGCTAAAATTTTCGACCCTCTCGGCTGGTTGACTCCGGTGGTGTTCTTAATAAAACATTTTTTACAACAATTATGGGTACAACGTTTAGGCTGGGACGACACGCCGGACACCGACTGGTGTTTGAAGTGGGAGAAAATTTGTTCCCGCCTTACTGAATTATCAAATTTGAAAATTCCTCGCTGTTTGTTTTTAGACTCGGGACAGTACCGACTTTTAGGGTTTTGCGATGCCAGTGAGAAGAGTTATGCTGCATGTGTTTTTCTACATGGCACGACTTCAGATAACACGAATTGCCATCTCCTACAAGCTAAAAGTAAAATTTCACCCTTAAAATTTCTTTCAATGCCCCGTATGGAATTATTAGGTGCTGTTTTGTTATCTCGTCTAGTATATTCTATAATCTATAATAAATTTCCTTATCCCTTAAAGGAAATAAAATTATTCACCGATTCTCAAGTGGTACTAGCGTGGATTAACACTCCTTCTTATTTATTAAAAACATTTGTTGCCAACCGCGTGGAAATTATTTTAGAATACACTGCCATTCAACAGTGGTACCATATTTCTGGTGAAAACAACCCCGCCGATATGGCTTCTCGTGGTCTTATTGCGCACCAGTTGATTGACAACGATATCTGGTGGCATGGCCCATCTAACTGTAGCGATCTAATTACGGCTTCCAGGAATTTGGAATCTCCCCCTTCTCTAGAAATTCTTCCAGAAGTAAAATCTCCCCCTAATATATTAGTTACTTCTACACAAAAAAGTTGCATTCAATTTTTGGATAAATTTTCTTCTCTCACCTTGCTTTGGCGTACTGTTGCATATGTAAACCGTTTTATTTACAATTGCAAGAACTCTAATAAAAAATTATCAGGCTCTCTTTCTTCTGATGAATTACATATCTCATTGATAACTATCATAAGAGTTACGCAACAGCAGTTCTACGCCGAAGAAATAAATCAACTAAATTTAAACAAGGGTTGTTCTAAACAACTCTAAAAATTGTCCCCCTTTATTGATTCGCTAGGTCTTGTTAGGGTGGGCGGACGTTTGCGTCACTCCCTGTTGTCTTATGATAACAGACATCCCTTTCTATTACCGAAACAAGCCACTTTATCGCGATTATTGTGTGATAATTATCACCTTTTATCTATGCATTCAGGTGCATTCATGACGCAATCACTTATTCAGCAAAAATTCTGGATTATTGGAATACGTTCCTTAGTTCGTCAGAGGATCCACAAATGCGTTGTTTGTTCGCGCTTCCGTGCGACAACTGCTCAACCGTTCATGGCCGATTTACCCCCTTTCCGTGTTCAACTGTCCAGAACATTTACTCATGTGGGAGTAGATTTCGCCGGCCCATTTTGATCAAGTCTTCTAATCGTCGTAATGCCCCGGTGTCTAAAACTTATTTATGCATATTTATTTGTATGTGCACCAGAGCGGTGCACCTCGAGGTAGTGTCAGAGTTATCTACCGAAGCATTTTTAGCTTGTCTGACAAGGTTTACAGCTCGTAGAGGAATTCCTGATGTTGTTTACTCAGATCAGGGTAGAAACTTTCTTGGTGCCTCGCGGTCCCTTAAGGAAGCTATCATATTCCTTAAATCCAACAACGATAAAATTTTCGCCGCTTTAGCCTCCCGCCATATCAAGTGGCAATTTAATCCTCCATACGCCCCAAATTTTGGCGGAATTTGGGAGTCTGGAGTGAAATCGGCAAAAGCCTTATTAGTTCGTACTTTAGGTACACGCCCTCAAACCTTTGAGGAACTATGTACAATTTTTTCTAGGGTTGAAGCCATACTCAATAGTCGCCCTCTTTGCCAGTCTTCCGATCCTAATGACGGTACGGATTATCTGTCGCCCGGTCATTTTTTAATAGGCGGTCCCCTTTTATCTCTACCTGAAATTACTATTCCGGAGGAAATAACTTTGCGCTCCCGTTGGCAGCGATTGTGTCAGGTTACTCAATCCATTTGGCGTCGGTGGTCCAACGAGTATCTTCACCAACTCACCCAACGTAATAAATGGCATTGTCCCACCATATTGCCCAAGGTAAATGATGTGGTCATAATTAAAAATTTAAATACTGCCCCCTTGTGTTGGCCTCTTGGCCGCATTGAAAAGTTATTTTTTGGTCGTGACGGGATACCACGAGTAGCATCTGTAAAAACCGCTGCAGGTTTATTTACACGTCCAATAAGTAAGCTTATTATCCTCCCTTTGAATGAATAAATTTTATTTTGGTTATTTTCTCTCGTATTTATGTTCCGTTTAATTTTAAAAATTTTTAGGTTGTATTAAAGTTTTGTTTTAATTTGCCTAGCAACCTTAACATTTTTAGGGTGTATTTTTAAATGATTTATTTTGTTTTGGTATAAAACTTATTCAGTTTTAGATGGGCGATTATGTTTACGCCTTGCCTAATATAAATTAAAAGCATGCTCCTCTTATGTCTCGACTACGATTTGTTACTCGCGTATCGTCAAAGGTGAGCGCTGATTACAACCAATAAGATAAGTAAGTCGACACAGCTCTCTCTTAGAACACAGTCCATTTTTAAATATCACATTCGCGCCGGTTTGTAGGCATTAATTATTAATTAATTAACAACGTGAGCACCTCTATTTCCCTTCCTTCACCAACCCTCTCCTGTCTAACCAATTATGTATTTAGTGGTGAGTGTAAAGTGATAATTGAACACGGGGTAAGTTTTTCATGCAACCACATTTTATTACCCGTTTAATTTTTGTTATTGTGAACCAGCCGTTCCGCTTAGGCGTGAACAGTTTCAAATCAGCACAATTACCAATGAGTAATTTTAGAGGTAATCGTTCCCGAGCCCACTCTCACACGTTTTCTGTATTTTTCTGCATTGCCAATTTATGTACGGTATACTGTATTTCCAAAGCACACATGACAAGCGTTGAGATTTGTCGATACTGTACTTTTTGTATTAGTTAAACCGTGCAATACAAAGTATCTGATTGCCGTCCCAGAGGGATAAACGAATGAAATTCTAAAGAGTATCGCAAGCTAAACTACAAGTCTGCAAAATCCAAATCAGGACACAAAAATAATCTTTTGACATCATTTCTCTAATATAAGCCTCAATCAGGATCCTTTGTGTAATGAATGGAACAGATGTGACTACCGTACTCCAGATTCTAAAGCTGCATGTAATATTCTTAGACGCTCATTCGGATATATTAATAAGAAGCATCTCCAAAAATTTCTACGATGCTGGGTATAGAGTATTTATGTTCCTTCCTTCGCAAAATCTGTAAGCAAGGCGCATTTGTTTAGATTAAAAGATATTACTGAGGAAAATATCTCACAATCCCAATTCAGCGGAGTTTAACTAAAAGACAGAATTAGATGCTGGAATAGAAATAAAGGATAATAGTATGACGGGTATTTAAGGGTGTGTCGGGTAAATCCTGAATAAATGGGACGTTATTAAATGAAAGTGTTCGCACTGCGTTTGTTAACCAACAACAATAACGTACTTAATTTTATCAAATAAAGTACAATTTACTATTAAATTCAATCTTGACATTAATTAAATTTTCAAGATTACAAACATTGGACTTTCGAAAAGCTTTATGTTTTTAAACCCCATAAGTTGCTGAAGTAAGTAAGCGGTATATACTTGATGCATTATCCAGATTTTTTCGACATTTGTGCTTAAGAACAGTCTTGTCAGAGAATAACACGAAATAAAACTTTGTATATGTATAAAGAAAGTTCATGGTGAGGGGTTTTCATTGTATCTTGACCTCTACCTATTTTCAAGGCCTTAGCTACTAGAAGGGAGCGTGATGAACGCCCACCCCTTCAAGGTTTAGTCAACTGGCAAAATTAATGTTCAATTAGTATATGTACTATTTTTTATGCGTGTACCTAAAGTCGTGTATCACTATCTACATTTTTATTTGTATTGATATACAGGGTGGCACTAGCTTTGTCATGAAATTGGGAATGCGATAGAGATTGATAGCCTAAACAAAAAACTATAAGGCATTTTACTCTTGGATCGATTTTTAAATACCTAAGTTAGAAGTAAAAGTTTCAGGACTGCTTTTTTGTTACACGTTTCTAAGAAATAACTAACCTATGCTAGTGTTATCTTGAATCACATCACGCACACGAATTAATTTCACAACAAGTGTTCCAAATGACAACCATCTTTACGCAATTTCCTAAACTACACAAAATACCTTTAGTTACAGATAAGTCATAACACTACGTTTAAGTATATTACCAAAGCCAGTAATGGAACTGCATAGTTCATTGATTCCGAGGAAGAATTAGATACTCCTACTGCTGCCAATACTATGACCCTTACTAAAGGATGCCCGCTCGCTAAATTGAATGTCTCTTTTTCAGGTGAAGGTTTTCTACCGGAATTATTATTTCGTATCACGGAATTCAGTGTTTCGCATAATATTTCTGCTCGGCAACTTTTTCGTTTTACTTTGGAACTAGTTACCGGAAATGCTTTACTGCTTTTCCGCGCACATCAGCGCTCCCTCAAATGTTGGGAAGACGTTGTTATTTTATTAAATTCAGAATTCCTACCCCTGGATTTTGCTTTTAGATCTGTTACTATTGAGGAAAATACTTTTACTTTACATGGCCGAGTTGTTAAGGTTTCTCCTTCGCCTACGGGTAGATCCGATACTTCTTCCGTACGTTCTACTGTTCTTCCTCCTAGTTCTACTTCCACTCGTCAGGTAGTATGCTTTAATTGCGACAAACCTGGTCATGTTTCGATACGTTGTACCCGTCCTAAAGTACTCCATTGTTATGGTTGCGGATATAAGGTAGTTACTCGACAAATGTCCCAACTGTCATCCTACTACTAATAGGTCTTCAAATAATCCTTCAAATTCTTTCCTCACCGCTAGTTTCCTAATTTCTTCCACTTCTCACCTTACGTTCTCTTCTGTATCTCATTCAGGTCATCCTGCTACTACTATCAATACATACCCTTCTTCGGAAAATATAGCTTCGAACAAAATTTCTTCTGTCTCTAGTTCTACATCCTATTCTACTCCTCCTTCTGCTCGCCCTACCTATTCACTCTTACCACAAACTATGCCTCCACCACCATCGCAACCCATACTTCGAATTAGTGACTTGCAGCTAGCTTCTCAATAGTTTGTTCCCGCTTTCTTAAATGAGTCTACCCAAGAAATTCCTGTCATGTCTGCAAGCACCGACGTAGCTGAAGTGACGATAACTTCTAATTCAGTCCGCGAGGGTCCTGTTGAAGTTCATGTATCTGCATCATTAATGTCTGTTGCTGTTGCTGTCAAAATTGTACATGCTCCTGCTTTCTTAAATGGTTCTACTCAAAAATTTATGTCGTACCCATAATAGCCGTAGTTGAAATAACGATAACTTCTAATACAGTCTGCGAGCCATGAATCTGTATCTTTAATGCATCTTCCCAATTTTGTCAAAATTTTACATGTTCCTGCTTTCTTAAATGCTTCTACTCAAGAAATTTCTGTCGAGCTGACAATCACAGCCGTAGCTAAAGTGAAGAGAAATTCTAATACGGATAGAGAAGGTCCTGTTGAAGTTAGTGAACCCGTAGCTGTGATGCCTGTTGCTGTTGTCCTTGAAGTTTTACCTGATCCTGTTTCATTATCTGAAGTTTTGTCGGTTCCTACTCGGATGTCTAACAGTGAGGAAGTCTTACTTAATTCTACTCCTTTATCAAACGTTGACGAAACGTTACCTACTCTTTCTCATTTTTCTCATGCGGACAGAATGCTACTTGCTTTTGTTCTTTTAGCTAAGGTTGGTGAAATCATAGCTGATTTCCTGTTATCTAATGTTGACGAAAGTCAACCTAATTCTGCTTTCTCATCTATTGCGTTACCGAAGTGTTCTCGGATTCTGCTTTTTTTTTCTAGGGTTGATATTGCTACAGTCTGAGCTGTTTTCTTTCCTAACTGTGATACTTCTAGTCTTTCATCTAACGTCGATAAAATTTTATCTACTTCTGTCCCTTTCTCTAACGTAACTGAAGTGTGCTCTGCTTGTGTTTCTTTTCGTAAGGTTGATTCTCGTACAGCTCATACTTTTGCCTTTTCCACCGTTGACTTTCTTACCACCAATCCCAAAAACAAACAATTTTCTTCCATAACGTGTTTTGAGTTCCATAAATTACGACAACCAATACTATCTACACTCTTGCCACCACTTTCTCAATCTCATGCTACAACTACTACAGCCCCTGCTAATCCTATTTGGCAGAAAACTGCCCACAAGAGGCAAACATTATTCTATGCTCCTTCCGAACCTGAAGATATATGTCGACGAAACCCTAATGTCTTTGATCTTGTTTCGTTCTCCTTCTGGAGGCGTAAATGTCTTAAGCCCAATATCTAGTCCCTGTGCCCCAGATTCTTATGCCGACTTTGCTCTCTTTCGGACTTGATTTTCGGACGTTACAATTTCGTTTGACTTCCCTGTTTTATTGGGGTTTTCTTTCGTATTTTGCTTTTTCTTTCACCCCGTGTGGGTCCGGGAATAGAATAGCCCCATGATACGATCTGCCTGTCGTAAGAGGCGACTACAGCGGTCCAACACATACACACATACACACTTTATACACGTCCAATCAATACCCACACACTTCATACACACACACACACACACACACACACACACACACCACACACTTCATAAACACCCAGTTCTACGCGGTTCTCCTTTCTTTCGTAATCTCCTTGTACCTTTGCACCCGTATGGGCCCGGAAATAGAATAGTCCCATGGTACGACCTGCCTGTCGTAAGAGGCGACTACAGCGGTCCAACACATACACACGCACACTTTATACACGCACAACACATACACACACTTCTTACACACCCACACCCACACACACACACACACATACACACACACATACACACGCACGCACACGCACAAACCTACTCATACATAAGTACACTGGGATTCTGTTTTATTTTTTTTTGTACGATTCTTAGTCTTTTTTTGGGTTTTTGTACTTGGTGTTGGTGTTATTCTTTTTGGGTTTGTCTTTTTCTTTCTCGTTCCTTTCGTTCCACTTTCCTTTCCCTATCCTATTGCTGGTTTTCTTTGCTGTCGGTTCCTATACTGATTGTGTTTCGTCCATTTGCTCTTGTGGTAGGTGCTTTCCAGTTCGTTTTTCTTTCTTCGGAAACACGACTTAGTCGACTTTAGGACTAGTCAGCATTTCTTTTCTTTGGTTCTTCGGTTACGATTTTTGGTTACCACAGTTTGTAGTACACCGTTTCCTTTTACCAGCATTCCTCCTCTCTTGCTCTCGTTCTCCCTTGTTGTCCCCTATGTTTACTTGAGGCTTGACCCTTGAGTCCTGTTTTGGCTGGTACTGTTGGTTTTCTTCCTCGCTTCTTTCCTTTACTGTTGGTTTTCTGCAGGAAACCAATATTCTTTTGCAGGTCGAATATCTTCCTGTTTCTTTACAAGAAACATCCGTCCTTTGACGACTTTTTCAGTGCCAATGCCGTTCCATCTTAGTCCTCGTTGCTTGCTTCCCTTTCTTTCTTCCTCTTTTCTCTCTTCTGTCATTGGCCTTTCGAGCCGGACGAGAGTTCTTTTTTTATTTTAGGAAGTTTCTTTATTGTCCCTTTTTCTTTTTCTGTTTTCTTTTTGTTTGGTGTTCGTAACAAATTTCTTTTTAGTTTTAAGCGAATTTTTTGGTTTGGGTTTTTTGCTTTGTTTTTTTGGGCCCTACACACATCCAAAACTTTTGTTTTCTTACCCCGAAATGTTAATTTTGTGGGGGACGGAGGGGGATTTGTTCCAATTTTGCTTTAGAATTTCCCTGGTTAACTCAAATCCCTTTTGCTTTCAGAACAAAAAGTTATTCGATAAATTAAATAGTCTATGCCTTGTCTTAGGTATCCGGTAATCTCTTAAATCCTTCAACATAATTAATAATAAATACGCTTTCTACAAACTTTCATTTTGAACTTATTTATTTCGAAACTACAAGTTTATACTACAATTAAATAGTGTATACTTTGTTTAGGTAATCGTTATCTTGGTATTCATTACGACCGCGTATAGTGGTTTTCTCTATTGTTCCAATGTAAAGCCTTGTTGAAATAAGGTCGCGCACTATCCGATATAACCCGGCTTTTCCGGTTTCAATCGCGCTTCGACAAGCGAGGAGTTGAGCTCGAATTCGTGTTATTTGAGCCATTGTTGAACTTAATTCTACAGCTTGTACGTCGAAATATTTTTTGCATTCTTTGACACTGTATTTCAAAACCAATGCACGTTTGTTTTTTTCTGTTCGACAACTAGGAGGTGACTTGCGTGAATTAGTGAGTCTTCTCGCGCGTACCCCTTCAAATCAGATTCTCTTTCTAGCTGGACGCCAAATGGGTTTTTCTTTCTGTAGACCAACTGCTTTTGTCTGCAGATCAACTGCTTTTGTCCGTAAACCGCTGTTGCAGTTATAGTGGCAGCGTAAATAGATCCAGACGACCATGGCGTTGTTGTGTTAACTCACCTCCGACGGCCTACAAGCTAAGTATCCGGACACCTACAGGTATGCAACTCGTTTTTTTGTGTGTCAATGGCATATTCCGTATCAATATTTGGTGTAGAAACGTGACATAGTAGAACTATTGCTTGTTGCTGCTGATCGATATTATCGCTCTACAGATGTGAGGTACCTTTGTTAAAAATGTTGGACAGACATACGCTTATTCTTTTATACTGATTGGTTTATTTTACAAACGGTACTATATACGATTTAAAAGATGTCCGATAAAAGCTCCCACACGTTAATTCTTTCCTACTGATGTGTTTATTTTACAAAAAGTATTAGATGAAATTTTAAAAACACTTGACAAAAGCTCTCACAGGTATACCGATTAATTTTATTTTGTGTGAAATAAGAGATGCGCACTTCGTATCTAAATTTTTAAATTGTCCGTGTAATATAATTGTTTTCTGTGAAATAATAACACTCAATTTATTGCTTTCGCTTGTTTGTACAGAATCCTTTATTTATTTTTGTGTTAATAGATAATCGTAGGCGATGTGCTTTATTTTTTCGCTTTTTTTGGTATTTAGATGAATCCCCTCACTATCCGCGTTTGATAGTTAGCCTGGTATTTATTTTTCTTCCGTCTACGTTTAAGTACGTAGCAAGTTGTTTACTGAATTATAATCTTTTATTATAATTGTAAATTTATCTGCATATTGAATTGACAAATAAGCGTTATTGAGATGTCCAATTTCAGTTATGGCTGGCTTTACGTTCCGTTTCCTAAATCAACTACAGCATAAATTTTTGCTTCCTTTTATATAGAAAATAAAATATAAAAGGCATTACTATAACTGGAAGAATAATGGTGGTGACAGCAGCTTCCCCATTACACTTCATGGCATCTTTGTTGCTTTGTTAAGAAAGATGATGTTTCCTTTAACAAGCTCTGAATTTTATATCGACAACACAAAGTGAAAAACGAAACAATGGATAATGATCCTAAAACTTTGATTGCTAAGGGTCTGGAAATACTGGCAATTACTTTTTATGAATTTGAAATACAAGAAATTCCACCCTTTATGATTTAGTGGTCTTTGATGTTTTTCAAACAGGTAATTGACGAGGTGTATAATTCATATAATACAGACATGTCAAAGCTTGTGGTCCGCTGGCCAAAATTTAACTATATGAGTACTTTACAATTACATATGTGCGGTTTGGTCCGCAATAAGCAGTCGCAAAATAGTGCTATCGGCACGTTTCTCATTTTACACCAATCGCAATTATTGTATCGTGAATATTTGATAGTTTTTATATTTGTGTTCGTTCTGTAATAAGGTAACTTACTCTCAAGTTGCATCTTTCAATCTGAGCAGTGCTGCTAGCACTAGAATTAATTCTAGATTTTCGCAAGATGTCGTGTAAAACACCTTATCAAAATAAAATTTATTTTTCTGGAAAATATCTTGCTGCGCCCGACGGAGCTTCTTTTACGACTACAGTCCATAAGTGGATTATTTGGAAATTGCAAACAAACACGAAAAAACTTGTGACGAGGATGTTATTATATAGCTTGTCCTGAAGAAAACATTAACGTATTCAACTGCGCTAAATTATCAAAAATGGTTTATAAAGATTTTATTAAATTCTCTTCACATGGTTACGTCCAATTTGACACTTCTGTATAATTTCAAATACAGTTAGACTATTTAAATATTGAAAAACTTTCACTCCTACTTTTATAGAAAATTATGCGAGGTTATGGTAATTTCTTGTATTTTAATAAATTAATTCAAACAGATAAGAGGCGTAATGGTTATTTCTTTTGTTACAAATTTGGTTTGAATCAATCCTTTCATAGTTAACCAGATATCATCTATTAGTGTTGTTAAAATGTTTGAATTTATTTCTAAGGTCTGCAATGGATTTTCCGTGAGTACTTTTTTATCTAAAATTCGAAAGGTCACTTTTTAAACTGGATTCAAGTATTGCCTTGTTACTCATTCATTATACACTTTCCAAGGCGAGTTAAGGTTCGAGCCTTGGGAGCTGCCTTTTTAAAAACCAGTTTCAAAACTTCTTAACAAATCTATTTTTTTTATACAGAAATTAATAATGGAATTTTGACAAGTTAATTAATATTATTCTAAATCGAAATTACACTAGTTAAATATTGTACTATGGTGAGTAGCTTGAACAACGAAGTATGGAGTTTGAAGACTGACTGCCGGTTCCTTGAGCTCCCGGGCTTTTTATAATGTTTCTACCACCTTCATGGCTGTGTAAACTTGCAGATCTCATGTCTGCTTACACTTAATACAATTCATAAATACAATGTTGCAATCTTAATTTCTAAGTAATCACGGTACCTGACCGTCTGTGACCTGATATCTGCAGTGTCACTATCGCCTACGATACAAAGTAGCGCATCCGTTCTCATGAACGTTAATAAACTTTATAAATTGTCCTTGTATTTACAATGTTGCACTTCACTTAACATATTCTTTACACTTTCTAATAATTTCCTAATTATTCTATTTTATAACATATACATCAATTGGGAGATACATAACTGGCTTTGCTATCAAACCCGATATCGATAAATTAATTGATAGGTAATTTTTAGTATTGAGATAAATTATGTTTGAAACTGCATTTCACATTCCACTCTGTACGACATTTCAGAAAGTGCAGGTCCTCAAGTTTTGAATTGAAGCCAGCAATTTTCACGCCTTCTTATTTTTCGGTGTTTTCTTAGTGAGATTGGTAAGAGAGGTTAAGTTAGTTTAATACGTAACTAATATGAACTTTATTTTCCGCTGATTTAGTCCAGATTTCGGTTTTGATTAAAATTGTGTATCTACGTTGTACACCTCCCTTTTCGTTACGCTTGGTTTTGATGGTTAGGCTGTATTAAAAATTGCGACTGGAGTCATTACTAATTTAGGGTCCTAGTGTTGAGGATTCCTCTTTACTATAGACAACCTGTTTTAGATACTCGTTACTCACGTATAGTAGATGCTCTATGTTTAGCAAACACAAGTTGCATCGGTCTTATCCGTAAGCTTTGAAGCCCCAACCGTGATATTAAATTGCTGTCCTTGTTACTAACTGAATAAATCCTACTAGTTATTTACAACAGTGTACCACCAATGTGTATATCAGGTGGATCGGTATAAAAACTCGTGTCCATGTGTCGATACACTGTTTTTTGTATAAGCCAATTTTCTATACGTACGATTTGGTACACGTGTAAATTTGGGATTTGTTATTTAATTATATTATGTGACGTAGCCAGAATTGCAGATGATATATAACGGCAATACGGAAATCTGTATGCTTACCTTTAGAGGGGCTTGGTGTTTACATAAACTGCACACATTTCTACTCCTACTAACTAGGTATGACTTTGAGGTTTCGTGGATAGATTTAAAAGTGACACCAAAAAGACAAATGTACTTGCTGATTATTGTTAGGATTTTTTTCTATTCACTTTCATTTATAAAAATCTATCGGCAAAAGGGGTAGAGTTAAAGTGTTTGTACGTAGTTACCTTAGCAATGATTCTGTCCATAATATGTTTCTATTACTCTTGTTTGGTGATATACAATGGGTCAATTTTATTTAATTACTATCATTAACATGAACTTTAGAACTAGAAATTGTTTCATTTCAATCATAAACGTAAATTTTTTATGGAAATTTCATAATAAATACAAAAATATTTAAATATGTTGCTAGTGTTTCTGTTTTGATTTGTTACGAATTGAATATTTTCTTTTAACGTCCCTAAAGCATTTCATTACAATAATTTACTCTAATGGACGCACAAAATTACTGTTGAACAAACAATGGAAAAAGTACGGGTTATGCCGCAAACCTCAGCTAGTTGCCAGTATAGACCAAGCGGACTGTCAACTTGGGTTTGTGTTGCGATAAAAAGTATTATGCGATAAATCCAACAACGATATGCACTTACCTTAAATGTGCAGGCTAGTAATTTCTGCAGGAGTTACTGGGGTTGTCCAATCCAAAATAAATCTTTGCTTACGGAATTGCAAATGCTTCAGGAACACGCACATACATGCATACGTATATAGAATTATACACAAGAGCACAGGCCACAGATAGTTGTCGAGCGTCGGTGGAAAACCGCGATTGACAATTCCGCCCTGGCTCATAGCAAACGAACCTTGATCTTTGCAAACCCCCCAACCAAAAAAAACAACAAAATATTGATAGTTTAAATGGGGAGAGAAAAGTAAAGGACAAAAACTTACTTTGTTGGCTCGAAAAAGGTGAGGAATAAAATGACCCTATTTGTAAAAATAAAAAAGAACAAACAAAAATTTTTCATGTGATTGTTGATCATATTATGTTAATTTAAGGGGGTAAAAGCGATGCAACCTTATTAAGTGCTCGTGCCGTTGCACCCAAGAGTGACTTTGACCGAACTACTCTAAGAATACCACCGCTACCGGGTATCACCTATTTTTACTCGAACCAAAGGCCAATATGCAGGGAGTGTGTCTGGGGTAAAATAAAGCACCAAATCACCTTCTTCTAACCGTTTGACAGTGCTTGTTCATTTAGAATTATTCTGAAGGGTATAGAAATATTCATTTTACCAACATCTCCAAAATCCCTGGATTAACTGTTGACAAAGTTGCTAACAAGCAAACCTGCTGGTAGGAATATTTGTCATATTTACCGCTGCTCGTACCAAAATAGGGCCGTCTGTAAAAATAGTTCAGGGGTCAAGGGTCAGTTCCCACATCTGGAAAAGCACGTAACGAGCAAAACGGTCTAGAGTTCAAGAATTCAACAATTCTGATGACAATCGTGTTAAATTCTTCCACTGTAAATTGGTTGCTACCAATAATCCTCTTTAGATGTAATTTACTACTCTTGATGCCCGCTTCCTACAATCCATCAAAGTGTGGTGTGTAGGAGGATTAAAGCACCATTCGATATTCCGGGTAGCTCAATAATGTGCGACTTCGGGTTTAGACAACTCAAAAAATTGTGAAATTTCGGAGATTTCTTTAGCAGCTTCGCGAAAATTCCGTTCTTGATTGAAATAAAATTTATCTAAGAGTCCGTGTCTAGAAATAAATCTATCTGTAGTGGCAAGGCATGATTCGGAGGTCAGTGATATGACGCCCTGAATATGAATTACATGCGAAACCATGCATATAAACAAACGAATGTAAGCTTTTCATACGAACAACTAAGCACAAACTAGATACTTTGACCGTAAATGGTTCAGCAAAATCGATTCCCGTGTGTGTAAAACATTTTCCCGGTTTGAGTCGGTAAGCTGGCAGGTTCGCCATAGAAGGTTGAATAGGTTCTGCCTTAAATCGGAGACATGTAAGGCAAGGAAACATTTCATTTCAAAGTAATCGTCGAATAGAAGGAATCCAAAACTTTCTATTTACGGGCGAATGTACTAAGCGGATTCCGTCATGGTCCGAATAAATATGATGATAGTCGCATATCAAGCTAGCTAACCTACTATCTCGAGGAATTAGATAGGATACTTAGTCGTGGTTGGCAGTTTGGATCGGCGGAAACAGCCCTTCCCCAGTAACTAAACTCAGTGAGGAAATAAAAAGAGACGATTGAGGATAATTCTTTGAGTAAGGTTCGCGCTTTTTCAACAATAAAATTTTATTTCGAAGATGCTCGTATTGGGAGATTTCAATAATAACAACTGAGGCATCACTATATTCGAATGCCTTTAAGTTGCTAATACGCCACTGATCCTTTGGCCCTTTATGAATTCTATTAAGACAGTTATACTTGGATCTAAAATATACGCAAAAATTTGTTGTACCTTTAAAAGATTCGAATATCGCAGCAAAATTTCTGATAATTATTTGACATCGATCGTTGATAACAGTGATTGTCATGCGGGGCTAGAAACATCTAACAATGCTTCGGACAAATATGAGAATTTACTGTCAGGCCATGCAGAAATATCACGATATAAAAAATAACGTCCTTTTCATCACAAATTACAACGAAGTAGTTCGGATGGCATTAACCCGCGACTAGCTGGGTTTGTAGCATTATCAGCACTGGGAACGTATCTCCAACGAGCCATAAGTTGACTTATGTGGATCTGATCTGAACAACTCTGTTGGCAAAAACTATCTGTAATCGATGCAGAGGGATGCGAATCCGTAACAGAGTATTGTTCGAGTTACCAAAACAAATGGGCTCGGAAAGGTGTAGAGAATCAAATGCTGGAGAAATAGACTTCATGAGTTTTGATAGAAGACAAGCACCTCCTAATTCAAGTCGTGTAATTATCCTTGTTTTAAGTAGAGTCACTCGAGTTTTAAAGTTATCAAATTTACAAATGTTGATCAACAGTTTGCAATCGCAAATAAATAACCGTAGCCATTCTAAGTTCGCCTGCATCTGCAAAGCTTATAAAAACACCTTTAAAATCACCTGCTTTCTATATGCAACGCGGAATAGACACGTTTTTAGGGAGCGGTAGTTCGAAGGGTATTTGTTGCTACTTCTATAACACTGCAGCAGAAAGTTCTTCGTCATATCCTACCTTGAGTAGTCATTATTCGTGAATAAGAGATTCAAAGGTAAATATAAATGGACTGATGTACCCTTTAATGTCAAAAATTCGAACAATACAAGTAATAATGCCTTTCTTCGAGGGTGCGTCAGAAATATTTTAAACTTTGCATTTAAGTACATTTAATCTTACATCCGAACAAAGCCCTAAAACTTTAGTACTAGAATGCGGGCTGGAATTAGGTATTTGTATTGTGTCAGAAGAATCGCCAATTACATTGGCATGTGAACTGGTCCATTTTCCCAATTTAAAACTACCAAATTTTAACAAATCGACAAGTTCAGGTTCGAGAAGTAGAGCATCTTCCACAGAATCTGCTCCGGATAAAATATCGTCTAGGTACGTAGAAGAGATAAGGGCGTACAAGGCTAGTGGAAATCTAGAACTTTTGTCATCCAACAATTGTTTCAAACTGGAAGAGCAAGATAAGGGCTGCAACATGCGCCTAAAATAACACGCATGCGTTCACATTATGTCAACGGTTTATCAGGGTTAACCTTCAAAGTATGTTGAATAATTATGATGCAGCAAATTGATCTAAACGTTTGACGAATGTCACAGGTTAGGGCAACTCGTGGAATTAAAATCTCGTGATAATAAGACCAATATCTGTTTGTAGTTTTGGACCTGGCATCACAATATCATTAAAACATATTATTAAAATCCTTATCAGCAAAAAACTACACGAATTTGGATACCGAATTCGGAATTCTTTAAAACTCCGTGATGTATCATCACATTTGGAGATATATAGACTGCCCGTACTAGGTGCTTCTGTAATACTAAATAAATCACGAATGTTTTCTGAATACAATTTTTAAGAATTTTCATCGCGCTTAAAACGCACTTCAAGTCTTAAAAACCGATTTATAACAAGTTTTTTAGTTAAGCCTAAAGTTTGCAAAACATTTTCTTTGAACGGTAATCTGACCATATATTGGCCTGATACGGTACGCATAGTAATAGATTTGAAATATTGTTCACAAGCGTGTTCTCCCGGTGAGAGCAATGGCGGGAAAGATATCTCTTCGAATTTCCAAATAAACGTAAAGTTTCATCTGGAATTGCGTTTTCAAAACATTAGTGTGCAAAGCTACACTCGTAGGTAAATGTACCGCGTGGGGTACTTCACCCATTATCACCCATCCAAATGATGTGAGAAAGGCTGTGGGTTTGCCTTTCAAATATGAGGGTTCACTTGGAGTACTATCTGCTACAGCTGACACCCTCAATAAAATATCGAATGGCGCTGATATATGAAAATCAGGATCAGTAGACTGAAGAGAAAAGAACGGTTGTTTTAGTTGAGTCGACAAATTAACTGTATGGAGATCCGCGTTAATTATAGATGCAACTATAGCTTCACAATTTAAACAAGAATTGCAGTCATATAAAGAGGCAATTTTACAATTAATTAGACCCTGCGCTTTTGTTAAACGGAACGGTCCTACTCCACGTATTTCAAACGGGCACTTTTTCCACTTAAGGCTCAACCTATCAGCTAAATTATAAGTAATAAAATTGGAATGGGATCTTTTATCCAAAATTAAACGGCAACGCAGCCAACTACTATTAGTCGACAATACTTGCACCTGAGCTGTGACTAAAAGTCAACTGTTCTTTTCTCAATGGCACAAGAATAGTCACGATTCACCGCAGTAGAAAAAATTTTTTTTGAATTCGTATGTGCAACAAGCTGTGCCTCTGCGTCAGTACATAAGGATGTAGTCTTAAGGACACTCTGTAGACGGGTAGATTTTTCGTCGTGTAACAGAAAAGTATACATTTTAGTACTACAATGTACACAACGAAATTTAGATTGACGAGAAGAACCTAGATGCGGAATTATGCACGTAAAACAGCTACGTTATTCTTGACCAATTCTGCTCTATTTCTAAGCGATAACGATAACAATTTCGGACATCCATCAAATTTATGCGCTTGAATACAACCCGGACAAAAAACGGAAGCTATTGTGCGCTCAGTAAGACCTTACATGTAATTTTCCAATGCTCCACCCGAAGGTACTACATTGGCCAGGAAGCGAGTTTTTTTGACCTGGAAAATTTGGAATTTTGCCCAACCCTTGCTGTTCCAAGCAAGGTAGGGATCTTTAACGTGCGTGACAACACTCACACACGGGACCTCCATTTTACCTCTCATCCGAACAAGGGTGTATTTTTGTCAAAAATGCTCGCCTAACATTTTTCAAGCAGACCGTGTCGGGATTCGAAAATGGGACCTTGGGCGTAGTAGTCACACACATACCACTACGACACGGAGCCGCCTTGCTCAGTAAGAGCGCTTGACCCAACTTTTTGTGAAGACATAGAAATGCGTTTTGTATGAGCATTAGTGTACCGATCGTCCTATTTCTGCTGAGCACTTGATGTAGGCAAACCTTAAGAACTAAGGCTGAAAAGGAAATATTTATTGCGTAAGAAATTTCTAAAATTTTTAAACGTAAAGAATTCGCTTTTAAGTAATGTTCCTTTTGGAATTTTTGTTTTGTGTTGGGATCTAACAAACCAAAAGAAAAATGTAAAAATATATAATCGGCTAAATCGGAAAGTTTCATATCGATTAATGCTGTAACATTGCTGGTAGTGTTTCACACAAATCACTAAGAGCTTGAAAGTAGTTCGTCTTCAATTAAGAGGGCGTAAAGATTTTAGATAGATAACGATGAGCAATTAAGTGTTTATTTGCGTAACGTTTCCCCAGCAGATTGTATACTAGCAAATAATTTTCTGGTGAAAACCGTACATTTTGTGCCAACTTCAAAGCGGAATTTTCGAGATAGGAAAACAAGTATGAAAAATTTTTCAATGTCACTCAACGCATTGTTTTTGTGAATTAAGGTATCATACAGGGATATGAAAGCATCAAATTTTTCCTGATTACCTTCAAATTTGTACAGTTTCAATTCAGGTAGGCGAACATTCGAATTGTCTTCCAACGTTTGTAAAAGTCCATCTCTCACGGGAATTAAATAATCAACCCGACTTTTGAAGTTATCTAACTTAGCGGGTAAATCTCTGATCGAATCAAAACAGTATCGAAATCGCCGAAATAGTTTTCTTTTTTGTTGCGTAATTTTTTAAATACAGACGTACTTTGTTGATCGAGATTGATATTAAGGTTGATAACCGGAATAGAATGGAAATCATCGCTTGAATAAATTACAGTATTCAATACAATACCAAACAAAACACTGTGATTTTATTTACTATTTCGAACGTTGAACGTATACATCAATCACAAGAGATAACAATTGAACGAATTACCTTCCAATTTAAGAACAATCCTTGAGCTTGATAACAGGTGCATGTGTAACAGACAAATGATATGAAGTAAATTTTAGTACTTTTATCTCTACACAAAATATTTTAAATAAATTCGGTTTTAGGAGTGGAAAATGTTTTATGTTGAACAAACAATGGGAAAATTACGTGTTATGCCGCCAACCCCAGTTAATTTCTCGTATAGAGTAAGTGGATTGTGAACTTGGGTTTGTGTTGCAAAAAAGAATGCTATGCGATAAATCCAACAACAATATGCAATTACTTTGAATGTTCGGGCTAGTGGCTTCTGTAGTAGTAAATCACTATCTGACCTAGAATATATGTTACGTAGTGATGTGTTGAATCAGTGGTATGTTAGCAACAATTGCAGTAGATAATTTAGTTGCTTAACTTCCATATCTGAAAGAAACAACTTCGTACAAACTAATTTCAGAATCATGTTAAAAATCCATTAGCTGTAGGAGCCCACTTATTTATCTAGGCGACTAGAACGTAATGCTTCTGTTTCAGACAGTTACAAATCATTAGATAGATCTAGAATAAAAGTTCGACCACCAATAAATTGAATATGCCTCATTAGAAGCTCAAAGCCAAGAACAACGTAATCCCCTTTGGTGAAACACGTAGCAAATAGTCGTAATAGTTTCGAAAACAAATGTTTTAACAATCTAAACCCACGTTTCAAGCGTATTACAATTTCTAAGGAAAAATATTGAAAGAGTAAATTTGCTATATTTAAATTATAATTGCATGTACTAATAGATCCTACAGGGTGTTAAATAGGTAATTTTAAATAGCATATGCGCCAAATTATTTAGCTACAAGGACGGAACGTAACAAAATTCAAGCTTCTAAATGTTATTTCGAGTTCATATATTAAAATCCGGCGCCTTTCTTCATTTATTTCTGTTTTCTTTTTTTCTAGTACGCTAACTTTTACCTGATTTTCTCCGTCTAGCAGCTGAATATATGTTGTATAGTTATTTACCTGCTGCTATTTAGAGATTCTTTATTTACAGCCTTACTTAATAAATTATTTGTACGCTTTACTTTTTCCCAAAACGTTTGTCTATTTTTTTATATACCTTTTGTACTTTGTGTCAATGATTTGTCTTAAACCTCCGTACATTATACATACAAGTCTACATTTAGAGTTTTTGTGGTTCTTGCGTTCTTCCAGCAATTTTGATATGTGCTCTTCTATCAAAGGTTTTGTGCCTATTCATTTGTTTCTGCTGATGTATAAATTCTTGTCTAATACTTCTTAACCCTACTACATTTTTAACGTTTCTCTTGCTGCTGTCAGTTTCTTCTTGTTCCGATAATTTTCATTCCTATTTTCTATACCTTTTTGTAAGTTATTAGACCTTAGTTGGCATTTCTTACAACTGTGATAATTATCTATATATGTCTATGTGTGGACATGTAATACAGTATATTATTTCATTTTAGAAAGTTTTATCCTTGATGCATTCTAAGTTCCACTTCTTTAAACATTATCATTTTGTTAAGTTTTGCAAATGTAGTAGTACTTTCATAAATGTTATCGGAATCTATATCTGCTCCTGGGTATACTATAAAGTATTTTATGTTGTTTTTGAAGTTCTGACTATAATTTAGTCAAGTCTGTGTTTTTGGGTTTTCTTTGTTTATGGTCTTCGATTGTGATTTTTAAAAACAACATTAGCAACTACCAGTTTATGGTTTGGTCAGGACCCTATTAACCGTTCTCCTCTATTATTTTTTTCTCATAATCTATGGGCTTTTAGAAATTGAGCTTGATTTCCTTCGCCGATATTGGCTTGTCCCTTAATTAATATCAACCACCACCTTTAACACATTTTATCGGTCTTCCTAATTATTGGTCAATTTTACAATTATGGCAGAAATAACTTTTTAAGTTGTGAATGATTTTATTGACCCTTTAGATTTTGTCTACACTCTGCTAACCAAATATCACCACTAGGGGGCTAAATTATTAAACCCAAAAGAAGTTCTACCCAAGAACCTATGACAGTTAAACAGTAATATGCTCAAAAATATAAAAGAATATACGAAAACGCAACTTCATGTTTGCGCTATGATTTAAATGTTATAAGATTTACAAGACAAAACTTTGTGCAAGTTTTGGTAACGCAAAGAAAATGTCTCTGCCACTTGTAATGCGTTGCGTTACGCGAGTTATAAATTACAAGGGAAAAAACTTTAATTTGACAGAATAAATATGACGCACTATGTATAACACATTTCATAAATGACTAATCTTAATTAAGTATGATATTTTATTTATTTTGTTTTAGAAAATATAATTTTACATTAGAACTGTTAATATAACGAAAGCAATAAAAAATTAGCTTTCTTAAAATAAATTGGTATCATTTAATGCAGTATTAAGGTAACGCATAATTCATTAAATAGGATAAATATCGCGACCATAAAAACCGCTGGAACCAAGATTTCTTAGATCATATAACGTAATTAATATGTAATGAATGCATGTGGTCATGCAATAAACTCAAATTGCAAAATCATGGAGTTACTTGTGATACAATACACATTACGAAAGAACTCAGGTTCATAGATTACGTTAAAACCGCAAACAGGGAAACACTTCACTGTTGTGCATTTCTCACAAAAATCTTAAGAAAGCTTTTGTACATCATACATTAGAAATGATTTCATATAATAATATATCGAAACAATTACAGCTATATCTTACAATGTAAAAACTCAGATAGTGAGTAGTGGAAATTTACCGATATCAGGTTACAAATATAATCTATCATTTCAGTACAATATAATGTATTTAATTTATATTTCTGAAGAAATACGGAAACGCGAAAAGTCAACTTAAGTAAATCACATGATACCGTAAGTACTTTTCCGAGAACCCATACCATAATCTCAATAGGAAGACCGTACCATGGCAAAACCTCTGACTAAACGGAAGGAAAAGGGGAAATTGAATGTGAATAATTACATTTGACGGAAAAAAGGAAAATAATTATTCACGAACCGGTAGTAGGAGCCGGTCAAAATATAATCGTTTGAATGTGTAGTATGGCAGTAACCCGTGTCGAGTGGGTCGATATGAAGTACAAAATTAAAAGTAGACGATACACAGCTTTAAAAAAATTAATATAGATTTTTCCGCAGGTACAATAAACGCTGCGTGCGACTAATTTTCGTACTTAGACTTGCGCATACGATGCACATTTGATATATATCTTTGTGGAATTTGCGTAGTTATAATCGGTTTAAAGCGTTAAGAATCTGTAGAGTTCACACCGCCATTAATTTGTAATTTTGGGTTATATAGTATTAAGGGAGCGGATGTATACAGGACGATAAAATGAAAAATACAGATGATTGCTCGGCATTCTGATTTTAACAAATGAGGAGATTGAGTTTTTATGTGTAAATTCAAGAAGTATGTACATGTGGATTTAAATTGCCAAAACTATTCATTTATGCAGTATGAAATTAATTAAAGTGATAGCAATTATTTTACTGAACGATGATTTCGGGGCAGAACAAGTGTTTGTTAAATTTAAACACAATGTTATTATTTTAAAATATTAAGAAATATGTACCTATTGATTTTACATTTTTGTAGAATGAAGAATGAAAGTGTAGAACGAAAGAACTGGTATTGACAAACGGAAAAATTTGGTGTAATAGTATTCTTGAAAAATTCGATTTAATGAATTTTTAGGATTTCTTCTAGCAACACCTAATCAGGGAAAGGTTAAGGAACTTAAATTTTCCTTATAAAGAAAGTATGTTTATATTTGTATTGAAATTATTTAATGTTAATAGAGCTTAAGTTTAGGTTGAATTTTATTTGAATTTATTATAAATTGAATAAATAGACATATATGTAGAGAATATCTAGTTCCCCCGGTGATGGAACCTCATTTAGAAGAGGTGTTTTATTTTTCTATTTTATTTAACTTGACAAAAATTTAATAAGTGATTTAAGGGTATTTTAGAGAACGCTATAGTATATTGGGAAATGTTTAGGAAATCGAAGCAAGGGACATTTGCGGAATAACTGTCTTCCGTTTAGGAAATAGTATCCAAGGGAATTGCTGACTAAACGGTTTGGAGTCCTTAATTGTGACAACTCATTTAGGGTTAGCTATTAATTGTTTGTATTTCAGTAATTTAATTTATCATTTTTATTTTTTATTATTATTACTGTTTTTATAATTTCTTCCACAGGAACCCACTCCCGTACCAGTGAAATTAGCCGACGCACCATTACAGCTGTATGCAAGTTAGGTGTAAGACAGGGCCTAATGGCCCTAATCGCGCTTGATGCAGTTTGTATTGTAACATAAATATATTCTATAGCATTATGATCATAAGAACCGCTTCAACATAAATATATTCTGTGGTATTTAATCCTTGTGTTCGATGTTGTAAAATCATAAAGGAACAATTCTATATGAAAGCGGGTAGTCGTGTTCACTTAAGGAACTTAAATGTTTTGTACGGAGATATTTGGTATTTTTATAACTATCAAGAAACGAATTTATTTGGAGCTTAGTAGGTTGTGTTGTCTACCTTTCAGGCGGATATTTCCTACGCATCGGTACAATCGGTACAGCGCGTGTGCATACCGGTCACGAGATAGGACACGCCGATGATGTGTCGCTAGAAGGGGCCGCCATTTGTCTTGATAGATGTAGTCGCGTGAGCATTCTTTAGTTTGTTAAGAAGATGAAACTCCAGGCCTTACCTAAGTGGGGCCTCCACATCGGTTGGTATGGGAGATGGTAGAAGGTGGTGAGTTTTGCTTTGGGACGCGGATGAAGTGCCAAGCTCCTGCGAATCCGGCAAAGCGCTAAAACACGCCATTCCTTAAAGATTGTTTTGAGATTTGTTAACGACGGTATGAAATGATGGTTTATGTTGTATTTGAATCCAATATTGGAGAGCAGTTCATTTGTCGAGGCGATTAAAGTTTAGTAATAACCAGTCGAGAAGCAGATTTTTGGAACATGTGTGCTGGTAATTAATAATTAGATTTGGAAACAAAAACCTACAGGTATCAATCTTTCTTTATTCTGTTTGTGAAGATTCATAAATGTTCGAATACATAAATTTCGAAGTCCGTTTGATCGAGTTAAAAATTTTGTATGTTTAGAGCAACATGAAAGAAAATAGCTAAAATTAATACAGTAATAGTATTACAAATTTGCATAAAGTCACTTGTTAACAAAATGATAGTTCAGTCCACTTTTTTTGCCTTTTAAAATATTTATTTACTCATATTGAAACCTTTATAAGCCTCTAATACCAGATGTAAATGAAAAGTTGTTTGCTTAAGTTAAAAACACATGTGATTCGTTTTTAATAGAAATAATCTTTGTAAAACTTGTAAACCAGAACTCAGATCTGAAACTTGGTACTAAAACTTGTTTGATAGACAAGGGTAATTGGAGACATCAAGTTATTCTTTAGTTAATTATAGAATTCAGGTTAACAGTACTAGGTTTCATTGAGCTATTTACGGACTATTTTAAATTTATGTTTCAGATTCCTAGTACTTTCTCCAGAAATTTGAGAAATAAGTAAAAAATAGGCTAAATACGATTTCACATTTTCTGTACTTCATGTATTTGATTTTTATTAGAGATTTAGTTTTTCAAGCTATTACATGCTTTTCTTTACCAAAATGAATACTGTTGCTTTATAGGTATGCTATTTTTGTGGACTAGACCCACGCCCATTATTATACGTTGCCTGGTTACACGTGGCAGGCAATGTTGAAGCATACAGGACAGGAACTCGAGTTGTTGACCGATATTGATCAGTTATTGTTTATAGAAAAGGGTATTCGTGTAGGTCTTAGTCAAGTCTGCTCAAAATGACGTGCTTCTGCGAACAATAAGTATTTACCAACTTATGACCCCTCTAAACCCGATGTATAAGTAGGGTAAAATCAGGTCTTCTGTGACCACATTTCCACCAGCATCCACATTTCCACACACATCTGGACCAAATTTACATGTAAATTCCCATAAGGAGGAAATGAGGAGATTCATCTCCACATTTCCACAAGCATCCACATTTCCACACACGAGATAAACCTATTTTTAAGATTTTTTTATCTTTCATCTGAACCAAATAGTTTTCTTTGTCTAGCCAATGCATCTTTTGAGATAAACCTATCTTGTTTGGTATTAATTAACATTAGAATTTTCTCAGCTACCCGAATCTCTAGGAATTTTTTCGATTGCATCACCCCCAAGGGAGCTACCCTGATTTTAAGATTTCTTACCTGTTGCGACTTTTGAGCGTTCTTATAAATTTTTTTATACATGCGATACATTAAATTAGCTTAGAATTTTACACACAACCCGAATCTGCAAACAGATTTGAAATCGGACCACGCCCTGCAAAGTTACATATACCCTCTGCGAGATAAATCTTTCTCCACATTTCCATCCACGAGATAAACCTACCTTGTTTGGTATCAATTAAGATTAGAATTTTCTCAGCTACCCGAATTTCTAAAATTTTTAGATAACGCCATCCCCAGGGACCTACCCTGATTTTAAGATTTCTTACCTGTAGCGACTTTTGATCGTTCTTATAAATTTTTATACATGCAATACATCTTGTTAGGCTAGAATTTTATGTAGAATCCGAATCTGTAAACAGATTTAAAACAGGACCACCCTTACCATTTACACACACCCTCTAAATTATAACTTTCCTGCAGCTTATACCTAAAAGAAAATCTAAAACCATTCTTAAAACTTTTATTACAGACAATTTTACTAATACAGTTTAAATTTTGTAAACCACATTTCTAAATACATATTCACAATTTTTATTTTGAACCTAGAACTTCTCATATCGGCTCATACTTATTAATATTTATTTCTAAATAGAGCACCTTTTCCAAAGACCAACCGGACCCGCATGCTTCAAATTCCTCTGATTTTGTTCTTATGGTTTCGCTTAAGACCTCGTACATATTTTCCAGATTACTAGAAGACGTTATAACCACATTTTTTGTGTTAAAGGATTTCACATCGGTAGTCTCTTCCCCGATTTTGGTGTAAACGCCGTAGAGTTCGCAATAGACTTTTACTGCTGTATGTTGTATTCTTTTTTCATTAATTAATCGAATAAATCGCTCTTTCTGCTTCCAAAGAAACTCGGCACTCCATCGTCGACACTGGCGTTCTTTATGCGATAGCTAGCCATACGGTTGTTAAACGCTGTGCTAACCATTTCTACACAATCGTCGCTAGTAGCGGTAACTGATGCATTTTTATGTTTGTTGCTCCTTAAGTGTGCGGCATAGGTAGTTTTCCATTTCGAAATCGCATACTTTACACATAATTCGTGGTTGTTTCGTACAAGGCCCTTTAACAGCTGCACCCAACTTATAAACCCGTCCTTGTCGCTGTAATGCCCATTTAAAGTACGCAATCTCAGTTTATTTGCCAGATTAAACAACCTGACGAGTTACCGCTTGCGGGTTTACATCCCGGAAGTCCGACACGCTCCATTAAACGGTTTAACCTGGTCAAACACCACTAGCACTGCGACACAACTTAACTAAACTTCCCTTTGTACCATAGGCAACCAGTTTCAAACCGACAATAGCATTCTCGAACAAACCAATTTCGACCTCCAAACTTTGCGCATGCTTAACCTCCTTCTCGATGCACCGACATAGAACCGGAAACCTCGTCACGACCACGTGATATTAAATCCAAAGCAACACAGTCATTGAAGTCAGCATGACAGACGACGATACCAACTTAAGTTCTATACCACTTTAGTCCACAATACTTCAAACCACACGATCAAGTTTCAACACACGTCACCATTGGCACATGAATCATTTCAGAGAACGCACCGCGCACAGCACGCGTATCATCATTCCTTAGCAGCCGTTATAGATTTTTAACACACCAGACTTACCTAAGCCATTCATAGACTTGTATCACACACATACCTTTCGCACCTTACAGCAATCAGTATTTAGCTTCGTATGTCAACTTACAACTATTTTGACTACGTTAACTCACGCATTTACAGATTCAATCTCGCTTAGTTTAGACCACGTCTGTCCCATTTTTACAACCTATCCCTACCTAGAATGACCGAACGTTAATCACGTGTAAAGGTCAAACAGTCGAACGATTTCTGACGGAGAATTACAAACCATTTCAAACGAAAACCACAATTTAACCGATTGGCTAAGAATGATTTACTGTCTCTTCCTCGAAACCACTATTTTGTAACGTAACCACCACCAGCAGCGATACCATCCAATCATGAAGTCAGCACCCTATCCGCGCAGCACATCCCAGCCATACTCGCAGTTCATCCCCATGGCACACGCGTTGCACGCCATGCACGTCTTCACGATGACCTTCACAGCCTTTATAACATAAAGATTACACAACGCATTTAGCGACACATACAGTGTAATCACTCACATCGTCATTAAATCACACAGTTACACACAGAAGACAGTCCTTTCAGCATCTGAGTGGTTTACTCATTTTTATCGCAGCGCTAACGATCCGTCTCATCCTTTCATCATCGAACAGAGACGTTCAGGCCGAATCAATCGACGAGTCTATTCGCCAGCCAACCATTTTTCCAAACCAACCCCACCCCAAACCAGGGTTTGGAAATTTTGGGTTTCATTTCCCTTTGGTTTTTTTGAAGGTTTTAAAAGATGAAAGGTTTGCAAAAAATTTAACACCCAAAACCCGTTTAACCCCGGAGGAAATTTTTTAAAACCTTCGGATTAAAACCCAAAACCTTTCCCAAGAAAAAAATTTGTGTTCAAAAAATAAATTTTTCCCAAATTTTCTAAGATTTTCCCTTGAAAACCCGGCCTTCCCCCACCATTTTCCCCGTTTTTCCCCTTACCCTTAAAAGGGTTTTTAAGGGGTAACCCTTGACCGGACTTTTGGATTAACTTTTTAACAAAGGGTTTTAAAAAAAGGGTTTCGGAAGACAAGTTTTTTTTTAAACCCAAACCCAAAGAAACTTTCCCGTTTCCCCTAAACCCCCCCAAAAAAAAAAAAGCGGCTTTTGGAAACATTTCCTTTTTATGGGTTTAGAAAATTTCCAAAAAATTTCGGCCCACTTCGACCTTTTTCCCCAACCCTTTTCCAAGTTTTAAACCCATTGGGAAAAACCCACACGTCCTTTACCAACGCAAAAAACCCCTAAAAAAATCCCCCAAACCCTAACCTAAAGGGACCCAAAAAATTTAAACAAATGGGCCCTTAAACAGAAAATCATCTTTTGGTTAAAAACCCCCAAAAAAATAAATTTTTTATTGCCATTGACAAACCGACATAGGTTTCCCGGACTAATACTATCTGTGCGTCCATACATTAGATACTACCTGTTTTCGTCATGGTGCAATTTAAAAAACCGGAAACGTCTTCATTAACGATCGTCAATAAAAATCCAAGGTGCCAGAAATTTGTGCAAGTCGTCGGAGCTCAAGTCACTTCCAAAAACCTTTCAACCATATAGTAAAATACCAAATCTGTTCAAGGTACTACATAAAGTATTTAATTATTCTCCGATCATTCCAGTCCATTGATTTCCACAGACACCCAATCGCAAGCTTCCAGCATATGACTTTGCCATTTGATCGATGTTACAGTGAAATTATTTCTCACGTTTCGAAGCACATTTCACACTTTGGGAACATCATGTACCAGACCGTTAATGATCCGAAAGCTACCAAAGCAACATCATTTCGACCTGGGCAAGCACTTGATTGCAACCGCATTGTTCTCGTCATTTGATAAACGTTTTAGAATACCTGCAGTACGGATTTAGTCATCCGTAGAGAACGTCAAAAAGAGTCTTTCCGCAACGCCAACCTAGAAACCAGATGCTGTCGTACCATGCACAAACATCTATTCTTCCTCATTTTCAACGATGCCTGTTCAACCATCGAGATCGTATCGCGCATCCATGTCGCACCTTGATCCATTTATCACCAGTTCCCTTCCTTCCACGCCGATGGAACATCGGGTTCACTTTGCTAACGGACCGAGACACTCACCTTGTCGCACCGGACGACTTTGCGATCATCAATCTCGTCCGAACATTTTTTTTGAATCAGAAGTGAATTGTTAGAACCACCTTACACGTTTGAAGAATTTTTCTGACATCCTCCACATTCAACAGTAACAAACCAGCCATTCATCTTTTCTCGAGCACTCAACCCTCAACATTTATCCCACACCACGTCAGCAGTATAACTTAACAGCAGCCATTCAGCTTGTCCGACATACTTTAGCATTTACTTGGGCATTTAGCAGCATACACTCATTCCACAGTTAAACAGTTCCTTAGCACCTGTTCACCGACAGTTAACTGCACGTAATTCGCTCAACGCTGTTCAGCCAGACGCAAACTTCAAACGCACGACAACGTAATCCACAGACTTGCCAGTTTTCACCAACCGTAGTCACCACAGCAATTGACACCATGTTAAACAGCATCCCGCATTCGCAGTTCAACCAGATCACCTCATTCTCGCTTAAGCAATCCATGTTTTAACATCTTAACCATCCTGCAAGCATTGCACCACTGTCAAAGATAAAACTTCTCGACTCGTTCATGAAGTTCCTCCAGATAAAGTACCACTTTGCACAGGCGGAACACAAATTTGGAATTTATAATTCGATTCCGATTACCTTCGCTCAGGCTTCGCGAAAACGCAGTTCGCCTGCGACAAACTATGAACGCACAAATTTGATACAACATCCGCTAGCGCTCGACTCGTGCAGGTCCTTAACACATACCTGCGTCCAGTTGCGTCACACAGCCGCCTCGCACAACGTTGCACAATGCGTCAGCCACACATACTCATTCAGCCACTTTCGCCGTTAGCAAACCGACTACCAGACGCTCAGGCCACCGTCACACCTGAATCAGCACCGCCTCATGACAGTCGAAAATGCCGACACGCGCATTCGCGACACCAGACGCACCATCGACTGCACACCACTCCGACATTCACGACACACACCACATGACCAGCATGACCATGACAGCCACATGACGACACGACGACATGACCGACACACACATGACCATGACGACACGTATGACGCACAGTTTCCATTCACAGCAGACATTCCAGTTTCAAACAGGACCAGGTTGATAGCAGGTTGCCAGCCAGCGCCCGGCGCTGGCCCAACCTATTAAATTTTCCTTTATCTAACCTAGGTCCACACTTGTTTTTAATGGAAAACTCATTAAAAGCAATTAGTGCTAATGGGTTTTTAATGAGAAAACTCATTAAAAAGCAATTAGGTCATATGGTCATGCGGTCATATGGTCATGTGGTCATGTGGTCATATGGTCATGTGGTCATATGGTCATATGGTCATATGGTCATGTGGTCATGTGGTCATGTGGTCATGTGGTCATATGGTCATGTGGTCATGTGGTCATATGGTCATATGGTCATGTGGTTATGTGAGCAGGGAGATTAAATTTGGTATATAAGGAACCTACATATATCCGGACATGTGTTGATGCGCAACCCTGCCGACCTAGGTCGGATAACAAAACAGTTCCTAAACCAGAGAATGTAAGCGATATGGCGGTGTCCGACATATTCGACTATTTTCGGTAATATACGCCCCACTCTGTAGGATACATAAGGGAACAGATTTTCGTATTCAATTTAGTATTTGACGGTAGCTAGAACGGTAAACATGAGCGTCTCCAAGGTGATTAACGTTTCTCAACTTTGGGAATAAAGTGAAACCGACAAATGAGCGATTTGGATTATGGCTGTTGGCAGAAAATATGTGCAACAATAATCTGGTGACAGATATTGGTAATATTTGTTATGTCGAAGGCGAAAAGATGCTGACTGGCGGACTACACACACCAATTACAGAACCATTTTGTGACAATATAATGTTGGTTAAAATTTTGCGACCTTTCTGACACCGAACAAGCATCTGCAAACAAACGGATGTTTATCCTAAAAAGAAATTTGTGGTGCATTTAACAGCTATCTACGAAGAAAGTTCAACCGATTTGTTTTCGCTAGGCATGGTGTTAAAGCTAAGCTTCCGTTTTCTGGAAAGCAGTAACAAGATAGGCCAGAGAGTAAAAGAAATTATCGGAAAAGAAGACATCGAATGCATTAATAAAAATTCCAAAATCCTATATGTGTTCCATACAAAGTGGAACTAGCAGATGTTAAGTTGGAAACTTTATTGGAGGAACTACCAGATATATTAGACGAAGTCGAAAAGATTATTTCTATCTTTTGACATGGATGTAACCCAAGATTTTGCAGGCATATTTAGCAAGATGGAGATGTGTAATTATTTAACTACAAACCATAACTTTTGCTATAAGGGCGAATACGAAGAAAAGTGTAATATTATAGTTGACAACGATAAACTGGGGATTGATTGTTTAACATGGCTAACAACCAATGCAAGAATTAAGATTTACAACAAATTTGTGTGCCAGATAACAAGTCCTGGTGTTAATAAACAACTTGGCAATCATATACTAGATTTTTACGTTGTCCAGATGTACGTTTAAGGGAAACATTTGCGTCTACTTTGGCCAAAGAACATGGTATTACGCGATTGGAAGCGACAATATACAACTGTGCAATTGGAAGCTATGTCAGTGCGGAACGGGTGTATAAACCCTTAAAAGACTGTTTAACCTTATTGGAAGATAGTGTTATACTTCCTAAAGGCGCCAATGTACTCGGTACCACTTACCAAAATGTGGAGTAAGCTATCGGACAAGCTACAAAATAGCTGCTGTTTAGTGTATAATAACCTGCTACAGTACGTGTATTGGGGAATGGCAATACAAAGAAATTGACGGCTTGCAAATTAAGTTGTCCAAAAACCAGAGGAAAAGGAAAATTGATAAAGTATGTGCTTTCGGCTTTTAGTTTTAACTATTTACCTGTAAATTATTTGGAGATAGTAGAGGAAGATGTCCAAGATAAAATAAAATCTTACACAAGTGCTACATTAAAGCAGGTAGTACATATTTTACACAATCTGCACACCATATTCTACAATTCCAAAAGAAATAGTAATTTCGGACTTGGGATTGATAGATACGCCTAACATTCGTCCAGAGGTTGTACGACAACGCGTAAATATTGGTAGTAAACTCTATCCGTTTACGCTAAAGGAAATTGCCCCATTATGTATACCATACGCTGTAAGTGGAAGGAAAAGACAACTGGAATTAGAGGAAATGGATGCAAAAGGCGAAAATTGGACTACATGGAAAACACTGCGACAATACGCGATCAATACAAAGATGTGTTAGACAAAGAACATCTTATTAGAGAAAATGAGGAAGAATTAAAAGATTATTTTATGTGCCGATGGACTGACTTAGATACATCTGGTTTCTACAAGTTGTATGCATTTGCGGTTAGTAAGAAAGACTCTTTTAGTTATGTAGGCGTTCTTGCAGAAAAGGATGGTACTAAATCCGTATACTTTTTAAAAGGTTATTCTAAAACGTATTTATCAAAATGGCAGATAACAAAGACGAACTAAGGAATGCGGGTTTCGTAATCTTTGCGTACACCACACGCAAAGGGGTCCGTTAAACATTGTATATTTGCCTAGTAAAGAACCTTTCGGATCATTTAAAACTGAGGGTCTTACAACCTATAACAACCACATATTCCCAAAAGTGGTGAATATGCAACTACCAACGGTGTGTGGGAGAAAAGGATTTCCTCCAATACCGACAAGAAGAAGTCGATCAAGCTTAACAAGATACGTATGCAGGATATAGTGGGAAAGCTGCGATTAAAAGATTGTCACAAGCTGCAAGAATTACACGAAGGAATGGATCTAGTTGTCGGCGGAATCAAAGACTTTAAATATAGAGTTATCTGCCATTTTTGATAAATACGTTTTTAGAATAACCTTTTAAAAAGTATACGGATTTAGTACCATCCTTTTCTGCAAGAACGCCTACATAACTAAAGAGTCTTTCTTACTAACCGCAAATGCATACAACTTGTAGAAACCAGATGTATCTAAGTCAGTCCATCGGCACATAAAATAATCTTTTAATTCTTCCTCATTTTCTCTAATAAGATGTTCTTTGTCTAACACATCTTTGTATTGATCGCGTATTGTCGCAGTGTTTTCCATGTGGTCCAATTTTCGCCTTTTTGCATCCATTTCCTCTAATTCCAGTTGTCTTTTCCTTCCACTTACAGCGTATGGTATACATAATGGGGCAATTTCCTTTAGCGTAAACGGATAGAGTTTACTACCAATATTTTACGCGTTGTCGTACAACCTCTGGACGAATGTTAGGCGTATCTATCAATCCCAAGTCCGAAATTACAATTTCTTTTGGAATTGTAGAATATGGTGTTGCAGATTGTGTAAAATATGTACTACCTGCTTTAAACCTTGTGTAAGATTTTTATTTTATCTTGGACATCTTCCTCTACTATCTCCAAATAATTTACAGGTAAATAGTTAAAACTAAAAGCCAGCACATACTTTATCAATTTTCCTTTTCCTCTGGTTTTGGACAACTTAATTTGCAAGCCCGTCAATTTCTTTGTATTGCCATTCCCCAATACACGTACTGTAGCAGGTTATTATACACTAAACAGCAGCTATTTTGTAGCTTGTCCGATAGCTTACTCCACATTTTGGTAAGTGGTACCAGTACATTGGCGCCTTTAGGAAGTATAACACTATCTTCCAATAAGGTTAAACAGTCTTTTAAGGGTTTATACACCCGTTCCGCACTGACATAGCTTCCAATTGCACAGTTGTATATTGTCGCTTCCAATCGCGTAATACCATGTTCTTTGGCCAAAGTAGACGCAAATGTTTCCCTTAAACGTACATCTGGACAACGTAAAAATCTAGTATATGATTGCCAAGTTGTTTATTAACACCAGGACTTGTTATCTGGCACACAAATTTGTTGTAAATCTTAATTCTTGCATTGGTTGTTAGCCATGTTAAACAATCAATCCCCGCAGTTTTATCGTTGTCAACTATAATATTACACTTTTCTTCGTATTCGCCCTTATAGCAAAAGTTATGGTTTGTAGTTAAATAATTACACATCTCCATCTTGCTAAATATGCCTGCAAAATCTTGGGTTACATCCATGTCAAAAGATAGAAATAATCTTTTCGACTTCGTCTAATATATCTGGTAGTTCCTCAATAAAGTTTCCAACAACATCTGCTAGTTCCACTTTGTATGGAACACATATAGGATTTTGGAATTTTTATTAATGCATTCGATGTCTTCTTTTCCGATAATTTCTTTTACTCTCTGGCCTATCTTGTTACTGCTTTCCAAGAAAACGGAAGCTTAGCTTTAACACCATGCCTAGCGAAAACAAATCGGTTGAACTTTCTTCGTAGATAGCTGTTAAATGCACCACAAATTTCTTTTTTTAGGATAAACATCCGTTTGTTTGCAGATGCTTGTTCGGTGTCAGAAAGGTCGCAAATTTTAACCAACATTATATTGTCACAAAATGGTTCTGTAATTGGTGTGTGTTGGTCCCCAGTCAGCATCTTTTCGCCTTCGACATAACAAATATTACCAATATCTGTCACCAGATTATTGTTGCACATATTTTCTGCCAACAGCCATAATCCAAATCGCTCATTTGTCGGTTTCACTTTATTCCCAAAAGTAAGAAACGTTAATACCGGGAAGCTTATTTTAAATTTAGTTACCGGGAAATACAAAGGTACAAATCTTTCCTTATTGTACCAACAAGTGGGGCGTAATTAAAAATAGTTGTTATTTGTATAATTATTTTAGATTCCATTTTTAAGGTTTTTTTATCCACCTGGTCCCGGGTTGCGATAAACTGTCCTAAGTGGTTCCAAGCTTTAATTTCCGGAAACCCTACCATATGCCTTGACCAAAAATTTAAAATGAAATAAAATGAAATACTTAAACCATAACCTTATGCCATTTAAAACTACCATTTGCCCTGAAAATTTAATATTAATACCTAGCCAAAATTTTAATATTTTCTTAAAAAAACCCTAAATAAATCTTTAAATAAATTTCCAAAAAAAGTTGGTAGGAAAATAAAGGAAATTTAATGGGTTGGGAAGGGGGCTGGCCTACTTATTTCGAAAGGTCGTTAAAAAGTTGTGCTGATTTGTTATAAAACCGGGGCTTAACCATCAGCATATCTTCAAAGGATGGCCTGGAACCAGGCGTGCGCGGGTGAATTTTTGAATTAGTTCTGTCGTGGCCGCTTGGGTTGGTCGAATGTGAACCCGATTTTAGGTTGGGAGGTCGTGTGTGAAAAAATTATGGGGTAATGTAGGTTATTCTGGCGCAAAGTTACGTCACTTGGGATCCGATTTTTAACAATAGTAAGAATGTTGTGTTGTGCGGGAAGCCTGGTCGTTGGTCAAAAACGGTCATTGGGCTCCGTTAGGTAATGAAGTGTTAACAATCGTTAGAAGGAAAGTGTGGCTAATAAAATTTAATTCCGCAAAGTGCGATGGTCCTTATAAAGATGTTTGGTGATGGGTAGCGTAAAGAGGCTGACTTTTCAAAATACAGAAAGCGGCAGAGAAGGTTGCATGTTTATCATGCTGCAAAATGATTTAGCGTGCGGATGGTTTGAACGACAAAGACTGGAGGTTAAATTTCCCTTGTGTTGAAATGTTTGAAATTTACGGGAGGGGAAGTAAGGATATACTGTTTTGCTCCTTTACAGGGAATTGAATGACGCATAAAATTCGGAATTGGTACTCCGGCAAATCTTGTGGGACCGCTTCGGTGAAAAGCCCGAAATTTTTTTCGGAAAAAGTGCGCGAGTGCATGAAAAACTGGTGTTTGCCCGTTTAACGTGGAAGTGTTTTCTGCAATTACAAGAATAGCAGTAGCGCAGAGAAGGGTATGCATGTATTATACAACGCATTGTTGCTATAAAATATGTTAGTTTACGAGAAGCTCGAACGTGCACAAATTAAATTTTAATCTATAATTAACCATGGTCGTAAAAATGGGAAATTAATGGTTAATTTAAATACTGCTAAGCATATACTTTCGCTTGGTGATTCATTTGGAAAATATTCAAGCCTACCTAAAATATGACTTAGAAGTTATTTAAAATTAAATTACTTTATTAGTAAGTATCCTGTAGACAGCAAGTTGGTATTTTCTTAGTAATGGTTTAAAGTGTTTTTGGTTATAGTAGCACTGCATCTTCTACAGCACGACTTGCACACAATTTGTGTGCGTGTGCTATCACCCTTTTGGATTTTTAATATGCACGCGATCCGTATAACATGGAAGACGTTTTCCGGTGTTTCTACTAACTGCATTCGCACCATCGACGAAGCGAACCAGGTGCATGCATTGACGCTAAATGTATTGGACGAGCAGCAAGGATTATGACGTCATTTAGTTCCCCGATGAATCCTCAACTTCGTTCGGTGTCTTCGAAACCTTCGGTTTGCATTCTATAGGTACATAAAGCAGGTGCGCAAGAGTAAACTCTTTAGTTATGTTAGTTCGCTTACAAGTCAAGTGCTATAGTGCGGATTTTGTTTTGTACTAAAATGGTATCTGCAAACGTTTTAAATGCGAGCTGTGTCACGTCTACTTTACCAGGAGGGATGCTCTCAAACGGCACCAGAACAAATGTTGCGGTGTAACATCGTCCGGTTGCTTTATACATCCGTCTGCAGCAAAGTACTTAAACTGTGAGACTTGCGGTATCGCTTTTACGAGAATGGGCAACTTACAGCGACACAAGGAAAACAGCACGGTATGTCATTAAGCCGTAAACGTTCAGCTCCGCCAGCTGTTAAAGGGCCTTGTACGAAACAACCACGAATTATGTGTAAAGTATGCGATTTCGAAATGGAAAACTACCTATGCCGCACACTTAAGGAGCAACAAACATAAAATGCATCAGTTACCGCTACTAGCGACGATTGTGTAGAAATGGTTAGCACAGCGTTTAACAACTGTATGGCTAGCTATCGCATAAAGAACGCCAGTGTCGACGATGGAGTGCCCGAGTTTCTTTGGAAGCAGAAAGAGCGATTTATTCGATTAATTAATGAAAAAGAATACAACATACAGCAGTAAAAGTCTATTGCGAACTCTACGGCGTTTACACCAAAATCGGGGAAGAGACTACCGATGTGAAATCCTTTAACACAAAAATGTGGTTATAACGTCTTCTAGTAATCTGAAAATATGTACGAGGTCTTAAGCGAAACCATAAGAACAAAATCAGAGGAATTTGAAACATGCGGGTCCGGTTGGTCTTTGGAAAAGGTGCTCTATTTAGAAATAAATATTAATAAGTATGAGCCGATATGAGAAGTTCTAGGTTCAAAATAAAAATTGTGAATATGTATTTAGAAATGTGGTTTACAAAATTTAAACTGTATTAGTAAAATTGTCTGTAATAAAAAGTTTTAAGAATGGTTTTAGATTTTCTTTAGGTATAAGCTGCAGGAAAGTTATAATTTAGAGGGTGTGTAAAATGGTAAGGGTGGTCCTGTTTTAAATCTGTTTACAGATTCGGATTCTACATAAAATTCTAGCCTAACAAGATGTATTGCATGTATAAAAATTTATAAGAACGATCAAAAGTCGCTACAGGTAAGAAATCTTAAAATCAGGGTAGGTCCCTGGGGATGGCGTTATCTAAAAATTTTAGAAATTCGGGTAGCTGAGAAAATTCTAATCTTAATTGATACCAAACAAGGTAGGTTTATCTCGTGGATGGAAATGTGGAGAAAGATTTATCTCGCAGAGGGTATATGTGTAACTTTGCAGGGCGTGGTCCGATTTCAAATCTGTTTGCAGATTCGGGTTTGTGTAAAATTCTAAGCTAATTTAATGTATCGCATGTATAAAAAAATTTATAAGAACGCTCAAAAGTCGCAACAGGTAAGAAATCTTAAAATCAGGGTAGCTCCCTTGGGGGTGATGCAATCGAAAAAATTCCTAGAGATTCGGGTAGCTGAGAAAATTCTAATGTTAATTAATACCAAACAAGATAGGTTTATCTCAAAAGATGCATTGGCTAGACAAAGAAAACTATTTGGTTCAGATGAAAGATAAAAAATCTTAAAAATAGGTTTATCTCGTGTGTGGAAATGTGGATGCTTGTGGAAATGTGGAGATGAATCTCCTCATTTCCTCCTTATGGGAATTTACATGTAAATTTGGTCCAGATGTGTGTGGAAATGTGGATGCTGGTGGAAATGTGGTCACAGAAGACCTGATTTTACCCTACTTGTATATCTTATGTATTTTGATGTTAATAATCAGTATGGATGGGCGATGAGTCAACCTTTACTCTATGGAGTTTTGAATAGACAGACACCAACATCGATGTGACATCAGTTCTCGATGATGCTTTGGAAGGCTATATCTTGGAGGTTGATTTGGAATATCCAGAGCATATTCCACGACCTACACATGGATATACCTTTCTGCTCTGAGCATATCGATCCTAAAACTGGAAAATCATTTGTATCAAAAACTCAAAGCAGCAAGTTGATGGCTATATTAAATTCTAAAAGAAGATATGTCTTGCATTATAAAAATCTTAAACAAGCTTTAGCGAATGGACTTAAACTATCAGGTATCCATCGAGTGCTCAAATTAATACAAAGCTGCTGGCTAAAGTCATTATCGATCTATATACTAAACTTCGGAAAAATGCCAAGAATGAATTTGAGAAGAATTTGTTTAAGTTAATGAATAATGCTGCCTTCGAAAAAACAATGGAAAATATCCGGAAACATTGTAATGTAAAACTTGTACAAAACTGTGAAGGCAGATATAGTGCTGAAGCTAGAATATCCAATCTCCTATACAAAAATATAACGATCTTCGATGAAAACTTTGTAGCAGTGGAACTTCTTAAATCAGCAATATATTTTAATAAATCTATATATATCGGTATGTGTATTCTTGATATAGCCAAGTTAACCATTTACGATTTTCATTATGGATATATGACCTCAACCTTTGGTGATGATTGTTGTCTTCTATATACAGGCACAGACAGTTTAATTTATAAAATTATGACTAATAACCCTTATGAAACAATGAAACAGGACTGTATTAGTTACTTTGATACCTCGGATTATACTCCAAACAACATTTATGGAATTCCTTTGGTTAACAAGAAGGTATTGGGGATGATGAAAGATGAGAATAATAGGCTTATTGGATTACGATCTAAGATGTATGTGACGAAGGTTTATAATACATAAGAAGAAGAGGGGGCCGAATTCTCACAATTGATTGAAGAAGATGAATCACGATCACTTGCTATCCAAAATTTTGATGTTACGAAGAAGATCAAGGGTGTTAAAAAATTTGTAGTAAAAAGCAGAATCACGTTTGAGGATTATGTTAGATGCCTGGAAGAGCTTAAAAATGTATCTGTAACGCAGAACTTAATTCAGTCGACTAAGCATCGCGTTCATACTATTGTTCAAGAAAAGATTGCCTTAAGTCCACACAATAACAAACGTTACTTGATTCCTGGTACATACACTACATTACCCATTGGACACTATTCTATCATGAACATTGATTAAGCTGTTATAGTCCTTACTAATAATACATCAGTTATGTATTGTGATATATATTGGTGAATCAGTTGTACATATAGTTGTTGTGGTTTAACTCTATATACTGATAGGATATAAGTGTAAATAGTACATTCATCATAAGATGCCGTTAAAAGGTACTTTGAATATAGTTGTATATAAAATAATGTTTGTCATTATAATTAGTTATGTAATTAATATATAGGTCATCATCATTAGGTCTTCAGTCCTAGAACTGGTTAGACGCGTACCATCATTGTTCCCTATTCTGAACTAACCTACAGATTTCCCTGAAATATGCACAGTTTGCATCTATAACTGTCTGATCTAGGTCTACATCTACCTCTTTTTTCCTATCTCTGCTTGTAATATATCACATACTATTCCCCAAAAATGCCTTAGAACGTATTCCGCCCTACTATTTCTTTTTTTCCCCAGATATCCTTGTTCCCATACTATTTCTGTAACTTATTTGTTATTATCTTTGTCTGTCCATGCTATCGTCCTCATACATCTGGAGCATTTCAAAAGACTGCTACCGTTTTTGTGTCTGCATTTCGCCCAACATTTTTTAACATGTTTCTATTTATACAATTGAGAGGATGGTTATTAAAGAAGTGTGCGATTGCATTATTGAAAGGCTTAAGTAGTCGTTTTTTTTTTATATTTATTTTGAGGGGGAAAATTCATTATGATTTAAGTTACTTCTTTGGTAGATTTTAACATGGTTCTGAGGCGACTCTATGGCGGGTTTACACTTGTCAGATACCACTGTTGTTCTATGAAGATTGTATATGGATCCGAGGCGACCCTATGGCGGGTTTACACTTGTCAGATACCAATGTTGTTCTATGAAGATTGTATATGGATCTGAGGCGACCCTATGGCGGGTTTACACTTGTCAGATACCAATGTTGTTCTATGAAGATTGTATATGGATCTGAGGCGACCCTATGGCGGGTTTACACTTGTCAGATACCAATGTTGTTTTATGAAGATTGTGTATGGATCTGAGGCGACCCTATGGCGGGTTTACACTTGTCAGATACAATGTTGTTCTATGAAGATTGTATATGGATCTGAGGCAACCCTATGGCGGGTTTACACTTGTCAGATACCAATACTGTTCAACGGAGATTGTATATGGTTTTGAGGTAACCTTATTGTGGATTTATACTTGTCAGATACCAATGCTGTTTTACAAGGATTGTTAATATGCTTATTTTTATGTAATTAGTTATTTTATGTATAAATAGAAATCGTATGTAGGCTGTATTTCATGTTAATATTGCAAGGAAAACCCAGGAAAAACTTGCAATGCTACCTAGATATTGTGGGCATTTGATTTTCATTTGTTATTTCTTTTAGTAATGGAATCCATTGTTTACTGAAAGTCACGGATTCGTTTGCAACGCAGTTATTTTTATGTAGGGTTATATAGGCAGCTTCTTTGATTTTGCGTTTTGGTGGTTTTCTTCTTTTCTTCTTTTCTTCTTTTCAGGGAGTATGTGTATTCAGCTCGTTCCCTTTCTATTGTTTTTTAATTTTATACCCTATTTTTACCGAGATTCGGTGAAGGAGATTAAGCAACCTGTGGCTACCAAGATCCCCCAACACTTAGACATTTGCCGAAATAATGGTTTTCTAGTAAATCCTTTCACACACTTAACATTATTCGAGAATATTGCCCAACCAATTCTTGTAGTTACTTATAATAATCATCATGTTTACGCACAGTTATCTTTTCGTCATTAGTTTATCCATCTTGGGATTGGTTGGACGCGTACCTCCATTGATTTCTATTCTGGGCTAGCCTACACATCTCCCTGAAACCTCTACAGCCTACATCTTTTACTATCTGTGTGCAGTAGTCTAATCTAGGTCTGCATCTTCTTCTCTTTTTTCCTATCTCTGCATCTAAAATATTCCGCACTATTCCCTCATGCCGTAGTATGTGGCCTATCATCCTATCTCTCCTATTTTTTACCGTTTTCCACATATTTCTTTCTTCCCCTACCATTTTTAGTACCTCTTCGTTCTTAACTTTGTCTGTCCATGATATCTTCATCATACGCCCGTAACACCACATTTCAAAGGCTTCTACCTTTTTCTTGTCCGCTTCTCCTACTGTCCAGGCTTCACAGCCGTACAGTGCTGTGCTCCACACATATGTTTTAAGCAATCTTTTCCTTGTTTCTATGTTTGTGGTCTTTGAGCACAATAGTTGCTTTTTCATGTTAAATGTAGCACGACCTTGTGCTAATCTTTGTTTTATATCTTTTGTGCTTTTCCCATCTTGCGTTATTTGGCTTCCTAGGTAGCAGAAATCCTTCACCTCTTGTAAGTTCGTGTTAAATACTTGTATTCTTGTTTTGATTTATTTTCCCACCTTTGCAAACTAGAACTTTAGTTTTAGTTTTGTTAATTTTCATACCGTATCTCTCTGTTAGAACCGTTTCCATTTCATTAAGAGCCGCTTATAACTCTTCCTTGCTAGATGCTAATACCGCTATATCATCTGCAAATCTAAGCATATCAATTTTTGTCCCTGCATAGTAATTCCAAATGTCTTTCTGCATTTGACAGTATTCATTGCCTCTTCTATGTACAAGTTAAAAATCAATGGGGATAGGGCACATCCCTGTGTCACCCCTTTCCTAATGTTTACTTCTCTACGTTCCTGCTCTAATTCTATTACTGCTGTTTGCTCTTTGTATAAGCTATGTACTATTCGTCTATCCCTATAACTCATTCCAATCCTTTTGAGTATTTCAAACATTTTTTCCAATTTACATTGTCGAATGCTTTTCCAGATCTACAAACCCTATATACATGCTTTGCCCTTTTTCTATTGTTTTCTCCATTATCACTCTCAGAGCTAAAATAGCCTCCCGTTTTCCCCTGTTTCGCCTAAATCCAAATTGGTCTTCTCCTAGTATTTCTTCAGCTCGTTTTTCCATTCGTCTTTGCACAATTCTAGTTAATATTTTTGACACGTGTGCTGTCAAACTTATTATGCGAAAATTTTCACATCTATCCGCGCCTTTCTTTTTTGGTATAGTTACTATGATGCTACGTTTGAAATCTTTGGGTATCTCGCCTGTCTCATACATATAGCTTACAAGTTGGAAGAGACGTTCTGTTACTGCTTGTCCAGCGGCTTTTAGAGTTTCTGCTTGCACCTTATCTGTACCCGGCGCCTTACCATTTTTCAGACTCTTTAATGCTAATTCATACTCGTCTCGAAGTATAGGATATCCCAAGTCATCATTTTCAATGTCTGATTCCTGTTCTAATGCAGTTAGTTCCTCTCCTGCATATAAATTCCCTATATATTCTTGCCATCTACTCACTTTCTCTACGTTTTCTATAATGACGTTTCCTTGTGCGTCCCTTATATTTTTGCTATACGGTTTTATATCCCTAAAATTCATTCTAATTAATTTGTATGCTTCGTCTGTCTTTCATATTTCCATCTTAGTTTGTACTTCTTTGCACTTTTCATCAATCCATTGTTCTTTAGCTTTCCTGCATTTTCGAATAATTTCCCATTTTATGGCTTTGTATCTCTGTTTTCCTGTTTCGTCTGATTTATTTTGTATTTTCGTCTTTCTTCTATTAAATTCACGATATCCTTTGTTATCCATGGTTTCTTATTTTCTTTTTGTGTATACCCCAAAATATCTCTGGCCGCCATGTCTAGGCTGGATTTAATGTTATTCCATTCTGTTTCTACTTCCTTAGTTTCAGATATTTTCGCGATATCATTCAGCAATTCATTTGACTTTTTTCGAATCTTACTCGAATATCTTTGTCTTTAGTTTCTCTAAGTCCAAGTGCCTTTTTCCGTTCCTCTTTTCAGATTTTTAAATTTAAGTGCGGCCTTCATAATTACGATGTTGTGGTCAGTATCTATATCTGCTTCTGGGTAGCTTCTACAGTCTTTTACTTGATTCCTAAACCGTTGTCTAACAAGAATGTAATCTATTTGATATCGTCCTATATCTCCTGGCATCTTCCACGTATATCGTCTTCTAGCATGATGTTGAAATAATGTGTTTGTGATGATTAAATTGTTCTTGTCGCAAAATTCTACCAGCCTATTTCCCTGTCGTTTCTCGTGCCTAAACCAAATAAACCTACTACCACTCCTTCCCTACCCTCACCTACCACAGCATTAAAATCCCCGTAATTATTAAATTTTCATGTCCTTTACGTATCTTAATATGTCTTCGATATCTGTGTAGATGGCTTCTACCTCTTCGTCACTGTAGCTAGAGGTGGGCATGTATACTTGTATTATTACTGTATTTACCGGTTTAGATTCTAATCTAACCATGAGTACTCTTTCGTTCTTTTGTAAGTAATTTTCCACACAGTGTCCTATCTTTTCCGCATAACTATCCCCACACCCAAATTTCCGTCCTCTGCTCCTGTATGAATTACCCTGAAGTCTCCACTCCAAAATCCCCGCCTCTGGCCACCGAACTTCGCTGATCCCTACTATGTCTAGTGATAACCTATTCATTTCGATTTTAGGTTCTCTAGCTTACCTACTTGCTTCATACTTCTAACATTCCACGCTCCGACTCGCAGAATGTTCCCGACTCTTATTTTTAACTTTCCGATCGCATCCTCCGAAGTAGTCCCCTCCCGGAGATCCGAATGGGGGACTATTTTAACTCCGGAATCTTTTACCCCAGAGAATGCCATCATTTTATTATAATTTAGGTACGCTGTGTACTTGGGAGATAATGTGGTGGTTTCCCGTTGCCTTCCACATCGCGGTAGTGTGTCTTAGACTGTCATACCGACCCCTATGGTCTCTGCCAATCTAAGTACCGAAAGAGCCGCTGCCCTCTTTCGGGGACCTGTCTTAGTTTGGTTCCTCACTAACGACCCTACTACTTTGGTTGGACCTGTAGTTTGGCTCTTTAGCTCATTAGAACACGCAAGCCATTTCACCTGTTCTAGTAATTTAGAACTTCGGAAAGGTGCAGGTCCATTCGAAATGGCTAATATATAGGTATGGCTGTAAAATTATATGATAGTACTATTATTGCAAATGTATAAATAGAAAAACATATTACTATTTTGTTAACATTATTTAATAAATTTTTAAAATTATTTATTATTTTTATTTAAGTTTATTGCTATCACTATCCAGTGGTGTTGGGAAACATGCATATATTTTGATATGGGTATTAAAAATGAGGCATGGCTCTATGGGGATTTGGCATTGATTTTCCTCTTTATGGGGATTTCCATAGTGCGTACAAAAATGACCAGAATGGACCTTGGATTTTCTTATGGAGATTTACATGTAAAAATGAGTGGCTTTGCGCTTGTACTCTCATAGCTTACTTACTCAAATGTGAAAGAAGAATTCACTAATTAATTTAACTGTACTAAAAAAAGTAATAAATTTGGAAAATTAAAAATAGAAACATATATCAAAATTTAATTTTTACATAAAAAATTTCTTAAGGGATATATTACTTTAAACTCATTTTTTTAAATAGAGAAACAACTCAGTAGCATGTGTATATAAATTGCACCTACATAGATGGTAGTGAAAGACTGCATTAAGTTTGGTTTTTAGTAGATGGCAGATTTCCAAAATGGGAAACTTTGGGAGTTATCACCAAACGATGGTGGACGAATGCTTAACACGTTACACTTGGTTTTGCTTTGTTATTAATTTTGTCGGAGTCTAAGCCTTAGAGGACTGGACTATAGAAATTTCATAATGTTAGTATCTAGCTAAGTACATACTCTATATAGATCCAACACTCTGTTTGAAGATAAAAACTTCCCGTTTGTATGATTTTTCCCATGATCGCTGGGACTCCAAGTAAGGTTGTAGACTTTTCTTAATAACATATTGATACTGAAAATGTCACAGGACAATTTACATATTATCGTCTGCTACAAGATACTTTTGTATTTTTTATACACGATATAAAAATGTGCTTCGTCACTGTAACTTGAAATATGATGCAAATATAGCTTTTTAAAATACTTAAACTTGACTTTATTAACTATGCGTTCATTTCAGCACTTATTCCATATAACGCAGAATTATCGGCCAAATAAAGCATTGCAACAAACTAAATGGAAGCGCTTACTGTTCGCTATATATTCTAAAATGTTCTTAACGCTTCTAAATTTTTTAAAGCTTGTAATAAATCCCGGATTATAGTGGATAGAACAGAATGTTGGATTAAACTGCTGCTCCCGAGTTAAATTAAACTATTATGCCAGTTTCTATGCACTGGTGTTATATTCACAGCACACATGAACCTCACTGTACCATAAAACTACAAAGTAGGTTCAGTGATAGAGGCTCTTTCAATATAAAAACCTAAAAGCTATATCGGTAGTTCAGGAAAAACTGTTCTAGTTAAATCGGGGTTACGATTACGTTATACGTAGATATCGTATTAAAGCTGTATATAATGCACTTTCATGGAAAACGTTGATCTACAACAGATGTCCAAATTTGAAAATCGTCGGTATGCAAACGGTTCGATGTAAATTTAAAGTCTCTACAGAGTGCTAAAATTGGCAGAAATAAAATGCTAGTCAATTATTGACGTTAATGGACGAGTGAAAATTTTAATATCTTGCGAATAGTTTGGTATATTTAAGACTATTATAGCAACCAAAATTGAAACTTGCAATGGTCACGATTTATTTTTAGTCTCTTTTTATGTTAGCACTATAAACAAAACGTTAAACGGCAGACGATTTAATATTCTCAAAAGTTCTAACCCGCTTTGCTTTTTGGTGTATTCGCCCAGTTTATTGTTGAAATCTTGAATGGCTTCGGGTTTAACTTGAGTTTGAAAATCTTCAATTTTTAAAATTTTATAATTTTTAGTCGTAAAATGTCTAATCGATGTCGACGATGATGTCTCCACGGCTTCTGAAGATGATGTTGATCCATTGGGCTTTACATATTCACCGTTAAACACTAAATTAATTTTACGAAAGCTGAATTTTCTCAAGTGTCGCTCTATTAGGGCGAATGCGTTTTCTAAAAATTGCATGGGAACTATGTGATATAAATTGACCACAGCACTCGAACGTATCCTGCGGAGGAAAACCGATTTCAAATCGACCCACACGATATTGTTCGACGTTCTACGTCTTTTGATATACTTTTTTTTGTTAATCTATCGAAATTTACAATAGCGTCGTTGCCATCGACGTCATTGATGTCATTCGCATAACTTTCGTCCATTGCACTAATATTATCACCGGATCCATTCTTTTTGCTAACACCTGCTCCCCTGATCACTTTGAAACTTTTTTTTTTTCAAAGTGCCTAGCCGTTGCCGGCGCCAGTGAAACGAACATTGTTTTTTGAGGCACCTGCCCTACGTTTATTGGAAGCCAATGAAACTAAATTTTCTTATATATAGCTGGCCTCACGTTATGAGCAAGTGTAGCGAAGTCTTCCGACATAACTAGGGGTCTATTCCTTGGGTAGAGCTATGAGAAATGGGGGGGTAAGTCGAAATCTGATTGTAAGTTGAACTTAATCCAAAACAAATAGGCGCCACCAAGTCCTGACTTATTTATGATAATTGCGTGGTATATTTCTAGGGGCGGACGTGGAAACCCAAAGAAAAAAAATCGCCTTCGATGTCAAAAACCCGTCTTAACTAAATAAGACGCTGCTCCTATAAGAAATTGCAATAATTAGCTTAATAGAAGGGTGGAACACTATTTGTGTCCCACAAACATACCTAAAGAAATATTAAAAAGATATTTTCTATATAAAATTGGCATCAAAATTCTACTCTTAAGGATATTAGTTTCCTCTTGTTAGGTTTGACCATATTTGATCAAAATAAAAAACTTTAATCTTGAACCAATAATTTACTTAAAAGATTCTCTTTTAAAACAAAATTCAATGCAACAAAATTTCATAAATAATTAAATGAGTTCATGAGTTTTAAATTAAGGTTTATCAAAATAGTTGATAATCAAACATTTTACAGCTTAGTGTAAACTTGTTACACAAAAAAAAAGGTCCGACCCGTGCAGATCTGTTCAGGAGGGTTACAATTTAAAACATTGTTGTTACTCAAGTTTCCTTTTCTAAATTATTTGTGTTAGTTTCAATTTCTAATAAAAAAAGCAGATCACAAAAATATTCTTGTTTACTCAACTTGGGCAAACGCTGTTCGAAGCATATGTTTTCTAGAACACATGTGTCAGCAGTATATTGCAGACAAACAAGTGACGTCAATAACACCTGTCGCTGTTACTAACAGTACAAAATGAACCACGTGTATGGTTTCTTAAACCATTAAAAATTGTGAATTATAATTTTAACACTGGAAAATTCCAGCTCAACAAATAATCGAAATTTTATCATATTCGTGCTTTTATGCACTAAACAAAATAGCGTGTTTCTAATTTGAAACACGAAAAATTACTTAAAGCTATCTACGAACCAAAACTGCGTTTTGTAGCTGTGAAGAGGTGTTGTAATATCAAGCGGAATTTACTGTATGTTGTGTAGACCCAGCTCATTCTCAACAGCTCCTAGCACATGGAATTGCTCCAGGTGACAAATCAAACGTAATCACCATACATCCGTCAGCTGCTGCAATATGTTGAACCCCGCTGCCTTACCAAATAACATCTTTACGTTTTGTAATAAAATGGTCTTCTATAAATTAGTCAAATTTTCCATCATCTAAGTTGCTTTTTACAGGTTGTAATACAAAGTGGTTTTAACATCAGTGGTTGGATTAGTTGTTTTCAAAGTTGCATTTTAGTGTGGTTTTTGCGCTAAATAAAATATCTCAATTAAACAATTAAATAACGTTCGTAGGATACCAACCGCTATTTAAAGATAGGTCTCGACTGCTTAAAATGTAACCGCAAATTGGCGGCCTGCCTCCTATCGTACATTTTGACTCTACTATCTCGCATGGCCGACTGGTTATCACGCTCGCCCGGACGAACGGCGTGTCCCCGGAGGGGGCTTTCAACCAAAACGCGCTTGCGAATAGTTATCGAAGGCACAGATATTTGACTATACATAGAATGCTACATATAGATACACCTTTAGCGTAATACCAAAGTTGTTAAATGTATTTTACTTATTATTTTAATAAAAGCGTTTTATAATTTTTGCACTTTTATGGATGGATTTAATAACCAAGAAATAAAATTGTTACAACTTTACCATGCTTACTTTTTGCATTAGAAGCCATTTGATTACATTTCAAATTTAACAGCAACGATTCATAGTGACTTTTTCTACCTACGTTGCAGGCACTTTTCAATTGTTTAAAAATTGCACTCGTTGAGGAAGGTGCGTCTGGAACCTTGTTTCGTGAATCGGGGCAGGCGCGTTGGGCGCCAAATTTATGCTACGTTGGCTCGTAGCCGTGCGTAACAAAAAGAAAATCAAAGAAGTGACCGGACTCAATCGGAGATTAGGGGGGGTTGTAGAAAGCAGACCAACATAGAATGTGCGCGGCTGTAAGGAATTAGTAACAGTATCTGCAAAAAAAAAATTAGTCCTGCAAACCTGAAAAAAAAAGAAAAAGCATAGCAGTAATGATAAGTCTAAATTATTCAGTACTTTGTAGAATGTAAAAAAAAACTGTTTGGATAATCTATATAATATAAAAACGGTAAAAGCAGTACAAAATTTTTTAATACAAAGTGAGGTAATATTGGGAAGTAGCAGAAGCGTTTCCTCACACACCAATTAAACATAAATCAGACAAAATGTTAAAAGAAAATAAATAGGTAAGACACAATTGATATGAGTAATTCAGTCGTATTGATCTTTCTTTCTTTCTTTCTTTTTTCATGTTTTAAAATATCATGCAAGTTTTTGTAAAGGTATCAGAACGACAAAGATATGGTAAAGCCACGGATAGATATTTAAAGTAATAACAAGTAGGAAATAGTTCAACTTACAAAGTCCTTCAGCCACGCTTCCTTGCAACGGAAGTGTGAGATTCACGATGTCCTACGCTAACGAAGCACTTCACCCTGGACTGTGAGGGTGTTGATGGAACTTATCACACGTCACACTAATCACACCTACGCATTTCACTGGGGTTAGCAGCAGACACCATCCCGCGACGGAACTATGTAGCATTGATAAATTTCTTGTTAATTCTATTTCCTGAGACAATAATTTCGAAATATTTTGTAGCACTAGTTGAATTTCAACTGGGATCAAATGTATACTATTTTCATAAACCTCCAAAAAGCAGTGAGAAACTTCAACCAATACCTTTGTAAACCGGTAATCTGTTATATTTCGCAAATAACGAAATTCGCGCAGGCACTGATCTATTTTAGATTCTTTGGTGTTTAGAAAAATGCAGAAACTACAGTATCCACTGTATTTAAATAATCCAAAGTATGCACTAATCTGATAAAACAAAGGGACACTAGACTAGATCGCACACACATTAATCCTAAAGAAAGAATCGGTCAGTTTAGCAAGTTCTACGACTCCTATTTCACAAGACAAACAACTAAAACCACAAATTAGTAAAGTACGCGTAACACTAAGGTAAGTCCGTAAAATGTTCCTTAAAGCATTTGTCTCACAAGAAAAACAACTAAAAACATTTAGTAGGCACGCGTAAGAAATAAAACCGTCCGTCAAAATGCTCCGTAAAACACACGTGCCTCGAGTTTAACAAGCTTTACCGTTTTTATTTCCAACAGAAAATCAACTAAAAACATGCCGTGCTTGTTCAGGAACAATACGAAAATTAATCGCGCATTAATTCTCACTATTGTCAAAAGCAGAAAGAAGCAGTATTTTCAACGTACTTAATATCTCGGAACCAAGAACAAACTCCAACTGCCCATCTGTTTATATCAACCCGTTCTCTTCCAACCTCTTATCGTCTATTATCTAGACTTGTATATCCACATAAGCAACAAAATTTATACGAACGGCAAGACAAGGACGATGCAATCCACTCATGATAACACGACGCATTCGTCAACGAGTTAATAAATATTAAATATAGAAATAGTAATTTGTAGAAATGTATTTATGAATTAAGTATAGCGTAAAATGTTAAATTACAAAAATGCCCGTTACAACCTTTTATTCGTCAAAAGCTTGATACATTTTACACTTCCGACAACGATGTTTACCATTCGAATAACTATGCAATAAAAAATATAAAAATATTTTGGATATTAGTTTTACTAAGACGAAAAATTATTATTCGTAGTAGTAGCGATAAAGAAATTGTTTCAGGCTCAAGCGCGTCACGCTTTTAAAGCAAAATTGTTAACTCATTGCTTATTTATTTGCATAGACATTTTATTAATCATACACACGTAATTTAAAACTTGCGGTTATTGCATCTCTTCTTTATAACTGCATACGACATGACAAGCTCTACATTTTTAATTATTGAAAGATTACTTAAACGTCG